>OU611954.1:15040000-16290000 GCA_914767545.1 Sesia apiformis | reverse complement strand
CCGGAGGCCCTCTCACGCTACGTGTCTCTATTTCAGGACTCTTCCCACCATATTATACCATTAGCTTATGTATTTCCAATGCTGGTTCCAATGCCTTATGTATATCCAAGGCTCGCCACATACAAGATCTTCGGTTATTGTCTTTCCGGTGAACTTCTTCAAATCGTCTGTACTCCTGGCCCTGTCATTCTTTGGCGGCTCTCTTCGTTACGAATCTTATCCCGCAAAGAAACACGCAGAACAGCTCTCTCCATAGCTCGCTGAGTGACTTTTAACTTATGGATGGATCAGGCCTACCGTTAGAAGCCACGTTTCGTCACCGTACGTCATCATAACTGGTGTGACAAACTGATTGAAGCAAAAATCTGAAGCAATATTTATTTTGCTGTATATCATTACTAAAGTGTTGAATTATATTCATTCTAAATATATATTTTAGAGAATTTTGCACACTATGTAAAATTACAAATGAAAAACATCCGATTGATATAATTACGTACCCGAGTTTCCGTGAGTATTGGTTGACCAGTTCTTTACTGATATACAGTGAACTTACGGCCAGAGTAGAAGTAGCAGATAAAATCAAGTTTAATAACTAACGTCATGCGATTTTATTTGCAATTTGTCATACTAAATGAAAAAGTAATTAAGTCCATTAAACATGAAGAGAAAGTCGCGAGAAAATCATTATGTTCAGTCTGACTGATTAATTCTGATTTAAAATTTCGGGAAATACGAAACAGTACTACAAGTAAAAATTAATCGTGAAAATTGAGCAGGTCGCATAATTATGATAGAACTTCACGTACAGGTTAAGTTCGTTTTATCATTAATTATAAGTGACAATTACCGTATAGAAAATATGTAAATGTCTTAAATAAATAAATCTTTCTAATATTCTATAGAAATTAAAAAAAAAATTTGTTTTTGTTGTTTTCTTTTTCTAATAGTAAAATAACTTGTAAGTATTATAATAGTCGTAAATACAGATATCATATTATGATTATATTTTAATATTTAGTTACCCCGGTTCTTTTTTATGTCTTCTATATTTGTTACATTTATTACAAGTGCTGGACTCGATGTCCTGCATAGCTCAAAGGTTGACTGGGAGAGAATGCTGTAAGCATAGAAATCTAATTCTCTTATTACTATGGCTGTAAGACATTAAAGTTCATCCTTTGTAATAATTTACAAAAAAGAGTAAATAAATATTTAACTTACAAAACTAATTAATGTGTAAAAGTAAATGTATTTTACCACATATCAAATACTAACCCTCAGTTTGGATGTCAGATTCTCTCCATAAAATTTGATAAGCCAAGAAGTTGACTTCTATCTAAATAGTTACCTATTTGATGGAAATTGATTGAAATTCCTTTAGTTAGGATTAGGTTTGAGGGCAAATTAATTATAACTTAATATAGTAAACCTCTAGAACTAGTTAAACTTGTAGTATTGTAATTTGTCTTAATATTAAATTGGTAATTTAATTTATACAAGTACCTTCCGTTTAAAACGTCAGATACAAGTGCTCACAATTCTCGAGACGCTTTATTGCGATATTACATTTCCTTTAAATTAAATAATTCTAAAATTAGAAGGTACTCGTAAATCAGAACTAAGTTTGTCCTTAAGGTATGGTGACGAAATTTTAATTAAACTTTTCTTGACTAATTTCATACGTCGATAACAAGTACCCATTTATAATAATGTTTCGTTTAATTTCAAACTTACTGACTTTGCGGGTTCTAAACGTTTTTTTTTTAATTATTGTAATACACAAGTATTAGGATTGATCAATGGAGCAATTAGCACACATAGCTATATAAACAGAAAACAATATAATTTCCTTTTTAAATGCTTGTTCCATTAATCACAATTAAGTAATAGATATCTATTATTCGTATTGTTGCTAAGAAAAGTAACACGAAAATAAGTATCCGTAAAGTTAAATTACGAGATTTAGTTAATTACAAATTACAGAATTTCAGTAATTACATTCTGATAAATGCAATAAAAAACTTGTATAGCTGCCGTCATTTCGTAAAATATTATAAAAATAAGGAAGATATCGGCCTTCTTCTCAAGGTTCTGAGGCGAGGACTTCTTCAAGCACGTCATTTACATAAATAGGCTTATTAACATTCGTCAAGAGAAATGAATGTTTTTATTTTCATAAAGCCGCCCTTTGACTTGTCCCGTGGGATCCAGCCACTTTATTTGCGGATCATAAAATATATAAATTTGAATATCTTTACAAGAGACATGCCTTTATAAGTTATAATTTAACAAAACATTACAGTTATTCTCTATTTGCTGATAATTAATTATTCTATTGTATTAAGATTTTTTTTTTAATTCATATTATTTATTTGCCAAAGTGTGTGTACATTGTCAGCGTCGTGCCAGAGCCCCAGAACCCAGGGGGCGCAAATTTCGACTCTCTTTCCTAGCAACCCTATCAAAAACACCTAGTCAAAAATGTTCATATAATCTATACTCAATATAAAACTAGGGATAACCTAGGGATATAGGAATTCTGTGTTTGTAATTTTCAATTTTAAAGAAATATTTTGTGGGGCGGCGTATTTATGTTTAAACTTCGCGCCTTTACAAAAATATACAGAACAGAATGGCTCCAGAAAAAGCTAGAAGTGTTTTTAATGTAAATGTCTTAAATCACTAATTTCAGTAATTCCAGTTCAGGGCGCAAAATTCCATCTCGCCAAGGGCGCTCATGATCCTAGCTGCGACACTACATTGTAGATGCTAAAACATATTATACCTAAGACCTACATGTGATTCCGTTATCGGCGTGCAAATATTAAAATTAACATCGAATATTCTAATTGTTTTTATTTTATTTATTTACTTCAAGTAAATAATTCCCATTCAATATATAATTTAACCCAGAATACATACAATAAATCTTGACTACATGATCTAAATACTAATAGGAATTTTGTTCTTGCTCGGTCTGGCCAAAGGTGTTAATTGTATGTTTTGTACCCAGGGCTTGTATGTTTATGACCCATTGATAATTTAGTCTGTCGAACATTCGCTATCGATCGTAATAATCGACTATTTAGTTTTAGTTTGAGGACTATGTTTATCCCATCCTCCTCTGGCATTTCGCTTTGTTGTATATATCTTACCAATGTTCCCACAACCTCTGCCATCCAACATATTGTGTCCAACAGTATCACAATTTAGGCATTATCTCGTGCATATATGATTGATTCTATTGTTCGTCTAACAGTTAAGCTCTCCTCGGATATACTAAACAATACGACTGTTCTGATATGTCCCGATATGCGGAGTTTATAGTGATGTTGCTTGTACAATTAATTTATACCAGCGTTATTATCTATGTGAAGATTATGATTATTAGGTATGTTTATTATAATATGTTTGAAACCAACAGTGTCCTGTATCCAAAGTGACTTGTGTAAAAAAATATATATCGCGAATGTAGAAAATTCATTATCGCATGTCGAGAATCTGTTGTCAAATGCATCGACCGTCAAATCAATCTTTAAATCGCTCATAATATCCATTTAGTGAATGAATCGGGTCTATACGCGTTCCGATTCACTAAACTTGTACAAAAGTGTACATAAAATATGTACAAAAGTGTACACGTTGAAACATGTACAAAACACGAAGTCTCAATATCTGGGAAACTACTAAAAGAACCGGTAATAAGGTCCCTTCTCTGAAATGCGGCATATCGAGTTTAGCAGTTATTTTTCTCTTTTATTATATTATTCTATTCTAAATATTAGACATATATAGAGTCTTAAAATTGCCAATTCTAAGAATCAGCATGTTGAGGTGGCAATGGGCAGGTAACCGATAACCGATGGAGCAGACGAGTCCTCGAGTGGAGGCTTCGTACCGGGAAGCGCAGTGTGGGATGCCCTCAGACCAGGTGGACCGATGACTTATAAAAATTCGCCGGTGATGGTTGGAAGAGAATAGCCGAGGATTGTGTGTGGTGGCGAGCCTTGGAAAAGGCCTGTATCCAGCAGTGGAGAGACAAACGTAGACGGGAATAAATATAAAAGAAGACAATATATCAAACAAAAATATATACAACAGAATAAAAATATAGTTTAAATGAGTAATTCGACAGCAAATGAACGTAAGACAATCTACATATTTTAACTAATATAAACGAAAGAGGCCCACCATAGGATGGAGAAAGGCTTTCGACCACAATAGGTCACTGGCGCTATCAATAGATAGCTTCGAGCCATATAAAACATGTGGTGAAAATAAAATCTTCCCAGCGCTATTGCACCATGGATAGACAACAATCATTCCTCTGCTGGTTAAATAATATCACATATCAAGCTTAGCAGTTTCCTTTTCCATAATGGCCTATGTAGGTGGTACCTATTAGTTAGGGGGTTTCTATAGCCGCACATTGTGAAACGAACTGCATTACGAGGTCTTTCCATTATGCTACGACATGGGGTTCTTCAAGAAAGTTGTGAATGAGGTTCTGCAAGGTCGGCTGGTGTTGGGCGGCGGTAATCACTTACCACATTATGAGCCACCCGCCCATGTGCCTCTTTTCCCATAAAGAAATCATATACTAAGAATGCTATGTTCCTTTGTGTGGATTCACGGCATGTTGTATTGTGTACAAATAAATACGTAACGACAAACTTTGGCTTGGTACTGATGTCGACGTGTTTAGGCTATGAACACATGTATTACTATTCGGTACAGTATGTCTTATGTTTACAAACTAGACCTCCTTCGAAATTTTGTCGTGGTAACCGATCGATCATTAACCCCGATCCTCGACAAAATGTGCCGTTAATAAAATCAGAACGCCGTCCACACGTCGGCGTGACAAAGGAAAACTCTTAAAGAACCGTTCGAACGACCCCCTCCCTCCAACCCTCGTATATATGTAGGAGCCATTTTTACCAAAGAAAGTGTGTATCAAAACAAACTTCACGACCACGAACAGTTTGAACTGCTGCCGTTTAACAGTGATATAGCAAAGTGTATTGAATTTTTAAGTTCAAACACAGTCATTAAAATAAAAACATAGTTAGAAGGTTAAACCAAACATTAACGATTACTAATTATTTATTCTTTGTAATTATTTAGTTCTAAATCTTGTCATAAACTTTTTCTTATCACTTATTGATAAAAATGATTTGATTATACTCGTAATGTGCCTCCGGTATACAAAATTATGTTTATATTATGTGTTTCTTTTTCAAATAAAAAAAGAAATCAGTCTCAATTTTTACAACAATTATTATATTGAATTAAGAAGTTATTTAAAAAAATATACAGTACAAATTCACTTTATGATTCATTAAGTAAAAATGAAGTAAACATTCCAGAAATACTCTTTAACTTAAAAAAATGGTGTTGCTAAGATTCTATACCATCAAAACGTAACTGTAATTTGCATAAAATGTTCTTTTTACTAAAGTTCAAACATATCGCAGTTTAACTGTAATAACTGTAAGACGTCTGCGAAGCCTATGATAACAGAAAGCTGGGTCATGTGGGGGCATCGATAAGATTACGACCTCTATAATTTTGTGTCGAGATTTTATCGACATGTGCACGGGTCAACACTAGGGTAATGTAATTTGTAAGTATCTTTTCATACATATTAGTTAAGTGTATAACAATTTATGAGGGCAACTTCTGTCCTTTATTCGTCATTAAAAATTAATAATGTCATTTTGTTGCTATTATCAACAATGAGTATTTATTTCGGGACATTTTAATAGATATATGTGTCTATATTAAGAACATTTTTTAATGTTTATTTAGCACCACCAAATATCCTTTAGGCGGAGTAGGTCAGTTCCATAAGGGTCCGATATGTTATATATTTTTCATTTCAAATACCCTGAATACTACTTTAAGTGTACATACACCTGTTCGGAGTCTCTGACGAGTCAAGTGCGACTTCTTTAAACTTTAAACAGGATCACAAAAGGGAACATTTAGAAATAAAAGGTCATATAGTTTGATAGTTGAAAATAACAAGTTATAAGTTTAAACTCGATTCTTTAAAAACTGTGCATAGGGATGGGTTGCTTGAAAATAATTTTTAATGCCGAAAATTATAATATTTTCTGGCAAATATTACAGTGAACTTCAAATGAATACTACTTCAAATGAAGTTCTAAAAAATATAGATAATAAATTTCTATACAAAACAAGTGCGACAATAAGAAACCTCGATCGTATATTCTCGTACGTTCCAGCGGCAGTTTTGTGGATATAAAATTATAACAAATCGGCCGTTAATAAAATAGATTATTGGTTATGAATACAAGTGTAATCTAAATTCCATAGAAACAAAACGAAAATCAAAAAGGGTTAGCAGTACATTGAGTAGTTCTCTTGAAGCTAAAGTTTATTTTTTCTAAGCCTGGAGTTTTGTCGTACTGTCAGACAAAGGCCTCCACTATTTATGCCACACTGTCCTGTTTCACCATATTTTGTATCAAGCAAATTTGTATGAAAGCCTTGTTAAAAACTAAAAAATGCGTTTCTTGCAAAAAGATTCAGAATTTTTTTTGTCAATGAACGCAGAAATCGTGGTTTTCGGGCTGTGGAAAAGGCTAGAGATACATACTGTCTAAAACAATACGAATATTATATGACACAATAAATATAGTTTAAATTGGTAACTCGGCACCAAATGAAGAGGTATCAAATATGGTATAAATAGGTAATGTACGATATCCTTCGTATTCTAACCAATTCAAGTTCAAAAGAAACTTGATCATCGAAGCGTACGCCGCGCTCCGTTCGAAGGACTTTGGCAGAATTCCAGACATATTACCCGAATATTAATGTAGCATGTTATGCATATGTGTCGTAATATGGAAAAACTTTTTGTTTGATTAGGCAATGTTCAGACCAGTTTCAGTTACGATTCAATCAATTTATCGACTTTTTTTATTTGCTTCTTTAATTGTATGTGGTTTATGTTTGAGCTACTTTTTGTAACCATCAATCAAATGGTTTGTAAAATCACCCTTCGCTTGTTAAACAATGATTAATATCTTAAAATGCTGTATAGTTTTGTGCAGAAGTCGGGGTTAGGTAGTGTGATTTTGGTATTTGTTACAAAATGTATATATTAATATGGATATACCTCGGGATTCTGAAAGTGGTTATTAATGATGTTGTACCTATTTGCAACTATTTCTGTACTGTTGTGTGTGTGTGTATCAGATTAACGAAAATAGATACATTTTATATACGCACATAATTACGAGGCTTATAGTTCGTAATGAGGATATCAAGAAAGCTGAAATAATTAAAAAAAATTGTTAAAGTAAACACAGTTACATAGCGGAATAAATTTAGGTACTTAGAATAAACTTACATTATGGTTCCCGGAAAAAAGGAATGTCCATATTCATTTTTCTTATTGCAAATCCAAAAATCACACTACCCAACCCCCGACCTCTGATAATAAGGCAACATTGCCAAAAAGCCAAGAACCTAAACAACACAGAATTAGTCATTGGGGCAGTTAAAAAAACTAAATTGCCTCTTTTAAATTTCTAATAATATAAATTTAACCTAACACTTGACTGGTCAAAACGTTGTTTATTTCAATAGCTTTAAGCAAGTATATGTAACGAAATAGTCGCATAAAGGTATTGAACAGACCACTATATAATGATTTTAGTCGTATCTCTCACCATTACTCGACGACTATATATCTAATTAGTCACAAACACGACTATAACACGACCACTATATGACTGAAATGTCATATTATTTGGGCCCTTAACGGATTATATACCGGTTTATATATTAATTTATATAACATCACTGGTAATGTTGTCTCAATCATGATTTTGCAAGTTGGGTGCTCCAATAATTTTGCTCCACGAGGCGACTGAGTTAACTCAGTGGTCATGATTTACAGTAGGTACATAATGTGTGCAAAAAGCGAAAGTTTAAAAGTTATTTTACAATTAAAATATGCTCAAAATCTTTCAGCACGCGCGCATTGTGAAGAATTTTATCTTTGGTAACGTCGTCGCTACATGTAAGAGAGCGATATTGTAATAGCTCGGAGCTATGCTATCCCGGATATCTTGTCTAAACGTTTCCTTCGCTCGTAACCGGACCGGGAACAAGGTCAAGATCCCGACAAATGTTAGGAACACAAGGAAGTAGCGTTCGGTCAACAACTGACGAAAAACTGATGTATGGATAAATATTCGTATACGCTAAAAGTAGTAGTAATGTTCGTATACGATAACATTTGTATAGCGCTTTCGCACCAATGTTTTCAAAGGTATATTGTGAACTAGTGGCGCCAGCGTGGCTTCATTCGCGTGAACATGAGATAGAACTCTATTCCCGTGGGAACTCTATAATGGGTCTGGATTAAAAGTACCTTAAATGATATCCCGGCAAACAGACAACAAACAAAAATTACAAAAAATGTTGTCAGGGGCTCTGTATACGCATTTCAATGATTTTTTTTAAATAAATAAAATTAGCGTACAGACAGTACAGTGTATTTAATGTACAGTAGAGCTTGTTACTATTTTATTATGGGTATGTATAAAAGACTATCGGTGCCCGCGACTTCGTTCACGTGAACTTTAGAGTGATTCCCGTGGGGTTTCTATAATAGATCAGGATAGAAAGTAACGTAAATATTAACCCGAGTTGTGAGTAATGTAAATGTTCTAAGCTATAACTATGCCAAGAATGAATTAAATTAAACTATTTGACAGTACAAACGTTCATTTAAAGATAAATGCTTTTAAAATGTATTTGCTCGATCCAAATCTGGTCAGTTTCTCTTGTGTTACGTATCTTTTAAGGACATTTTATTGAGTTCGTCTTTGTATAGGCATGTGAGTATTTAAATTCACGACAGACGAAATCTAAGTATTTCCTTACATGAGATCACTTATCTTCTCAGTTTACAAAACAAACAAGAATGAAGTTCAGAACACATAATATGTTTTTGTTATCCGTGTGTATCTTTCACCAATTTGTGGGTAGTACGATTCCCTGAGGTCCGTAAAGGGATATCAAGACTTCTAACTCGCGGCGTTTAACCTTTAAAATCTGTTTCAAGAATTTTTTAAACATTTAAAATCTTATTGGTCAAACAATTAGAACACAGCCTCATCTTCCAGTTTAATTTCTTTGGAAGTTGTCAAAGGGAGAAAGAAAATTGGTTGTTAAACGGTTTTTATCAAGTTCTTGATTTTTTAGGTGCAAAATAATTAAGCGTTGAATATAAAGTTCTTCATTTGTCATCCAGCTCATTTGTCATATTCTTCATTTTCAATTTCCTAGGTAATTGTTTGCTGTAGAATGATAATAGGTACATGTACCTATAGGTATGTATGTATGTACCTATAGGTACATACATTTTTCTCCATTCCTCTGAAATATCTAAAATAGATATTGTATGTTTTTTAAAACTTACGAGCCATAATGTGTTTAATAACTTTAATATGGGAAAAGATTATAATCGGTACCAGATGTGATATCATTCCTTCCACTGTAATAGTCGTCTGTGTGTTAATACATATGAAAGTGTATGAAAACATTGACTTCATACAATATTTTTACAGAAAGCATATCGTAAGAGGTATCGCATTAAGTCTTGCCTCCAAACCCCTGTAACACTTACAAACACATCATCTAAGTAAAGTATTGCGAAACATTTCACTAGAATACGTTTGATCTGATATTCAAAGAGCTCTGAACCTTTGAGACCATAGCGGTGGAATGAAATCGTTTCATGAAACTGACAATTTTCGTTTCAGTACCTTTGTGAGGATCGAACAATATCGTTCCTTTCAATCGCAACCTATTTTTCTTATAACGTCGCTGCTTCTTAGTTCTGCGTGTGTAAACAAGGCTCGTGTTACTTTAAGCGAAATGTTATTTTTTTTCGAATAATACATATTATTTACCTTATGCTAAGAACTAACAATAATATACTCATAGGTACATATTGAAGCATTGGATGTAAAGAGAAATAAATATTTTCTATTTATATTAAGATACCTACTTAATATCTTATAAAAATATTCATACAGATCAACACCAGATACAATATACCAAAACAGTTGAAATAATTTAAATAATTGACTTATTAGTAGCCTCTTGTTTTAGAAAAAGCTTACAGCTTTAGAACAATATTTTATATGTACCATGTAGGCATAAACTATGTAAGAGAATATTTCACAGTTACGTGTATGTTTATTTACTAATACTTTCCATTTTGTACTAATTTTGTCCAAATTGGTACTACATATTAACCGACAGGCAGAATGTGATATATCACATTCTGCCTGTCGGTTAATATGTAGTACCAATTTGGACAAAATTAGTACAAAATGGAAAATACAATACAATAATACGATAACGCAGATTGTACTGCGTTTATAACGGAACATGTATGAGACACGATCTAACAGCTGCTCTACAAGGGCCGTTCTCTCGAAACTCCTTCGCTCCATGTCTGATCGAATCTTTTTCTTTTAGCGTTTACAGATATATGGAATTCTGTAGTCTTAGTCGATTCTTTCAATTTATTATTGTGGAGATTGAAACATGATTACTATTTGTTACAAGTAATGCATTAAAGTGACAATATCTGAGAAATGGGTCCGTTCTAGTCCATCTGTTCAGGTTTCCCAGATTATGGGTATTTAATGCCTAGTGAGGTTTCAAAAAAATTGCGTAGTTTTTATTATTTTATCGTTGCCGTATGACGTCGGTCGTCTTTAGAATACCACCATCAAATCTCTTTTCGTGGGTATCGTAAAAACTGACTAAGGGATAACAAAGTCGCTACTACAAGCCCTGGGAAATTACACCTCCTCTAAAAGATTGAACTCACTAACAGGTTAGTGAGTTCAATCAGCGTGACGTCTTAAGTCCATACATCCATCATGCACGAGACGATGTGCATGAGGGGGCTCGTGTACAGCAGTGAACAATGAAAGGGCTGGTTACGATTTTACCTTAAAAACCAGACGTTAGATCATGTTTCTATATAAACAGAATCATAAAACAACAAAATTAAAACTTAGAAAATGTTAATAAAATTCAATAAGTCCATAACGACAATAAGGTCCCATTTCTCAGATACCGTCAAAAATCCGAGACGTGACCACGGTATATCTTCCGTAAGCCCTAGTATGGACTGGTGAGGCTTCCAGCCTTACCAGTCCAACCATACCATACCAAAGTCTTACCAGTCTCTATGTATCAAGGTCCCTTATTTCCTATCATGTACGACATCAATCTAGTCTGCAGAAAAACATTCAAAGACCGATTTGAATGCTTCTCCATAAACGGCTATTTTTAGTTTTACTCGTACATCAACAACTATTTGCTTCCAAGTGACAATCAAACAAGTTCCAAACTAGAACTACATTTTTATAGTCGTAGTTTGAGACTTTGCCTGGCTTTTATTCACAGATAGAAAAATAAAACCTAGTTAAGTAAGTTTTAAATTATTTAGGAATATTCAGTGAAGCCATTATTTCCGATGATGGCAACTCGCCTTCTTCGCTATCGAAAATTGGTGATCATTTTTGGAATTCGAACCTTAGACACAGCAGCACTAAAATAAGGAAAGGTCAATTTTCTTAAAACCATCAGCGAAGGTATTTCAATGAAAATGTTCGCAATATCCCCAGTATTTTCCCTGGATCCTTCGTTAAATGATTATCTATAATAACTCTTATTTCTATAAAAATAGGCCCGCTATAGAATAGCACCATCCCATCTCTTCCCGTGGGTGTCTTAAAAAGCCACTAAGAGATAGAAAAGCGGCTACCACAAGCCCTAAAGAACTACACTACCTCTTAAAGAGCGGACTCGTCAACCCTCTTCGCCAGCGTGGTGTTTTAAGTACGCCTTACATCCCTCATGCTCGAGACAATGTGCATGAGGAATCGTTACTGAAAGGGTTGCATTGCATTGCATTTCTCATCGCGTAAAATTTATCTTTTAGTTATGTGATGTACTTCCAATGCCTCGCTCAAACACTCTATGTGCTCGAACATAGTAACATCCTCACACTCGCCAGAGTTGCAAAAATTTTAAAACTATTTTCTGCTGAATAGGAAATATGTACTTACTAACATTTATTATTGTTTACATTTATTTATATCAATCGGCTTATAATGTCACCACACACTGTTTTCCTTGTAATGAAGGAAAAGTTTTCGTTTTCATAACTTCCTAATAATTTTATAATAATAATAATTCGTGAAAATAATTTAAATTCCAATGTCGTATACAGAATTCCAGCCCAGATGTGTAGCCAGCCCATATCGCATTTGGAATCGTTGGGGCTTAGTGTTTCTATTGGCTTTGTCTCCCACAAAACAAGATAGGTGGACTGTAACTGTTATTGGATACAATCTTACTCGCGAGCAACTTATCTGATAGATTCAGCTATCGTAAACTAAGACCAATTTTAGTATTGAATTATACTGAAAAGTTTCCGGGGAATTATTGTTCAAACTTTTAAAACTTTGCTAAAAATTGTAACTGGAGACCTTGTGCCGTGTATTCTATGAGAAATCTATACATATAAAAAGAGATGTCCTGATTGACTCACTGACTGATTGATTGACAGACTGATTCATCATCGAAACCACTGAAGCTAGAAATATCTAATTATGACATACGTATCCACTAAGGAATGGTTTTTAGAAATGTTACTGGGATGAAGCAGAGAAAGGGGCAGAAGATTTTTTTATGGAATGCGTCTATCTCAAGAACTATTTAAGTTCGAGACATGAAATTTAGCATATAAACTTCTTATTTAAAATGCCCAGGTATGTGTTCAACATAGATATTTCTGTGGTAAGGATGTCGACCAACGACCAACCATGGCCTGTCCTGCCTGTCTAGCGCTGGCTAATTCTCACGTTATGCCACAATTAATGACATCTTACGTCGTTTTCTTGCTACTGTCAACGTTCCGGCTTTATTAGATTTATTAGACGTTGGCAAGACACCTGACGGCACATCACTGGGTCCGTGTCTGGGCCTACTCGTAGTGTGGGATGCGACTTACGTTGATACGCTAGCTCCATCTCACCGCCATTGAACCTGCGAAAAGACTGGAGCAACGGCGGAGGCGGCAGAGAGACGTAAGACTAATAAATACAGGGATTCGGTGATTCTGATTCAGGGATTCTGACTCTCGGCTCAGAGGACCTATTGAGCACTTATTCATTAAGGATTTGATTGACAGCACTGGTGATCCTGGGGATGGCCATTTCCTCGCACAACGCTTTGGCATAGTAATCCAGGGCGATAATGCCGCCAGCATGCTGGGTAGGCATCCAGGGAACAAATTTGTTCATGCTCAATATAGGTATATACGAGTACGTATTGAGCACGATACACAACAAATAATACCTACTTTATTTTTAAATTTAGATTAGTTTTAAGATTTAAGTATTTTCTGTTCATTAAACACGTGTATCGCCGTTTTTTGATATTTGACTTATAAAACTATATCTTAAATACTTCTCATTTTTCCATACATATAAAAAAATGTCGCGACTAACTGATTGACTAATGGACTCAGCCGAAAGCCCTGAAGCTGAAACAAGAAAATTTAAATTTCTCATTGAACTATTGAACTTTTTTTACGCAGTAAAGACTTGAAATTCAATCCCAAGGGGTGAAACGGGGTGTATTTTATATTATAAATCCGAGAGTGTGTTTGATTGTATGTTTGTTTGTTATGTCTTCATGACTAAATATTTTGCCAAAGAGATTGCCTGAAATCCGGAAAAATCCGGAATCCGGATATACATATAATATTTAATATATATATAAAGAATATATATACTCGTATATATAAATTCTTACTTACGTAGAAATTCAGTGGTACGGCCGAGGATTTGAGCTGATTTTGGATAAAATAACTAAACATAAATAAATAAACAAATAACAATTAAATTAAGACACATACAATGTATGTATGTATGTATGTGTTTGTATGTACAAACACATACACACATACAAAACTTATTCATGTTTTTCAGTTGATGCATGATGTTCCCAGGTGACGTCAAAAAGTTTAATTATTGAAATCTAAAGTGACAACTAATCGGTTTTACGCCTAATTTATTTACATATAAAATACGTAGCAAAAAATAAATTTAATCTGAATCTAAATTCAAAAATGCAAATTTTTTAACATACCAAATACCTAGTAACTTGCACAAGAGTTTCGACATTTCCTTCCCAATAAAATCAAACACCTAATATGAAAAACTGTTTTTTCAATAATAATTGATTTTTTATTAAAAAAATCAGAACTCTTTTCATGCTGCCGAAAACAGATTCACTTCTTTATTCTTGAAAAGTAATTTTCTTCGCTCGGTAAAAATCTTATTCGGTTATAAAATACGATCTGTGTCAAGTAGTCGAAAACCTCATTTAAGTCCTTCTTACATAATCTAACGGAAGTAAAGTCTGTATGTTCTGTCTTTTTTTTCTTTTCATATATGGCAATGGTGCAATTAGCATCCCGAGTTCCCGCCAAAAACTCTCTTTGTTCTGGTTTATTTTCTATCACATTTTTAATGACATCACCTTATTGATAAATACTGGCCACAATTCCAAACACGGTGCTTTTATTTTCAACTGTCAAGGTCTTCCACCCATCTTCAACTCTAACATTAGATCTTATCCTTTTATGTATACTCACTTCATTCGAATAAGTTTACTATTTTTTAAACTATAAGGCATTACTTGTTTTATTTATTTAATTTTAAGGATTTTTTTTTTTATGGACGAAGGTGGCAGACGAGCATACAGTCCACCTGATGGTAAGTGGGTACTGTAACCCATAGACATCCGGGATACATGCCAACATTAATCCAAAATGACAAACGTTGGCACGTCCCCGGATGCGCTGCCTACCTTTGGATATAGGACTGGATTTGGAGAAAGGATTGGGGAAATGGAGAGGGATAGGATGGGAATGGGCTCTGGCACATCTCACTCACTACCGAAACACGTACGTACATTAGGGAAATAAGATTAAGTGGGAAATGCAGTACATTTCAAGGTAGTCTTCTGTGAGCAAGGGGTAACGTGGCCAGTCGAGTGCGCCCAGCGGCTGTTTGATTGCAGCGTGCACTCACACCCTCATATTCAGACATGTCAGACTAATATTTCAGACATGTTAAAAATACCGTTGAAGCAATATAACGAGAAAAAGACATGCCATTTATAATCTCCACAAATATGCATTTAAGTATATACAAAAGGCCTAAACATTATTATAATAATATTAAAAACAATAACGTGTAAAAGAAGATAAAGAAAAATATACCTGAAGGAATAGAAGAGAGTGCAATAATATACCTGAAGGAATAGAAGAGAGTGCAATAATATACCTGAAGGAATAGAAGAGAGCAGAGAAAGTTATATATTAGCAAATTAATGAGTGGCCATGGATGTTTTAACGTGTGCTGTTTTTGTGCAAAACAAGTCTAAATTAAAAAAAAAAATTATACCTTTACTGTCTCTAGCAATAAATGTATTCTGCCTGGAATACTTAACAAAAAACTTAACCATAGTAAAATTAGTAAACATCATAAAACCGACCAGAAACTTTTCACTATGCGCTCTTATAAAAACATATCAAAATAAGTTTAGCTATTTTAGAAAAAGTGGATGTACCTAAATTCTTTCCATTATTTTTTGGAACGAATGAATTATTAAAGAGAGACAACCTCACAACACTTTTTTACATTTCTTACTCAAACACATACCGTCTCCATTCTGTGGTGAAAGATACGCGCCCAGTCCGAACAGTATATTTGTCATTATTTTTCGTTCGGCAAAAAATGTTAGAACAAAAGTTGTTGAGCTTCATGGGCTAAGCTAATCGTTGTAATTTTGAACCTACTAAACAAAAATTTGTTTGCTATGGCTCAACTACGAACTTAAGTGCGATGTTGACACGAACTATATTTATGTCAATCATTTTCGATCGGTTAATAAATACACACTTCCGTTGGTACACATTTTAAACTAAATAGTTAAAATGTTACATGGTGTCGCATATACCTGTAGCGGCCTATTGCAACCGATGGATAAAATCACAGAAGAGGCAGCGGTACAGTCATACATAATGCACTGGTAAAACGTCTGTGTGACACCCATGACCGTTTTCTTCGCTGTGCCGACGACTTCATATTCCAAGTCTCTTCTTACCGCACTGGCTTTATGATTATTTCTTTCACTGCACAGGCAACCAGACTGAAACGCCATCCCCATCGCCATCTGGAAAACTTTAAACAAAACCTCTTTTAAAAAGATTAATCAGGAATATTATCTCTCCATTTCTCATTGTTAATCAATTAATTCCTCTTGGTTTATATTTTCTTCCATATTCATTTTTGTCAACACTTCCAAACAATCCTAGGTAGTACCTACTTTTATAATTCCTTTGGAGCGGGTCACCTTGGTCAGGTGACATTATACCCGACGTCTAATTGATAGTTTTTTTCCAAATATTAAGTCCTCTTGACTTGTTATTGTTATTGTAATGTCTTTCATATTGTTATTTCAATGAACGACTCTCTATAAGTCGTTAATCTCTATAAGAACAAAATTCGTATAGAAATTATGTTAAGCTAAGGCAAAGTCGCGTTATATCGCTAGTGTTCGAATAATAAAAGGTTCGTTCCCCAAACGATTTAAGTTAAATGTAATTTAAGTTAATTTGTGGGTTTCTTAAGTGAAATACGTTTATAGATGCTGAAGGGGATCTACGCGGAGATCATGACGAAACTGGGCCTCTTTTTTGTGAAGGCGCGAACGTTTTTACTGATCAAGTTCTTGATTAAAATCTATATTTTTTTTAATGAATTTCGATTTAATCGTAATCTAAAAATTCGACGTACCGTTAGGTTAGGTTACTTCCTATGGGTGCTTACATGCGATAAGACCGTAGTTTGTGCATTTTATGGCTACAATGACTGTTATTGTTTTGTTATTGGTATGCAATGAAGGGTTGTATCTATCTATCCACATTGTAAAAATATAATTTGTATTATATGAGTTTTTGTTTATAATCAGAAAACTTTTCGATAAAAGGCGGGTGTATTAAATGGTCTAAAGGATCGTTATAAATGTATGTTACCTACTAGTATCTATGTATATGTTAAATTTGAACCGGTATGTTTAACTAATTTATTTTATTCAATGTTTGGTCAATACCTGTTGAGTAGATATATGGATAAATGTGTGTAAAAAAGGCGAAAATCTTCCAAGTTGTATGGCTATTGCGGCAAGAGTTGAGGCGAATAACACACACTGTATTGGTGAATCTGCACACGCTCACAGAGGCAACGACATTAATAAACGTACCCAGAACCATATTTTTTTTTAAATTGGTAAATAATTTTTAATCATTCCATAAGCAAGAAATTCGTCAATGTGAATATTATGTTCGCCTTAACTCTCACTGCGCTGCTTATACCCTAAATTTAATTACGTCAGTAGAATAAACATTTTCAATCAGTAATAGACACGGAGGTGTCGCGTACTGTTCGGTCCAAAAATTATTTTATATCGCGAACCCGTAGGCTGTGGAACGAACTGCCTCAAGAGGTCTTCCCATTAAACTACAACATGGGGTTCTTCAAGAAAGCTGTGAATAGGATTTTGCAAGGTCGACGGCGCGCCCGCATACCCCCTGGTGTTACAGGTGTCCATGGGCGGCGGTAACACTTACCATTACGTGAGACCGCTTGCTCGTCCGCCTTCTTCTCTATAAAAAAAAACTGCTTACAATACATTTTTTCCAATTTTGATTAGATTGGCGATTTCAATTAACACTAGCCCCAAGAAATTAGAGAAAATTTGTTAATAGGGTATTATAGATGTGTATCCACTTATGATTATAACGGAGATCTTCGGGAGATCTGCGGAGTGCCCTTATGGGCCGATTCACACTACGATTATTACGTAATATTAATCGGTAATTGCGACACCTAATTTAGTCTTCAAAAGGCTAGTTTTACTTCCAGAAAGCCGAACAGGCAAACGTTTATTAGAAACCTCTGTAGTTACAATCGAAATAAACGGCTTAATATTATAACTTCATAACCTTTATTAAACGAAATTGTTCAATTTTGGATCCCCGTTGCAAATAAACAGGTCAAAGGTCGAGATCTAAGGATAAAGGACATGTCGATCACTGTTGAAATTAATTTCACAGGAGTTGTTTCGAACGTAAACTGAAAATACTTGTAAATTGCTTTCCTGTTTCCAAAATATTAAGGAATATTATTTTGAAAATTCCTTTGACATATTTCGTAATAATAGACGTTATTTTCTATGATTAGGAATTATAATAACGTAGCGTGGGACTGGATGCAGGTCGCTGCCGATAGGTCTAAATGGCGGACAATGGGGGAGGCCTATGTCCAGCAGTGGACGTCCAAGGGCTGAGAAGAAGAAGAAGAAGAAGCGTGGGACTCCATAATCTTTATACTGCATTTTGTCTGCTGGTCTGCATTGTCTGCATAGACTGGATTATCGTAATGTATATGGTGATTGACCTGTGGATAGGCATATATCCAGCAGTGGAGGAACACACACTGATAATATAGATAGATAGATAAAACTTTTTATTGCACATCAAAAACAAAAACAATATAGACATTGTAGACACAAAAATGCACAAAAGGCGGTCTTGTCGCTAAAAGCGATCTCTGCCAGACAACCTTTGGGTAGACAGGAAGTAAATACTTTGATCACAGGTATCGCGATTACTATACATAGCAATTAAACATGGTCACGGGGTGTCACCCCGTGACCACGTCCACTGCAAAGTGTTCGAAACGTCGGGATATAAATAATGTTAAATATACGCGATTTAAACCGTTCAAAGTTGATGTACAGTATACATTGCGTAATATTACGTGCTTACCTATAAAATGATCGATTTTATTACTGCCCAATTTCTAATTCGTATTTCAAAATAAAACCTAAGTAGAAACTCAGTGGTACGGGCCGAGCATTTGATTTGATCACACGAATGTAGTTGAGTGTAGTTACCCCTATGCTATCACCGCTCTTGGCCGTGATCGTTGTTACAAAGGCATTTCTTAATAATCCTAAAATATACAGATAAACGACATAAACTGCTCGAAATCAATGACGAACAGTTATTAAATGCTTTAAACATCCTTATACCTATCCCAGTAACTTTCCTTGTAAGTTACAAAAAAACAGGCAACAGAAAAGGAATATTTAATATTTATTGACTCATACTGTTAAATTAGAAGACAAGAAAGAAGTGCTACAAGCAAGTGCTTGTAGCAAGAGTACACATAGGAAGGCGTAGGAAGTTATTCATACAACACTGAAACAATATATTACAATTACCAAAGACAAGACGTATTTAAATAAGAAAAATAATGGTGGGAATAATACATAAGGTGAAGTATGTTACAAAAATGTTCAAAGAAGGACAAATGAATAGCTTAATCACAGCTATGGAACTTCTTGATAGACGAGAAAACTAATGTGAATACACGAGTAGGTATCTACCTGTAGCAGCTTTACGTAATTCATACAACAGTGTGACAATTCTGGCAGTGAGTCGGGACGTAATAAACTGCGGAGTTTAGAACTTTCCACGAGACATCGAATGCATAGAGAATTGTCTGCGATTCAGTAACTCTCTGGATGTATTTACATTTCGCAACGAGACACTGAAGTGGCACAAAATTAGAAAAAAAGGTTGTTAAGTACCAGTATAAAACCGATTCTATCAATATTTACAAAAAGGTTTTTTTTTAGGTATAATTTATTGTTCATTTCTAGTAATAATATGTCGTATTCTACGCGCAGTTATGTCATTCATGCGACGCGCTACTAGCGCGCGATCATTGTTCTGTACTGGGTAAAGAGCGCTACGAATGTAGAATAACGAAACTTTACATGTATGAAACTTTTAACTTACTCCTTATAATAATTTTACTTCTCCCAGAACGTGGCATGTGGTATATTTTTTTTATTTATTTATAGAAGAAACAAACAGTCTTATGACGTATAGATAATTATTATAGATAATGACTAGATAATACGTATAGATAATGACTTAGATATAATTTACAAACATTGTTTAATTCGAGTGCACTTTGTGAGGTACAATTTGTTGTTCAGAAAAAAAACTCGCTATGAACCTATGCGATTCAAAATCTGCTTTTGAACATGATTTTTTTTTTTTAAATTGATTATTTTGTTTATGTAATCTACAGCCATTTATCTAACTTATTTAACAAGTAGTTCCTAGTGTAAATGGCCAAATACATATTACACAGACATTTAAAATTAGATTTTAAAAATGTATGTAAGAGATTGTCGGTATGAAATAGGTGATTTGGTGTGCCCGGGTGCGTATGCATGAGCGTGATTGCGCCGCACGTGCGCGTGAGCGTGTGTGTCTGTGTGTGTATGTCCCTGCGTATGTGTGTGACTGTGTGTGAATTTGTTTTGAAAACACTTGCCAACTTTTGTATCGATACTCCGCTATCACTGGGTAATTTTATTTCATACTGTCACAAAAACTATTACGCATACGAGATAACATTTCTGTTTTTGTTGATCAGTAATAGTAAGATACTCGTATGTAGAAGTCGAACGAGCGCTTCGGGAAATCACTAATCTATCATTGCATTTATTTTATAAATAGACAATCATTAAATTCTTGTGTTTGTTTAATTACTGGAATTATAAGAAATGCTTAATTACTAAAATTATTCATAATTGTTCCACTTCAAGTGCAAACTTCGTAAATTGCATTGGACTGTTATTTTGCAACGTATTGTCCTAAAATTTTGTTAGCAAAATCTACAAATTCATTTCCATATTCCGAGAAAATCCCATTTTTATATCTACCATTTTTAGGATCTCTTTATATGGTCCTTTCAAATTAACTAACTTTACAAATTCAATTTTAAATTCAATAATGTGAAACAATAACTTAAAATATCAAATTTTCAAAAATATCGCCGGAATATCTTTAAAGGAGATACTAGAATTGTTTACCCGATTTTTTGCTTCGGAACATCATTCTCTCCGTTCATATCTAGGCGACTTCACTCCGTGTAAGTCTGAGCAATCCGCCAGTAAGTATAGGTATACACTTTAATTGAAATTCCCAAGAGTTGAGTGTCCTCTCAACTTTGGCGGAGAGTCCCCCAATTCGCTTTGGATTTGAAGTGGAAAGGCAGTAGTGAAGAATTTTCAATTAACCATTTCTCTATTACCGTACCGTGAAGGTGTTCGAATAGCTTCATTAGACGCTGTGACAAGAACATTATTGAACACTTCAGGACTAAAATTTAACACAATAAGGCATATTATAAGAGTGAACTATGAGAATGAAAAATTTTTTTTCTTCATTATGGCAGTGGTGCAATTAGCACATTCTGCCAGTGTCAAGTTTAAAACGTATCCTACCAATGTTCAATCCCACCGAAGTAAGGTAGGAGTCGCTCAGTAAAGCGATAGCAGGTTTAGTGAGAACAGAAGAGGACTCCTTGAAGTGGACCGAAAAACGCAGCCCCACACTTTTATGTGACTATCACAAACTCCACGCACCTAAAACACTTTGAAGTTTAATAAACTATCACTATTCAACCGCAAAACGCCTAATACACATATTTTACAATAATCAAATAAAAACTTAACTTTACTTCTCGAGTGGGGCTAAAATGTCTCGGTGGAGGTGTTCCTGTTAAGTATCGAATCGCTGAAGTATTAACTGCCATGACTATTTAAAAAAAAAAACGTTGCAGCATGTGTACTTTACGAATGATATAGTGCCCAAATCAATTAGTTCTGGATTTTTGTCTGGCAGTCTAAATGGGCATAACGTAACTTGGCGTATATTAATAATTGGCACAACTTGACTTAACATTTAGGGTAATTTTAACAGGATGAATTATAGCTTTCCTACGGGAATTAAGCTTAGCAATCCTACTCTAATGTATACACGCACGAAGTTGCGGGCATTTCTAGTGTCTTGAATATTTATATTCTGTAATGAATATATATAGCCGAACGGTGTACGATGTTGTATAAATACTTCTATTATATCGTTTCTAAGTCGTTAATACAACTAAAATATTCTTACTCTTTCTTCAGTAATACATCTAATTACAAGTAGTTAGCAAAGGCTTTACAAGTAGGGGAGAGTGCACTCTGCAATCCAACAGACGCTGGGCGCGCTCGACTGGCCACTTACCCCTCTCTCACAGAAGACTACCTTGAAATGTACTGCATTTCTGGGAAAGTGTGCTTTATCTTATTTCTCTAATGTACGTATGTGTTTCGATAGTGAGTGGGATGTGCCAGAGCCCATTCCCATCCTATCCCTCCCCATTTTCCCAACCCTTTCTCCAAATCCATTCCTGTATCTCCAAAGGTAGTCAGCGCATCCGGGGGCGTGCCAACGTTTGTTATTTTGGACAAATGTTGGCATGTATCGCGGATGTTTATGGACGACAGTATCCACTTACCATCAGGTAGACTGTATCCTCGTCTGCCGTCTTCGTCCATAAAAAAAAAATATTCAAACTAAATATAGAGGCTAAATAAAGACAGATAAAATTAATGCTCAAACGTTTCTGACTTCAAATTTATTCCCTTAAAAAGGACATTTTCGCGCGTTTATTTTAGCCCTCCAATTTACATTTCTATTAATCTTGCAGTTAAAAACATGCAAATGTGAGTACGAGTTGTAATCGACACTCTGTGTGACATATCCGTTGAATTATTCACACATCTCTTGCGATATTCACACTCATTATGTATAAGGGTCCAACTTTTCTATCGTAGGTACTAGAAACAATTTTACTGCTCCCTTTGTCATAATATCAAATTGCTAAGGGAAATAGGTTCGAACTAGAAATAAAATATTTATTAATGGTAGCCCTAACAGCCTTTTTATCGTCCATTGCTGGACATGGGCCGTCTCATGCACATTGTCTTGTGCAAGAGGGATGTATGACCTTAAAACGCCACGCTGACCAAGCGCGTTGGTGAGTCCACTCTTTTAAAGGTGTTGTGTGTCCTCAGGGCTCGTGGTAGCGGCTTTGTTATCCCTCAGTCGCCTTTTAAGACACTCACGGGAAGAAATGGTGTGGCACTACAGGGGCTTATTACTTACTAGGGTCAAACTTCCCCAATCGAGAGTAGATGACAATATAACGATCTTAATAATAAATATTATGTGATCACAATAATAATATTGTTATTGTGAAGAGATTTTTTTCTAGATAACAATAATTCAGCGTGTTTATTTTCATGGGCTTTATTACAAAATTACAAGAGTGTAAATTTGTCTAATGTCAATAGAAATAATGTTTGTTAGCTGTTATAATAATTAACAATACAAACGAAGTAGGTGTGGCTACATTAAAATTATATTTATTCCTTTTTTAAACACCGTCCTTTAGAAAATGCTTGACATATTTTCAAAGTCAAAAATATTATATACTCGAGTAACGAGAATGGCTACAGTTTATATTGTCAAAGTCGTTTTTCACTTATAAATAAGCGATAAGACTAACTCTATTAAGACTAACATCTAAATACAGGTACGTATTTAGAGGCAATAAAGAGGCCTAGAGCCCACTTCCCAAAAAAAAAAAAAACACTTCCAATATACACCCGATAAAAGCCTTTTGGTGATGTAGGTCACTTTCATAGAAGATCACTTTCTGTGAACATCACATTCTAACTAGATTACTTTCCGAGCAGGTCACTTCCTCAGTAAGTTACGCACGCTTTAATATAGATGACCCATTTTCAACCTTGAACTGAATTGATCTCTAGTGTATTATTGTGGTTATTTTTCATCCGCTGTAACATCAGAAATGTATTTTATTTTTTCTCTGTAAATAATAGTTGTATGCTGTAACCTTTTCGCAAAATACTTTCACTTTAGTAATATTTTAAAAATAAAAAATACGTATGTTACTGATATTCAAAAGAGTTATCCCTTCTGATAACTGTTTTGAATATCTGTTCGATTTTCATGGTTAAAAAATGTATTTATTTTTATATACATACATCTATATATTTAGTAGCAGATAATTTTGGGCCCTCCCCAAAACCTTTTCGATGTAAACGATGTGCCTGATGTAAGCGTCCCAGAGGATTACTCCAATATTGTATATTTTTACAGCATGTGACGCCCAGCAAAAGCTTTTTGTACCTACCTTTCTGAGTTTATATTGATTCTATCTTAAAGTATTCATACCGAATCGCATATTCGGCATTGGTCGATTCAAAATGGAATTATTATCTATTTTGCTTTTGTTTTGTTTTCAATCAATCGCGCCTTCACCCAGTAGGGTCACTAATAATACAAAAGAATAAAAAATCGTTTGTCACCGAAACGTAATAAGAACTATTATATTTAATTTTGATTATTCTAATTTTAATCTAACGGATTAGGCGCTTTTGCTCGCGACTAAGGTGGAAGTGCCTGTTAGAAAGCATGGCATTTGGGACGAGACAGTGGTTGCATGGCAGAAGAGATGGGAAAGTGAGGAAGTGGCGGTTCGACTCAAGTCTCGTTAGGTCGAGCCGGACTATAAAACGTCGCAGATTCTCACTGGGCATGGTTGTTTTAAGAGCCCATGATATGAAGCTTTGTGAAGTATGGAAGAGGAGGTTTGGCACCACGTGTTATGGGCTTGTCCACTCTATTTGTAGGCGCGCAAGAAAATGTCGGAAGGGATTGGCCGCAGAAAAGAGGGACGAGTCTACTGCTCGGCACCTGAGTGACATAAATGTGGAGTCCATGACCCAGAAAGGGACAGTGGTTAAGATAAGGCTAATACGGGAAAAGAATACAGACTTATTTGTAGGCAGGCAGAGTAAATGCGCGCCGGAAAAGAGTCCACGCAGTGCGACGTGTACCTCTCGCTATTCGGTCCATATAACCGTAATGTTAGTAGGATCATGGAAAGGTAGACGAAGGGTCATGTATTATAATTTTAAATAAAACTTTTCCAAAAAACTCGACTATTGCCCATTCAAAAATTAGTTCTTTTTTCTTTCTTTTTTCTCTTAAGAGCTAAATAGCCGCTATCTTCGCTCTATCCTTATCATTATACGCTTTTTATTTCATTCATTAAACTATGAATTAGGCCCACGTTCCGGCGCACTCTTTGATCACTCACTGATCAAAGAGTTTCACTGATTAGTATATGGGCGAGGAGAAGAAACCTGTGGATACCAGGTTATACCAAGGGACGATGATCCAAAAATCACCAATGATTGATTCCATTTCAGTTCTATCTCTGCTAAATTTACTATATTTTATACTTTCTTAAAAAAATGTCTGTGTTAAATTAAAGTTAAGCACTTAAGTAATAATAAGGAGCAATTAACAAAAACAGTCATAAAGATGATTACGTACACAATTTAGCAAATGGCGGGAGGACAAACAAACGAATAAAACAGCTGCAATTAAGTTAAAGTCTAGTTTTAATACTCTTCTTACATGCTACTTTTTATCATATATAAACCACAATGTTTGTCAGTTTGTTCGGGAAAATCTCAGAGACTATGAGTCCAATAGTGCTGCAATTTAAAATCTGACCAGAAAAATAAAAAAAAATGCTGTGGGGGCGCCACATTTGCTTTTATCATAGCTAGTTAGTGTTGTCAGTAGAAGATAATTAGTTCTATAGTTTTACGCATCATGGCGGGGTTTTTTATTTTTTTTGGTCAAGCTTTACACTGTCGTATCAATATTTCCAAATACTAATCGTTTATTTTCTTTATTATTTGTAAAAAAAATCCGAATAATTTTGAAAATTGTCCCAGCTTCGTAAGACAAGAAGCCGAAGGTTGGGATAAATTGATGATTCTAAGATTGTTATGTCTTAAGGCTCGTTTACACAAGGAGAGTTTCTCGAACGGTTAGGGCGAGAATATTGTATACGATTCTCGTATGCGACCAAACTACATGCAATTTGCGCCTACAACTCTTCACATGACGATAAAACTCGATACTAACAGGGATAACAGTGATCGGATGATGATACCAGTTGCTTAAAATAGCTTTTGACCGTTGTTTGAGAGACTCGCATTCGGAAAATTCTCCGTACGTTTTGGCATTACAGTGGTTCGAAACTAATCTTTATGCAGACCACATAAGGTCCTATAAAATACATCCGAACCTCATGCCCTGTTACGCAAAACGTCACATATACATAGGTATAATTTTCGAATAACAACAGTCTTTTGTTTTTCTTCTTCCTCTACGACGGAAAATACTATATGTCACATGTGTGTTCCGCACAACAAGATGTTCAATGTTCAATTTCAGAAAATTATCAGTTGGCCGTGAACCTTATAAGAAAATCGAAAAAAAGGCATCTAAAGACCTATCGACATTAGACCATCACGAGGAACCTCCCAAATGTCACCAACAGTCGGCAGGATTGATGGTGAGCTACTATAATGCATATACTGTAACCAGCCTTTTTATTGTTGATTGCAGGAAATGTGCATGAGTGATATATGGCCTTAAAATGCCACTCTGGCCAAGCGAGTTGACTAGTGCGAGTGAAACCGGGTAGGTACTGAATGCTAGGATCTCGTCAAAGAGTGCAATATCTACTTTGAACATAGCTATTAGTTGATAAACCTTCTATAGTTTAGTTTGTTTGTTTTCCTGTTTTTCTGTCTGCTTTGTATTTGCGTCATTTGTTGTGTCTATATTAGTGGCTAATGTTTTTTATTTCTATACTTACATAATATAAACACCTTTTGTAACAATTTGAGTACCTACCCACGGATTTTGTAACTATAAAAATGTTTGTGCGTACTTGCAAGATGTTCGCAAAGGGTTCGAGCATCTTGGAAAACAACAATTAAGTGGAAGATAAACAGGCTAATTTTCTCAAATTAGGAGCATGTGTGCTTACTTACGTCCATGCGTGCGTGAATATACGAACGAATAAATTTAGCTAAACTTTATCGAACACAAAGAATTCGGAAAACAACAAATAAATTGAAAATAAGCGGATCAATTTTCTTAAAATACCTGCGTGCGTTCATGCGTCGGTGTGTGCTTGCGTGTAGGTATATATAGATAGAGTTAAGATACATGTATCAGCCTATAACGTCACAATTCTTTCTAGTAAATCATTGGCGGTTTCGGGCTATAATCCACTACGTGAGCCCAGTGCCCAATATTCTTTTTTCTAGCAAGTCAATTTTTTTTTTAAATCCGCACTTAACTCAGAATAGAAAACTCAGTGGTAGATACGGGCCGAGAATTTGAACTTACGATCACACGAATGTGGGTCGAGTAGATCTATTCTAGGCTATCAGAGTTTAAATAATCATCTTTGTTTCTTAAATGTTTCATATTGTTCATTTTTAAATGTATTTTACGTGATCAATTGTCTGTCAGTGTTAAAATAATAACCCTATACTATTTTGTGTAATACGAGTTATCGTATTACACAAACGTGTGTGGATTTTATTTCATTAAACAAAGCACCAAGACCAGCATGCGACTGACTTTGTCCAGTTTACGACTTTAATTGCGCCTCGAATGGGATTCCCAGTGGCATTTGAATTTATATTTAGCATTACTGCAGAAAAGGAATTAGGATCCAGTATGACATTAATTCGCTTTACAAAGACTTTCATGGCTGTAAAAATTGTAGTAATTGTTGGACTTGCAATACTAAAGACTAATTACTTTGTAACACTTGAATTTCATTGTTGTTTAACGGAATGCCTTTCTAAACGATACGTGATTTTTATTATCATTTTGTGTTATAATTTGGAATGCCTTGGAGTGGTTTTTGACTAGTAATTTTGGTGCATCATTTATAAACTTTGCTAATAATAATCTCTTTTGAAGGGTCAATTGTGAGTCATAGTCATAAACATGAATAAATTCATAGACTACTTTTTTAAAAGTGTTTGTTATATAAATTACTACTAAATTTATATTTATTTGATCGTGTGGTGTGGGCCGACTCTAAAATATCACCACCGCACCCGTGGGTGTTGTAAAGGGTGACTAAGGGATGAGAAAGCGGCTGCCACAAGCCAATGTACATGACAAGGCCCACGTCCAGCAGTGGACAATAAAAGGGCCGTTTATGTTTATATATTTTTTTTTATTGACGAAGGTGGCAGATGAGCATACAGTCCATTTGATGGTAAGTGGATACAGTCGCCCATAGACATTCGAGATACATGCCAACATGTGATTTGGAGCAAGGGTGGGGAAAATGGGAAGAGATAGGATGGGAATGGGCTCTAGCACACCTCACTCACTACCGAAACACGTACGTACATAGGGGAAATAAGATAAAGTGGGAAATGCAGTACATTTGAAGGTAGTCTTCTGTTAGAGACGGGTAACATGGCCAGTCGAGCGCGTCCAGCGACTGTTGGATTTTGAGAGTGCACTCTCACCCTCAAAAAATAAAATCTCAATAAACTAAATATATGCAATAAAACTAAAATTGTTTCTCTGTTCTCTGACATTCCCAAACTTAACAACAATCTCATTCAAAACTTATCGGAAATAAATTTCATTTCATTTCCTTCACAAAAGTTGAAAATTGAAGAATTTTAAAACTTAAATTCAGTTACGATCGACTTGAAAAGCTTAAACTTGATTACTTACTTTTGTATTTGACATATTTACTGGAAGTTTCACTTAGTTGCGATTCACTTCTTTCAATATACAGTTTAAAGTTGGGGTGCTCAAACGGTCGAAGGCATTTACAGTTTATCGCGGAAATGGTTTTACATCATCTACAATGAAAACCACGTTCTCTGGAAATAAAAATACCGTCTTCCATCTCCGTCCAGCACGCCACCACGAACACCGCCGCGAACGCCGCCGCGAACGCCGCCGCGAACGCCACTGATAACCTACCTATCACTATTTCGCACCACCACCTAATTTTCTTTTCCTATTTCACAGGACGTGCGATTTTGACCTTACTTACCGCGTGATGAGTTCATAGTATCAAAGGACTCTTTGTATAACTCATATGCGCCCGTAAATGCCTCTTAATAAAATTGTAGTTTTTTCTTCCTAGCCACTAGGCTATGGCGATAGCTTGTCGCCATAGCCTAGTGTATTATTTTGCTGCAAATCGCAGATAGAATAACTTTGAGCATCCCTGGCTTGTGGTAACAACCTCTACCATGAGTTATCGTGACTGCGTTGCAATCTCGACGCTGGCAGCCGCCTCTAGTCTAGAGTAAATGGATCATGTTCAAATGATGCACTTTCGCATTCAGCGCAAAAGTGATGTACCTAATCCTATTTTCCTTAAGTAGATGCATACTCTTTACTATATTTGCCAGCGACCTCGTTCGCGTGAACTTGTGATTCCCGTGGAAACTTCATAATTTATTTCAATAAAAAGTACTCTAAATGCTAACCCAACGTATAAGTTATAACCATGCCAAGTTTCATTGAAACTCGTCCAGAGATGTTTGCGTGATGGGCGTTCACACAGGCAGACAGACAAAATTTTCCAAAAAAAAATTGTTTTGGACTCTGTATCACATGTAAACTGAATCGATTTTTTCAAAAAAATATTTCATGGTCAGGCACGGCTCTGTTACGATTTTATTGTATAAAAACCTGTAGAGATGTAGGACCTGTTAAATTAAATCTCTAGCAAATGTTTAAAACGATATAATTATTATCAATCATTGTCTAACAAACGTTTAGTTATAAAATATAAGTATATGTCTAAATTGATATAATGATATTACTTTGCTGTATCTATAGCTAGGTCCATCCTTTTTTTATGTAAAGAAAGCGGCAGACGGCAGACGAACATAGTCCACCTGTTGGTAAGTAGATACTGTCGCCCATGGACATCCAAAATACATGCCAACATCAGTCCAAAATGACAAACGTTGGTACTGCCCCGAATGCACTGCCTACTGCCTTGTTCCATGAACGTAACTTGAAACGTAACATGAACGTAACTTTTGTCATGTCCACGTTCAACCCAAGACCAACGTGCCGCGAACTCTTATTGAGGCCCTTTAATAACCAATTTAAAACTTCCAGCGCCTGTCGTGTTAACAATGATAGCGATGGAAATACCAAATAACACTATTTCATACACTTTAAAGTCGCTAGCAGAGCTTAACAGTAATAAAGTCGTGTAAAGCTCATATTATGTTTATAACAGAAAGTAGCTCACTTTATGAGGCCAAAGTGCCTTGATACTTTGGTTTAAGATTCTAATCTTAGTTTAAATTGTGTGCTGAAGTCTAGACTCTGCGTTACGCCCACATACCCATGGTCATGGAATGAAGTAAAAATGAAGATATTTTCATATTTATTAGTGTTTACTGTCTAGTTAAAGGATAAAGTGAAGTGAAGTAAATCTGAAAGCTTCAGGTGGCAGTTTTAATTCAAGACAATTTATAATCACATGCTTCATAATAAAATACTTATATATTCATTTTAATAAGACTATTATAATTGGATTAGTAAAATAGCTTGGAAACAAGTAAAATTAAATGTTTCATGCATAAAAGTTATTGCATTTTACTTTCAAATTTATGACCAAAGAGAGCCTTAATGTTGGAATCATCCATATTGGAATAGACTAGATGACACATCATACAACTTATATACAATAACTTAAATCAACAAAATATCATACAACAACTTAAATGAGGACTAGGACCCTAAAAACTCGGGGTCTTGACACCGGATCTCATAAAAATATATGCGGAGACGATTACCCTGTATTTGACGGTTTTATGCTTCTTCTCTTCTTATGCCGCTGTACCAGCCTTCGCATAGGTTCCATGGATGTGGAAAGACCAAAGCGTTTTGTCGCGTATCAGCGCAAATAGTGGATAGTGTGGTCGACCTGGTAGATCCATTCTCCACAGCACCAGTGATATCCCTCCAGATGGTTAATCTATTCATTACCCAATATTCTCTTAACAAAGGCATCCACCTGACTACGCTTTTCAAAAAGTAATCTGAATCTAGGAACGTCGTGGACCCTTTTACATTTAATTACCAGACGGCGAACCAATTTGATCTATCAAGATGATAGGGTCGCATCTGAGTTATAGACAAAAGATTGTCTCAATCCTTTATAAAATAGTTTAAAAGTAATAAATTAATGAAAAGGTTTATAAGTTGAAACATGTAGCATTTGCAAATAACCAGTATGTTTATACCAAATACTTGTTTTACTCGTTTGTTATATTTAATGTTATTCGTTTTATTTAATGTTGAAAAGAATATAAGTAGTCCTTTTGTGAGTTTATAAATATTTTTCCGCATTTTGCGCAATATTTTTGTAAGTTTTACAAAGAACAAATAGAGTTTCATTTGTTGAACGATATATGTTTGATACATTACCATTCAATACTCTGTCGGCCCGATGTGTGAAATGCAACATATTCGACCTCTGGTTAGTCCAACATTTGTTCAAAAACAAAATTTAATATACAAACATTGAATTCGGAAATCGTATAGTGTTTGAGCTTCTTTGAATGTGTTTCTTGACTCACTTTCTTCTTTAGTCTGAGCTCACGACACATTAATGTATGGAGATGTAGATATGGTGTTTTAAAAATCAATTCTTGTAACCTTCTTAAATACTTTTTATTTCTTTTATACCTACTGTTTCTAACTTTCTACTCAGTAATCAACTCCTAGATAACAGTCTAAAGATAATTTTAAAGATATTTCAGGTTTTATATTTTTGTGAAATGTTTCTTTGAAACCTCTTCATGTAATAGTGTCTTTAGTTAAAATATAGAGCGCGATAAATTGAGAGACTTCTAACGATGCGTTTCAACAAAAATAATGCATGTCTTCACTAACAAGTCAACCAATTATTAGTATACTGTATTAAAGTACGTAGATAGTACGTATATCAATTATTAGTAGTCGTGGTATTCACGACTCCTCGGAGTATTTCGGCTCACTTAATCTGGCTCCGCTCGCGGATCTGACTCCTCTTAACGATCCCTTGATTCCTTTGATTCACCTACTTATATTTTATAATAGCCTGAAAGCGAATCATTCGCTTTGCATCATGTTCGTTCATGTAACTCAGCAATCCAAAAATGAAAGGAATAAATAACTCCTCGGAGTCGATAACAGTTAGCAGGAGCCATTACGAGTTTCGGCTCTTCTAGCGGTTTTAAATTAAGCGCTAAGTTAGCATTTAGGATGTAGCGATAAGAAATTACTTTTGTATTAAGATTTAATTAAGCACGTAGCGAAGTTGAATACTGACATCAAGCTCTGCCACTTGTCTTGAATATATTAGTTTTAGTTTTTAAAAATCATTTTTCTTGTTCCCGGAACTTGACAACCTACTTAATTGTTACAAACACACACTAAATTACACTAATTACACGTTAAAAATCAATGACCCAAGCATACGTCTACTGACGCAATGGTGTTTATGCTATTGCAGCCCTTATAGAAGGGGCCTGTGCAAGGGCTTACTACTTTAAGCATGGCGGACTCAATCGATATCGGTGAACGTATAACCGGTCTAAAACGGAGATGGACAGAACACGTGGCAAGGAGAGATGATGGCAGATGGTCAAAGGAATAATAATAATAGAGTGGTGGCCTCAAGATAAACGAACAGTGGGCAGAATTGCCAACAATTGCCCAATACCGATATGGTATTGGCCGATATGGTCAGACGACATTTCCCGAGTTATTACATAATAACATTCTAGTTACAATAACTGTTCTACAAGGGCATAGTGAAATTATGCCAACTTGTGAAAGCATAATTTCATTCCGCCCTTAATGTTTGCCTTGAACATTAAATAGTTGATTATGATTTATTAAATATATCGCTGTATATACATATAACGCCATATTTATAGAAGTATTATGTGAAAAGATGACCGTATACACAATAAATAAATAATAGTGGGTCAAGACATCTGTCTGTGCCGTGAGAAAGGAGAGACCTAAAGCCAGCAGTGAGCGAGAGCGGGTTGATATGATAAGAAAGATTATGATTAGAAGCGTGCAGACTCGTATAAGCTAATAAATAATCAGAGATTACCTCTAACTAATTAGTTAGTTACCTACGCTAGCGTGAGCGAAGTCACGGACGATCGCTTGTATTTTTAGTACCGTTCACATTTCCAGCCTAATTCAAAACAATCGTTACATAGATACGGCCACTAAAGTTTATCGAGTTTCAAAATCAAGGCAAGCCACTGATCACGATGATATCTCCCAGGATATCATCTTTATACCATCTCTATTCCTACTCCGAACTTGAAGCAGATGAAATCACAGGCAACCGCTAGTTTGTAACAAGGGGGATAATATCTTAAGTAATAGACCGTTAAATTCTTTTAAATGTCCAAATTTAATTAATTTTATCGACGCGTGGCGAGTTGTGTTTCTTTACCAACTCCAAGCATTTTCATTATCAACATTGCGGTTATTCGTCGCGGAACCCAAAGTCCTACCTACCGTGATTCCTTTTGATCTTTACTTCTGCATAAATATAGACTAGAGTTTGATTATGTATGATATGTCAAGCTTATTAAGTGCATATGTAACGGTTAATGTTAAGTGAGTGGCGAAAGCTAGCATTATATGAGGGCTTTAGATAAAGTCCAAATAGCGTGTCAATTATTTCAAACAAATATGTTTCTGGGTAGCAAGAATTTTCTCGTTGCTTAAAAAGAAATAACCACGGAGTCTAAGGTGATTGCTCCGCTACGTTTCGCGATCTCTAGCCTAGATGTGCCAAACGTTTCTGGTTAGGATGATTTTTATTGAATTTCGGACTCAATCCGAAAGTTTATTTGGATAATGCTGGCTAGCTTTATCCACACATCTAAAATTAACTCTAACATATATTTCCTGATAAATTTGTGGCAAACGAAGTCGAAGGCAGGCGTCAGTTTGGCAAAAAGCTAATGTTTTTAACATTAAAATCTTTTAGATGTCCTACATTAATTAAATTTTATCAACGCCTGCGCTGTATTTAATTACCAACTCCATTGAAGTTCTCATTACCAGCCTTGTGGTCGTCCGCGGTCGAATCCGACGGCCTACAGTGATCCCTTTTGATCCTTACCAATTTCTGTATAAATAAGGCTTATGTGGGTGTGAACACCGAAAATACAGCTAAGCAAATTAAGGTGTTCATGGATCTTCATAGTAGTATGAGGAATATTTTTATTCGCCTTGTATTTGAGAGGGCAGCAACAAAATAGTAATGGACAGCAAATTGTGGGCAGCAAAACAAACTATTTTCGAATAACTAAAGTAAATAATTTGAATTACTAAAAATGGCGTCAGCAAGTCGATGGAGTCCCTCGGGGGGACTCCTACTTCTTTATTGTCACCAAAGAACCTAAACCATTTTTAAATTTGCTGCCACGGATTTGCTGCTCGTTCATTATTTTCTACTGCTCATTTGATTATTTTCCTTTTTATTTACATCAAATTCAGCTTCGTTAAAAAATGTACCTCATAATAGTACCATAATCTCTATAATTTTATGAGGGGGAGAGTGCACGCTGCAATCCAACAGCCGCTGGGCGCACTCGACTGGCCACGTTACCCCTCTCTCACAGAAGACTACCTTGAAATGTACTGCATTTCCCACTTTATCTTATTTCCCTAATGTACGTACGTGTTTCGGTAGTGAGTGAGATGTGCCAGAGTCCATTCCCATCCTATCCCTCCCCATTTCCCCAACCCTTTCTCCAAATGCATTCCTATATCCAAAGGTAGGCAGCGCATCCGGGGGCGTGCCAACGTTTGTCATTTTGGACTAATGTTGGCATGTATCACAGATGTCTATGGGCTACAGTATCCACTTACCATCAGATGGACTGTATGCTCGTCTACCACCTTCGTCCATAAAAAAAAAGAAATGAGTTTCGTGACAAGAAATGCATGTGTACGGTTGGCATCAAGATGCAATGACAACTGGCTTAATCACCACGTTACGTTTTGTGATTCGGTTTTTGTCGGAAATACGAAGTATGATGAAGATTCCTATGCGCATTATATTTCTAGGAGTACTGTATGCTGTTTTTCGATTATTTGTATATCCTCTTTATTATTGATTAGCGACCCGCCCTCGCTTCGCTTCAGTTTAAAAGTTTGTTTTTTTCAAAATTTTAAAATAAAATATAGCCTATATTAGACACGGATAATGTAGCTTTCTATTTGTGAAAGAATTTTTGAAATCGGTTCAGTAGTTCCAGAGATTACCCCCAACATGCTCACAAACACATAATTTTACCTCTTTATTAAATTAGTATAGATGAGCATAAATAATTTTATCGGTATTTGGAACGTTGCATGTATTATCTATTATCGTAATTTTGATTCTAATACTATGCTGGTTGTTGTTTCAGGATGGATTACGAGAAAGGACAACGCCGTCTTCAATCTCTTTTAGAAGAGACTATTAAGATAAATAAAAAAATATATTACATCTATTTGTGTTTTAATATAACAAAATAAGGTAGTTTTCCATATATACATTTAGATGAACTTGAAATTTTATTTTTCATTAATAATTATACTCCCGAAGTACCCCGCGGTCTCTGACACCGGCATCACCAACGAACAAAGTTTATTTCACCATTGGCGGATTAATCTGGATAAAAAGTACCCTAAATGTTACAGCATATAAGTTCATTGTGCTAAGTTTCATTAAAAATCCTCCAGCGCGTTCCGACAGGCTGATAAAAATTCTAAAAATGGCTGTTTTGGGTTCAGTTTATGTAAACAACTTCAAAGGATTTACATTTCATAATCATGTTTCCGCTCGTTGAACGCGATTCAACAATTATTTTCGAATTCTTAGCTTAATGTTTATTTCCTAGAAAATCTGAAGCTGACTTTGATAATGTTATTACTGAACTTAGTTCACATTTTCTGAGTACTGGACTTTTATTACTGCAGTTAGAGTAGGTACATTTTTGTGTGGAGAAAATTGACCTAATCTAGTGTGTTTTTGTAAATTTTATTATCTATGAGAAACCGCCGGTTAGAACGTAGTAATGCTTTTACGATAAATGTAGGCCTGTTTACAATTTCACATGTTTGTTCCAGTTTAATATTGCCCTAGTTGAACTTATATTGTTAGATACTTGTGCGAAAAATATAACCACACTACGTAACCAAATAATATTTGCTTATCGATATCAACATACTCGTAAACACACTATCAAATTCATGGACTTAAATGCTTCTAATTTTATCCAGCATCTTGTGAATGATGGTACGACTACCAAGTCATACTGCTGAATACTTCTTCCCAAGGTATGCTGTAATAAGAACTGTAGGTTTAATAATTAACAAAAATCGTAAAATTTGTTTTCGGGGAAGATACATTTCAATGTAATTAAAAAGTATTATTGAGCATGTTGTGCAGATTTGTGTCCGGTGCGAAGGTACCCTGCATGCTAGCGGCATTACCTTGCTGGATCGTAAGACTGATGCGTTGTTTCGATGGCCAGCGCTATGATCGCCTGTACTCTTGAATAGGCGCTTTGAAAGCGATTAATTTAATTATAATTATTATACTTGTCATGCTTAATTATCATAGCATAACTTTTAGTTAATATTAGTGTATTACAAAACACACCCTCGAGACTACCTCGTAGACTTAAGGTCTCGGTATTATGTATATTTTGAATAACTTGCTTAAACTCGGTGCTCTGTTGGCTTACTCGGAATACTAATTATGGGATCAAAATTGTTTCGTTAACTGTCTTGGTGTAACACACATCTTTCTCACGAGAGTTGTGACAAGTGTGATCTAAATTAGCAGTCGTATGCAAGGTCAACTGCTTTTTTATAGAAGGAATTTGGCAGATGAACAGACAATCTAGCTGATAGTAAACGGATACTGTCGTCCATGGATATCTGCAATACATACTATAAATTCACTTTAAAAACTTGACTTCAACTATAAGGTGTTTATTTATTCACGTATTTACTCTTTTTGTACTATATTGTATAGAGGAGGACATAATGCCTTCTTTTTCTTTTTCTTCTATTCAGTGGCTTTTATTTACAGCCCCATAGTACCCTGAATGTTTTTCTTCAATCCCTACTTAACTCTAACTTATCCGTGACTCTGATAGCGATTCCCAAATTCACACAGAATATTTGCATCTTCCGATGTTCTTAATGCGTTCTCAATGTTTTCCTTAATAAGGCGTTCTCTGTCAATTGCCGTTGGTTAAATGAGATCAATTAAAGCGGGTACAGTTGAAATTAAACAGTGATCATACCATACCATAGGTCTATGTCTCTCCACTGCCAGATATAGACTCGTCCCGAGGCTCGTCATCACAAACCAGTGAGCTTACTCGTAATTCATCTATACATAAATAATAGTAAAATAATAATTACTTTTCCGTATTTCAGTTTTTCAAGGCTCGATGTTTGCAGTAGTTAAAGGGCTGCCAAGTTTTGTTTTATCATCATCATCTTCGTTATTCGTCATCGTCTTAGGATGACGGCTGATGAAAATAGAAAATTTGACTCACAAATCTCTTTCAATGGAACTTTTTAACGACCAGTCAATAAACATTTTTAACAACTGTTTACGAAACTACATTTATGACAATATAATACAACTGTCCACATTTGTCTAATAGGCTAATATTGTATTGTATGGCTAATATTGTCTTTATTTTGTATTGTATACTTAAGTTAATTTTGTATTTTATACTTAAGTTAATCAAAAATTGTCTTTTCAAGTGAACTATTTAATGCTCTTTGACAAATTAATTTCTTTAAATCGAAAAAGTTCGCATCTTCAATCTACAGTAACTACTCGAAGTAACTTCGAGAGCTCACTTCAACTAGTTCTTGAAGTGAGTGCATATTTTCTTTTCTATTTAAAATCTCGACTTTTCCCATTTGGATTCATATTGCGAAAAACGTCGCTTTTATAAATATTAATGCATTGCAATCGTGGAACGTGTGGAAATGGACAGTTTCCATTTACTTGCTTGATATTTATGCAAAAGTCTTTGTAAGGAGTTAGAGCTAAAATAAGTAGGTACCTACTTTATTTACGGCCTATTCGAACCATATATTTTTGGAAATCTGTAATTTACTTTGTATCTGCACTTTGTTTCTCTATTGCATCTCTACTGCAACTTGTTTTCCTCAAGTCATTGTATTGGTATATGGTTTTCCATTACCTTGTTGATGTACCTGTGTTCAGGATGTACTATGAAATGCCATCCAGCCTTGAATTGGAGTTATAGATTCTTAAAAATATTTAAATGACTTACCATTCTAGTCTTAGTAATTGGATAAGAAGACTATACGACTGTTGGCGGCAAAAACAGACATTTTAAGAGAGAATAAAGAGTGATTAGAGTGAAGCTAGAACCATTGTACAGAGTAATGTACAATATAAGAGGAAGTTAAGCAAAACAATATAAATTAAGATAAATAACGCATTACTTAGACTGTTTTTATTCAATTACTCTTTCAAACCAACTCAAGACAACAGACTATTGTCAAAACAATGATTATTTTTCTCTTAGGTACTCTTGTTCAGAATTGAATTTGTCCAGAATCGATCAACTTTTCTGAACTAAAGTTTGCACTTAAAACAAATGTTTATTTTGAACAGAGAACGTCAAAAAACGTTGATGACTGGAAAAAAAGAAAGAAAAACAATTCCGGACGATAAATACGAATACTTAATATATTATTTACCCAAAGCTCTGGATAAATCCGATTTATGCTGCCCTTGACTAACAAGCTAATAATATCGCTGTAAAAGAAAGGAAGAGAATTGTGCAATGAAATGAATTCTTCATTCGCTGAATAATAAAACACACCACGAATAGCAGGCGCCAGCCTGTCGATGGAAAGGAACTGAAAAGGAAATTTTACTATATTTCGTACGTATTGAAAGAAAAAATATTTAGATAAATGTTTTGAAGCCCTATCCATATATATAACTAAAGCTTTCATACATTTCGTAGAGTTTTTTGAAAAGTTTACACCGTTGAAATTTTACAACTATTGAATAGATTTGGCTTAAAAATAGTCCGGACATTTTGGCGGGCACCCGAGAAGTGAAATTGAGTTTTTGTATGATTATTATAATAATTGTGTGTAGTGGATGTGGTTAAATAGTTATAGCTTATTAAACTTCATAGTGCCCAGTGTTAGTGCATAAGTTTGAGATAAATAAATAAAACCGTGAGACTGCATTTTTCGTGTTGTTCCAAAGATTGCAACTCTGACCTCAGTAAACCTATTATCACTGTACTGAGCGACTTCGACGGGACTGGCTGGACAATGACGTGATAAAAATCATTCTATTTTATTATTTGCTATGTATGTGAAGCAATGGCTATACCAGTGTCCAAATAAATTATAAAAATATATATAAAATTGTCACATATAAAATCAATATAAATAAAAATATGGCCGTTTTTACAACCAATATTTCTGTAGTACTTAGAAAATGTTCGCAGAGGCTCGTACTGATGGCTTCCACGGCATCATATGCAAAAAGTGCGTCTCCGTGTAATTGAGCGGAACTGTTGTTCACTAAAGACTAGTTAGTGTTTTAAAAATGAGCGCTCAGCGGTCGACGTTTGAGTGAGCGTTAACTAATGAACCTTCAAGAGTCTTAAATGTAAAATCTTCAAGTTTTTTACATTTAATGTTCTTAAGTTCTAGTCTAAAACGGTTAAGATTAGAGATAACAACCGTAGTAACATTAGTGATGGTTTTGATTATAATTATTAACTTTAATTGTTACGAGAAAATTACTTATCATTAAAATAATAATTAATTTCCTTAAAACTTAATTCGAGCATCTCTATCTACATCTCAATCGTTCCATTCGCTCCTAAATTGTAGGAAATCCGGCTCTTTATCAACCAGACCCATTAGGGCTCTACATATCTTTCCGTCGGAACGCCTCCCCAATGGGCCTGATAAATGAGTTATTACGGGACCACAAGTGAGTGGTCCCGGAGTTCACACAAGGAGTTTCTAAATTGATGTGACTTTCTAGTTGGGTGATTAAGGTATAGACTCTAGTAACGCGTCGCCTTTCTTTGAAGCACTGAAACTGGCGACTGAGTGTCAAAACACACACGACACACACACATATCGCACCCTCAGTGGAATAAAGACAACTCGTAAATGATAACTTTTCAGTACAGCAAAAAAACTGTAAAATGTTCGATAACTTTTGATCGTACACGTTTTTATATATATCATTAAAATAATTCAACCCTAATCAATATTACTATCAGTGGAATGATATTTTTGTGCTAAAAATTTATACAGACTTCTTTTAAAAAAAATATTTACAAAAAGAATAACCATTGCATACAATTGAGAAGGAAGGATTACCAAAGAGAGCATCCTAAGCGACATCTATTGATTAAACACCGATAACTATATTAAAAGATGACGCTCACGTTCCACAACTTCCAAAGCTACTTCCTATTTTGCTTTGCGATTTATTCGTTTTCCGTTAGAGGTCGTAACTTTACATGGTTTGACTTTTTTTCGTGATAAGTGTGACTTATATAGGGTAATATTTTATTTAATTCTTTATATTTCTAGAAGATTTGCAGTCATTGGAAATATAAAGTTAGGTTTAACGACAAATACAAATGTTATATTAAGTAACAAACGTTAATATGCAAATAACTTTTTATTTTTTTATTTTATGACATCCTCTTGTTCCATATCACTACAGAGTTCATACATAGAGTTCATTCTGTTTTCGACACTACTTTTTACTAGTTTACATCAACTACAGGTCGAAACGTCTAGTAAAATAAATAAATGTACGCGTTTAAGACTCAGTCACAGATAATTGGGCATAATTTTGTTTATCTGATTTTTTTCGTAATATCTGTTCTGTCTCCAATTGACGATATTGTTTTCGATTATTCTCGGTTTACCCTTTTTAGAGGACCCATGCTTACAATTGAAAATAATTTTAATTTATTGGGCAATTAAAATTACGACACGTAATTATGGTAATATACACATTTATTTCTCTGAATATAAGTTAAAATACATCTTCTATATACAATTTATTTCAAACGGTACAAAAATATTTGTACACATTTTTCAAATCTTCATATGTAACAATTAGCGTCATTTACATAATAATTTTATAATTACAATAATAGTACAATAAAACTCATAATTACAATAATTACATTAGGTGCTCTCACATTCATTAAACGGGTACTAATTGTAATTAATGTAAGTGCCACACAACGATACAACATTCGATTTCTTATTAATTAATTATCACTTAAAATTAACATTTCATCTTTGGTAAATGTGTCCTAATATAAAAATTTATAAATTAATAACTTTAATTTTTTAACAATTATTGGTAGGTAAAATTACCTTATCATATAGATTTTTCTACGTGTTTTAATAATTAAGAATTAATGTAATTATAACCATATTATATTAAATTATTAAATTATTATATTATTATATTATATTATATTAAAATTATATTAAATTATTAATATAAATATTTATAAGATTTATAAATATTTGCGACACTTCAACAAGAATATTGTGTTTAGCAGTCTTTATATTTGAAATATACAACAATTCTCCTTTTAATAGTGAAGCAATATTTTTTTCATATTAGGTAGGTACATACTTTTTCCCGGTAATTATCTGTTCGGCGCCAAAACTTGACGTAATTTACAGTCATTAGCGGTTTGCAGTCGGTTGTGGGGGGATGTTAGTTTTAACCATAGATTTAGAATTTCTCACTAACTGCAAAGATTAAAAGAGCATGCCAACAAGAATTCAAATTATAATGCATTCACCCATGAGTAAGAAAAAGTTAGAAGTAATCGTATCTGTCAAATGACTCGTCCCAATTAAACGTGTATTGCATAGTAGCTTATAGTGTTACGGAATGCGCTATTACACATATTGTTACGTCACATACATTCGATATAATAAGTAACTTATTACTTATTAAATAAGTAGTGTCTCTCGCGACATCGGCGGGCGACAGTAAGACGTTACGAACTGAGGGGGGGAACAGACAGACGCAAACGAGATTCTCTTCTATACTCGTATTATTTATTATTCTTATGACTGACTTTAGTATTTGTAATTATTAATTACGTTAGCAATGTGTGATTATCTCACTGTAATCAAATAAATAGTATCATGACCGTAATCCAAAAGTTCAATCACCAATTCACACTGTTCATTTAAAAATAATTTATACTGAAGTCTATAGTTTGTTCTGTAGTCCAATGTCTACAGCATTTACGTGAGCCTCTAAGCCCTCGGTCGACGATAGAGCATGATGACGTGTGCGGACCCGTTGGCGGTTAACGAATCGACTGACATTACAACGGTTAGTTATGGGCGAAGGCTAGTAGTTGCAACTAAGTCTAAAATTTCAATCTACAATTCATATTCTTTTATATAAAAACAGTTTATACTGTAGTCCAATGATGCTATAGTCTATATTAGTCTATAATTTATACTATAGTTTAATGTTTACAGCATGTACGCGAGGTCCATCGGTCGGCATTAGCGGTTAGTTGTCGGCGCGCAACCATTTCGTGACCGCTTACCTGTGCTGATTCGAGTTTTATGTTATTTTAATTATTTTTTCTTAGGTTAGCACGCAAAAATGACAAATGAAGTCCGCACCTAAAATACGCTAGCCGTGCCGCCACTGGTGGTTCGCCGTGCTGTTAACAAGCTTTATGATTTTTCTACCGCGCGGCTTACTCGCCGTACCGTAGGCAAGGGTTTATATTTATAATGTACTATATAGCATGACCGTTGTTCAAAACTTCAATCTACGATTCATACTTTTAAAAATAATTTATTAGTAGTGTAATGTCTACAGCATGTAGGCGGGCTCCAAGGCCCTCGGTCGGCGTTAGAGCATGACGTCGTGCGCAGACCCGTTGGCGGTTCGCTGTCAGTCGCGGGCAGACGTCAGCACAAGGAGCTGCGTGCGGCGGTGCTCGGGGTGCAGCCGCGACGCGCTGCTGCTGCGAGTTCTGTTTAGTGTCTGCAATGACACAATGTCGGGTTGAGAACGTTTTATGTCATATTTCCAAGACATTTTTAACGTTTCAATGCAGGGCTCAGGTCTCCCCTAGTAAATCACTAAGGAGTTTAACACGTTGAGCGCCGTGATGAACACACGGTGTCTGACAAGTGACAATGTACATGGGGTGACTAGGCAGATTTTGAGATAATCAAATTTCAGAAAGAGAACTCATTTGAGCTGTAACATCATTTAATTGAAATTAGAATTCTGCAAGTCAAAACAAGAATAATAAAAAATGCTGTATTCGCTTTCTTATTGGAACGAAGTTCCCTTACGCGGCTTGCGGTAGGTGTGATTTGAGAGAAAATGTAACGTCACGTAAGATTTTTCCCCTCCATACGCCTTTCTCTTTTTCTGTGTGTGTGTGTGCGTGCGAGTATCGAGAGCGAGACTCGAGTAGAATAACAGACGTGCAGACTAATGCGTGGCCATTTGTATAACCTAAATACTAAACACGATATACTAAAATAGGATCTTCTTCGTTCCTGACGGGGGGGGGGGGGGGGGTCCCCTGACAGCACACGTATTTTTGCACATTTCGCTCGCTTTTCTTTGAAAGAATGGAATTCGAAAAACAACATTTTCGTGCAATGATGTTATACGATTTTAAAATTGGTTTAAATGAAAGTGGTTTAAATTGGTTTAAAGATAGATTAGTAACAACTTTGGGCTACCTCGCACCGTCCCATGCAACAATTTCTCGATGGTTTTCTCAATTTAAATAAGGAAAATTTCATCAATTACTGGTGATGAAATCTTAAGAGTCTCCTATATCTGTTTGTAGGTAGTTTTTGGGTCTTTGTGCAACGTTTTCTTTACCACCTCGATGTTTTCATTCGTTACAGAAGTTTTTTATAGAGAAAAGGGCGGCAGATTAGCATACAGTCCACCTGATGGTAAGTGGATACTGTCGTCCATAGATATCCGCGATACATGCCAACATCAGTCCAGAATGCCAAACGTTGGCACCCCTCCGGATGCCTACCTTTGCAGATTTAGGAATGGCATAGAATGGAGTAAGGAGATTTTTAAATTTTATTTTACTTTCCATTCTATTGGATAAGAGGGAACAGGATAGGTCAGGTTGGAATGGGGAGGGAAATGAGCTCTGGTATATCTCACTCACTGCCGAAACTCTGTATATATATTGGAGGAAATAGGATAGGGATGATTGAAGACTAAATGCATCGTGTACTCTAATAGTCCTCCACTGGATGTGGAACACGGGACGGAATGTAGTCAAGATGAAATAATCTTTTCACAATAGTAATATGTTTGAATAAATAATAATTGAATTTGAATAGTAATGAGTAATATGTTTGAGTAATACTTTCTAATTTTAATGTGTTTTTCCACTAAACAATAAAATTAGAATTTACCATTAAAATTATATTTACCATGGCAACAGAATGCGATCGCCTCGCGTGCGTAGAACTAAGAAGGTCCGAATTGGCCGTGGAGTCTGATCGCGAGCGGAGTGTTCCTCGCCCGTGCCGCCTGCGACGCCGCCCGCACCATATCCACTTATATGGTGGTACTCGTCTGAAATATTGTTAAACAAATCTCTAACATAGCTATAATTATAACACTTGTCTTATCTATATTTTTAACATAGGGTCTGGATGTTGCATGTGCTGTGGTCGTCTTTATATGTGTCTCTGGACCCACGATATACGGAATCCCAGTGTGGGCCATTGAATGTGGTGTTATATAATTAAGGGTGTAGATTGTTGGCCTGAGATCTCGATTTCGAGCGACCGCAGCGCCAAAGTTTAATGTAACATCCGACGGGGCGGATGAATGACCTAGAGAGCGCGATTTTCAAAATGTTTTGCAACAAACGTTCCACGTTGAGAAATTGTTATTGAACTTGAATATTTACAGCATAACAATAACGTTGAATTTTTGGAAACTAGCTGTTGATTCTTTTTAATAGATTAATAAGAGTAGTTGAGACACAATTTTTATGTTTTTCTATCATTTGACATCTGACATTTTTGTATTCTACTTACCTAAAATTCCAACTATTTATTTATTTGTAATTTCACTACCAAAATTTATTCTAATTCGTAAAATATTCATTCAATAAAATAATTGCAAATTCAGTAGGAAGTGTGTTTATCTCTACGCAAGGAAATGTGCCTATTGCGTAAACTCAAATACTTACTTTTTGTTTACGATCACCTCGTCGATATCTAAAAAAAATCCTAGGGTTTTAAAAAAAATGTCAATAAATGAAACACAAGTATAAAAATGATTTATTTACTACACAATAACAAATACGACCTACTGCTGCCCACATACAGAATCCCGAAAGCTTTCAGCTTGAACTGTCAAATCGCTTCGATTGCCTAGAGGATTGCGTTGCAGTGGACGATATCAACAACAGGTTGGTAGAAACTGTCCATACGGTGGGGTCTAAATTCTTCAGACATCGTCGAAGAGATGGACCCCAAAAGCTCACCGACCACACCCTCGACCTCTTGGCGGAACGACGTTCGATGACACTGCAGACTCCTGATGACGCGGAAGCATATCGGCAGCTCAATAGACGGATTCACCAGTCCTTGCGACACGACATCCGTCTCTTTAATACTAATCGTATTAAGGAGACGATAGAGCGGAATAAAGGCTCCAAAGTGTTCGCAAGAGACTTATCTATTGGGCAGAGCCAGTTGACGAAGCTGAAGAGGGAGGACGGCAGTGTCACTTCCGACAAACAAGAGGTACTGAGGGAGATCGAGAAGTTCTATGGACAGTTGTATACCTCGGTCGCTAAACCTGTTGGCAACTTGGCCAAAGACCCAAGAGCCAAGTTGACCCGACACTATACCGAAGACATCCCGGACATCAGCCTGTACGAGATTAGGATGGCCCTCAAACAGCTTAGAAATAACAAGGCGCCGGGTGAGGACGGAATCACTTCAGAGCTTCTGAAAGCGGGTGGAACACCGGTACTGAAAGTCCTTCAGAAGCTCTTTAATTCCGTCTTGCTCGAAGGTATTACGCCGGAGGCATGGAACAGAAGCGTGGTGGTGCTCTTCTTCAAGAAAGGTGACAAGACCTTGTTGAAGAACTATAGGCCCATCTCGCTTCTGAGCCATGTTTATAAGCTGTTCTCGAGGGTTATCACGAATCGTCTCGAGCGCAGGTTTGATGACTTCCAGCCTCCCGAACAAGCCGGTTTCCGAAAAGGCTATAGTACCATAGACCACATCCATACGCTGCGGCAAGTTATACAGAAGACCGAGGAGTATAACTTGCCATTATGCTTAGCGTTTGTGGACTATGAGAAAGCCTTTGATTCGATCGAGACTTGGGCAGTGCTACAGTCCCTCCAGCGGTGCCATATTGACTATCGGTATATCGAAGTGTTGAAGTGTTTGTATAACAACGCCACCATGTCAGTTCGAGTACAGGAAGGGAGCACGGAGCCGATTCCATTGCAGAGGGGTGTGAGACAAGGAGATGTTATCTCTCCGAAGCTCTTCACCAATGCGATGGAAGACGCTTTCAAGCTCCTGGAATGGAAAGGACTCGGCATCAACGTTGATGGCGAATGCATCACTCACCTTCGATTTGCCGACGATATCGTGGTCATGGCAGAATCGCTGGAGGATCTTAGCACAATGCTCGGAGACCTCAATCGAGTTTCCCAACAGGTGGGCCTTAAAATGAACATGGACAAGACGAAAATCATGTCGAATGTCCATGTCGTGCCCACCCCAGTTTCAGTTGGGAGCTCGATTCTCGAAGTTGTTGACGAGTACGTCTACCTAGGCCAAACGGTCCAACTAGGTAGGTCCAACTTCGAGAAAGAGGTCAATCGACGAATCCAACTCGGCTGGGCAGCGTTCGGGAAGCTACGCAGCGTCTTCTCGTCCAAAATACCTCAGTGCTTGAAGACGAAGGTCTTCGACCAGTGTGTGTTGCCAGTGATGACCTACGGCACCGAGACGTGGTCTCTGACTATGGGCCTCATAAATAAGCTCACTGTCGCACAGCGAGCTATGGAGAGGGCTATGCTCGGGGTTTCCCTACGTGATCGAATCAGGAATGAGGAGATCCGTAGACGAACTAAAGTCACCGACATAGCCTCTCGGGTTAGCAAGCTGAAGTGGCAGTGGGCAGGGCACATAGCTCGAAGAACCGATGGCCGATGGGGCAGAAGGGTTCTCGAATGGAGACCACGTACCGGCGGACGAAGCCGAGGACGTCCATCTGCTAGATGGACAGACGACCTCATAAAGGTGGCGGGCACCCGCTGGATGCAGGTCGCTGCCGATAGGTCTAAATGGCGGACAATGGGGGAGGCCTATGTCCAGCAGTGGACGTCTAAAGGCTGAGATGATGATGATGATGAACAAATATGAGTCGCCATTACTCGCTATCTCAAAAGCGTGCTAGGGTTGTACAAAAATTAGTAAATAATTCATTTATTTACTAATTTTAACAGAAGTTTGTAAATTATTAATATACTAATTAAAAGTATGTAATTAAACAATAACGAAATATGAGTTCAAAATTCTAATGGTTTTTCATTCGATTACGGATCAAGTTCTGATTTCTGCTAATTTGATGATAAAATCAATGGCTATCACAAAACCTATCAGAATGAAAACGTTACCAGCTGCCCGATTCACGTAAGTAATAAAAACCGTAGCGCAGTGACGTCACTTCGTTTTTTGCAAATTTAGCCCTTTTAACCGACTTAAAAAAAGGAGAATTCTCAATTCGCTGTATTTTTGAACCAATTTTTATGATTCTTTACACCAGGTAACTCAGAAATTGTATAGTAATTGAGCTATTGGAAGATTTATGACAATCCAAGACTAGATAAGTAAGTGCGTTTAAAACAGAAAACCAAAAGGCGATTTCTAAGTTCCTAAGTTAAAACGACTTTTGGACTGGCGTGTTTACGTGAATCGACTGGCTGGGTAGTTAAGTTACCTGTATCTTTCAAAATCATTAGGCGTTCTTCTCTTTCATAACACGTAAAGCTCTTTCTTTCCTCTCTTTCATAGCCTCTATGATACTGGGCGCGTCACGAATGGGCATGCTTCGTGACTGCCGAGGATCAACTAATTCTGGAAGTAGGCAATCGTAATAAAACCTAACTAATTTCATCTCCATTTTCTCCTCCCAAAATTTGTCGTCCTTTTCTATAATATAAACTTTCATAGGTACAGTAGCACCAAACCAGATGCCAAGCATGCAAACGTTTCTTTTAGTAATATGTACCTGTCCCTGAATTTGGAAATACCAGTTATGATTTTTATTTATGACATAACCCTTGGAAGCCTTGTCCTTAACCCAAAAGGTATGTTTGGCCATTGCTTCATCAAGAGTCATGCCAGCTAAAGAATGTGGGCACTTAATTTCAATTAAACCGTTTGCATAAATGCCATCTGGTGTAGTACCAAGAAATTCATATTGATCGTCGACGAACAAACCGCAACCTTGTATACTAATATTCTCTTGAATTTCTAACTGTTTAATTGCGGTTTCTTCGTTTTCGATACCGTACCGTACAGCAGGCAAACTGGAGATATTACTACCATAAACGATTTTACGAACAAGAACAGCACAACTTGTGCTCTCTCGTTTTTTACAAACTTCCCCGAACGATGATGAGGTTAGTAATTTTCTCCTTGTACTCATCCACTCAGAACTACTTCTTTGCAAATGGGTCGACCTTTCAAGCTCCTCTCTTTCAGCACAAGACAACTTTAAATCGGCTAAAAAAGATGACTTGGCTTTCTCATATAATTCTGGACTCAGATCAGGTTTTTCGCAGTTTGGTCCATAGTGAGCGTCTTTCGATACAGCGCTGTGGCTCTTTTTCAATCTTAATTTAGGTTTAGCAATTAAACGGATTCTACGATTACAATTTTCCACTTTCGCGATCAAAGGATTAGGACTAGATTTAAATATTACTTCATGAGTTTTACTATGAATCGATCCTGTATTAAAAGACACAACAGCAGCTGCGCATCGGCCCGCATAAGAACCACGGGAAGAATAATTTACACGCTTACCCCCTACTAATTTGGCAATCACTGCGTTAAAACTTTCAACTATATTACTTGTACAATTATGAATTAAACTTCTAGAATGATATGACAGTCTTTTACTTAAAATGTGTACCGCGTCCATTAATCCGCATCCAACAATTGCTGGAAGCAACCCAACAAGTTCTATTCGACGAGTATCAGGTCTACAGAAATACTCCTTGCAATATTGGTGATTACCAAATACGTGTTGTGGACCATTTAGGATATCTTCACTAAGATTTTTTATTTTTTCTTCGAGTGACTGATTTTGATCGCCCCAATATTTAATAGCGCATTTTACACCCGTTCTTAAACGCAAATACCTTTCTTTTAGGAATTTCCGCAATTCGCAAGGATACTTAGTGTCTTTCGACAGTTTCTCCAAGCTATTGCAGTAGTTTCGTAAAAGATGATTTTTGCATTCAATTTTCTCTACTGTTAAATTACCGTACGGTCGCGAATCTAATATTTTTTTATAAGTACTGGAATCGCCGTCTGCTACAAATTTATTATAAATTACACCGTGATCAACAATGGAACGTTTAAACCCCTCAACTATTATGGTCGATTCCATACCGGTAGATGATCCCGAATAATTCTTGAAACAACGGTGTTCCGAGGGCTGACTGTCGTTCTTTGCGGCTCGTGCACAAACTACGCAGTATTTATTTTTAACTCCAAAAAACAATACTTTATTAGTTTTAATGCCAATTATCGCAGCTGCGCCGGACAAGGCGGAAAAATTCTTACCATAAGATCTCTTGCTCCAACAACCGTCAACAGCAACAGATATTAATGGTGTACCATTTTTATCAACACTACCTATAGACACTGCGTACTCCGCTTCTTCCTTGACAGCTTCTGCCATGGAATGTGCTGCTGTCTTTTCCCACCAATCGCAAACCGTATTATTAATTTCATTGTATAATGAAGGTGACATGATTGGTAGGGCTACTGCGGCAGTTAATGTTTTTAACTGATAGTAGCTCCCACCAGATGATATGATACCAGATACAATTTGATGATTCACTTCCATTCTATCTTATTTCTTTTCAATCAAACACACAGTAAATTTCATACTACACATACTACATTTCATGATGAGTTTTGAGTCCAGACCAACTTTTACTTCACCTATTATACTGAGGTAACTTAACTTACAATCCATTGGACCGTGGTCCCCTATGGCCTGAAGAGCTTTAAAAAAAAAAGAAACGTCTACAACTCTACGCCCAACTTCCATTTCATCCACCTTTCCCTCTTGGTCGTTTTCAATAACTAGTTCCTGTAAAGAAAGATAATGGCTTGATTTTTTTTATAAAAAATAATTAAAAATTTAAAAAAATGCAAAAGAATTAATACAATATTAGGTTCCTGATGAATAGAAATTATAATTTCTTTACGCATTAGGTATTGTTTTTTTATGACGTCACCTATTTGAACGTAAATTTTCTTTTGAGAAAGTAATTGAGAAGTATTTCGGTACTAAGGTGTTTGTCTCTCGATGAAAATAATAAATATTGCAAGAAAAATCTATAGGTAGGTATTGAGATTTTGTCTTCGCCCATCACTAACTAAGTAGTTTGTTTATTTATGTAACAAGTCTACAAGAATTACGTATAACAACTTACCTCTATACAGCGCGTAGCATTGTTGCTCAGAGTCTCGGCCCCAAGGTTTTCTTTATTTTCAATACTGGAAATATTATTCATCAATATTATCCACTTTTTATTTATTTTGTACAACCCTAAGCCAGACGCTAGGCGCCTCGCGTCTGTTTGGCGGTATAGGTATGTCGACAAAGTTGCGCTGTCGCCTACCTACTTCCACAATTTGATATTTAGACAATACTAGCCGACCCGGCGAACTCCGTATCGCCTTTTTTTTTTTAAAAAATCCTATTATTTTGATATTACATACAGATACTTCAATTTTATTTATCAGTATAGATATAGATAATACAATATTACAATATTTACATGTTATTGTAGGTATATGTCTGAATCGGGCGATCTAAATCATATGACATATTGTATTAGCTTTGTAATGTACCCTGTTCAAATGCGATAATAAATAAGTAGGGAGGAACTTACATTTTATTCCGAGATCTTTTGGCTTTCATATTTTTATAATGCGTACAAAACTTTCTTTTCCCTGGCATGCCACTCAAATTCAATCAGTCCTGCGAAAAAAATAGCCTATGTTACTCAGTGATAATGTAGCTTTCGAATGATAAAAGAATTATTAAAATCAGTCCAGTACTTTTTGAGTTTATTCGTTACATACAAAAATCCAAATCTTTCCTCTTTATAATACCTATTAGTGTAGATATTGTATTTTTTACGATTTATATCTAGTTCCATCATGGTTTTCTTTCAGACATTCATTATATCGATACTTTCTACTAACTGAAAATAAATTAATTATAAAAATGTTATACTTACAGTTTTTTACAAAAAACACAAATTCACAATACGTAATTCTGCTGTCTGCAGCCGACAAGCGTGGTGTCGCGTTCACTTACAGAAAGGAACTGCCGCTGCAGACCACCGAGATTGCACGAATGAAACGAACGTTTTATCCCATACATTTGTGTATGAAAAATTTACCTTAAAATATATCTAGATTTTAGGGCTTTAAAAGAGGAAGTCTTTGTTTGTAAAGGTATAAAAAGAAGTATACAGCTATACTTATTGGTTTCTTCAGTGTTCAAAAAGTGTTTCTTTTTATCAATTTGTGTTGATTTATGGGGTTAAATCTGAAAAATACGAAGTCATGTTTTTGCATTTTTACTCAATTTTGTGCGTTTGTTGACGTTTATTATATAACAACTATTAGGTTTAAGAGTTTAATATAAGCATGAACATACTTATTGGTCTTTGATTGTAATATATACAAATTATCATTGATATCAATCATATGTAAATAGGTTAAATATGAAAAATCGTAACACTCTTTTCGGTGATTTTCACGATCTACACCCTTAAGTGCAATAACTTTACGAATACAAGGAAGAGCCATAGTCCCGTTCCGTACTAAGCGGACTCAAGAATCTAATCGATTAAACAAGATTCACTTGATGTCATGCAGTTCCGCCATTTATATCACCATTATTACATTTGACTAACAATACTGACAATCTTTGAATATTGTGGAAATGACAGTGAACTGCTACTGACAATACTGACAATATCCTGCGGCCGGAGCTGATTTGGAATAAACAGTGACATATCGAACTTGAGCGTATCGAAATCAGCGTAAGAGACAAATCACAAGTTTACAGGAGGGGCAGACTACATTTATTTATATAAGATCCTCTATACCTTTCTCAGTATTACAATAGCTGTAACAGTAATAAAGATACATCGTTTTTTTTTATAAAAAGTGACTGCTGAAAAATCGCTTTTTCCTTTAAACCAATTACAAAATACACAATGTTAGATTCGATGTGGCACAAAAAAATTCTTACTTCAATGTGCGTGAGTTATTAATACTTATTATAATTGTCGGGACTAGTAAAATATCATAAGCTACTTCGTAGTCACATGTGTGTCGTAACAGCGAGCCTCGCCGGCTAGTTGAAAAGGGATAGAGAATGTTTCATTCCTACATAATAATACATATACTCGTATGCAGGAAGGAAAATTCCTATTATTATGGGCTTTTTGTAGATATTTAGCGCACTTACATCCAAGCCAAGCAAAAGGAAACAAGAAATAAAATAGGACCACATTCGATATCTCACACTAGGATTACCTCTGTGTGAGTCCACAGATAAACAAAAATTATCACAAATTACCCAAATCTCGAAAATAAAATGATTTATCCTTTATACACATGATTGTGACTATTTTATTAAGACCGCAATAGAAACAGTCTCTAAAGCAGTTTCTTCCGGGCAACCTTAGGGCGAGAGGAGATATGTGCGAACAAAAGAGTCTTAAAATAATTGTTATTATATTATACTTACCTAAGACTCGTGTAAATGTGAGGCGAAAACATGCAGCATATTAAAGGGTTCGCAGCAGAATTTAGAGGAGCAAGGCTCTGTATGAGAGTGGCAATAGCCATGTTGGTTTGTGTCGGCGGTATGTAGTTGTAAACTTGTAGCAGATCAAACACGATGTACGGTGACCAGCAGAGCACGAATACTGTAAGAAAATAATATCTACAATATACCAAGGGCGTGATCAGGATTTTATCCAAGGTGAGATAAAACAAATACTTTTATCCAGGGTGAGGCAAATCAAACATTTTAATCCAGGATGGGGCAAAGCAAACAAGTATCTTATAATTTAAATAGAGACATCGTGGATCGTTAGTACCGTATGTTGCATGTGCGTACATGCAACATACGGTACTAACGATCATGGTTTTAGGAGCCACCTATCAGAGGACTTAACAACTAGTCGAGCGACACGACGACACAGTGTGTCCGACGCTTTAATAAATTATTATTGTAAGTATTAATTCTAAGTACTTTAATAGTACTTAAATTCAGTAATGTTTGAATTGTTAATAAACGTAACTAGCCCTTTTATCGTCCACTGCTGGACGAGAGCCTCCTCATGCACATGGTCTTGTGTATGAGGGATGTATGGCCTTAAAACGGCAAGCTGGTCAAGCGACTTGGCGAGACCACTGTCTTAGAGGTGGTGTAGTGTCTCCGCGCTTGTGGTAGCGGCTTTGTCATTCCTTAGTCGCCTTTTACGAGATGCACGGGAAGGAATGTGGCAGTGCTGTACTAAAGCCGACCGACACCACTAGGGCTACGGGGGCTTATTACTTACTGGGGCAAATTTCCGACTTGATAATATTTTTGTAACAAATAGTATAATGAACATATTTAGTTATTAAAACATGAATTTATTAATTATAAAAGTTATAATATTTTTTATATTTTTATTTTTTAAAGTTATAATATTATAGTTTCTTATAGTTTTAATTTAATCTGGGAGAAACAAACTAAATTCTGATTCACAGACATATGGTACAAGACGGCTAATATCAATTTTGACTTGCCATAAAAAACTGTATGAAAACAAATGCAGATGATTTTGACTCGTTTTCGCGTGTTTGTTTAAGTTAAGATTTGTTTGTTTTAATTAGCAAAATTAGTAATCTATAGAAAATCATTACAATCATTACTCGTCTCTCTCCCTCTTGTCTGTCACTGAAGACAATAGGAAGAGGCGATTACAATAGAAAGCGACAGTTATGAGTGCATTTGATTTTTCCAAAATCTGAGTGCTCGCATTTATGTAGTTTGTTTTTCTAACCTGAAACATACTAAAACATTTTATGAACTGATAGACAAGCTTAAAATTTATAACAAGGAATGAAATAAATTATCTCGCTCAGAAATGTAGTCGTAAAAATAGCTGTACGGAGTCAATAAAATGCGTGGCCTTGAACTTATAAACGCTGGTTAAATTGAATTTACATTAAAGAAGAGATTACGTTAAATAAATATTTTTATTCCATTATACTCTCTCTTCGTAATTCCACTTCACCCCATCCACTACCCCAACGTAGGAATAATAGAATGAGGAAAACTGATCTAAATATACTTCCCATTGCTCATCCTTTCCAGTCTTTTCTCTAAATTCATTCCTAAATCTCCAAAGGTAGACGGTGCATCCGGGGATGTGACAAGTGTCTCTGAATTCATGTCGGCGTGTATCACAGACGTCCTTGGGCGGCAGTACCAACTTGCCAACGGATGAATGGTCGGCTCGTCTGCCACCGTAAAAACCGCCACCGTTCATTCCGTAAAAACATTATAATAAACTATTCTTTTTCTGCGGCTTCATTTGAGTTGAAATCTATTTTAATCAAAAGTCTACAAACATCTACAAAAATTTACCAAACATACATAGATAATTTTTTTGATTTTTTAGTAACATTAACGAAAGCAATGGTCTCAATCTTTGTAAATAAATTGATTACAGACTATATATTATAACGAATAATATACATTTCTTCCAAAAATATTAAAATACTCACAAATACAACTATTATTATTCCTTCACTATTATTACCGTAACCAACCTTTTCAACGTCCGCTGCTGGGTATGGGTGTTTTCATTCACATTGTTTTGTGCATGGGAAATTTAAGGCCTTAAAACGCCACTCTGATCAAACGGGCTGACAAGTCCACTTCCTTATAGGTGGTCTATATCCATGAGGAACAGTGAACATGAGCAACCTTGTGGCAGTGGATTTATAACCTTTTAGTCGCCTTTTATGACACCCACGGGAAGAGATAGGGTGGTGGCTAATGCTATTCTAAAATCGGCCGACACACATTAAGATATTTGGCCGATCTAGCCGGCAAAAATTATTTCTTCATATTTCACTGTTTTAAATATTTATTGATTTATTGTAAATGAAGTTGATTGGGTTAGGTATATCTAGTCTGGTCATAAATATCGTTGCAACAAAGAAACACAAATAATTTACATTTGAATTTGGAATCTGTCATTCTCGCATTACACAAAGCAGGCCAATACAATTTTTAAAGATCTCCATCAGCTTGGTATTAGCTGAATGTTTATGTACCGGGCTATTGGTAGGTACATTGAAACGTCCTCTATGACAGAAAAAGGTCTGGACGTGTGAAGGAGAGAATCCGAAGAAATCCCGTCCGCAAGCAAAAGATTATATCCAGAGAGATTAATATAGCACCCAGAACCCTGTCACGTATTTTAAAAGATGATTTAGGAGTGCTGGTTACAAACGACGTACTGCTCATTTCTTAACTGATAAAAATAGAAGAAAATTGAATTGAAATTTGAAATGAATAAAAATTGAAGAAAAATAGGGTTGACAGATCAAAACAACTTCTTCGGCGGTATGCAAAGGGAGCTCATAGACAAATCTTATTTTAGGGACGAGAAATGTTTACCATTGACCAACATTTTAACAAGTAGAATGTTCGAGTCGATGCTAATAACTCCAGAGAAGCTGGTCAATAGGGTGCAACGTGGCTATTATCCGGCTTCATTGATGATTTAGTGATAGCTATCAGGGAGTGACTGAACCATATTTTTGTGAAAAAAGTATTAAAAACTCGGCTCAAGTGTATCAAGATACGATTATTGAGAAGGTCGTAAAGCCTCTTCACAACACCCTTTTCCATAACCGAGAATGGTCCTTTCAGCAAGACTCAGCACCAGGTCACAAGGCTCGCTCAACACAGGCATGGCCAGAATGGAATATTCCCGACTTCATTAGAGCTGAAGACTGGCCGTCATCTAGTACCGATGTTAATCCGCTTGATTATGATTTATGGTCTGTTTTAGAGAACATATTTTGCTCTAAACACCATGATAATATTGAATCCCTTGAACATTTGACTTAATTGAAAGGGTGCGTGTTTCAATCGAAAACTGGCCACAGCATTTGAAAGATTGTATGAAAGCAAATGGTGATCATTTCGAATAAACGTTATATTTTTAAAATGCTTACCCTATTATTTCTAAAATAACACAAATTATTTTAATAAAATTGTAATATAAAAAAATATATCAATGTTTTGTTTGTAACAATATTTATGGCTAGACTAGGTATATCATTACATAAAAGTAAAATTATTTCGATGTATGTTATTTAATGTCTAATAACATGCTAACTTATGAACTAAATTACTAAGATAATGAACACTGCCACCGTTCTTCATCGGTGACCTTTTCCGCTTCTTCTGTGGACTCCCCCGAGTCCGAATCATCATTGCTTAGGTTTGGTTCCGTTGGAATCAATAATGCAATTGCCTTTTTTGACAAAGAGCTCGATCTTTTGTTAAGTTTTGGCCTCAAGCTACTCACTAGGGAGTCGGAGTTTAGCAAAACTCTGTTTATATCAAGGTTACGAGCCTGCCTTGAAAACTTCCTTGATAAGTCCTATCGGTACAGCCTAAATTTGTTTATTTCGTGCTTCCACAGCTATCAGAAGAAAGCTAGGCAACAGTGCACTTTTCATGACAGTTGCGCTGTGCATGAAGATTTTATGCATTGTAGGGATCATCGGGTACCACGGATAGAGTTAGGCTCAATATGAAGCTTAGGAGTTTCAATTCCATAATCAACAAAACTTTTTAATTTGTTTTTGTGACCACTAGAAATAACTTCGAAACTAACTTTAAGTCGATGAATGAGGTTAAAATCAATACCAATACATCTTCATTTACTGCAATTCGAAGTTCTTCTGTTTTTCTTCTTTTACTTTTCTCACAAGATTCTATAAATGGCTTCTATGGCCCCCCCGAAAGCTGTTGCTGCAAAAGTCTCGGAATTGAGAATGTTCCTTGTAACTATTCAATATTTTTTTTAAGAATATGTCTTCTTTTTTATGCGCTTTTAGTCATCTTCGCTTGAATTGCAATTTAACATATGAAAACTTATGTTCAGGTGCTTGATTTGTTCCTCAGAATAGTGTTTATACGATAAAAGTTTTTTTTTTTCATTTTACCATTTTACCAAGCAATGCTCGCTGGAGCATTATCTATAAGTTGGTGAACCTAAAACAAAAACAATTGTTATAAATGGAAATAAACTTAAGTGTAAAAAGTTCGTTATTCTCTACTATCATACTTCATTAAGTATTACCTTATTTAGGGCCATTACCCTAAATGAACAGAAATCGCTGCTATTTGTGGCTAATTTATATATAGTTGTTTTGTAGAAACTCTATACTGCATATTACATCTAGAAATATAGCAGAGAAGCACCCTGAAGTACAATACCCGCAAGGTAAACAAATAGCGGTTGAAAAATTACAAAACGGAAGAAGTATTGTATATTGACTTTAATATAATTTTAATTATAATAAACCATACCCAAACTATTTAAAATATATGCGTTCTTACCTGTACTGCCAGGATCCATAACGACCTTAGTTGATATGATAGCCAAACTAACAATATGCACTATCAAACTGAACTGATGTACGAAGAATGGCGAGAAAAGATATGTGCACTAAAAGAGACAATCAAGTTTCGACTGCGATTATAGCGCGGGATAGTGTCGTGGGTCCCCGGTGGAGGGGTCTTATTATTTATTCACTAACTATTCAAGTTAGCAGGGTGTCATGGGTTTCTTCCTGGCGTATCTTTTACAAAGACATTTGGCCGCCTAAATTGGCCAAATACCAGTATGTGTAACACCAATAATAATTATTATTATTATATATTACTATTAATATTAAAGATAATTACTGCTGTAGTCTACTAAAGTTACCTTAGGGACCGTTCAACGTTATGGAAGCGTAATAATAAATATATAATTAACTTCGTCAAAGAAAGTTCAACGACCTTAGTTAGGGTTAAGGTTAACGTCCCTTGACATAAAATGAAAATTAATAAATATGAATCTTGTATATATTGTATAATATTACAGGAACCGTAGTGGTAATCACGATTCGTCGTACTCAACCGTGATGTTCCACTTTCCTGTTTATTAGATAATGAATTTATTTATCCAAAATTTTACAGAAAATCGTGGATATTCTCTGTTGTACTTTAATTACTTAGAGACTAAGTTTTGTTCATGGCATTGCTTATACAGGCCTTTTTAGATTTTAGAGAAAGAATTATTAATTTTCTTTAACGCTTTTGGACCCCCGAATCTCATTCAGTAATCGCGATTTAGACGCCAAATCATATTTAATGTAAGAAATCAGTTCCTACAATTAATCTATCAAGCTAAATTGCCTTTTTTTATGTACGAAGGCGGCAGACGAGCATACAGTCCACCTGATGCTAAGTGGATACTGTCACCCATAGATTATCATCCGCGATACATGCCAACATTAGTCCAAAATGACGAACGTAGGCATGCCCCCGGATGCGCTGCCTACCTTTTGGGATATAGGAGTGGAGGTGGGGAAAGGGTTGGGAAAATGGGGAGGGATAGGATGGGAATGGGCTCTGGCACATCTCACTCACTACCGAAACACGTACGTACATTAGGGAAATATGATAAAGTGGGAAATTCAGTACATTTCAAGGTAGTCTTCTGTGAGAGAGGGGTAACGTGGCCAGTCGAGCGCGCCCAGCGGCTGTTGGATTGCAGCGTGCACTCTGCCCCTCAACTATTATCTTACGTATTAGGATACCAATTAGATCAAGCCCCACTTCTTTCAAAGCACACGATAAACGCAGTCCTATGCTTCCATTTAATTAATCACAAACACGACGTATCAAAAACACTTTTAACTACCTTTTCAAATTTAAAGGAATGGATTTGTACGAAGGGATTGGAAAATGAGAAAATTGGAAGGAATAAGATAGGATGGGATGGGAATTCACTCTAGCATATCTCAGTCACTATTGAAGCCCGGGCGTAAATTTATCAAAAATATAACATTAATTGTGTATTAACTCTATGGCGAATGTAACCGTTATTGTCAATCAATGAAATCAAAAAATGACTTCTTCATACCTTCGCTAAAATTACCTACTGTAATTTCATGGTTTGTAACACATACGTTTAACTATTTTTGTCCTTGTATTAAAAACTTACAAAAAACACTAAGATTTACTCCTAATCTCTGTTTAAATTAAATCATTGCTTCAAATTGTTTGTTACTTTATACGTCTTTTTTAGGTAAAGCAATCGTTAAATTTACTCGCAATTAACTTTTACGAGTATTATGGAGTGAGTATAGATTAGAAGATAAAACTCCTCTATCATAACCTCATACAATGAGCATGGCGCTAGCATGCTAAACACGTAAAACTATTTCACTGACAAGTATTAAAAAACAGTAAGCGTATTGAAAGCACTAATTACAAAAGAACAGACAAATGTAAATAAAATCTGAAGATGTTATTCAACGTAGAAACACAATACTCACCGAAAACAATAACAAAAGTCATTTTGACGCTCTTGATCTTGGCTCTAGGAATCAGTCCTCTTGAACTAGCACGTCTTGAATCTGGGTCACCTTCCAGTTGACCTGAAAAGCGAAATTAAATTGAATATTAATCCTAATGAGGATTCCCGGAACATTTAAAACAGAGTCATTAGCGGACTGTCAGAATTCGGTTTCCTGTTACATTTTGTAGAAACACTTGTTTTTTGTCATCGGCCAACTTAATTTTGTTTTATCTTAAAAGCATTGTGTCCCATTTAAGAATTTCTCTTTTCCGCTTTTGTTTTTGCACATTTTACTTCCGTTATCTCAGCTGTGCAAGACATATGATTAATGTGTTTGGTTTTATCACCCACTGTATTGCATTTCGCATAAAAGTGTCGGACCTTAATGTTCTTATTACCTACTTTATAATGATATTATAAAATATATATATATATAGAAAAACGTCCTCAAAAGTGATCTCTTCCGGGAAAAAAGGAACATATATGTTAAAGAAATATAAAACAAGGATAATTACTGACCATTTCTCAAAGTTTTTGTCCTTCTTGAGTTAATGGCGGGACTCATGACCACAGCTTTGCTTTTAGTCCAAATTGTCAACACGATGACCGCGTAACAAGCAGCGATGGCCAAGGCTGGAAACACGAAGATCATCACCGAAACCAAGCTCATCCAGACCTGCCACCGCCTTGGCGATCCCAAATCTATCCAGCATTGAACTTGACCTAAAAATATAAAACTAAAATTTACACACTAGCCAAAGTAAACACTGCATTTATACCTTGAACATTTCAGAATGTTTAAATTATCACAGCTAATGCACAACAATAGGAATAGTAATGGGTTCGGGAATGGAAATTATAATGGGTTTAAATCGTGCACCGAACTATTAAGATGTGAAATAGACTCTCAAGTACGTTTAGGTGCAATTAAAATTTACAGAAAATAATTTGTGAAATTATCTAAGAAAACAGACCTTAACGTCGGTTCTACTTTCTCAGATATTGAGACTATGATATGGTTCGGTGTGTGTTTTGGGATTTTTATTAAAAACAAGAAATAAGTTCATAGCGACAATCGCAACCTTTGTCTTATGGACTTTGGTAAAAAAATCTGATTTGACTTACAATAACGTTGTTTCAAAATTCTGTTTAATTATAAACATATCTACTGTAACGTCTGATTTTTAAGTTAAGCAAAAAACTATATATTTTTTTTTGTTTCACTAAAATCTCAATATGTGTATTATTGTATATTATAAAGGCAAAACATATGTATACTGAATGAGGATAAAATCGATGGCAGCAAATTTAAAGGTAGGTTATTAGCAAATTTAAAGGTAGGTTGGTAGCAAATTTAAAGATAGGTTGTTAGCAAATTTAAAGGTAGGTTGTTAGCAGATTTAAAGGTAGGTTGGTAGCAAATTTAAAGGTACTCTTTAGGTTTAGGTTTAGGCTTTAGGTTCTCTGGTGACAATAAACAAATAGGAGTCGCTGTCGACTTGGTGATGATATTCTTAGTAATTAAGATTATTTACTTCAGTGGTTTTAAAAACGGGTTGTTTTCTTGATCATTTGCACATTGCATTTGATTTTGTACCTTTTTATTTTTTTGCTCGTAAAATTGTAAATCCACAATACTAAGGAAAACATTGCCAATTATATCAGTACCCCTTTTAAATACTACGGTTGTAAGGAGTGCCTAAATTTTAGATTAAGGAATTCAATGAAAAAATTTCGTGTCCATCGACGAACAAGGTGGCAGGGTGTCTCATATATCAAGTTTCTTACTTCGCCAGGTACTTCACGAATGATAAATTGAGATTAATTGGGTTCTTGTTCTTACGGGACCATAAAAAAGTCCCTGAGACCATTAAGAGATACCCCATCGGCATATTTCGAAGGTAATGCCTACTAAGCACACCAAGGGTTTCAGTTCGGCCTTGCAACGTGGTACTTTCATGAATAATGTTATATAGGATATGATATTATTTTTCATGATACGAATATTTTCAGTATAGATGCCAATGAAATTGTTATGAGGATATTCAATATCGATATTTTCAAAATCCCAAGTAAAACCCATACCAATTCACGACGGTGGTTTATAGTCGAAACCGTTATTATTATGAAGTAGGAAAAGGTACCGCATTTTAACATACCTACGTTTTTAAACTGAAGAAAAATTTTGGCAGTTAAGATGCATGAACACTGATTGATTGACGAAGCACAAAATTGGGTTCTATGTGAAATGTGATGAATTGATGACTTCATTGAAACGTAGCTGATTATAATTGATACAAGAAGATAAAATACTAGGTATAAATGAGATTAAACTTAAAACATAAAGTGAATGTCGTGAAGCAAATGGCATAGCATTCACCAGTCAGGTGTCCGAACAAATACAAACTCGTTTGCAGCTCATTATTAATGCATTTAATAGACTGCTAAATGGCGTCATTCGCAAATACAACATTGTAGAACAAACCTGTTCATTTTCTTCAATTAATATGAATTTTAAAGTCAACATAATAACTGGCAAATGCAGAAACGCTCGCGCTTGTAATAAGCGTACGAGCGTTTGGTTGACTAATGCTATAATATTTTTATGCTACAATTTTGATAATTGTACCTTGAACTTCTTTGACTTCATATAATATTAGAAGTGGAATGGAGAAGACAATACTGATTAGCCAAGCTGATACTATAAGGCCTCTTGCTCTATTCCCTGAAAAAAAAAGAGTTAGTAATATTAAAGATAAAAGAGTTTTAACTAATTAGGATATTTTATTTGAGTAAATTTACAATATTTTTGTTAATATTTCTTTTTGAAATTATTTAACTGTAGTAATTCAATGAAAGGTTATAAATGTATTCATTGTTTTAATTAAATTATAAACAAATACCCTAATGACTCCATAATTCATATGTAATATTAATTCTTGAGGAAAATTACATCGTAGTCCTTTGTATTTTTCAAAGTATATCCTATAATAAATGTTGAGGTCTCTATTATTGAGGTGAGGTCTTATTCTGACAAGTAGAAAAGTATTCATTTTCCTCATCTTTATATAAAGAATGTTGATTAACAATTATGGATATCCTCAGGGTAATAAGTCCAGATATGCTTGAATTGGTCTGCTTGTAATAAGTAGACATTTTATGAGTTATATACTCAGCATTAGATATGAGATACGCTTCTAATATCCATCTAGTATTTATTATAAATTATCACACAATAATTATATTCTGATTTGCTTTACAATTAATACACTGAATCGTATTAATTGTAAAGCAAATCAGAATCTCTACGATCGAATCGTATGGATTAAAATTGATAACAAGCAATTTAGTGATTACGTGAGTTAATTAAATTTTAGTCCGTAATGAACTTGTCATAATTAATTATGTCATGTTAAATATTGAAGGAATAACTCGTCTGATATGTACTCGTATATATGATGTGGTATCGTATACCTACTAACATTAAAACATACGTTAAAGCCCATAGTAGATAAGAAAAAAGGTTTTAGCCAATACTTATATATTGGCTATATATATAATATATATATATATAATATATACTTGAAAGAAAAGGTATAAAAGATATACTTACAAACATAAAAGTATACTTACAACTTCCAGAAAAATTCATTGGATTCGTTATAGCATCGCATCGGTCTATACTCAGTGCAACCAACACGTATGTAGAGGCGTACATTACTACAGCCTAAAAAGATGTATTTATTTAACTAACAGACCAAATTAGAAAGTAAACGAAGATGATTAAAGCATTTTAAGTACAATTAAATAAGATGATAACTGGAATAAATCAAAATTCTATTGTGAATATAAAAAATAATTAAACCAAATGTATTTAAATGAAAACAAAAGTAAAATATAAATGTAATGATTTTATTAATTCCGTTAATGAAAATCATTTACAAATGAATGGAATTTTTGCGAATAATAAATTCAAAACGGAGACTTGGCTTTTAATGACATAACCATTTCTTAAATTAAATCAACGTAAATCTTTAAATAAAATGTTCCTAAATTCTTGTGAATTTTATTTCTTAGGTACCTACTTGAGATAAAAGAGAGTGGATATTTGCCTCATTCATAATTTAGTGATTACGATTCACGAAATTAGTGAAGTTACAAAGACATTAATTATATTTAAAGACTATTAACAAAATGTTTTCAAAGACAAAATATTTGAAAGGATATTTGTATTAGTTTAATAGGAGTAATAAGTAAATAGGCTAGAAGTCCACTAAGTTCAAAATCAAGGAAAAGAGAAATGATTAAGAGTCATAAAATTTAAAGTCACGACAAAATAGTAAAATTTATTAGATATATTACTTAGCAAACTAATAATTTGATATTATTCACAAAGAAATCAATATTTTTTTATGCGTCAATTTAGGTTCAACTGTTTAATTCGTGGCGCAAATGAAATCTTTCATTGCTATCGAAAGATGGTAATTCATTTTATTTTTTGCATCTATTTGTCAATACAAATTAAACAATTTTTAAATTAAAAAATGGCACTCATCTACTTATTAAAAACTTTTTTCTAAAGCGATAACTTACCTGAAGAAATTTAACAAATTTACACATAAACTGTCCAGCGAGCCACGCAATAGTGATCTTATGTATGATATCGACGAAAACATATATCAGTCCAACGAAGAGGTCTGGAAAAAATATACAATCTATATAAATCAAAATGTAAACGTTCGTTTGTTCAAAATCTTAAATCTCCGAAAATTCTTCACCGATAGCTTTGAAATTTTGATACAACGTTGCATTCGAATACGCATGTGTTTTTATATACCTATCACAGGGTAAAAACATGCTTTTTACCCAAAAACAGGGTAAGCGGCATCTGTTGGGTAGTCACAGCAACACGTGGCCGGGTACAGCTAGTATATAATAAAACTGTAGAACCAGCGTATCTGTACATTAAATATATTTACTAAAAACTAATTGGGGGCGATGAACAAAGAGTATCAGAATACAAAAAGACAATTTTGAAAATTTTTGTCCGTCTGTCTGTTTGTCTGTTCGAACACGCTAATCTACAAAACTACTGAACGGATTTTCATGGAGTTTCCACAGGTTAATTAAACTTAGTTTGGCGCTTCCAATAGGCTTTCATCGAAATCGGCGGACGGAAAGAAAAGATACTGTATACAAAGCTTTATAAATCAAACTAAAATTCCACGCGTACGAAGTCGCGGGCACAGCTAGTTATTAATAAATTTGTATTAAACTTTATTCAGAGAAATCAAATTAGTGGAAAATTTTGTAGTCCACATATCTTATAGTAAATGAAAACAAACGTCGTCGGTTTGCTTTTATGATCAGGGTTACAGACTACATTACAATATACATATTTTAGTTTCTGAATCAACAGTTGTTGGTTCAGAAATCTATTGTATATTCATATCATATCCTAATGTATTCATTCATATTCAACGGTGGTGCCAATTGTTAAGAATAAAACTTGGTGACCTATCTGATTTATCTAACTATAGACCGACTTCTCTGGCCACTATTATTGCCAAGGTGCTGGACGGTCTGCTTGATCGACATCTGAAAAACCACATTAAATTGAATGATGCTCAATTTGGATATAGACCTTAATTATCAAGAGAAAGTGCCATTCCATTATTCAAGCATACTGTCCAGTACTAGGTGGCGAGACAAATACCGGCGTTCTCCTGTTTTTTGGCCCTGTTGGTATCTTACCATGAACTCTGGGCCAAGCTTAAAAATGAGACCGATTGTCCTAGTAAGATTCTATCAATATTCACATAATGGTACAATGACCAGAAAAACCGTGTAAAGTGGGTTGGTTCATACTCAGATGAATATATACTTGCACACCGAGTAAAACAGGGGGATTAACGTCTACCTTGCTTTTCAACCTCTATATGAACTGCCTGATCGGTGAGCTCAGCAACACAAATATTGGGTGTCATATTGACGGTGTGTATGTGATTAATATGATATGATAGTCTGTAGGTTCTCTAAATGCATTAAACAAGTAAAAATTATTTTGTTCAAGTATTACTGCACATCGCTTTACACCTGCAGCCTATCGGTGGGATTTACGTACAGGGCATACAACGACCTGCGTGTTCAATACAATAACGTGCTCAGGATGCTGACGGGGCTGCCAAGGTTCTGCAGCGCTTCTCGCATGTTCGCTGAAGCACACACTGACGGTTTCGAGGGTGTCAAGCGGAAGCGTTGTGCATCCATTTTGAGCCGTCTCCGCGGCAGCACCAACAGCATCCTGAGTACACTCGCGGCAAGGTGGAACTCGCCGATGCTGGCCCGATGGATCCACCTACACGCAGACTAGCCCTATTTTGTATGTCATTTTCTTTTTTTTTACTAACACATATGGAATGTAATGCTAATTGTGTATTTACTTACCGAAATAAAGCTATTATTATTAGTATATTGTATACACTAGAAACGACTTCGTGATAATGAAATGTATTCTACATAAAAGAACGGTCTAAAATCGGTCATCTAAAAATATTTTCTTTTCTTAAAAAAGTAAGTATCTAAAGAAATGTAATAAATAAAATGAAACATAAGAGTAGGTATAAGTATATTTTTAGTTATACTACATTTGAAAATTTCTGTAATAGCACTTATCGACTTCGTGATTCACAAATATAAATTTCTTGTAACTGAGAATTGATTCCAAAACAAATAAAAAACCCCAGTTTCATCGTCATATTATGACCTATAAATAGTCGAAGTGTATGGATCATTTGATTTATCGTACCTAAATTTATTGTGTGGTTCAGTATGACCTTCAAAAATATAATTGTGATATAAATACATATATGATTTGTGCGTCAATTTTCTCCACTGAATTTTCCACTGAGTCCACAGTGTCATTATTTAAGTAAAACTTTGATTTGTTTGTTAACACAGTGTTTTCCATGGTTATTTTTAGTAGCATCGCGTTCCGATATTTTCATTAGAGTTTTACAAAGTTTGAATGTAAATTAAACAAGTCAAATAGTTCCAATCCTCTACAAAGACACAAAGTTGGCACAAACATTGTGCTCGAATGATCCCGTGTCAGTTTGCACCGGCGGCAGCGGATACGTGAATCTAGACTGTCACTATCAGAACAATCCAACCCAGTTGGGAACTTAGAAAAACAAGGAACAGAATTTTAAAAGCTTTTCTCCCTTAAAAATATTATCCAATGAATACTAAAGAGTTTATATACAAATTTACACATTTATTTATGAATAAACGTACAAAACTAATAGAATAATGCTAATTGTAATGCTAATACAATGCAATTAATATTAAAAATAATATTTAAGGGATTAAAAAATATATACATATAGAATTATAAGCTGTTATAAGCTAAATATACCCAGAGAATGAAAACGGCTCCCTAATATATTATATCCTTAATAACTTTTAAGTTTTCGTGTGTATTTAAATATGTTATATTTTAAATATGTTGTACTGTAGCTATAAGCTCCCCATATAAATAAAAACAAAATACAAAAATATTAATACACAGGCAAAGTAACGCTTTAATTACATTATTTTTTTGTTAAAGTACGCCAACTTTAGCAATTTATAAAAATTGATTACTGAAGGATCAGTGACATCAATTTATAATTTATTTTCTTTAAAGAGTACATCCAAACAGTTTCGTGTTACACAGAACGGTCAATTTCCAAAAGGTATGTTTACATGACAATGGGGTTGTTAGGGCACCAAACACCTCATTAATAAAACAATTCCGCATCCAACACCGGTGCCTCATTGGGCCTTTTTATTTTCTTTAGTATTGGAATTAAGTGTCATTATTTCTCTTTTGAAATCTTTTAGTATAAGGGAAATAATTAAATGTACAGACAAAATACTGAAAGCAGCAAATTTAAAGATTAGGTTAGGTTTAGGTTCTCTGGTGTTAATAAATACATATGAGTCCCGCGTAGCGGAATTTGGTCGACTTAGTGTTGATATTCTCTGTAATCAGCCTTTTTATCGTCCACTGCTGGACATGGGCCTACTAATGCACATTTTTCTGTGCATGATGTATGGCTTTAAAACTCCACGCTGGCCAAGCGGGTTGGCGAGTCCACTCTTTTAGAGGTGGTGTAGTTCCTCGGGGCTTGTGGTAGCGGCTTTGACACCACTTTTACTCGCCTTTTACTACACCCACGGCAAGAGATGTGGTAGTGTTATTCTAAAGCCGGCCGACACCACACGACAAATTGTTTATTTCAGTTATTCAAAAATAGATTTTTTGTTGATCATGATCTGCTGCCCTTTTAGTACTTTTTTATCTTCGTTTAAATACGATCCTTAATATAAATATGATTTCTTTGATTTGTCGTACATTTTTAGGTATATTTTTTTAATCATTACTATTTACTGACGTAATAAAAAAGTCCAACACGGGAGATATCCACCAAGCAAATGAATTTTTTACAGAATCCTGGACATTGATTAAATAAAATTAAAGACGCAGGAAATTAATTGCCAGAGGATTTAGGTGTGTAAAAAGGTCGAAGGTAAATTAACGTTTATCGCTAGCAACCTTCCGGTGCAAAATTGTTTTTGAACAACTTTTCAACATTGTGTTATTGCAATGTCGCTGACAAAGAATGTCTTTTATACCGAACATCAAAAAGTTTAATTTTACTCGTGTGTGTATATGTGGGCTCATAAAGAGAGATATGAGATATGACTCACTCCATTATTACTAGTTTTATTACGTCATCCAGGTATATAAGGCTCGTATAAAACATTGTGTGCTTCCAAAAACTCTAGACTAAAGTTTGTCGCTAACTTTGGACATAAATTATCTCAGAGTCAGTTTTACACAAGTTATTTTGAAGGGATTATAAGCGGTATTACGCCGTAACATGCCACGACTAAATTCAACTTTATTTGGAAAACTCTCTTCTCCAATTATAGACAGATTATCAAAATCCCAGTCTAAAATAGAACTTAACGAAACTGTAGCAAAAGATGAAGTTAATAATATCGAACTATGCAAACATTCGGTTTTAAAATAAAACATGACAAAAATATTTATGCTAAAATAATATAGATAATAAAAGTGTCTCACCAGCAATAGCGAGTTGCATTATAAAGAAGTTCATTCTACTTTTCCTTGCGTTGGTACACAAAAGAGCTGCTATCACAGACGCATTGAGTACCACAATGGCGACGAACAATACCCACATTACCGTAAATTGGATAGACTGCAACAAAAGGAAATACACTATGACTTACAAATACAAAGTCGTTGATGTTCAATTCCTACCGTACCACAAGCGTTTCTCAATAAGTACGATTTTTTTAAATACACTAACTCGGCGGTTGTGATGAAATCCTTACACATATGAACAGGGGGATTTCAAAAACATCAGAGCGTGTGTTATTAGGTCCACAGGATTAGAAGTCTAAATCCTCTCATGTTGCAAGTTTTTTTATAGAAAGATGATGACAGACGAGCACATAATCCACCTGGTAGCAAGCGTATACTGTCGCCCATAAACACTCACCATACATGCCGACATCAGTCGAGAATGACAAACGCTGGCGCTGTTCCGGATGTGCAGCCGACATATAAGAATAGGAGATATAAGAAAAGATTTGGAAAAAAGGGAATGAAAAACGTCACAAGTTCTTCTTATCCCATTACACTTCCCAAACGTCCTTAGGTATAGGGAAACAAAATTATGATGTAATTGGGTATTCTTAATACTCTCCATTCAATGGGATAGGATAGAATGGTATGAGATGAGATGGAAATTTCTCACAAGCATGGCATACTACTACTAGTTGCTACTCGTGGATGTGGATGGTACAGGTATTTCGGATCTGTTCATGTACAGAACTTTTTTGCAAAACCAATCTTTAATACTCTTTGCTCTTCTTTCCTTACTTCATAACAACAATTAAATCTAAATAGTAATTTATTGTTTTTATAAATAAAATAAATAAACTCGGGGAATAATTGATTACTTTGAATAACAAAAAATATTATGGAATAATTCAGCACATGTATTTTGTTATTTTTTTTAAATTAAATTTTAAGTATTTTAATCATGCTATACCGTTTCGTCATCTAAACTAGATAAACTAAACTGGACGTGGACGTCATTTTACATGTTCCTTTATTAAAAAGCGAAACAGCTATTAGTTTATAAACGCACATGGTTCATTTTATAAATTGATTTTATGTGCTATATCAGCTGACATGTTAAAAGCATCGAAAACCTTTCGGACAGCTCTCCGTGGGTGTGATAACGGTGATAACAGTGACGACAAGCGCTCACGATAACACTTCATTATCTTGCCAAAATATCCATTACCCGATTAAAGCCTTTCACGTTTTATTACGGATTTAATCCACCTGAAAATGTTGAGGGCGCGCCGAGATTTGCTCGCTTTTAAGCAATTCGATCTCCTGAATATATCACTGTCAGCTGCATAAAGTGATTTATGTTCATAATTTGTTGCTTAAAAGTTAAATTTAGCCAAAATGTACGATTACATTATAATTGAGAAAAGAAACGTATTTATTAACAAATTATTTTGCAAAAATTAACAGCATCAAACGATTTTTGTAGTACAATAATATGTCTATGTAGAGATAATTAACTATAAATAAGACGTTTCTAAACTAAATCTAAACTCTAATTCAACTATTAATTCAATTTGTCTCATTAAAAAATAAATGAGTTGTTATAGATACTCACATCATAGAAATAATACATATTAAGGTTGTTTTCTGATGTGTTGTTCGTAGAGTTTTTTGACAAACTGAGATTGTAGTAGTCTGTGGTACTGGAGGTGATGTACGAAACTTGGGTGGTGGACTGCTCTCCATACTTCTCCATCATGAGGTCTGGATCCATGGTGCTGAAACAAATGAAAATAATGTTATTGTGGTAACATTACCTATGATATTAATAAAAGGAAAGAGTGACAGTATATTAAATAAAGAGCTTTGAAATAAATTCCAATTGAAATAAAGTATATTTCCAAAATAAAGTCGTTAATAAAATTCAATTTACAGTACAAGGACGTAATAAAGATCTTTGGTATTTGACATATATCCTTAAATATGATATAATTATAAGTTCGGATATCTTAACCGTAGTCTACCGTAGTCGTAACCGTATACTTACTTACAGACTTGCTCGTTAAAGTCAAAAATACGTTTGTCAAGTATGACTCGCTTTTAACATAAATATCTTAAAATGTATGTCGTCATAACAAAATATATGTTCTTCTGGATAGACCAAGACAAGGAAATCGTTCTCGAATGAAGACGTGAACAAAAGTAATCAAAGGAACAGCAATTTGTCACTGCTGCTGTTACAAGTTCGACTGATTTATACTAAAGAAAAATCAGTGCGAAATAATGTCAACTTATCTCGTTTGTTGCTTTTTAAGCTTTTGTAAAGTTGTATGCAGTAGTACAACACTTTATACAACAATTCGTTAGAGCATGACCATTTCGTTGCATTATTCTTGATAAAATACGATAGAGTAGATCACTCTTTGAATAACAATACTTTACAAGAATCTAGTATCCGAAACGCTTTCTTATTTGTCAAAATTAAAATGATCAGCATTTGAAAGTAGTCACTTTAGTTTATAACTCAGCTTTATTGTGTGTATGTATAATATTATCATATTGTCATGTATGGATAAAATTGCCTAATAAGTTTAAAAAATATAAATGATGGAATTGAAGACTTAACTACAGATTTCCTGAAAGCTATAGACGTCATCTTGTACTTGTAACTTCACAGGCGGCTCTTGATGCGTTAACACACCTTGATGCGTCTCGTTAACACCAAAGCAATTTGGTGATAATTGACAACCTTCTTTATTTTAGGATTAAATTGTTTGCATGGCACTGATTTTTAATATCAAAATACTATTTTTTATTTTAATTCAAAATAAATAATTTTATGAGTGACTTTTTTGATTTTGGTAAATCTTGGCAAATTTAATTATTTTTATTAATCTGTTTAAGTAAATGAACGTAAAGCTATGTTGACACAACCTAAAGTATATTTCTGATTTTAGTAAAATGATCTTTATGTTAATTTTAATGATCTTGGAAGATAATTGGATCACAAACAATGGTTGTAATTCTTCTAAGAGTCATTTAAAAGTATTCATCAAACTTTGTTCATTATCTCGAAGTTATATTCCATTTTCATTTTTGTCCGCGAGGACAATAACGATTTAAGATTCTTCAACAGTATTTACTGTCAATATGATGGAATTTAGAATAGTAGTCTAAAAGAGTGTTGGAAATTGTACTTGCCAACGATGACGCATGAAACGTGGATTGGGACCCATAAGTTAAAAGGCAATCAGTGAAGTGTAGAAAACCGAATGGTCTGAAAAGGTTGCCTGGAACAGATTGCTTTGGCGACAAGGCAGCCTGTTGTAATTTTCGTGTTACTTACTTAAATTGTCTGTTTTGCAACATGTATTGGTATACAACAAAAAGTTTTATCTATCTATATTCACGATTACATCGTCACACAAATTCAAATTCAAATGAATGGATATATCACATTTTATGTCGCCGAGATGAAGAAACACATTCTCTTCTGGAGACTCCGGATGGAAAGATGTGGCCAGATCACCAGTCCGATGGTTTGATAACATAAAGAATTTACAGGCCCCGGATGAACTAGATTTACATCAAATAAGCCGAGTGAGAAAAGTTCAGTAGTTAAAGTGTACTTACAATTTTATAGTACATTATGGAATGGGACGGTACACGCTGCAGTCCAACAGCCGTTGGGCGCATTCGACTGGCCACGTTACCTCTCTCTCACAGAAGACTACCTTAAAAGGTACTGTGTTTCCCACTTTATCCAATTCGCCAATGTACATACATGTTTCGGTAGTGATTGAGATATGCCAGAGCTCATTCCTATCCCATCCTATCCCTCACCATTTTCCCAAACTTTTCTCTAAATTCATTTCTACATCTCCAAAGGTAGGCAGCTCATCCCGGGGCGTGCCGACGTTTGCCATTCTGGACTGAAGTTGGCATGTACCGCGAGTGTCCACGGGCAACAGTTCCACTTACCACCATGTGGATTGTATGTGCGTCTGCCGCCTTCTTCCTGTAAAAAATATATATTATAGATAGTTTTATAATTATTACCTATGTATCAATAAATAATAATAAATATGTTAATATATAGATATGGAGAGCCCTAAATACTTGTAAGCTCGGGAATAACGGTGTTGGTTGTACAATTATATTATTTAGGTACCGTACACGTGTTATTAATAGATTGAGTGAAATTTTATCGTACAATTGTTTGTTATCAAAAAATAAAACAAAATAAAAAGCAAATACAAATACGAGTAAAGAAGATGAAGAAGAAACGAGAGTAATGTTATAGACAATTATCTAAAATTTTAGTATGATCGTAAAGAATAACTATAACGTAGAAATGTGGACCCGACCCCATTCTATCGATTGGAAAAGTGTTGAAGTCGAACTTTAATTAGAAAATATCACATTTCGACGCGAAACCGCTAGTTTTTATTTTCAATTAAAAATCACAAAAACAAGGAACGTACGAGTATATTCCCATTTGGACGATAGGCGTCGAATAATAATAATAGAATAGGATAACGTAGCAGTAATGAAGCTGCGTTTTAAATTTCCGTAGTCAAGGTCAGACTAAAATAAATAATGGCTACAAGACTTGTTAACAAGTACGTAATCCCTCGTATTCTTTTTAAAAATAAACTTTGGTCTAATAAACGTCGGGCTCGGAGGCGGTCGGATAGTTAAAAGCATATGTTCCCTCGATAGCTAGTGGTTAAACACTGTGTAAAAATATAGTTCACTTTCAAGGAACACTGATACACACCGCTGTAGTAAATCGTCTAGCTTCTTTGTAATGCCAATGTTTAGAAATCTGTAAATCAAATTTAACAATTGTACGTGAACAATTTTTAAAACAAGCTACATTACACTTTTACTATTTCTATTATTGTACACACAATGTTTTTCTTAAATCTTGACAAATGAACTAATTAAGAAGAAAAAGTAGGTATATACGATTATGATACTCAAGAGAAAAGAATGTCTATAAAATTAATAAACATAACTGATTGCAAACACACTGACATTGTGTTAACTCATTCTAGCAACAACTAATAAAAACAACCATCGTAAATATATTTTAAACCAGATACAGTGAGCGGTGATTTATAATCGTTTGGATTCCTTTGAGACGGAGAATTTTGGAGAATAACATATTGAATTATAAGTTTTACTTTCTTTGAATTGAGTTGATTCTTGATGAACACTTCATTGATTAATTAGACTTATTTTTTAATTTGTAAACATATTTGTATATAATTCTAATTTGTTAACATACTAATAATCATTGAGATAGGATAAATTTTTAACGTTTCTATTAAAAGTTTCTCATTATGTTTATTGTTTATCGACTTTATCTTTACAGGTCTGAGACTGCATATGGATATCTTTTTGTCAAAAATCCAGAATTTTTTAATTTTTTTTTGACATTGGCAATGGCATTTTTCTCGTACTGTGGACCAACTCAAAAATCAGAGTGTCCTCCAATATATAGCCAAGTAACATAATAATTATTAACGGGCGCGGTCATTTCGCACCCGGGCCCTTGGCCATCTACAAACGTTAATGATCATAGGTTGATCAAATCATAAACACGACCAATATATTGTGACTACTTAATTCAACATAAAAGTTCAACTGTTAATTTACTTAAAATATCCTAAATTCACCCTGAATCAGTAGAAAAAAAATTCATGACTGAAGTTCATGCGACTGAACGCAGTCGCCACTGAAGATGTCAACCGCAGTTGTTGACGAAACGTTTGGAAGTAAGAGAAGAGATTCCAGAAGACTTCGGCCAAGTAGCCCGGAAGATTCAATTAATAATAACGACGGATGAACCTTAATCGGGTATCACCCTCTTAATGACGCGACCGAGCACTTTATTGCGTTCCAACGAATAGTTTAGAGTAGTAATTGGCCAAACACTTTCTTAGTGTAATAAGAAAGTTAGTGTAGTTAGTTAAAATAGTTAGTGTAATCTGTGATTATAATTAGATAAATAATTAAGACTACCCTCAAATGCCAACAAATAGGTTTATTATTGACGTTTCTCTTTTCTCTTCCATCTCTTCCCGTGGATGTCGTAAAAGGCGACTAAGGGATAACAGAGCTACTACCACAAGCTCTGAGGAACTACGCCACCTCTGAAAAGTGGTCTCACCAACCCGCTTGGTCAGCGTGACGTTTTAAGGCCATACATCCCTCATGCACAAGACAAGGTGCATGAGAAGGCCCACGCCCTGTTGTGGATACTGAAAGGGCTGGTTACATTGACGTTTGAGTGTGGTCAGTTCTTGATATGATTTTTTTATCCATATATGTTTTTAATCCAGTTACGGTCTGAATATTAAAAGAAAGTTAAAAAAAATGTTTTAAAAGATTGCTTCTCGTACAAAGAGTTTTGTGCTTTTAAGACATTACTTTTGCTGTAGTTAATTTTAATGCTGGCCAACATTATTCATTCCTTTTAGTCTATGATAACCAGTTACGATGTGCATTACCTTCGCCTTGTCTATGTATCGATCTACAATAAGAATGGATGTCGGTATATCTGAGATCAATAGACTTCGACACTGTTTGACCGATCACCATGAAAGTTAGCATATATATATATTTTCTCATAGAAAAGGTTTTCATGCTATTCATTTTGTTGTAACTCGCCACTAGATGGCGCTGCAGCACATCAACTTCTATACCGTTCAACCGATCGCCATGAAAATTGGTATACATAGGTATTTGAGCACGAAGAATATTTCGAGCTATCTACTTTGTTGTAACTTGCCACTAGATGGCGCTGCAGCACATCAACTTCTATACCGTTCAATCGATCGCAAAAATCATATCGACTGCAAAACATAATAATTTGTAATTTTATATACAGAGGTAAATAAATATATACAGGCAGGACAACATCTGCTGGGTTTTGCTAGTACATTATAAAATACAATCCACTTAAAGATTTAAGCAGGCATTTAATTATGAAAAAAGAACTAGCGCCCATCCCGCTTCAAATGTACCACCGGAAATTGAAACCAGGATCTTTGCGGAGTAAATAGGATCCCGCAAGACCGGCGGTACACTCACAGCCCCGTTGGTGCTGCAGGTGTTCATGGGCGGCGGTGACCACTCACTGCCTATAATCCGCACGCCCGTCTGTCAACTCTTCTATATATAAAAGCTAGTCGAGCGTAGGCGTCAGTAAACCACTAAATTTATCAGACAGATTGCTTTTTCTTTACAAAATACCGATATTTTAATTGACACAATGATTGAGCTAAACTAACAATTTTCTAAATGATACAATATTTATGTTTATAAACACTGATCGCAACGCTAACGCAATAAGATTATAAACCTGTAGTAACATACTGTAAGTCAGACATTCGAGGAACAGACTTTTCCTAATGACCCCACAGTAAGAAATGGGTCCTAGATTAGAAGTAATCTTCTTATCCCTAATTAATCTAGGCAGTGCTAGACTAAATTAGTTAACGACGTAGACTCCTCCCACGCGTGGAAGGAATCACTGGCAATGTAGGTCAGTTGCAGAACATAGAAGATAATAACGAAATAAGCAATAATATTTATAAGAAAGTAATGTACTCGTATTTCTGATGTCAAGTTGAGATAATAAGTTACGTTTTGTAAGCCATGTCAAATAAGGTTCAAACATGTACTCGTACTGGTAATAAAAATACCGTTTCTAAGATCACTGCTCATTGGGATTTCAATCGGGATCAACGAAATAAAATTTTCGTGATAAAACCTGCTTGTTATTTTAAAAACATTATCTTCTAAGAACGCTAGTCAGAAATAAAAATATCACGAACATGTTCCTAAAAGTTATTGAAGTTTACAAAATTACAAAATGCTTTACGCTTCCAATTGTTGCTTACTTTAATTCGTTTTCAGTTTATACTCGTTTATCTTAATTATCTCTTGTAGTGATTAAAATTTTTCTTCATCTGCAAATTATCATTATTTTAAATTTAAATTCTTGAAATTCAAACCACTCTCTTCATTTGCAAATTAGTTTAGCACGAGTTTTAGAGTTTTCTAAATATATAAGAGTATTGTTTACAATTAATTAAATCATTAAACAACTACAATTAAATGTTTCACCACTTTCATCGTTCAAGCTTCAGTTCAAAACTAACCAAAGAACAAGTATGAAATGACTTTTCTTTTTAGAAACTTCTACAGAGCTCCACTTCATATTAATTACTCTTTCTGAGCGTTTTAAATCAAATATCTTTAAATCTTTTACTCTCTTAATCTAACTGTACCTTTTAAAAGCAAAAAGGTTGGCAGAAGTAGTTTAAGAAGTTTATTAAAGAAAACGAATCGTTTTCATAAACCGTAACTTTATTTTCTTTGAAATTTCTCATGAAAAGACTTTTTTTATTGGAAATTTTTATTTTTTTATTGGAAAATGGCTGCAGACAACCTTACAGTGCTCCTAGTGTTAAGTGAATACTGTCGCCCATGGACATCCGTGGTACCTATATACGTACCACGTAGGTACCTATATATCTGATAGTTGGTATATACCAACTTCAGTCCAGAACGACAAACGTTAGCACTCCTCCAAATACGCTTTTTTTTATAGAAAAAAGGCGGCAAACGAGCTTACAGTCCCCCTGGTGGTAAGTTGATACTGTCGCCCCCAGATGACCTGCCTACCTTTGCAGATTAAGGAATGGTTTGGGAAAATAAGGAGGGATAAGATGGGATGGGAATGGGCTCTGGCATATCTCACTTACTACCGACATAGTACATAGTACTTACTACCTACCGTACGTTCATTGGGGAAATACGTTAAAGTAGGAAATGTAGTACATTTCAAGGTTGTCTTCTGTGAGAGACGGATAACGTGGCTAATTGAGTGCGCCCAGCGGCTGTTGGATTGCAGCTTGAACCCGCCCTGCTCGAAATGATATGAATGATATTTTTATCAACATTGTCATTCAAATAACCATCGAACGTAGCGCATTGTCGACGGAATGATGAGGACATAAATCATTTTCATGTTTAATTACTGTTTGAAATTCCTATTTCAAAATTTCAGAAGACGGTGCAACTCGTGAGTGATGAGTGATTTTGCGTGATTACAAAATGTATGATTTATTATTTAGCAATTCGCAATAATACCAAATAAACATTGGATGAGGAATATTTCCTAGTGTTGTGTAATTTATTGCGAAAAGCATATTGGATGTTTGGTCTGAGTGTGGCTACCAAATTGCTGTACTTTTTTGTCTGTGACCCACATTTAGTCCCCGATATCGTGTTACAGCTGTTCGAGTCAAATATTAGACTGGAGTTAGGGGCGACAGTAATAGCACCCTTTGGAATTCCGGATTATTGATCATCGACCTTTGTTTATCTCTAAAAGGATTGTCAAAACTTCCCGCTTAAGCATTCGTTCTAAAGAACTGGTGGGCGATGCATTTGACCTTTCATTCTCGAATGTTGTGAGGAAAAGTTTGATTAAGACTGGTGTTCTGCCATAGGTATAATTTAACTTCTTAAACGATTTATGACTCACTCAATTTTATACCAATCTGCCTGTTTTATTTTAGTGTATCTCCATCCTCATATTTTATGATTTTACGCAGTTTCTTTGTATTTTAAATTATGTATACTCTTGACGATTATTTTGATCTTCCCAAAATATATGGATTCCGTTAATTGTGTTAAGTGTGGAAACCTTCTGTAATACCACCATCGAAACATTATAAATTATCCCTCTGATATAATTTATGGTATGAGGTATGGTGTTTATATTTCTAAAGATCTTCGATGAGTGATCGAGGCAACGCGAAGCGGCGCAAAAAGGCAGACAAAACTGAAGTCATGTTCACAATCGTTCACAATATAAAATATTTTACGGAACATAATAGTAGGAGGGTAACACCCATCTGTGGTACAAAAAGTCTGAAATCTCTAAAAGTTTCAGCAACTTTAGGACCGCTATTGGTACTGTCTTACATTTGCAACAAAACGTATGGGCTAATAATTGGAGTCGCGGTTATCTATAGTAATTATGTAAACAACTGCTTCTGTATATTTTTCTTTCTTTAGGCAAACCTATTGAACTATAAAAAATATTGTGGAATTGGTTCAATGGTGATTCATGGCCTTCGAATGTTTGTTTGAAAACTATGTAAAATTATTACAAGTGGAACAATTGTAATCATTTTACATATGTAACCACACAGTCTATTTTTTTGCAGACTATACCGATAGCTATATTTATTTCCACAATTATAAAATAAAAATAAGAATGATATGACTGAAAGAGAAAATCACCAAAGTAATCCATCAAACGTTTTATCAAATCGACCAAAAATAGTACCAGGATACTCCTAATGGAAAACATAAATGCATTTCTTAATTGTTGGTACAAATTCAGTTTGAGTTATACATTTTGAAGTCTTATAAAACGCAGTACAAATGAGAACAACATAAATTAAGGGTAATATTGAATTTATAATAACATCAACATACATATCAGACCGCTCTTTGATGTTTTAATGTTACACGAACAATGTAAATACCGGTTTACGCTAATATGATTCCGCCAAAAACTTTATATTCTCAAAACAACAAATTGAAATAACACATGAAAACAATTCTCTTTTTTAAATAGTATGTTGAATCGCGGCAAAAAATTGTTTACTTTCTTATTTTTCTCAATAGATTTTTAGATATCTATTACATAATAAAACCGTAACGAGGGTGTGTCTTTTTATTTCCGTTACTAAATTCCCGTGGGATTCCTAATTTAAAATTAACGTATTCTAAACGAATAAATCATTTTGTGTTCTTTCATGTCATTGATTTAATACTCGTACATGTATTCATTTATTAAAATTATGATTCCGAAAGCGGTGACTCCTCCATGTTGTTCTATCGGTACTCATAGTTGTCCGTGCGGTCGTCACTGGTTTGTTTTAGTGTACCTTTGAATTAGAACAGAAAGACATTTAATTCCCAGTTGTAAATATACCCCATCTGCGGTTATGACCCGACATAACAAAGGTCGATAGAACATTCGTGGCCCTCTGGGTTCGTGTATCCTCAGAGGGATGCGAGTGCGTAAACCATTTAGATAAAATTATATAAAAGCAAGGTTTGAAAATGGGATAAATTTTTAAACGGTCCCACTTATATAGAACGGTTTTACCAAAGAACAGTTTTCATTCATTTATTGATATACAGCGAGCGGTTAAGGTGTGTGTGTTTATCGCTCGCGGTCCCTCTGCTGGACCCTTCTTTTTTTTATAGAGCCTTTTAAAGCCTTTCAAATTTGGATGTTAACCGAGTGGCGTGTATGTCACACGATACATTTATATATTGCTTTTTTATTGAAAAGAGGCCGCAGAGGAGCATACAGTCCACCTGATGGTAAGTGGATACTGTCGTCCATAGACATCCGCGTACTACCCTGTACTGAGTATCGAGCTCTATAAACGTTAGTTTGTAACTTTTGATTTATTCAGTAAAATAATTTCATTTTTCCCTAGAACGGTTTTATATCTTTTAAATTAATTAATTAATTGGATGCAGGTCGCTGCCGATAGGTCTAAATGGCGGACAATGGGGGAGGCCTATGTCCAGCAGTGGACGTCCAAGGGCTGAAATGATGATGATGATGATGATGATTCAGTTTTACGTTACTTCGGTATACGATGAATTTCGAAGCATAGCATTCAATGCTTACTTTATCGTGCTTCCTTGAGGAGATCTTAATGTTGAAAACTGGCGGACTCAAACACTCTTATTACACTCTTTTCAAGTTAATAAAAAGTGATGTCTTCGTCAACGTGATTTCACCTATTGACAAATTACGAGAAAGAGCGTTCGTGATGTCGTCACTATCAGTCGCGTGATTTCACCTGCTGACCAATTACGAGAAGGAACATTACTCAGTTAACCAATTAACGCTGTGTATGCTACATTGGACGGATGACGTATTTATTTTTCTTAATGTAAACAGAGTGTATACTTTTTTGTATGTGTGTTATTTTATAGTGTCTCACGCACGCTTGCACACACTTGCGCTTGCAGAGTTCTTACACTGAGACCTTCCTATTTATAATTTTTATTTCTTATACAATAACTTTTATAATTTGTTAAGTAACAATTTGTTAATTGTTATGTTTTTGTTAAGTAAGTTAAGTATAAGGAAAGAAATTTTTTTCTTCCTTTTCATTCCTCTTTTCATATTTTATTAATGTAAATCTTTTTATTTTTAAAGACTGGATTTGTGTATATGTTTATATGTATCTAGACTTGATCGACCTAAAGGTTCAAATAAACCTACTTTCAACACAATTTTATAATATATTTATTATGAGTGTGGCGTTATTTATTAGGTCTTATGGAATCCCTATTTCTTAGGATCTCTTTGCACAATCTTAGTTGAGAAATCAGACGGAATGAACCATTTGAAATATTTCCAGTCACATAAAAAAAGAGAGCTTTTCTATTTTTAGATTGATCGTCTAGCAACTCATTGCTTAGATATTGGCTTTGAATTGTTCAATTCTGCGCAGTCACTAGTTCACCACACGGTGATAACAATCACAGATCTATCAAAGATTCTGTGTAAGTAAGATTTTCTCAGTAATATGTTCTCTCTAGGTTTTCGAGGTAAGACGGGTTCTCGAGCAGCAATTACTACCGTACCGTAGCAAGTACCGTGAGTTTCTACTGCTGGAGCCAAGTTTAGCCGTCACGGAACAACACCTGGGCGATCGCCTTCCGTACACATAGGCCCGGGGAATCTTTTTAAAAATCGATCCAGTCGAAATACAGCATGTTTTGTAAAATAAAGGTGACCTTAACATGCAAATTGGGCTCCAAACAGACAAATATTGAAAAATATCAGACTATTAATGAATACGTCATAGCGCCTCAGAACCGTAGAAGCAATCGGAGACAATTTGAAGATTATTTTCCTTATATATAAATAAATAAATAAGTATATAAATAAATATTTCCTGGAAATTATAACTGAGTATAATGATCGAGTGACTGCTGATACTGTTATACCGTATATTCCACGTCTATTTAATCTTGCAGCCACAATAACTGCATTGAATACTTCCTTATAACGATTAATTAATTAATCAGGTGGTACGTAGTTATTATTTCTATGATTTTTATAGTAAATGTTATAGTGAACTGAAAATTATAGTAATGTGATGACATCAGAGACTACAGATTTCGAATATCTGAACGAGGTAATGCCGCCAACATGCTGGATACCTTGCCAAAATGATCCAAATTCGTCATGCTCAATATATAGTACGTGTCATATAAATAACGCAATAGTTGAAAAGGGGTTATTCAATATCGGTTATCCAGTTTTTACAAAAACCCTTAACTTATTGTTCATTTCGGGTATATCTTTTATTCTACGTGCAGGTACGCAAAATAAATACACTCATTGTAATCACCGAGCCCCGCGTGGCGCTGTGTAAAATACGATGAATTAAGTTATTATTGATTAATGTTAGATTAGTCTTAGTGGAAGCAGGTTAATTTCGCAAAGGACTGCAACATATTCGTGTAAAAGTCGTCTAAATTAAGACAAATGCACTAATAATTGTGTTTTCTATATTGTGAATGATTTTTATTTTGATAAATGAGTTGAAAGTCAAAATAATTGTTCATGGATAGCAAAATTTTGTCCCACGACTGTGAGGCTTTATTTATCATACTTTAATCCATTTTTTGGTTTCAGGGTATGTTTTTAATGTAATTTATTGCTTGTTCTTTAACGTCCATGCAATTTTGAGAACTCTATGTAAATAAGACATAATTGATAATATATTATATCTAAGTCAAAATTTTACTTTCATACAAAATTGCAATGTCTCTCTCGTGCAACATCGTAGAAAGTAAGACATATAACTCTCATATAATACATATATACATATAATTGTATCTCTTAAAAATATCTATTTGCGATAATTTGATAAAGGTCCCATGATTTGATTTTTACAGACTGAGTAAAAATTATCTACAAATTGCCAAAATCTGTTCATTGTAGCAACACTAGGTGACTTGTCGACTACGCCGAGACTGCCGTTTTGCAAGTAATGGACAAGTGAATATGGAAACCCTTCTCTCAAGGGACAACGTCAACTGGATTGGGGTCTAACGATGAAACAGTTTAATTACGTATTCGTTTTCGTGTCTAAACTTAGTACCTTTTAGGCTTCGTAATTATAGTGTGTCCCTACGGACACAATTTTATTTGCGACTGTCTTTGAAACACGACATATTAACTGGTAAACAATGTTGATATAAATTCTGGAATGTTCCAAAAAATAGAAATATATTTAATTATGTACATCAGTTGCAAATATTTTGATTGACAAGTTTGGGAAATGGATTAAAATATTATGAAATAAATAACAAATTAAATTATTTAAACTCATCCAGTAACTACCCAATCAAACAATTATTATTTAAAATATTTTATTAACATATAAACTATAAGTTATTTTTTTATTTCTAATTCTACACTTCTTCTGCCCTGCTCAGCTTAAAACGATAAATAGTATTAAAAGAATTATACAATAGGAGTCTTTTTTTTTATTTAGCAATACTTTTCGGATGTTGAATTTGCACTCGATTTAAATATCGATAAAAACAAATAAAATCCAGTAGCTTTTATTTACCTAGGAGAGTTTATTATTGGATGATCATGAGACACTGTTCACTGAACTTTATTCATACAGATGCACAAAGTGGAATAAAGCGTGACATCGACGTTTTCACAATGTATAGAGCTATAAATCTTTAACATATTCAGGCAACCGTGAATAAAGCCAAGGACTTTCATCAACTAGTGCCATTGCGATAATTTATCCCCCTTCTTCCATCCCCGATAACAGCTAAAACGCGATCAATCAAACCGAAATTGGCATAAGCTGACACGTAACCGAAATTATTGCTTTAATGAGGCTATAAAATATTCAGATTGGTTCTAACTTTTCCTTTACTTGCCTTATTAATATTGGAAAATTACAGTTTTATTATTCTCAGGCGTATATAGTGGTAACTTAGTTACGTAGGCAAACCTTCCTATCTGCTTTTAAGACGAGAGTATCATTCAGACTAAAGATATGGATTCAGACTAAACTTATTGATCAAGCGAATTTGAAACCTAAGAAATTTAAACATCTACAAATCTTTATTCAAATCTGTAATAGATAATAGTTAATATGTGTTATAAATAATAGTAAATAGTGTACTTTTTCTACAACTTCCTATCATAGAAAAATTGTTATCTAATACTATTCAATATGGTATAAATGGATTATGTCCTTTATAAGGACATGTATTAGTATAAGTTCTATAAATATAGATTACCTAATCAATTTATAAGTTGTTTTTTTATAGAAAAGAGGCAGCAGATCAAAATACAGTCCACCTGATGATAAGTGGATACTGTAGCCCATGGACGTTCGCGATGCCAACTTCAATCCAGAATGACAAGCGTTGGCACGCCCCTGGATGCGCTGCCTACCTTTGCAGATTGAGGAATGAATTGAGAAAATGGGGAGGGATAGAATGTGATGAGAATGAGCTCTGGCATATCTCACTCACTACCGAAACACGTACGTACATTGGGGAAATACGATAAAGTAAGAAATGCAGTACATTTCAGGGTAGTCTTCTGTGAGAGAGGAGTAACGTGGCCTTTTTCGTACTATCGCCAAGCGCTCAGCGTTGGGAATCTGCATTGCCAACGCTGAGCGCACTCGATTAGCCACGTTACTCTGCACTCTCCCCCTACAAAATAGAAATGCTTCAATTGAAACTTTGTTTTTTATGTTTTTACGTCAGTCTCAAACTGAAAAAATAATAATGTTACATTTTGTCAAGTGATTTTATATAGTCGCCTTTTACAGGAATTACAAAGTTGAAGGTATTTTATGTAATAAATATATAATTATTTACTAAACATTTCAAAATATAGCAAGTAATTAATAGCAGCATGATAGTAGATCGTCGTATAAAAATGTCATAGAAAACAAGCTCATTCTTATGACATCAATACTTTATTATGGCCCGTATTTTATTTGAAAAATAATGACCCATTTTTTTTCTATAATTATACTATTGTATTATACCGCGTTTCATCACGAAACACATATATGAAAAATGAAAAAGTAAAGATGAATATGAATTATTAACTGCGAGTATATTTCTCGAATCGAGCCAAACTAATCAAATTAAGCAAATGAAGAAAGAAATTGGTTGAATAATGGATGTATTGTTAACAGAAACACATAGTCACATCATCACAGTAGACGTATCACATACTCGTATATACATCAAACTTCAAATCACACATGAAATAGTAGATTTCGCGGATTTGCCTGTCGATATTAATAAGGCCTCTGTCCCTTGACAACAGTGTGAAATCGACCCTAAAGTTTGATTTGACAACAGTGTGAAATCGACCCTAAAGTTTGATTTGCGCTGGTTGATTGAGGTTGGCCCAAACTACTTAGGAGTACAATCAATAATTATCTACACACCTCACTGAATGTGAATAATATACAATCACACAAATTTATCTTTGCATGCATCTGATGGCGCCGCTATCTTAACCGCTAACTGTTACCGCGATTTTGAAGTACATACTATACTTACTTAGATGATATTATTATTTTCCTGTTAGGTTTACAATTTTACTTTGATACAATTTTAATCCCCTGCAATCTATGTTCCTTTCTCTTCAAGTAATATCTAAGTCGTAGTCCTTAATATAAGTTGGAAACCGCAATAAAATGGTTCACAAGTCTGTAGATGTGTGTATTGATGAGTTAATTCTTTCATATTATTACAATATTTAATTAATATATATTTATTTTTAACATAGCAACATTCCCGACATAGCAAACTGCGGGTGTTCCTTAGTATATATATATTTTATTCGTAAATTTTTTATATAGTTAACGACAAATTTTTGACCGTTGCCTCTGAACAAATATAATTATTTAGAGGACATTTACCACTGAATTGATTGACCATAATTGATTGATCTATACTCATAGATACATATACTTTCTACAGCCTTTTAACTTCACATGTTTGTTTAGGTCGAATCCTGCAAGTCGATTTCAACCCACTTCTACTGGTACTGTTGCCTTAAAATAATATACATACATGTATATAAAACCGACGACAATACAATAATCTGATGACCTTGACCTGATGCTGAAGGCCAGCGCACTGTGGAACTCCACAACGGAGAACGTTAAACATATTGTGTTTGGGCTCGTTTGGCTCGTAGTTTTAATAACAATACCTTAGTGTCATGATCTTAACCTGACACTGCAGCCAGGAAGGCCAGCACACTGTGGAACTTCTCAACGGCGAACAGTAGACACGACGGGAACTTTTTGGCGAGAACTCAAGAATCAAAGTTGAGCTTTTGTTTGATTATTGTAAAAATTGTGTATTAGGCGTTTTGTGATTTAATAGTGATAGTTTATTAAACTTCAAACTGGTGTTTGTGATAATCAAATAAAAGCGTGACACTGTGTTTTTCGTGTGCTTCCAAGGAGTCCTCTTCGTCCTCAGTAAACCTACTATCGCTTTACTGAGAGGCTCGTGACTTATGTCGACGTTAGATGTGTTAGGTACGTTTAGATTGAGTTTATTAATTTTTGTTTAGTAATTTATATTTTTAGAAAAATTGTCACTGGCAGAATGTGCTAATTACACCATTACATGTGCTAATACAGATAAAATAAAAACAGTTGACACGTCGTGTTTGGGCTCATTTTGGTGTGCTCGTAGTTTTAAAAACAACACCTTACTGTCATGACCTTGATACTGATACTGAGCCAAGAAGGCCAGCACACTGTGGAACTCCTCAACGACGAACAGTAGACAGACAAGTCGTGTTTGGGTTCATTTTGATGGGTTCGCAATTTTGATGACAAAAAGTTCGTGGCATGAGCTTGATCGTCTGGTTCGGAAAGATGAGCGTCGATAGCAATGGCACCTTAAAGCAGTAAATCAATTAAACGTAAAAAAATCTTTGAAAAACAAGATTTTATTAAAATGCACTAAAATACAGAAAATATACATAGAAGTCATTACCGTTATTTGAATTGATTTAAGAGCTTGTCGAGAGATTTTCGTATAAATTTAATTAATTAAAAATACGATCATTACAAATCGCGCAACAAGCTTTAAAATCGCATCAAATAACAGTAATGACTTCTATGTTTATTGTCTTAATTTTAGTGCATTTTAATAAAAGCTTCATCATTTCACTTGAAAACAGAACACGACAATGTTCAATTTCCTCCTAAGTTCCTCGAAGTGAAAAGTTAAAGGTGAAAACAATTTCTCTCGAAATTTGTCATTCAATTAGCATTTAACGTGAAAATAAACAAATTAATGTATTCCATAAATTAACTCGTATTTTCTTTAATACACAACTTCAGATATCAAACGTCATATATGTTTGCGGTTAGTTCCGAGTTTTCCCGCACGCATACATAAATTTGTCGAAGTTTAGTTCAGGGGTTATGAAGGGGGTAAAGTGTCATCACCAAGTAACTATAATAATTAATGTGGGGAAGCTGAATATGCATCAATGAAACATCAAACACAAACTTAGTACAACGATTCCGCAAATCGTTTCAGTTATATTGGGTTGCCGCCATCTAGAGATGAGTAGTATAAATTGTACGTACAATACTCCGATATACTCGTACGCCACCCCAATGGCTACGGAGAGTAAATGTCCCGATATTTTGGATACTAGTCGTCAATTAATGTTCGTCGATTTAACTAATACTGCCATAGTGGAACAGTTCATATCCCAAATGAGAATCCAGATGAGAATCAAAAGAAAATAAAATTATATTCGTATCAAATATAAATAAATAAGTTTTTTTTTATGGATAAAAGCGGCAGACGAACATTCAGTCCATCGGACGCTAGGTGAATGGTAAGTTATTGCTAAATGACACTAATGTAAAAAATAAAATACAGTTGAAACTCCTTATTCACGGTTTCTCGATTCGCAGTATCAGCATTTGCAAAGTAAATAATTGGGATCAATTTCTACAATCACGGATAAGAATTTCATTATTCGCGGATGATAACTATCTAAAACTGCTATCGATTCATATATGCATATTTTATTTTTTTAATTAAATAAACACACAGCAAGCGCTTCTGATCTACTTACGATGTACTACGTTATTAAAACGCAAATATACCCTTTGAATTAACGCCGCCTGTAAATGCCGCCTTCGAGTTTTGGCGAATATTTGGCGTTGATGATCTTGGATGACTGAAGAACTACGAATGGCTAATGATCTCCGTGACTTTTTCCTAATAAAATATCCATCTACAGACATAATACTTCTTTTCAAAAGAAAAATTGATGAAGCCACTGCCGAATACCAATCTGATTTACCAGATCTTTTAAAAGCTGCGAAACGAGATAAATATCTAAATTATTTAAGCCACTGCCTAAGACTGATAAATTAACTATGTTTATTTTGTTAAGAAACTTTAATTAAAATCTTTTTTTATCATTATTGTGTTGTAATTACGTAAATTTGGAACGTGTCTCTTATAGTCCCATTTTTCCATTCCCTATTCACGGTTTCCTTATTGGCGGCGTATTTACTGTAAATAGATCTGTGGGTTGACCTATGAACAGATGTAATGTGTCGCCAATAATGACTGGGTGAGAAAAGTAGAAGACCAAATGTAATGGCGGACTTTGAGAGAGGAGTATATCCAGACATAGGCCGATGGTAAGTTACGGTAAAGTAGAATATTTTTTCCAATACGCAATTCAATTCATCAGCCCATTACTCTCCACTGATTATATGCCACAGTAGGTATATGAATTCTATCTCTCTCTATAAAGTAAAGGTATCTGGTAAAGGTCTCTGTCAAGACTCATTCACGTTCAACACACGTTATTCCACTCTTCTCGTCCAGCTACTACCGGCGAGCTTTTTAAAGTAGGTCAGTTCTTTTCATTGTAAACATCCCAAATGAGAAGACCTCACAGAGATAAACATTACAAACGAAATTCAATACAGGCTTCAGCTCTCAGTACAATCGCCGGCATATAATTTTACAGCTGATCATATTGTTTTGAATGATCTACATCTGTGTGTCCGACCTGAATATGTGACCCAAATACTTGACCACCAACTTCCACAATAACGGAATTTATTCGGAAAATAGTTGTCGTTCGTGTAGTTTGCGGGAAAAAAGGACTGATGTTTATTTATGAGTGAGAGAAATAAAGCATAACAAATGAATTTCTTTGGGAGAAAGAAGAAGAAATATTTTGTTCTATTAAAGATTTACTCATGTGAGCAAAATACGGAGAAAATTTTGTTTAGATAAATTTTAGTACCTTTTAAACGTTTAGGTTACCTCTGGTCGGTAAAATGGTTTTGAGACTAAATAAGCTACGGGGGCAGTCAAAGGTGGTCATGCATTGAATCTCTAATTAAATCATAACCAACCCATGCTTCCCATGCCTCCTCTCATGCATTGTTTTGTACATGTGGGATGTATGCCTTTAAAACGACACGCTGGCCAAGCGAGTTGGGAGTCCATTCTTTTAGGCACCAACTACACGAGCGAGTCTCTACACACGGCGATAGTTACTATTGAATTAGCGGTAAGGGTGGGATTATCGCCGCGAGAGACTCGCTCGTGTAGTCGCCCCTAAAGGGTGGTGTAGTTCCTTACCGCTTGTGGTAGGGACCTTGTTATCCTTAGTCGCCTTTTACGACAACTATGGAAAGAGATGTTATGGTGCTAAAGCTATTCTGAAGCCGGGTGCTATTCTAAAGCCGGGTGCTATTCTGAAGCCGACCGATACACGACGAACAAGGAACGGATCGCTAATTAGTAATACAGTACAAATATACCCTCTAGTACATTTAAATATATTATTTTATTATTTTTTAAGGAAGATTACAGACATGTTAAAAATATTGTTAAAGCAATATAAATAGAGAAAAATAGTAGACATGCCATTTTAAATCTCCACTAATATGCATTTAAATATAGGTATATAAAAGGCCTTTATATAAAACGTTATTATAAACAACAACATGGAAGTTAAAGAAAAATACAGCTGAAGAAAGAAAAGAGAAGAAGAGAGTGCAAAAAGTTATAATTTAGCAAAATAATCAGTTAATAATAAAATAGTAAAATACATTTAAATATAAAAGGAAACTGGAATAGCCGTATGAAATAATAATTGTTTTCGGTATTGCCTATAATTTTTTATTGGAGTTTTTGGAAGTCAGCATTGGCAATAACGTGACGTAAGGGTTTTTCAGCCAGGATATACACACAGTTTTAAAATTTTATTATCGGGACATTGTCAATGTAAAGCGACTTCCTGAATTGAGCAAAACGGCTTCTGGATTGGCAAAAAACGTGATATAGTATATTTTGTTCAAATACACTGAATATTTTGCTCAATTATTACATACTAACTGTTGTATGCCGCTTCGCCCGTATGTAATTCGGATTACCAACATTTTAAGTGTTAATCCTTATTATGAAGGACCCTTTAGCGATTTGGGGGTGAATTGGGGCAAACAATTGGAATTAATGGTTAATAGGAACTATAATAAAATAAGTTATTCATTCAATTACATTTATCACATTATTTTCAATTACCATCTCCATCTCTGCCATCTCTTTTATAAAAAAAATAGTTTTTACTCAATAGGACGGGATTGCATAGGATGGGATAGAAACGATACAGTTCCTGTTGTATGAACGGATAGTACACAATGTAACTAATTTTATTTGCGTAGTGTATTTTAATATACTTATTTAATATTACATTTTATTTAAGATATATGTGTATGTATGTATGTGTGTGTTGTACACATTTTAAGTATTGATTACCGTTAATACAAATAAATAATAGCTGAATATTTTTTTATTATGTTGTTGTGAGTAAAAGCCCGAAATTTCAATTAATACTACTCAATTAACAAAAATGAGGTTCAATTATTAATAGAGGTCATGTTGTTTTGTCCCAAAGGAGTTTCACTTTCATAAGATTAATTAGGATTATACTAGAAGAGAATGTAATAAAAATGATTATAAATTTCCTGTATTCAATATAATTTGCCCTAATTGTAAATTATTAATTTAAGTAAATCAATTTAGTACATAGACCGACTCAGTTATAAACTAAATATTCATATTTAATCTATCAATTGTTCAATTCAACCAGCCCTTTCAGTATCCACTGCTGGAGATGGGCCTCGTCATTCACATTATCGTGTGCATGAGAGATGTATGGCCTTAAAATGCCAACATTGATAACATTCTAAAAACTAATAAAAGTTTGTCTAGAATGCCCATTCTTCATACAATCATATAATATGTACATTAGCAGTTACTATATACAATTATGTACTACTACAATAATTGAACAGCCTTACCAAACATTCTACCCTCACTAGCCTCATAAAGTCATAACACAAGTTGTAATTTACTTAAAAAGTGCCGTTTTAACATATACCTTAAGTTCTTTTCGTAAAGATCGTTTTCAAAGTGGGGATCCAACTCGTTTAAAAATCTAGGACCTAGATAAGAGCTGGTCCGCTTTCCGTATACATTGTTAGCTGAAGTAGTTAATAATTTTTGCCGTGATGCTTCGCGTATATAGAGGATGTGCTATTTATGTAAGTTTGAACATTATTGTTAAAGAATTGTTTTTTGAGAAGATTGTACGTCATTTTTATGAGGATAGGTATTGTTTTGAAATATTTGAATAGCTTTAATTCGTCGTTTGCATATTTTTCTTTGATATTGTGGGGGATAATTGCTTTAAGAATTTTTAGAAGCCCCGAGATATTATTTAAGTATGTATGTCTTGTACGTACGTCCGTAGCTACTGCCTCCATACGAGACAATCGAGTTCGCCAGAGCGTTGTATTAGTCGAATTTTGTATGGTACTCGATTTTTTTATAAGGTATAAGTATATTAGTTATATTATATTAGAAACGTTTTTAATTTATCGTAGTTTATAAGAGCAAGGTAGGTATGTGAGTTAACAATTTCAACCTTGGGACAAGAGCAATCAGTTCTTGTATTGGGGTAAGCTGGCGTATTCGTGAGCAGTCAGATTAATATCTCAGGATTGTCTCAGATGGGACATAATAAGTTTGTTTTCTTGAGCATTGAGTACAAGTTTATTATCATAACACCATTTATTAAGGTTATTAAAGTCCTGTTACAATTTAGATAGCGCAGTGTTTTCATCTTTATATATCTATTCTATAGCCTATTCCCATTTTTTTTTATAAGAAGGTGTTAACAGATGAGGAGACAGTCCATCTGGTGATAAGTGGATACTGTCGTTCATAGACATCCGTCATACAAGCCAACATCAGTCCAGAATGAGAAACGTTGACACCCCCCTGGACACGCTCCTACCTTTGGAGATTTAGGAATGGATTTAGAGAAATGGTTGAGAGAATGGGGAGAGACAGAATGGGATGGGAATGGACTCGGGCATATCTCACTCACTACCGAAACACGTAATATACATATTGACCTTTCTCCAATTTATATACGAAAATGTACATACATTGGGGGAATAGGATAAAGTGGGAAATGCGGCTAACGTGACTCATACCCAACACACTAATTGACTTCTGATGAAACCTATATGGTATGGTACTCGTAAAACCAACGAACATGCAACGAACAGCCAACAAGCATAAATGCTCATCCAATTAGCAAGGTAGGTCGATTAGTCCATCGATTAATCGGACCAATGGACAATGCAAGCATTGCGATGCAACCTTTGGAAATCATTGCTTTCACCCTCATAAAGTCACCCTTATCCCTCATAAAGTCACCCTTATTCCTCATAAAGCCATTAGTTGGATGTAGATGAATTTGTTTACTGCGTTTGTGTTTGTGTTTATTGTAGGAGTGTGACATTCATTAGCCATTAATTCATTCCTGACATTCATTCGCTGTAAATAAACTTCATATTAATAATGCGCTATTTATTATTATACACTCATAATATTTACCATAAGTGGTTTCTTCCAGGCAGCTTTTCGGTAGTAAGGAGAAATCTGTAGATTTTTTTTATAGAAGAAATGCCAGACGAATAGGTTGGTCACACGATGGTAAGTGTTCACCGCCGCCCATGGACACCTGCAACTCTGGTGTTGGCGCTGGCTTACGAGTGCGCTACCGACTTTGCAGAATCCTGTTCACAGCTCTTTTGAAGATGTTCTACGTCGTAGCAAATAGAGATAGAAAAGCTTATAGAGGTATAAGCTGCAACGATTATACCGTTAGCATTAATTCACGGAGCATTTCTGTGCATTCATTAGTATGTAGCCCACACCTATTGGGTACTAGTTCACCAGGTTCCCACGTAATTTCTTTACATCAAGATTCCTCTTGCACAGTTCAAGTTCAGAAGTTCGTATACCTTTAGTCCATGTTACAAACTTTTGCGTGCTTCTATTCTATAGAAACCATAATTTAACCTTCGTTTTTATTTTCTCTGGATTTAAATATACAATAAACTTTGTTGCGTGGTGCACAGGATATTTTAGGAGGGGGAGTGCACGCTGCAATCCAACGGCCGCTTACTTTTACTTTTTACTTTTTCCTTGGTAATCTTAAAAAAGACCAATGTTAGGAAGAGAAACTTTGCTGTATTACGTACGTTTTAGAAAAAAAAGTGTTTAGACAAAAGTTGCAAAGCATTATAAGACCTTAAGCAGTATAATCAGAAAAAAAATGAAAAGGCTACTGAACCAATTTAGCTCACCTTTCTACTTGACTGAAATAAACTACAATATTTACTACAATATTTTTCAGGCCAATTCGAGATAAACTACAATTTTTCCGAAATTCAAGTGATCTCCGTTATAGATATATTTCTTCGAAATGTCCCTAAAGGACTATTTAAATAATTAAAATTTTATACTCAAATTTATATGTAAACAAAATAAATTTAAATTATTTTTTAAGTGTTTTTTAAAACCGCCACCTCTTATTACTTACGTTACTTATTACTTACCCACATTAGTGAGCATAAAACGTGCGGGTTGCCACACAAAACTGGTTATCGTCTACTAATGAAGGAAAGGTGCTATCTGTCTTGTTTAAGCTAATAAAGGGGACATGTGGCATACTGAACTAATGTGGCATACTAAACGTTTGTGTGGTCATTCGCATTTTTGGCCATTTGGTGATAAACCTTGCAACATGCGACTAAGTAATGGGAAAAATATATATCTAATTTTCAGTGTATCTCTTAGGACCGATATTTTTTAAAAGAAAATACTATAATTACAACAATAATATGACAATAATTCACTTAATTAACAATCACGAAATTAAATTAGATATTAACAACCGACCACCGTTTAAAATAAATATAGAAAAACTGATTTTAGATGTTATTGGCCTTTTTGCATGCAAGCCTGGTGGTGCAGGTGTCCATGAGCGGCGGTGACCACTTATCATTATGTGGCCCACCCGCACGTCTACGCGTCTATTCTAAACAAAAAATGTGCCATTATTTTTTTATTCACGAAAAATAATATAATAGTAACCCGTTGTGCCATCTCTACACTCACGCCATAAAGTCACAGCTATGATTCACGCTGTGAATCTGCGTGCCCCGAGAACAACTCACTAAACTCACAATTATTGTTCACAGTCGTTCGCGAAGGTTATCAGAACGTTCGCGGTATGCGCCCGCAAACCCTTTGACGCTGACACAGTTTATCAATTCGGACCGGCATGCGACTTCTCCTGTGTTCACGGCACACGGGGGAAGTCGCGAAAACCATCCACACTCGTGTTCGCGGCTATTTGCTACATATAGAAAAACATATACATATAGAAAAACATTGCTACATATCGTTACATATAGAAAAATTTTCTTTGTTTCTCAGATTTCAATGATGGCTAGTTTACATGTTCGTCGAAACCAGACGACATTGCCCGAGCACGAACGTGTAAACGAAGGGTAACCTCGGCTCGGCATTCGTTTCGGGAGCTCGCCTCAATATTGGTTTTTGTTCCCGAGTCAAAGGGAGTTCGGACGAAACACGAACGTGGGTTTACATGTTAGTCACCATTCAGCCTCTGTCGAGGTTTCTATTTCGGTGACAGGCTACCATCCAACATCTCCTTTTTCTTATTTTTCGACGTCTTTTTTCTGACCTAATCTAAATAATAGTAATAAATGTATAAATTTATCAAATATAGGGCTGATGAATCAATAACTTCAACGTCATCCATGTTCAAATTACAAAGTACAGACTGTGATCTCGCCGAACGTGTGAACAGGCACTCGTGTAAGCAACTTTCTCTGTGAACCTATGTCAATAAATGGAAGTTCAGTTTAAACCAATTACGAACAGATAAATTGCATCTTTGCATTTTTAATAGTCATTTATTAGGAGTACATAAATTGTCTATGTGGCAACGAGAAAACCATCCAGATACGCGTGCCGCGATTAACGATTGTACCAACTTTTTATTGGGTACTAATTGGTTGGTTGATTTATTTATTCTGTACATTTGGACGTGGCAAGTAAACTCGTTACTCGTTAATGTGTTGACGAATAAAGGTATGGCCTAGTGACAGCAGTCATACAAATATGTAGTGTACACGGCGTTTATATGGTTCTAAATTTAGATACTTCAGGCTATTCAGCATTTAAGTTCAATTGAATTTCTTTTACAGTGATTTGTGATAAGGTGACCAGAGGTTATCTTTAAGGATTCCGTTGAAAATACTCGACGGACTTGATAGTATGTCACTAAGTATGACAGTGATGAGTAATGACATACTATCAAGTTATCAACGTAGTATTAGACGCTCTCCTGCCAGGTGGACTACTACTTGATGAAAATCGCCGGTAATGGTTAAATGAGACAAGATAAAGGCTTTATGCATTCTTGGGTCTTGTATGGTATGGTATGTTAATATTGCTTTGTGATCTTCACTTGTTCTCTTTTGACTGGTTGGCCAGTCAAACACGACTTAACTCGATAAGCCCACTGATATAAATAAGAATAATTGAAGGACGGAGGTCAAAGCTTGATAGGTTAAACAGGCCTCTTGAAAAATTAGCATAGTAAAGTATGACACTAATAATGAAATTGATTGACATTAAATTTGCGCTGACATTATCAATACAATGTTAATACGCAGCTGCAATGCTGAAGCTAATAATAAATATGTATAATAAAGTTAGTGAAGGTAGCGTATTTTTTTTTTAATGTTGTTATCTCAATTTAATGTCACAGCATTTGAGTATAAATACTATAAATTGTAAAAAAAATATGTGTAAATTTGGTATGTATGTCTCTGTGTATGGGTACAGATATTTATAGATTATTATTATTATTAGATTATATATATTTGTATGGAGTATAAATTTAAAAAATTACACCTAAGTAATTACACCTCTAGTTACAAGTATATGTATTTGCGTAACTTTTTATTGTGTCTATATTACTTTATTTTAATTGTATTACACGAGTTCTATCTGTCTGTTCCATCCGAACATCACTCTGGGCTTCAGCTGAAAATTAGCGTCGGAAATCGTTAAGTGGTTTTCGACATAGTGCTGAGCTGAACACCCTTTCGGTGTGGCGCTGTGACGCGCGGAGTTGTCAAACTAGTTTTGTTATTCTCTGTCTTTCTTTGTACTAATTCTTGTGTGTACTGTGCCATGCTGAAATAAATGTGTTGACATTATTATACTATAATAAACGCAGAGAGGGATGCGCTCTGGCCAGGTGGACCGACGACTTTATAAAGTGCGCTGGTGATGGTTGGATGTGAAGAGTCGAAGATCGTGTACGGTGACGAGCTTAAGGAGAGGCCTATATCCAGCAGAGGAGAGACATAGGCTGATGGTATGTATAAATACATTTTTGCAACGAAGTTCCTTTACGCGGCTTGCGGTAGGTGTGATTCGAGAGAAAATGTAACGTCACGTAAGATTTTTACCTTTCATTCGCTTCATTCGCTTTTCTCTTTCTCTCTATGTGTGTGCGTGCGAGTATCGAGAGCGAGACTCAAGCAGAATAACAGACGTGCAGACTAGTGCGTGGCCGGTTGTATAACCTAAATACTAAACGCGAAAAAATAGGATCTTCGTTCCTGACGGGGGTCCCCTGACCGCACACGTTTTTTTTTGTAATTTTATAATAATTATAATGTTTCATTTCTCGCTCGCACTAACACCCTACCTTTATCCAGTAAACTTATACCGTTTTGACGTCGAGACTGAAGATTTATTTACATGTTTTTCAATTTGGTTTCTTTCTATAATACGTTGTGAAAACACTGTTTCCGCGCTTGTTAGCGAAGAATTCTAAATACTTCTTCGCGGTGAGTGGTCTAATGCAGACACGTTCGCTTTGTGTACCTACGCAATGTGTCAAAAGATAAGGAGCAATATTTTATAAGCTTTCCAATTTCAGTTTGCCACTTATATTAAAAAATAATTATTAAACGGCTGTTTAGACAAAGAAATTAAAATAACATATTACTACACAATGAACAATTAATGCTTTTCTTATAGGACAAAGATTGTTTTACCAAAAAAGTTGTAATTTTAATTTTCGAAAAGAAAAATTACGATCACACATATGTAGTTGTACATACATTCATACGTTATTCTTTTTGTTTTATACAAAACTCCACATCTCTAGTTTGATTTTTTAAATTAATGAAAATTTTACCATGTTTTTTTTGCATTTTTCTCGAATGTCATCAAAATGCAATTGTGCCGTTTTTTCTAACGAGGTAAACCTGTTGGTCTTGGAACCGAATGAAATAAGTTTAATAAATCTCATAAAGTATTTGTATTTAAATACGATTTTTTTTTAATATCACCTGTGACACATCGCCTACTTTTTGTGTAACCTCATCAAGATATAATTAAAAGTACCAATAACGAATGATCAAATTTTAAACAAAACAATATGTAAATGAATTCATTATTAATATTTGTTACAATATTCCTTGTAGGTCTCAGGATAATTATTTGTTTATTCAGCAATTTAAATCCAGATTAACAAAAGGTCCTAAGTGACGGGGTCGTGATTACTATCTCGGCGTTTGCAGAATAACAATTAGGTATGAAACAAATTTATGGCATCCCGGAATAGAAGCTGCGTAAACATGAGAATACTGTTTCTATTATGAAAGATAGAACTGTCTCTGTGAATTGTAACAAAAGATAACTAAGTGAGTAAGCATGGAGAATGTTTGACTCAAAAACTATTTTTTTTATGTAAGAAACTATATTATTGCAGATAAGTGTAGTCTATGTTTATGTCAAGTAGAGAGTGTACGCTGGAACCCAACAGCCGCTGGGTGCCTACCTTGAACCTACCTACCTACTACCTTGAAATGTACTGCATTTCCCACTTTATCTTATTTCCCTAATGTACGTACGTTCGGTAGTGAGTGAGATGTGCCAGAATTCCCATCCTATCACTCCCCATTTTGCCAAATTTCACCTAATAATATAATTAGGTATAAGGTATTATACATAATACTTTTCGTATACTAGATAAAATAAATTAGCCAAATTTTCTTTCGAAATGGAAATATCAGATTGCAGGCTTAAAATGTAATGGAAAAACAAATTGCTCTTTCTGAAATATTCATAAGTCGTAGAGCGAAAATTAAGATGTTGATTTAGAAATAGTTTAGTTTGAATAAAAGGAATAAAAGTTTGAAAATTCTTCCATCCCATAAAGTAAGAGAACATTGAAAAGTTAAAATGAACATAGTTAAACACAGTTAAAATGAACATTCAGGACTTTAATTACATAGTTTTAAAACGCGTGCAACGACGTGTGTAATTTTCCCGTTGATCATTTTCCCGTAAACGAAAATTTCTTCACTTGAGAGAAATAGTTACGTACTAAATCGTTTTTATATAGTAAAGATTTTTAAATAGTAAGGTCGGGAGATCTACATGATGTTAAGGCCACTACCGCCAGAACTTGCAATACCAGGGCGATTGCGAGTGCGCCACCGATTTTGAAAGATCTTATTTACACCTCTTTTGAAGGGCTCCATGTCGTAGCTCAGAGGAAAATCGTCAGTTGGCAGTTCATTTTACAATTTTCAGGTTCGCAGTAGACTTTTTAGACTTTCGCGTTTTATGCACATTTTATATTGTAAATCGGGTCTTCTTCTTCTTATGGCGCCTCTCCAACTAGTGGAGGTTGGCAATCAACTCCGAATATTTTGCCGTGTCTCTCTCGAGACGAAACAATTCGGCGGTACTCGCGATGCCACTCCACCCCCGTATGCTGCGCAGCCATGGCTATTTCCTGCGACCAACACGCCTCTTTCCGGCAATCTTGCCCATCATAATTAGTTGCAAAAGTTCGTATCTATCATGCCTTAGCACGTGACCCACATACGCAACTTTCTGATGGTCTGCAAAAGTTCGCGTTTTCGATCTACTCGTCGCTGAATCGGGTCTAAACGCGTATAATTAGAAAGGCTTTTTTACCTATGATTTTTACTCGTCCATGACGTTTCGCCACAGGTTACACGAGCCGTGGTCACCAGTTGACTGAAGAGGTGGGAAGTCCAGGATGGGAGCTGCGAGTAGTTTTATCAACTACCCACATTTGATCTCCCCATTCGGAAAGGCTGCGATACACTACAATAATAAATTAAACCTTGCGATTTATCGTCGAATACGTCGAATAAGATGATAATTTCTATTTGTTTGAATACTCAACTGACCAATACTATACTTAATGCGTGTGTTTTTCATGCGACATGGCCTTAACTGCATAATTATGCAATTGGCTTCACTCCAAGCCACTAGACAGAAAAAAGATTTTCGTACAGAAAGTATACTGAAAACACAAGGCGTCTGCAAATGACTTCAAAAATACACTCGGCAGACATTTACGTCCTGGTCCGAATCTGATTGTAGCGAACAATAAACAACTCGATCAAACGGACTGAGTTCGTTAAGCGAATTATTAACCCAAATATCCGTTGATATGTGTTACTATGTTAAATTTGGATTTTAGGTAAGTAGACAGAAAAGAAAGTACTCGTAGTTACATATTTTGTTTTGCTTTATGAACAGCTTTTGTATCTGTTTTAAAGCTTAATTCTGCTATACTATGTGTATATTTTTAATTTATTTAATTTGGACACAGTCAACAGTTTGATCGTACATCAGTCTTACGTGCTATGTTACAATTATTACAAGAAATAGGTACATAACATAATACATAAAAGAATACATACATGCAGATGCACAACATAATAATCCACGCATCCAGTGTTTCAACATCGGGCTATCTATGATAGCTTTTCATACCTTCTTATATTATGTAAGCAACACATTTTTAATGTATTTGTAAGCAAGCATAGCACAGTAAATATATATATATATAGCTGATAGTCATATTATTTATAGTTATAGTCATAGTTTACATATATATATAAACGAAATAAATATATATATAATTTATTTAGTTCAGGTATATTTAACTAATGGTTGTACTGAAATTGAAATTAGGGTCCTGTAAAAGCCATATTTTGGCTTTATATGTACAATAATTTAATTTTAAGGGCCATGTATTTAGAGCCGCAAACAATTTTAGTATTCGAAAAACAATAACTGTTGATGAAAATAGAACAATAACATTTGTGAATATCCCATTTTCACGGCCATGTCGCAGATGTACGGCTTTCTTTTCATTTTGAAATGAAAATAATATTTTTTTATTGCCATAAAATTAGAATTTTTTACTTCCGCTAATACTCGAAGGACGCAATACTCGAGTCTCGACTATTGAAAGGAATCAAACTGTTTCAAAGGAATGTCAATCACGTCATTTTATAAATACTTCAGCTACCTCGTCTTTATTTCAAATTTCATTATTTTAAATTGCTTCCTTTAACATTTAAGTTTAATTAAAACATCAAAGACTAAGCCGTTAAGACAATCAATTGTATTTTGAGACATCTATTTATGGGAAATATTAGATTTATATTGGATTTCCAATATAATTTTACTTTCGTTAATACGCCTATCTCTGCTGGCCTTAACACCCGGTCGTCATGAGAAGTTTTTTTTTCGAAATGGCTAAATTCTTGTGGCCCTAATGGCCTTTCAAGAGACACCGGACATGTATAGTTTAGGGCGAGCACAGAAGGCGCTCAGCCAGGAGCAAAGAGTGTGTGCAGCAATGAGTCTAAGGACTCCCCGGCCGGTAGATCGGCGGAAGGAACGGACCTCGGCTTAGGACGTTGCTTTGGAAGGGTATCATGAGATCACGAGTCGGTGAGAAGTGCCCAGGCACGTGCCGATACCTGGTAAAAGTGTTGGCTGATGGCCGGTGTGTGTTTACGGTGTAGCGAGGGTGACGTCCTCGTTTCCGCCGGCGGGGACGGTGTATCTGTAAAGTCTGTGAGTGTACTGTAAGAACCTTATTGGCAGCAGTAATTGGGTCGTCGGGGTCGTCTAAGACGTGCCGAGGACGACGACGGCGATGGGGAGGGTCATTCATATTGGGTACAAAGGTTAGGCTGTCACCTACTAGGGGGTTGGGATGGTGCGGGACTCTGTCATAGTAGCGTCGGGCAGAAGTAGCATCGGGCGGAGCATAGGAAGTGATCAAATTTAGTCCCGTTCATCATAACATTTTTACCAATTTCTCCCGCTGTTACTTCGCGTAAAAACTATTACTAAAATTGCGGTGTAAGTTAACCCCCCTTAAGTCCCCCCTTTTCTTCTTTTCTTCTTTTCCCTATTCACACTTACAATGGCCAAGAAAAAGAAAATGTATAATGTGCACTCAGCGGCCCCTCCTGTAAGTTCCACATTTAAAGTGGACTTTTGCAACATCAGAGGAACGCATAGTAACATCGACGCCGTCCACTACCACCTTGAGACTGCAAAGCCGGCCTTACTTTTCTTGACGGAGACACAGATATATTGCCCGGCCGATACATCGTATCTTCATTACCCCGGTTACAAACTGGAGCACTGTTTTGTGCGACGTGCTGGGGTATGCATGTACATCCGGGAGGATGTTTGTTGCCGCCGCCTCAGCCATTTTGAAGACGGGGACCTGTCCATTCTCTGGGCGCGTATTGACTACGTAGGTTCCACTAAAGTCTATGCTTGTCTACAGATCTCACAGCGGTGATACGGAGACGACTCGCTTTTTGAGCGTCTACAAGAGACGACTGATAGCGTGCTCGAGCAGTTCCCCTGCGCAGAAGTGGTGGTCCTCGGTGATTTCAACGCTCACCACGAAGAGTGGTTGGGATCCCGAACTACCGACCGCGCAGGGAGAGCAGCCTATAACTTTGCCCTGGCCTATGGTTCCTCACCCACGAGGATACCTGATATCGAGAGCCATACTCTCTTCTTACTGGACCTCCTACTGACTACGCGGCCGAATGACTACAATGTTGTTGTTGATGCTCCGTTAGGATCATCACACCATTGTATCATTCGAACTGCTGTGCCAGCTAAACAATCCGTGCCGACCCCTTCTCAGGGAACACGCAACGTCTGGCACTACAAGTCTGCAGATTGGGATGGGTTGCGTGAATTTTACGCTTCTTATCCCTGGGGGCAGATCTGTTTCTCGTCGGGAGATCCGGATACCTGTGCAGACTCCGTTGCCGACGTGGTGTTGCAGGGCATGGAATGTTATATTCCTTGTTCTGTGATAACCGTAGGCGGACGGAGCCAACCTTGGTTTAATCAGTCCTGCAGAGAGGCCCGCCGTAATAAGCGGGCTGCATACAGGGCCTGGGCCAAAGCGCATGTCTTTTTTTTTATAGAGAAGAGGGCGGACGAGCAAGCGGTCTCACGTGATGGTAAGTGTTACCGCCGCCCATGGACACCAGCAACACCAGGGGGTATGCGGGCGCGCCGCCGACCTTGCAAAATCCTATTCACAGGTGTCTGAAGATCCGAATACCACCGACTTGAGGAAGAAATTTAACGCTGAATCGAGGTGCAGTAAAAGGATCACTGTCAGAGTAAGGAATGAGCACATCCACAGAATTGGCGATCGACTAGCAAGCTATCCTTCTGGAAGTCGGGCTTTCTGGTCGCTCGCTAAGGCTACTGCCCTCACTGTAACTTCTGTCAGTCGTCACTCCCACCACTGCGGAAACTCGATGGCTCACTGGCCCATGAGGCGAAGGAGAAAGCTGATCTCCTGGGCAGTCTCTTCGCCTCAAACTCGACTCTGTACGATAGAGGTGCCTTACCACCGTCTACTTCGAGGTGCACAAGCTCCATTCTGTTTCACCCAGCGTGAAGTCCGGCGAGCTCTAGCATCTCTTGATATCTGAAAGTCGAGTGGTCCAGATGGTATTCCTGCAGTGGTGCTCAAATTTTGCGCTCCCGAGTTGTCCCCGGTGCTTACGCGACTCTTTAGGCTCTCATATTCCACAAAAAGCTTCCCGTCAGCATGGAAGGTAGCTCATGTTCACCCTTTGCCTAAAAAGGGTGACCACACCGACCCGACCAACTACAGGCCAATAGCGATCACCTCCCTCCTCTCCAAAGTAATGGAGCGTGTTATAAACACACAACTCCTTGGGTAGCTAGAGGATCACCAGCTGATTAGCGACCGTCAATGTGGATTTCGCCATAATCGCTCGGCTGGTGATCTTTTAGCGTATTTAACACACCGCTGGGCTGACGCCATTGAGAGTAGAGGCGAGGCTCTGGCTATAAGCCTAGACATTGCGAAAGCTTTTGACCGGGTATGGCACAAATCGCTGCTTTCCAAGTTACCATCTTTCGGGATACGAGGGATTATGCGAATAGGTTGCCAGTTTCCTGACTGGACGGAGCATCAGAGTCGTTATCGATGGTAGCTGCTCCGACACCATGTCTATTAACGCTGGCGTCCCGCAAGGCTCCGTGCTGTCTCCAACTATGTTCCTTCTGCATATCAACGACCTGTTGCAAATTGGTGACATACGTTGCTATGCGGATGACAGTACTGGAGACGCCTTGTACAGGGACCGCTCCAACATCCCTCGAGTCGGAGTGGAAGAGAGTCGCGCCAGGCTTGTGTCTGAAATCGAAGACTCTCTAGATCTAGTCTCGATTTGGGGTTCCCTGAACCCAGTGGATTTCAACCCCAGTAAGACGCAAGTCTGTGCATTCACCGCTAAAAAAACTCCTTTTGTCGTAGCACCTCGCTTTCAGAGCATACCTCTTAAGATCTCGGAGAGTATTGAGATCCTTGGTGTCGACATTTCCAGCAAAGTCGAATTTAGGGGTCATTTGGAAAGTAAGACCAAAATGGCCTCCAAAAAGCTCGGTGTGCTGAACAGATCGGGAAGCGGTACTTCACCCTTGGGCAACTCCTAATGCTTTACAAAGCTCAGGTGAGGCTCCATATGGAGTATTGCTCACATCTCTGGGCCCGCGCACCGAAATACCAATTAGACCCATTTGACTCCATCCAACGACGACGTGCTGTTCGTATTGTCAACGATCCCACACTCACGGGCAGTTTAGAACCCCTCAGCGTTTGGAGAGACGTTGCATCTCTCTGTGTGTTCTACCGCCTGTACAATAGGGAATGCTCTGAAGAATTGTTCAATATAATTCCCACCTCGGGTTTCTACAACCGCACCTCTCGTCACAGAAGTGTGGTCCATCCGCATTTCCTCGATACGGAGGTGTCGTGCACTGTTCGGTCCAAAAATTATTTTATATCGCGAACCCGTAGGCTGTGAAACGAACTGCCTCAAGAGGTTTTCCCATTAAACTACGACATGGGGTTTTTCAAGAAAGCTGTGAATAGGATTTTGCAAGGTCGGCGGCGCGCCCGCATACCCCCTGGTGTTGCAGGTGTCCATGGCGGCGGTAACATTTACCATCACGTTGGACCGCTTGCTCGTCCGCCCTCTTCTCATTAGAAAAAAGAAAAAACAGCGGTTAACGATTATTGTAACCTAAAAGATCTTATGCCTCTATGAATAAAAGAGCCTACGTCTGCAAACATCTAACCTCTCTGCTTAAATTGACACCTCCATCCTATGGATAGGGTCTATAGGCATGTGTTGCCATGTATCTCTATGATTTTACTCTGAGATATTAAAAATTACTATCCGCTTGTCACTTGTGACATCGTATTATTATCCTCACTTGTATTTTTTATAAAATATTCGGCTAAATCGCTACATTTTTTTATATATAGAAGTGGGCAAAATATGTAGTTTAATATATAGGATATATAAATATATATATATACGCCTATCTCTTACGTACATATAGTATATATACTATATGTATATACTATATATATATATATATATATATATATATATATATATATATACTGTATATACTATAATATATGTACATAGTTGCCCCTGGTGTTGCAGGTGTCCATGGGCGGCAGTAACACTTACCATCACTTGGGACCGCTTGCTCGTCCGCCCACTAATCTATAAAAAAAAAAAACATACAATACATACACTACTCTATATTATAATGCTGCGCAAACTATATACACATCCCGGCAGAAAGTAATATACATCGACTACGATCGGCTAGCTTCGATTAAGTAGTGTGTCGTCTCTGTCGTGTGCCGATACGTCGCTGATTGACTGATGGAAACCGAAGCAAGCCGATTTAGGTAATTATGCATACTGTACACCAATGCCATGCAATCAGCCCTTTCAGCATCCACTGCCGGACACGGGCCTCCTCATACATATTGTCTTGTGCATACATATGTATGGCCTTAAAACGCCACGCTGACCAAGAGGGGCGGCGAGTCCAATCTCTTGGAGCTGATGGCTTGTGGTAGCCGCTTAGATAACTAAGCCACCCACGGGAAGAGATGGAATGGTGTTAATGTATAGTCAGCCGACACTACACGGCACTACACACCATCTACCTGTTATTAAAATAGTTGTTTGCTGTCTACCCAAAGGTTCCCAGAGATTGCTTTTAGCGACAACACTGCCTTTTGTCCATTCATGTACTTACAACGTCTATTATTATTATATTTTGTTTTGTGTGCAATAAAGTGTTTATTCATCAATTTACATTCCATATATTATATTCTCATCAGACTGTCACTGTTCCTAGAATTCCTAAATAGCAATTACTCTAGCTCTAACGTTCCTTGCATATGTTACTAACATATGCAGATCAGGTGATAACTAAATTGTGGCCCCAAACGTAATGGTTAATTTGAAATTACAGTGTAACAGTTCATACCAATTTCATTCAAATTGACACTGATATGTCAATTTAACCGGAGAACTGTCCACACTCAGATTTTAGCGCATGACTGCTCGCTGTGAAGCTGGTATTCGGTTGAATGTGAAGGCTGTTATTTTCTTGTGAGAGAACTTCTGAGAGTTGAACTTCTGAAACTTCTGAATCTACGCGCGTCGAATCGCATTTTGGCGATTAAATTAACCACGATTATTAAAGCTCTTTCCACACTGATGCGACTGCGTCGATGGACTCGGGATGCGAACTAGTAGCATGAGACTAATCGTGAGTTTTTTAAGACCGCTACAAAATGTCGTTTTCAATACAAGATACAAAATAGAAAAAGTTATTAATTCAATACACTGATTTAAATAATGTATCTTGATTAAAAAAACACAAAAGCTTGACAGTAAAATTGCGTGAATTCCCGTTCACGGAATATATGAATATATTCTGTAATTCCCGTCGGCAGCTTTGCTATTTGCATATAATAAAAAGCAAAATAAATATATAGTATGTGTAGTAAAATAGTATATCTACACTTCGAGAGAAAGTAGCATAATATAAAGATCACTTTTCAGCTTAGCGGGAATTCGCGTCAGTTTGCAAAAGTTAGCTATCAAAATCATGCTTCAGATGGAGCATATTTTCAATAAATTTGTATTTCATTATATAAACAAACAAACGTCTTTTAATTATCCAAAAGGGGCGGATTCATATTTGTACACCTAAATACATTTTAATGTGCCTTTTTAAATGTGTATTTCCCTATGGTACGTACGTGATTCGGTAGTGAGATATGCCAAAGCCCATTCCCATCTCATCCTATCCTATCCCTCCCCATTTTCCCAACCCTTTCTCCTAATCCATTCCTTAATCTGCAAATGTAGACACCGCATCCGGAGGCTAGCCAAAGTTTGTCCTTCTGGACTGATGTTGGCATGTATCGCGGATGTCTATGGACGACTGTCTATCGCTTTTTCTGTGAAAAAAAATGCTTTTAGAGATTATTTACAATGTAATTAAATTGTTATTTCATTGTCGTGTTACCCTAAGAGATAGCTAAAACAACTTCTACTAGAAAGGAAATGGGTAATATTTGTTTCAATAGCTCAATTTTACAAAAAAACCTAATACAAAATTTGAGATCAATTTAGAAAAAATAGTCCGGAAAATAAGGAGTCTGTAAAAGTGTCTGTTTCTTAATTTTCGAAGCACCAAAATCTCACGGTTAGTCGGCAGGAGAGGCGGCACCTAGTAAGGCGCACACCCAGAATGATGGAGAGCGGGCACTTCCGCCAGCTAGAAACAGCGGTCGGACGGGACGATGCAGGCCAGGCGTAACAGGCGGCGCCCAGCAAGAGCACCAGCGTCCAAAGAGCGACGGACCAGAGCTGCGGTGGCCGGCGAGAGTAGTGGCCGAGATAATGTGTCCAGGACAGCTGAGTCCCTGAGCAGGCGTGTGATTTCTTAGAAACGTCCTTCCTTGATCGCTCCGAAAACAAAAACTGTCCGTGCGACCCCTTAGATTTTCCTCTTTTTCTTTATTGTCAGAATTTTGTCAGACTTGCAAATTTTGGAATTTCCTTTTTCGACGAGCAGTTTCCAGCCAGTACTATTTATTTCGGCCAGTGTATTCATGAAGATGGGTAATGTGTTTCAGTGGTTAATACATAGCTAATATAAAAACATTAAATATTGAATTACAGAATACAGATATAAAAAAATACAGAGTTTAAAAAAGTGAGCTATTGCAACAAATGTTACATCACGTAAAATAAACTATATTAAAATGAAATAAAAAAATAAACTAATAAACCTTTAATAACCTTTATTTAAATGCTAAGGTAATAGATATATTAAATTCTCTCAAGTTCATACCTACATTTTGATGTTGTTGCGTCAGACTCCACTTTCGACCTCTACCGATCATTTACTTGATGCTCCGATGCTCAGGTCACGTTACAAGGGTTAACTACAAGTGGTTTTTGTGTGACAGATTACATTATGTCCGGTCACGGAACATCAATAGTAAACAAAGTGAATCTTCTCATATTTGTAACAAAATACGGGCCTTAATTTTTTTTAAACATTCAATAGTTTATCGGTGAGTAAAAATAATACTCTTTATTGTATAGATTAACATAGTAATTGGCACACATAACTTTGTAAACAGAAAACAGTAGGTGGTCTTATGCAATCTCTGCGACAGGGAAATATGACATTAAAAAACAAATGACATTTAAAAAAAGTCATATCTATATACAAATAAATTTATCCAAATGAGTATTGTGGATTCACAAACACACAAAGACGAACACAACTTTAACTATCTACTAGATTCTGAACAAATATTTGTTTTCAAATAAATACTCGTATTTATCAATTTGCAGGTCTTTATGAGTATCTTAAGTAAGAATATCTCAATATAAATTTTATATTTCGACCCTGTCGAGTGAAAAGTCATTAAGTGACAAAATCCTAGTTTGGAGATTTAAACATAAAAAGTTTTACAAAATTTAATAATTCATAACTTGCTTCGTTCTCCTTTTTTAAAACTTTACAAAGTAATAGGATGGCATTACTGGGATCTTTTATACAATAGTACAAACGTTTCTAGAAAATCTTTATTCATGGAGAAAATATCAGTTAGTTTTTGAACTTCAAAAATGTCAAGAAACTTGCCATTTAATTATCTTTAATAAGTATTTAGTGTTTCAATTTTGCAATTTAATCGTAGAGATTATTATTTTACTGAAAAGACCTTGATGATTATTTATTTTACATGCAGGGCTGTATTAGAGTTTGATATAATTTTAAAAGTCATCAAAATCTTAGTTAATTAATTTTCACTTTGATGAAGTGGGCGTTGGTACTTAAAGTTACTTAGAGATTTTTCGCATGAAACATTTGTTTCGAAGGTGTCAACGAATTGCTAGTTTCCAAATACTTAGAGTATTTTATACGTTGATGAGGAAAATAAAAATCAAAACTATATTTTAACTACCTACCTTTTTATGTATAATAAATTGTTATGTATGGCTTCTTGAGTATGTTTCAATTTTTATAATAATTGCATAGTAGCAATAATAGCATATTTTAAATGAAAGCAAGACCAAAAAATAGAGAAAAGGAAGATGATTAGCGTAGGTTCAAAAAGACGTTTTCGCTCTAAAGGGTCAATTTATTCACAACTTAATCTATTACTTAAATTCTTATTACTTCTATGCTTTTTATATAGGAAATAGATGGCAGACGAGAAGACAGTCCCGAATGTGGTTGCAGAAGTTTGCCGATAGTGGCTGGATGAGAAAACCAGAACATCTTGGCGTAGAGGGGCGAACCTTGAAACGCGCATAAATCAAGCAGTAGAGAGACGTAGGCTAATAGTACCTATGGTAATGTATCTATTTGACTTTATAGTCTCAACTAGCATTGAGTCTCAACTAGTTGAGATTATCTCAACTAGCAAAAATGTATTTATTATATAGCAGTCGAGAGAACGTTTCTCAGTACACTGAATATAAATTTGGGCAAACATACACCCAGTCAGACATAAATTTACTGATTTCAGACTTACCTGAAGTTTTAAAGAGATTAATAAACAATGTACACAACCTCTAACGTCATTGTGCCGGGAAAATCAGATTAATTCTATTTAGCCATGAACAATTTCTACACGGTGGGATTTCATTAAGCCACCGTCAGTTTACTCTTTAAACATGCTGAAATTAAGTGTCTTTCCTTAATTAACCAATTCTTTTAACACGTGTAATAACAATAATAATTCTCTTTACCAAACTTCTTGCTACTAAATCTCTACATATTAACACTAAACTCTAAGCATTATCAGTCACAGCACTCTAAAGAATATTATTACACATGTTCCTGTGCTTTGAGGATAAGAAAAACACTTCATGCCATTGTACTTCCTATTTCCCCTACTATCAGAGATAGACGGCGCATATGAAGATGTTTGTCATTTTGACCTGATGTTAAAATATATCGCGATTGTCAAAAAGTGGCATCTTATTGTTATGAGACAAAGCAATAAAAATACGAGTATATGTAACGAGAGTGTCGTATGTGTCGAGTTTTTGTTAAATTATAGTAAAAATTGTATAAAGTGCCTAATGTTTATGAAAAAAAGGATTAGACCGCGTTTTTTGTGCGCTTCCAAGGAGTTCAACTCTTGTACTCAATAAATTTACTATCACTTTGCTGAGGGACAACTAACTTACTTCGACGGAACTGGCTTTTGCCAAATTGTCAATTACGAAGAAAACTCGACTATGGCGGAAGGCGCTAATCGCGCTATTGCCATTTACCTAAGAAAAAAAGAAGCATATGTAACTTTTTAAATTTCATTAGTCTCGATACCTGGAAATCAGGACCGACTATAAGGTCCCTTTTCTCTAATGTCACAAATAAACTCCTTAATGACATAATTGTTAGCTAATAAATTGATTTCCATACATAACTCTAAGTGTTCGGTTGCTAAGCCGCGTAATAGCGGTCTCGTTTCAGGCGGACAACAAAAAAAAGATAAATGGAGGACATAACGGAAATTGTCCGCCATTCACTACCTCTGCTCGGTGGTCATTACCAAAGATTAACAGGATTTGTGCCAGAAAATTAGGTTTACCGATGGAGTTAAATATTAATTTAAAATGTAGCCATTCCAAAACCTTATAAGTATATAACAATTTTGTTCCGTTAATCAAAAGATTTTGTAGATAATACATAATGATAGCGCATGACCAATATTCTAAACATACCATAATGAAGATAAAAGACGATATTCAATAAATAATAATATTTAATAACTAAATAAAGGATTATTTTAAGTAATTTTATTAAATTACGTACATAATTGTAAACCCTGTAAGATTTTATATGGTAAATCGGGTTAATCGTTTTGGCATGCGTTACACCAGCCGTGGTCACAAGTTGATTAAACAACTCAACTCAACTAAGGTCAACTCGTGGCCACGGCTGATGTAACCCGTGCAGAAACGTCGAATAGAAATAAAAGGTAAACAAATAATCTTTAATTATACGCGTTCAGATCTGATTTACTATATAAAATGTGTACAAAACCCGAAACTTTAAAAAGTTATATACCATCTGCGAGTGCAGATGGTATATAACAGAGTAACCTGAGTAACACACCTGCAATACTTTAAATAAAATTATATCTAAGATAAAATCATTCTTTACAATTTGAAAATGATATCCGAATTTAATAGACGAATCTTAATTAAAGATGATAAAGTAAGAAATGTACTTCGAAGTAAGAAACTCGTTAATCCTATAATACCTCGGGAAATTACACCAGAAATTATAATATGACGAAACAATACGTGTCTCTAATTGAAAACACTGCTAGAACTCAGTCTTCTAAATAATCCCAGATAAAGACTAATTGGATTTTCACCACGATATTTTAAATCCATTTATCTTTTAACAGGTACTTTAGCTTAACTAGTTTTACTGAAAGGAGTGGGAAAGTTAGATTTAGCTGTGGTCCGTACGTTTTAAGCAAAAATATAAATATTTTGACATATCTATCTATTTAAACGGGTCTCAACACAGTTTACCTTATTTATCTTAGTCGAGGTTTCGGTTGAGTTGCACCAACCATGGTCACAAGCTCACCGAAGAGGTGGGTAGTCCACGTCGAGAATTGCGACCGTTAACTACTAGCATTTGGTGTTCATAAGGTAAATATACGCGTTGAGACCCTTTTAAATAGATAAATAAAAGTTGAAGAGCTTTATCTTTTCAAATTTTAAAGAGAAAAACGGCAACAAACTACCGGACAGTCCACCTGGTAGTAAGTGGATACCGTCGCCAATGGACATCCGCGATACATGCCAACATCAATCCAGAATGACTAACGTTGGATTTGTAGAAAGGGTTGGGAACTCAGGAATTATATGATAGGATGGCACGGGAATGGACTCTGGCGTGTCTACATACACTACGTACGTACATTGGGGTAATAGGATAAAGTGGGAAATGCAGTCCATTTTACGGTAGTCTTCCGTGAGAGAGAGGTAACGTGGACAATCGAGTACACCCAGCTGCTGTGGGATTTACAGCGTACAAATTAGGGTTTCTTATAGACACCTTGAAAACCAATTATCAAATGTTCTTTGATAAACAGAAAAAGCTCTTGTGAACTAAATTCGATAGGGCTTAATCGAATCTTGTTTTTGAATCCAAACTCGATTGGAATGGGTAAGCACGTGATGGACTTGTGAAATAAGAACGTGCTCAATTTAGGGAAGGTAACTTGACACTTTTCGTCCGAAGAAAAAGATTGTATAAGTCACAAACTTATTAGCCACGCTTATCTATAACAAATATGACATTATCTGAGCAAAAGGACCTTATTGTTAGGCTGGACTAGGGATATTCCAAATATTGGTATTCATTTTAGTGAATACTTTCCAATTTTCAAGAATTCATATTCGTACTCGCATGAATAGTAGTTAAAGGAGGTTTACCTAAACAAATTAAAAGAAACTTTAAGAATCAAAGTTTATCTGAAAATCAATTACGTAAACCTACTTAACTTTGAACACGTAGACAGTTTACAAATTACAGTTTAAATTCTCGCTTGTTTCCTCTTATTGATCTTTGAGGTTAGCACAAAGCTCTAAATCTTTGCCAACGCGTGAGGTATAGCCATCGATATCAGCACTGCAGGGCATAGGCTATCCCCACTAAATTACTAGGTGGTTTGGAATCATAATGCAGATTATCACATAGCACGTTGATATTTATCACAACGATATCATAACAAATTCGAAGATGAGAACGCGATTGAATCGAGTGTAAAGAGGTTAATTTCGCTGTTAACATTGCTTCGCGTTGGTTCCACCTCGTCTCATTTTAATTGAATTTGGATTATTTCTAGAATGCAGTATGTACCATTCAACACGTGTCGAACATCATTATTTGAACACTACTACTAATGACGGAGGCGTTAATTTCTTATATTTTTTTCTGTAGAAATGAGCAATTCCTCTAAGCTCTGAGGATAGCTGCTTACGCAGCAACTGCGCAGTTTCCGTGTCCAATTCTTGAATGCAGTAGATACCCATCAACATTCCAAATATCAATTGCATTCGGCAGATTTATATGTGAGCAATATTTACACCTATAGGTATAACAAAGCTGTAAATATTTAAAATTTAAAGTTATGTTAATATTTAAAGACTGACATACCAAATAAAGAATCTACATAAAACGTTTTATAGGTAAAATTAATGTCAACCGATAATAAAGACATGCCATTAAGAATCAATTGCCATAAAATAAAAACTCAATGCGCGATTACGTAGCGACTTTCATTCTTGACCGGATTTACGTTTTAGGACCGATTATTGTCTCTGATTATCGCCTTTGTGTTCGCAGACCCTTATTTATATTCATACTTATTAGTACATTTCTTCTTTTATGTTACGAGACATATAAAGGTAGTTCACTGCAATATGTTTTGTATAGAAGATAAAATAAAAGTTATAATTGCTTGTGTAAAGTGTCTTAGTTAAGAGTTTTATAGTATTTCGATGGCCAAATACATTTTAAGCGGGTCTATATGTTATCAATTATTCGCAGTTTATTTTCATTCGACTGCGAGTGTGTACCTACTTATGCTTTTAAAGCGTGCTCATAATGAGCACGATATTCTCAAAATAATCCAATAATTTGGCCCAATAAAAGAAAATCGAATGTTTACTGACATTTACAAAAATAATAAGCATGGAGTTCAGAGACATAAAAAGGATGTAAAACGAAAATTTATCAAGAAAATTTTCGAAGGTTCTTTAGAGATTACTTTTCCACTTTTATTCCGCTCCGTAGATGTAAATGAACAGATTATAAACCATTATTTCTAAAATTAAAATAGAGGACATCCACATAATTGTAAAATCACAGAACACCACTTGTAATTACCGCCTATAATCTTTACATATACTTTTTGCAACTTTGTGAACAGTTTCACTTTTACAAATACAAAGATAAAGAAAAGTAAAGATAAAGAAATGATACATTTTTAAGATTTGTTACCATTGTAGTGATGAAATGTAAAGTACCTTCTATTCGTGTATTGTGTGTGAGGGGCTTTGGGCGTAGTAAGATATGGTATTAGCGTAGAACAGTGTTTCCTAAAGCAGGCGATATACATAAAGGTATGAATCGCAGGTTTACAAATAAGCTATGTCTCATTACTCGAATTACTGAAATAATTTTAGTAAGTAAACACAGACACATTTGTCGTTATTCTTCAACCATCTTGATTGAGTATTGGCATTGCTTATACTGATGTTTAGTTTTAGACGGAACTAAGTTTTTGTTGTCTTCTTTCACCTTTTTAACGTCGTAGTAATCGCGTGGCCCTGCAGTGGCCCCAGAGATAAAAATACCCGCAAACCTCTACCAATCCACCAATTAGGGAATTTACTAGCCAGCCATTGCCGCGTGGTAACTTAGTGCCGCATGGTAGTGTGCTGGACGGCCATCATGGTAGTATCATATGTTCCGCCTCGTTTCCAAGGGCACATCCTTGTGTAGCATTTGTTGTATTTTATTTGTAGTTTAGTGTTAGTATTTTGGTAAATAATGCAACAAGGAGTACTTAATGCAACGGATACATAATGTAAACCAGGAAAGTCTTTCTTTGAAACCGAGTAATAATATCTTTTACGACTAATTAAGACCATCTAACATGTCACTCAATTATTTTTATTAGCGTATACGAACCTCATTTTGCATGCCACGCGCCACAGTGATAAATTCACCAATTTTTTAACGTCTCGCAGGAATCCGCTTCAGTATGCGCGACACACGCGCACTCCGTTATTAGAATATTTAAACGTAAGTTTTGTGGGAACCTATGGCTTTAGAGTAATTATTTACACACAGTAAGTAATTTTAAGGGTTGTTAGAAAAAAAATAGATTTCCTTAATATGTCTTTCTAAGCGACAATATAAAAGTTCCATTGAGATGTTAGTATCAGGATAAAGAAAACATTTTCGGCAAACTTTTAAAAACGTGCACGCCATGTTCATTTGGATACGCAGCTAAGATCTTACTGGTAAGGCATAATATTAACATATCGTAAAATACCGTCAGCCTACATTTTTCATTGGTGGTTACAGATAGAGTTGTCAACTGTCCCGATTTAAGCGAGATGTCTCGATTTCAGACTCCTTTGTCCGATGTCCCGACGACTAGGCTGGCGGGAAGCTCATTGTCCCGATTTTCAACATCTACCAATTATTCCCGTTATTTTTGCCGCTGTTATCGCGCTCGCGTCGCTCTGACAAGAACGTGAACTCTAAAAGAGCCGTAAAATACATTGAAAATCATTTTGATTTTACAGAGAATAAGAAACTGGTTATAGTTAAATTATTTCATTTGGAAAGATAGTTCAGTTTTGATAATTTGACTGCAGCTTTGTATAAAATGTCCATGTTTACAGCTGAGAATATCATTGATATGGATCAGTTGTATGAGGAGCTTTGTCAAGTAAAAGAAGTACCTTAATTAAGAATTTTAATTAACGATAAAAGGAAGCTAAAACACAAATCACTCCTTTTGAGCAATGGCATAAACTGTTCAGAATAAAAAACATGTGAATTTAATTAAAGTATTTCAATATATTCTATCGCAGAGAGAGTTTTATCCCTCTGTGACAAAATTTGGACTGAAGATAGGAACATATTGACGCAAGAACACGTTAAATCCGAATTGTAAATAAGAGTAAATTTCAATGAAACATGTACTGATTTTTTCATTATGTAATTGAAAATAAAAATCTTCTATAATGCGCCCAATCTCGATTTTATCTTGTCAGTCCCGTATTTATTTTCAGTATATTCCGAAAAATTAAATTTCAGAGTTGGCAACCCTAGTTATAGGCTTCCAAGGCTCATTGTGACCCACGATCTTCAGCTTTTCTGTACCGCGGATGTCCATGGGCGACAGTATCCATTTACCACCACATGGACTGTACGCTCGTCTGCCGCCTTTACGTACGAGTACGTATAAAAAAATCTAATAATTTTGATGCTTGGTATTATTAAATTTGGATTTTAAATTGCAAAGTAATATCTCATTAAATTACTTTGATATACTCTTTGCTTGTACAAAATTACTTGCTCGTTTGTATGTAGACGAACCACATATAAATTATTAGACCCATGTCAGTAAAATCTTCACAGATGAACGCATTCTTAAGATTGAGTTAAAGGAGGTGAAACCGATACCATCTGTGCTTAACCAATTTAGTGGAGCCGAGACCGAGAAATTGCGTAGGATATAACGGATCACTAGCCATTAGTTACATAAAGGAAGGAAAACGATCATATTATAAACGTAGATATATTTTCGGGCTATTACTCGTATTGGTTTCGAGGCGCGAGTATTTGAGACAGCAGGCGCTAAGAGCAATTCTTAATTTTTAATCGATAAATGGAACGTAGCAGGAACCGTAGCTTGGGGCGCCGTCCGGCCCGGTAGACTGTCGACTTGAAAATAGTCGCCGGTAGTGGCTGGATGAGAAGAGCTAAAGACCGTGTTTCATGGCGGTTCTTGCGAGAGGCCTATATCCATCGGTGGCTAATTGTATGGTATGGTATGGTAAATGAATTTCTGGATCTCATATTTTTTCCCGTAGACAAAGTTATAGCTAACGTACGCGTCATCTTTTGATCTCGAAAGTAAAAGATCGTCATTCGAGGCCTGTCCTCTGAAATAGGACGTTATAAAGGTTATTGAAGAAAAGAAAAAGACTTCGAACCAGTACTATTGAGTTTCGTTTTAAGTACGGATTTTTTAAATTATCAGAACATTATGAGATATGTGGGACATGCATAATGTTCGTAAATCAAGAGGAAAAGGTCCGTGCCGTCTGTGAGACATTGTAGGCTGATGTAAATATCTACCCGTTCTGTACCTACTTGATGGTAGGCCTATCAGCAAAATGGTGTAGGTAGGCCTATCAGCAAAATGGTGTAGGTAGGCCTATCAGCAAAATGGTGTAGGTAGACCTATCAGCAAAATGGTGTAGGTAGGCCTATCAGCAAAATGGTGTAGGTAGGCCTATCAGCAAAATGGTGTAGGTAGACCTATCAGCAAAATGGTGTAGGTAGGCCTATCAGCAAAATGGTGTAGGTAGGCCCATCAGCAAAATGGTGTAGGTAGGCCTATCAGCAAAATGGTGTAGGTAGGCCTATCAGCAAAATGGTGTAGGTAGACCTATCAGCAAAATGGTGTAGGTAGACCTATCAGCAAAATGGTGTAGGTAGGCAGGCCTATCGGCAATCTACCGTCAAGTAGGAAATAGAATTTTGCAAGGTCGACGGCGCGCCCGCATACCCCCTGGTGTTGCAGGTGTCCATGGGCGGCGGTAACACTTACCATCACGTGAGACCGCTTGCTCGTTCGCCCTCTTCTCTATAAAAAAAAAAGTAGTTTATCAGACGGCTAGTTCAAATAAAGTATAATGCATCGAAGTAACGAAAATAATTTGAATTTCTGAAAAAATTACACTAGGTACTTGTCGACAGTGGATGACTAGCAAACTCCAAAACTAATATATACTTGTACACACAATATATTTTTTTGTTGCGGGATTATTGTGAAACTACAAATTTTATCTAATTATTCTCTGAAACATGAGAAAAAAGCGAAATCCGAGATTTCGACTGACATGTGCCAGTGGCATTATTATTGCTTTTTTATGATAAAATAAAAATATCGCTTTCTGAAGTAAACTGCCGTATGTAGCCTCTGAATTTTCTGTGTCGCTTGTGACGCGACAATTTGTATTTGTTTGAATACATTGAAACACAATTCGAGATTAAACTTCTGCTGTGATTGTATGAAACAAAGACGGGAACAAAAAATATATAGATTATTTTCTTGTATAAATATATAGACATATAGACTAATAGAAATAGAAAATATATAGACTGAGGAACAATTAATGGCTACAAAATATTAAATTATCATATTTTAATTATCAACCCACAAAAGGGTTGAGTAATTCACGATAGCTATCATTACTATACAATTATAATATATACAATACAATATATAATTTATCCTACAAATATTGAAATATTAAAAAAATAAAACAAATACATTAATAAAACTACATTAATTGAAGCGTGTGCCAAAATTCAGTTAACTAGGATTTTTTGAGTGGATTGCTTAATTTTGTTTCTAAAATGACTGGCCTATTCTAAACAATTCTTATTAAAACTATGATTATGATGACTTATTATTAAAACTTAATATATTTCTTACAATTTTACAAATTAAAAATATAATGAATTAAAACCCAGAAAGTCAAGTATAAACGATCTACATAAAGTAGAAAAGTTTTAATTTCAGTGTTTAGTTCAAATAATATAAACCTTTTCACTAAATCAATATTTCTGTCTGAAATATGTAAGTTAAAAACGTCATGTAAAAATGTCTGTGGCATGAAATTGTAGGTAGGTACTCCGTAGAATAATACAAAATTCAAATCAAGAAATATCACTTTTTCACTCAACGTCAGAAAAATATGAATATTTCGAAAACTAGAAACCGAAAACTGGACCTTTTTGATTGCATACGTACAGATGTAATGTAAACGGATTACTAAAGATTTCTATTTATTGTGTATAATAGCCTCGCCGTGACCACGGTTCATGTAAATGGACTGAAATATCAGCTAAATTTAGGAGGGGCAGAGTGCACGCTGCAAGAAGGCTACCGTCAAATGTACTGCATTTCCCACTTTATTTTATTTTCCCAATGAATTTCAGTAGTAAGTGAGATTGCCAGAGTCCATTCCCCTCCCATTCCATCCTATCTCCCCAGTTTTCCTAACCCATTCTCCAAATTCATTCCTATATCATCAAAAGTGGGCACGTGGATGGGACGTGACAACCTTTATCATTCTTAACTGATGTTGGCATGTATCGTGGATATCCATGGGTGACATTATCCACTTACTACTGCCGCATTTTTTTCCATAAAAAAATATGAGTAACCAGTTTACATAAATTTGAAATTATCATAAATAATGATTGTCTGACCACTTAATATATTTACTCACTAAACAAAGGCACGAATAACTGCGATAAGATAACTGTTCGTCATTGTCTAATAATAATAAACATACAACGTGTTACTGAAATAACACTTAAGCTGAAAATAAGTTGTCCAGAATCGAGAGTAAAATACATTCTACCCGGTTATTACAGAAGGTTTTTTCTTCATAACTTATTGTTCATTTCTAGGACAGTTTTTATTCTAAGCGCAGTTGTATTCGGAATGTAATTTTTATGGCAGCAGATCATGATCGGTGAGCAAAATACTGCCACTCAATTAAAATTACTAGTCGCCAAGATAATTTAATAACAGCAAATAATGTATCCCGTATTTATTAGTTGCAGAATAAACCGAATAGGAAAGCAAAAATGTATACCAAATTTCATATCCGTATAATTATAATTTATATATTGGTTTCAAAATGTGACTTGACAGCAAATATAATATACTTAGCTACAATACTTCTATTTAATCTATTAACATATAGTATAAGGATATTAACGTTTAAAATTTTCTTAAGATTCTGAAATAATTTAAGTTTTATCTCTGGACATTTGATTTCGTGAAAAAGAGTACGAGTATTTATGGTACGGCAATGAAACCCAATGAGAAATAATGAAATGAACAGAAAATATTGAATAAACAGCAATTCTCTAATAGCAAAAATGGTGGGTAGAGTGGATTTGAGTCGAGTCGACTCGGGTCGAGTCGATTTGATTAGAGTAGAGTAGGAACAGCGTAATGTGAACTAGCTGCAATTAATCCTCGCTTATATAAAATATTTTCGGACACTGGTCACAAGTATCAGACAACAAAGTTCAAGTTCAGTTCAGTTTATTGCAATTATGAAAGCCACTGAACTGTTATACCGCAGCTATCTTAATAATTAAGTCATAAGCTTAAATATCGTTCTCAAGGTTGCATTCACAGGGGAACTGAGGTATAGTTACTTATTCATGAACGTAAGTACTCGTACTTCAAACAGAGACATTTGGCTAATTGAAGGTTTATCATTGATGCAGTCTCTCCCTGTATTTAACCCTGGATTACAAAATCCAGCATTTGATTCATTACAACATTCTAGCATTGCATTCGATCGATTCTAACAATACGAAATTGTTAGAAATCCTGTTACTTCCTGTTTTACCTTTAAAATTCATATTACTTAAAGGTTTTAAAACTGTATATTTTTTTTTATGGACGAAGGCGGCAGACGAGCATACAGTCAACCTGATGGTAAGTGGATATACTGTCGCCGCGCGTCCATTAGTCCAAAATGACAAACGTTGGCACGCCCCCGGATGCGCTGCCTACCTTTGGGGATATAGGAATGGATTTAGAGAAAGGGTTGGGACAATGGGAAGGGACAGGATGGGAATGGACTCAGGCACATCTCACTCACTACCGAAATACGTACGTACATTAGGGAAACAAGATGAAGTGGGAAATGCAGGTAGTCAATTCAAGGTAGTCTTTTGTGAGAGAGGGGTAACGTGACCAGTCGAGCGCGCCCTTTTGGACTGCGACTGTTGGATTGCAGCGTGCGTTCTCGCCCGGACAAAATACATACATACATAATCTACATACAAAGATAACAATTAGACTCAATAATCACTACCTAAATATATTAATATTTTTTTTTATTGTGGGAACCGCCAGAAATTGTATAATTCAATATATATATTAATTATACAATTGCATAGTTAATAAGGTGGTGCAATTCCTCAAGGCCCGTGGCCCACGGGAAGAGATGGGGTGGTGCTATTTTATAGCCGGCCCACAACACATGGAATTACACCACCTCTAAAATAGTGGACTCGCCAACCCGCTTGGCCAGCGTGGCGTTTGGCCACACATCGCTCATGCACAAGACGAGGCCCATATCCAGCAGTGAATACTGAAAGAGCTGGTTGAATTGCATTGTATTGCATAATTAATAAAATATACAATAATATGTCGTGCACCGACAGTGCATCAGTCAAGTTCGCAAGAGACGCGCCTGCAGTCACTGTAATATACTTACCTTTATCCTATTAGGGTATCTAAATGTTAAAAACAAAATTAAAAATTACACAGTTACATAATTTAAGATACTCGTACATGAAACATATTCATGAAATGAAAATATTTTGAAAGGGAACTTAAAAATCACAAGTTGGAAAAGGATGGCAATATACAACAATGATGTCATTGTTCTATAATGCCATTAAAATTATAATAAGCAATGAAATAAATACTCGATAATCGCACACGTCTTCAAGGCACTTGTTTTATGACAAATGCTTTTTAAAAAAGCCGCATCGCCTCATCTCTCATCGCGCGTTAGCATCACTTTTAAAATGCATTTAATATACGAAAAAACAATTGCGAATATAAAAACATGTTTCATTTTTTTTATTACATGCAATGGTATAATTAGCATATTCTGTCAGTGTCAAGTTTTTTTCGTAATACTAATAAACAGTTTTAAAGTCTAAAACGTATCCATCCTGTCAATGTCTAGTCCCGTCAAAGTAAGTCACGAGTCGCTCACTAAAGCAATAGATAGTAGGTTTCCTGAGGACACAAAAGGTCTCCTTGGAAGCTCGCGACGAACGCAGTTCCACACTTTTATTTGATTATCACAAGCATCACGCACGAAAAGCACTGAAGTTTAATAAATTATCACTATTAAACCACAAAACGCCTAATACACAATTATTACAATAATCAAACAAAAACTGAACTTCACTTCTCGAGTTCCCGCCAATCAGTCCGCGTGTTTTTATTGTACATACACTACATAGATATTGTTATAAATAAACAGTTGACAAATGTTGAAACAAATGCGCATTTTATCTTCATCTTTATTTATAATTTTATGACGCCGTAAAACGGGCTAAATGCTCCATGAAATCCTGCGGTTTTATTTGCATTTTCTTGTAATCTTAGCGTTCTGTACATCTTACTGTGTTTATTGACTGAGATAACAGAAAATATTTTTTTACAAAACGAAAGTGGCGTAATGGTAAGCGGTTACTGTCACGAAGGGATATTCCCAATATAATATGTTCACTGGGACAACCAAACATTTGAATTTATTCTAAAGTTATAGTGCACTTTACAAGCATAAATATATTGTAACTAAGTTTTATTTTCGTTGTTCTAAATTGAATAAATAATAAGATTGTACTATCTTTGCAAATCTTGTCTTTGCAGTTGGCGTGACATAGCCGCCTATTGAGTAAGTTGATAACAATCTGCAACGACATTTGTAATTTATTCAACGTCCGGTTAGCCAACATTTTAATAACATTACTAAAATGTGAGGATAACAGGCACGTGCGTTGTAGTTTTAAGTTTAGAAATCACAGACCAGCTGTCGTACTTGCATCATTCTATTTGAATAATTCCATATAGTTTTATAAAAATAAGCGATGAGCGCTCGACACTCGAACGCTGAATGAGCGTTACTGAAACTTACTGAAAAACGGTAAAGGTTAAGGTTCTTAAGGCTCATTAGCGCGGAGTTAGCGTTCGAAAGCTTACATACTTACTCCGTTTGCTCAGCGCCCCGAAGTGGATTCTTGGCCTCAGACACCAAGAGACGCTATCGTTTTGATCCTGCGCAGCTTCCTCCTAACAGATTATTTAGAACTCCGGCAGGTTCCTCTCCGCGTAGTCTCTCCAGCGGTCTCCAAAGATTGTCCTTTCTGGAGAAGAATTTTGTGAACGATAAGGAGAGAAGATGGTACGTGGAGGGTAAGGAGCAACAAGGAGTTGGAAGAGCTGGTGTCCGAGCCGAATGTCATCGACGAGATTACAGCGGCCAGACTCCATTGGCTCGGTCACGTGGAAAGGATGAGGGAGAATCGCGACGTAAAGCAAGTTTATACTCGAGAGCTTAACGCTTATTTTTGCAACACTAATTCCGTGTCGCAGTTCGGAGTTAGAGGACCTCTGAGGGCAATTCATTACGTAAAATTCCCATTCCAATGAAAATTTATTCCCCTAATAAATAAATAAATTTGATCTGAATTTTTATTTACGTAAACACACTTTGTTTACCTAAACTGTTTGTTTCTAGTTTATCTAATTGTACAACATAAACTTCGCTTCCCACTTGTATTTATTAGATAAGTTTTAATATTTCCTGTTGAATATTCTATTATTACTCGGAACTGACAAAAAATAATTATGAATTGGAATGGTTATTAAGAAAATGTTCAATATCTTACTACAAAATATTATGAACAGATATTCGCTTAATTTTACATTTTAATGAAATAACAGAATGTACACAAACATTTATATTAACTTGATATATACTATTTTTTTTTTCTGCACGAATTCATTTCGCAAGTAAACGTTTACACAATAGGCTGTTTCGTTAGATAATGAATGTATTCGTATAGGAAGCTCGCGTCCAGTTACGAACATTTTAATTTACTTGAATCGATTTTATGTTACCATTGTATAGTTCTGTCATCTCACAGAAGGGAGTTACGCTTAATGTACATTGTTTTAGTGTGCGTATCTATACGAAAACGCTCAGATAGGTTCTCGATGTGACGCCGGCCGTGGCGCACACTAAAACAATGTACATGTACGAGCACAACAACTACTAAGCGTAACCAGCCTTCGTGAGATAAAAGTACACAACAAAAATTGATAGCAACTGAATAAGTATTGAGAACATTAAAAAACCTTATTTATATATTAAACTGGTCTCTGACTCCTAAATGTTTTAGTTTATTTTACTCAACATTTCGACGTCTTTAATAGATAAACATGGATGAGAATTGTAGCTATCCTCACTTAAGGATAGTATGTTACGGCCTATAACGTGTAAATCAGCATATAACCTGCCTGCTTCAAGCCTCTCACAGCCCTCCTAAAAGAGTGATATCCATGGGATATATATACATGACATTCATTCGTGAGGTGTTGAGTGAGATTCTTGACACGGTCCCTTATACTACTTAATCCATCAATCATTATGGTCCGAATCCCCTTAGCAACTACTAAAGGAAGGCCCTATGCTCTGTAGTGGAGTTATAGGCTGATATCGTACAAAAAGCTTTGTTACATGATAAACTGAGCGTTTCGATTTGGTGGAGTCCTTCATTAGTTCCTATAGATTTTTCCTTTGTTAATCATAAAAAGGTATTCGCCAAATTATCACTTACATTACACTCACATTAATGAGCATAATTAATAGGATAGGCCTGTGTAGTTGAGACGTTATAAGACTCATATCAGATAACTGAATAGTATCGTAAGACTTGTGTAAGACTCGCTTGGTGAATTACAGCCACTTACCATAGTCAATTACTAACGGAGGCATGGGCCCTATAGTAGGATGTTATAGGCCAAAATAACGAATTATTTTAAATTAGCATCTGTGCTAATACTACCTCTACCATCAGACTACCTCTCTCACAGAAGACTACGTTGAAATGTGCTGCATTTCCAACTTTATCCTATTCTTTAATGTACGTACGTGTTTCGGTAATGAATGAGATATGCCAGAGCCCATCCTATACTATCCCTCCCCAATTTACCAAGCCTTTCTCCAAATCCATTCCCACATCTTCAAAGTGCATTCGAGGGCGTGACGTTTATCATCTGGGCTGCTGTTGGCATGTACCGCGGGTGTCCATGAGCGACAGTATCCACTTACCACCAGGTGGACAGTATGCTACGCTACCGCCTTCTTCCTATAAAAAGAAATAGCAATTGCCCAATCTGTTTTTTTCTCACGTCAATAACCAATGAGATCAAAATCTATATCAACAGTAATCGAAACCGAGTACAAGCGTTTGGTTGTCTGGCACACATTGATGGAGTGTCAATTAGGATCTCTTTGGTTCTATATAATCGACGTCAGATACACGTCCTTTGTCGAATCAGGGTCAACAGCCACTTAGGTATACAGCCTGGCATCACACGATGAGATGAATGTTCTTTGCGAACAATAAGGGAATTATAGTACATAGAAACGTATATGGGTTTTCAGAAACTAGCTATTCTGTATTTTATTACAGAATTCATTTTATTACTGTATCTTCATCATGAATTCAGAGTCGCTTTTAATAAATGTTGTTTATTTTGTTAATCATTCTATGATAAAGTGAATTGAATTGAAAAAGTGAAAAGCTTCTAAAAAATGCTAAATAAGCAGTAGGGAATCATAACAGTACATCAGTAAATCGGCTTCATTATTATTGAATTAATACCAGTGATTGGTGTTTGCGAGAAATTCTTGTCCCCTGTTTTAATTTTTAGAAGCTTTCGAATATTCTTACACGCTTTAATAGCTCGAAAATACAAAGATACTTATACTTTGTAAGATTATGAGAGAAGTATGGATAAGTATAATAAAATTGGCCATATTATTATAATATTTTCTGTTTAAAGAAAACTACCTAAATATAAAATCACAGGCAGGTTACTATTTAATTCAATTTATGTCGAAAAAAATCGGTTGCTAATTTGTAGTAATATTTTTATATATTAAGTAACAACAAACCAAGGCAAGAAACGCGCCAATTATTACGACGTTCTGGCGCTGAATCAGCGTTAATGAAAATTTAAGACTCAAACAAACGCTCGTGAGCTCCTCCAAATTTACAATGCTTGCAAGTCTTTTATATGCTTATAAGATCTAAGAATTATCTATGGTTTTGTTGTAATCACTCTAACACTGACATTTTTTATTGATAATGTAGAGCACTAACATTCTATAAATGATTCTCTATCTTATTAAGTCATTGTTTAGCTATTTGACATTTATAATTATGATTGACTTATAATTATTACTGCCTTTTGGTACTGATTCTTATACGAATTAATTATGTAATTATGCAAATTTTCTTATTATGTTAATTTAATTTATGCATGTCGCATTTAAACTGCATGTCATTTTTATGACAAACATTCTGTTCAGACAAACTTCTGTTATTTTTTTTCCATCTTATTATCTTACGTTTTAGCAAAACAATAAATTATGAGTTATGAATTTAAACCCTTAAACGTTAAAGCTTCGAATCTAAAACTGTTCACGTGCTCAAGAGTTTGACACTCGAGTTTTACGTTTCATTGGCGCTCGGGCGATAAGGGCTAATTTTCCACAACACTAGTTTCACCAGCCTGGCTATAATTAGATAGTAGTTTCACTGAATAAATATTCTTAATAATACAAAGTGGCACGTGATTAGAATAAGGTTTTAATTTTTTTTCTTCATTTCTTTGTAGATTGAATGGATAAAAATATTTTAGTACATGATGATTTAAGATTGCGACGGTGGTTGGAGTTTTTTCTAGAACTTGATTAATTAAATTCTGAGGTTGTTGCCACGGAGCATTATTATTTTAATACAGAAGATATGATAAGTAGATGTTTACTAAGGCTAATCGTCCCATTTGTATGATGCACACATGCATTGTAGAGAATCAAAAATTTATTTTTTGGACGTCTGTTGAATCTATAGAAGATCAAAGCAGAGTTACGTTGCCCGCTTACATAGAAGTTACCTCTCAACACCCTTCTGAGAGCTAAGTCCTATGTAATCGGACAACGTAAGTACCTTTGATTGCACTATGCTTTGATCTTCTAGAGCAGGGTGTTGGGAAGTAACTCCTATGCATACATGTATATACTCCCTATATATACTCCTATACATATCCCCCGGGTGGTGATAAATGTCAACAACGCAAAAACAATACAAAACTCAAGATCACGCAGCGATATCCCGACCCTGGTTGGTGGCTACCACGACCTCTCATGAATACAATGGTAGGCTTTTGGCCTGAGAATATGCTGATAGTGAATATGCAGTATATGCTAATATCGATTTTAAAAATCAAATGTATTTGTAAGTGATTTTATGAAGACACGAAGCCGCGAAAAGACACGATTGCTAAATAATTCATTATCATTTAGAAAATCACTTGTCTTGCAAATAAAGCCTAGATTTAAAGAAATATATAAATGAACCCTAGAGAAAGGAACCATGATATTAAAATCATGGCAACATAATTTTCTTCTTTACGAATAATTTCTCCGAATAATAATTTAACATGAAAAACTATTAGAACTTTACTATTAGAAAAAATATTTCTGGAATTGGCTCTAAATCTTCTTTAAGCAGAAAAGATGGCGAATCTGTTTATATTAATTTTTTTATTAGATGTAATATAACTTACACTCACTATCATGAGACGAATATCATGAAAGAAACTCGATTCTAGTTACTAACCTATTCTTATAACTAATACGAATAATCTTTTAAAATGCAGAAAGACTTTCAAATTCAGAGCGTCTTACTGAAAATTAATTTTGAAATCTATCTCTGTGTTAGTAAAATGTATTTTTCTTTTATTTATTTAATACTTTAACCCATTACATGTATACGCTGTTAATTGATTTAATTTTTGTTAAAAAATCTTTATCACTTTGAAACTTTATGAAGTTCTAATTGTTAGAAGGGGGTAATTAATAATTATTATAAATAACGCCACATTCAATGGTGCACACTAGGATTCCCTGTGTAGTGAGTCCAGATACACATACAAAGACATTCGTAAAATAGATTCGTGCGTAAGGCCGTGGCTGCCCCATGGTACTCACGCAATGTCGACCTCCATAAGGACTTGGAACTTCCTTCCATCGTCAAATACGTGAAAGACACCGCCCGACGTTACTATGACGCGATTTCACACCATCCTAATACCTTGATCGTTACCTCCCTCATCTATGTCCCAGATAGGAGTGACCCTCTCCGCTACCATCGTCCACGGCACGTCTTAGATGACCATGACGACCCAATTACTGCTGCCAATGCGGTTCTTACACCACACTCACAGACTTCACAGATACACCGTCCCCGCCGGCAGAGACGTGGACGTCACCCTCGCTACACCGTAAACACACACCGGCCTTCAGCCAACACTTTTACCAGGTATCGGCACGTGCCTGGGCGCTTCTCACCGACTCGCGATCCTGCGGTACCCCCCCAATGCAATGCCCTAAGCCGAGGTCCGTTCTTTCCGCCCGATTTACCGGCGGGGGAGCCCTGAGGCTCGTTGCAACACACATTTTGTTCCTGGCTGAGCGCCTTCTGCGCTCGCCCTAAATTAAACACGACCGGTGACTCTTGAAAGGCCACTAGGGCCACAAGAATTTAGCCATTCCTAAAAAAAACATAAGTACAAAGACGAACCCAACACATGCAACACCCAAAATCGAAACAATCCATTTTCCCAACCCTTTCTCTAAATCCATTCCTACATCTCCAAAGGTAAGCAGCGCATCCGGGGGCATGCCATCGTTTGGCATTTATGATTAATGTTGACATATATCGAGGTTGTCCATGGACTACAGTAACCACTTACTATCAGGTGGACTGTATGCTTGCCGCTGCTGTCTTTAAACAAATTATTATCCGACTGGGAATCGAACCCGGGACCAGTAGGTGGGGGCACTACCGGCTGGGCTAATTATTGATCGTCAAATAGGAATTATAATTAATTTGAAACAAACATTAAATTTAAATAGCATCTGTAAGTAATTAAGAAAATATTCAACCTAAAGGTACATTTCTGAACCAGACCACTGACTACAAACCGCAGACCGCAAACGGTAGCAAGTAAACCGCAGGCGACAATGCTGATTTCTATAGCAGTAAACTTTCACTTGCTGCCCCGCCGAGGCCTGCCGTAACCGCGTACCGCTCGTGAACCAGTACCACTCATTTTGACGATAAAGTTTTTATAAAAAATTAGTTTCTCTGACTCCGAAGAAGAAAAACTAATTGATATTGTAGCTAAATATCCATCATTTATGATTCCTCTTTTTCCTAGTATTATTTTTTTTTCTAGCATCTAATAATACAATATCCTCATCATCTTCCTCTTCCATCAAAAGAGGATAAGAATCGCAGTGGGAACATCAAACACGTCAGATATCTTGTCTCAAGCAACGTTTAGAAGCGACTGTGCGCCCAGTCTGTCGCTGTGTTCAGCATTGCTCACATCGCAGGCGGTCGGCATCTGCAGCCTGCGGTTGCAGTCGGTAGCTGCAGTCGCCTTCGGAATCGTACCTTAACGGTGACAGATTGTATTAAACTATTGCACATTATCGACGAAACTGGTTTTTATGTTCTTTTCCAAGGTAAAGAGAGGTTTTAAAACGTTGGGGGGTTTTATGTAAATGTTTAATTCTTTTAACAAAAGGCTGAAATAATGTTATGTAAGTATTTTCTTGGAGCTTTTTAATGATGGTATGGTAGATGGAAGTGAATCAGGTTATTAATTTTAGAAATTAGAAATATCATGATCAAATAATGTCAAATCCGTTGGCCAAACTCTTGAAGTTTTCCTAAACTTTAATTTTTTCGAAGAGTACGTGCTATTAGAGACGAAAAATAAGGTTCCAGTGGAGTTTCAAGATAAGGAAATAATGCTTTTTATTTCACTTTGATACTTTTAAGAGGAAAAGTGACCCGAACTCGTTCTTTTGTGTTTACTTTTTATTTGTAAGCCGAAAAGTTTTTTGGGCTTCCTTGTTGAAATTTATTGGACAGTTTGCATTACTTTACTTTAACAATAAAGATAGGTCTGCACTATAGTGTCCAGCGACAGTCTGGCATAAAGGTATATTCGAAATGCCAACATTTGTTTAATAATAAATTGAATTTATAGTATTTTTTTATATAATACTAGCAAAACCCGGCAGACGTTATCCTGCTTGTGTATATTTATTTACTTCTGTATATAAAAATACAAATTATTCTGTTTTGCCGTCGATATGATTTTTGCGATCAGTTGAACGGTATAGAAGTTGATGTGCTGCAGCGCCATCTAGTAGTGAGTTACAACAAAGTCGATAGCTCGAAAATATTCTCCGTGCTCAAATACCTATGTATACCAATTTTCATGGCGATCGGTTGAATGGTATAGAAGTTGATGTGCTGCAGCGCCATCTAGTGCCGAATTACAACAAAGTGGATAGCATAAAAACCTTTTCCATGAAAAAATACGAAGTATACGAAAATACGTGTCGAAGTCTATTAACATCAGATATACCAACATCCTCTTTTATATATGTAGAAGATTTAAATGACCAGATTAGAAATAAATCTGGTCGCGATTGCTTTAAATCTGATACTGATTCGTCAAAATAAGTAATTTATAAAACAAGACAAACAAACCAGTTAGTATGTATGCACCAAATTCAACTTACTTATAGACAATTATGGAACTTGCTTGTTTCTATAATTTTAGTTTATTTCAATATATGTCTTCATATATGAGTTAGAGGCAGGCGGGTCTTCGTTTTTTAAATAAACTTATTTAATATTTGAATAATTGTTAATAATGTTGTCTTTTTCAATTCCAAACTCAATCTGTAACAATTTTTTTTATTAACATCAACAGAACATCGGCGCATCACAGCGATTAAGTGTCGTTTTCTCTCTGTACCATTAATTGTCTATCGTTTTTGTTGAGATAAATCAACTCTTATTGTATTTAATCTATGAGATTCCAATTCCGTTCTCATTTATTAATAAACTTCCTGTAATCAGCACACTAATCGTGTTTCGTCCATATTATGAAGGTCAACCTAAGATCGTTTATCGCATAACGCCGTAGGAGGTCAGAAAATAGCATAGGAATTGAGTTACATTAGCCATTATAGCGACGGAAATATTTTTATGCCATCACTTTGCCGGTGAACCGGTAGTGAAATAACCTTGGCTGAATTTTATGAGGCATGCTGTGTTGAAAAAGTAGGGACTCCGTTTTCTTACGTAAAGGAACCATGTAAAGGAAAATCACATGCAGAAAACAATTATTGGGGCTTCGTACCGTACTTAGGTATGTAGGAAAATATGCCCACAGGTTTATCATCGGCTAGGCGTTTGACATTATTCGATACCATAGCATCGAAGTAACGCAAGTGCAGATTGTATATTCTCCTTTTTATATAAGAATAGCACACGGCGGCCGGTAAACTATATATTAATATTAAATGGCCACAACCCATGGATACCTGCAATATCAGGAGGATTGCGGATACACTGCCAGTCTTGCAAGATCTTATTCACAGCTTTCTTGAAAACCTCCATATCGTAGTTCAGTGCAACAATATTAAGTAACAAATCAATCCTACAATTTTTGCGTTTGTGATGTAAAGTATCTTGAAACCGCACTGTCAGTTACACCTTGTCAGGGAAGTGCGAATGAACAGCCCGCACATATAAGACATGGCTGTCTCTCAATCTAGTAATTAAACTATTGCAAGGTGAAAGAATGTTTAACGAAATACTGCGATAGCATTATAATTTAATCTGTATTTTGTTAAGCGACTGCATATAATTTGTTTCATTAATTTAAGAGAGGAGCACAGTAGCCCAATGCGCGAACCAGATAAAATCTTAAATCCAAATGGACATACAACCTAATAAATTTATTAGTTACAATTGTGAGTCTGTACAGGGTGTTAGGTTTTTATGTAGAATAGCTGACGTAGTAGCCCTACAGGAGACGTGGCTGCTACCACACAATATTGCTCTCTTGTGTACTATAGACGACAACTTTAGCTACTCGTGTGCGACCGCCGTAGATACGTCTGAAGGTTTGCTGGTTGGAAGACCTTACGGGAGAGTGGACATTCTCCCCCGTAAGTATATACTTGATTGTGGAAATAAACGTGTTACAGCTATTAAAATATCTATGTGTTACAGGTCTTTGCAGTTTTTAGTGTTTTTGTAAACTAAACCATGTAAATTCGTTGGAAAATCTCCCACTTTTTACTGAGTATCTAAGCGTTATAGTAGGTTCCATGATAAGTGATATCGATGTTGATATTTTGGGTGACTTTATTGCCCACCCAGATGAGCTTTTCTGCAAGATGTTAAATGTTTGTGCTGATCAGGACTGGATATGTGCCAATATTGATGAAAGATGCGATGGCAAACATCCGAAGTTGACATCAGATTGACAGCTCCTCAGAATATTCCCCATTATGTAACCTCCATGTGTAACCTATCAGTTATTAGATTGCACATGAAGTAGTTAATAACTTGCAAATTAATAACTACCATACTATCAGTCTATGTCTCTCCACCGCTGGATACAAACTTCTTCCAAGGCTCGCTACCACACACGATCACCGGCTCTTCTCAACCAACCACTATCGGCGAACTTCTATTAGTCGTCGGTGGCCGGAGGGCGTATAACACTGCGCTGCCCAGTACGTGGCCTCTATTCTACCCCATCGGTTATCCGTCCTACGGCAATTATAACATGCCCGTAGCCACTTTAGCATGCTGATTCTACAAACTATGTCGGTGATTTAAATAATAAAAACTATAGTAGTTGAATTAATTACATTAATTAATCAATCGTAGAAGACAGAGAAAAGCATAACCGACTTTGAAGGATTCTAAACCGTCTGTGAGAGTGGCATCGTTGACATTTCGGACAGCACTCCCCAGTATTGGGTAACTCATATTTTCTCGAGAAAAAATACGAGCGTTCTCTGCTGACTTCCATATTCAAATTACTCGCACGGAACAGCGATTCTTTTTCAGCCATAGTTTAGTAGGTATTTGAAGTTTTTACTAGGGAAGTTTCTAGTTTGCTGTACTAAAGTATTATTAGCTATTCAGTGTTATTTAGATTCACGCTGCTAAATTAAATGAGATGTTATAATTTCCGTACCATGCTCGAAGATTCTGATAATCGATAAGTCCACTGTCACAAAAGTACAAAAGTTTCCAGATTCGTACAAACATGTGTTCAAAGATAACTTTTTATTCAGGATCTGGGAATGTATACAATCTGTTTTTGTGTGTATTTCTGTCCTGAAATAATTACCATCCATATTTACTCATATTTTTTCATCGGTAACTCACTAATCGATATTAGTGTTATTTTCTGACGTAACTTTAGCCAAGTTACCGTTTTTTATACAAAGATGGTAGCAGACGAGCAGCCAGCTCATTTGGTGGTGAGTGGATGTTATCGGCCAGCCGCGACACGCGCCAACAACAGTCTAGAATGAAAAATGTTGCCGCGTTCCCAGATGCGCTGCTTATCTTTGGAAATATGGATCTGAAGAAAGCGTTGGGAAAAAATGAGAGATAGGATAGGATAAGATAGAAATGGGCTCTGCCAAATCTCAGTCTCTACCGAAACACGTACATTAGGAAGGTACATTAGGGAATAGGATAAAATGGGAACTTCGTTAAGGAGGAAATCGAGTACATTTCACAGTAGTTTTCTGTGAGAGAAGGGTAACTTTACTAGTCAATTGCGCCCAGCGGCTATGGGATAGCAGCCTGCACCATCCCCTCTCGAAATATTGTTACAACTATTCATAGTCAGTTTGCGGAATATTCAAATTATACGTTTGTTGTTAAATGACAAAGTTAAATTGTTTAATGACAAAGTTCAACCTTTGTCGACGTTTACAGAAGTCTAGAGTCCTAAGCAAATAAAGACTCGAAAGGACGCGTCATATGTTTGTGGTCCCTTTCATAAGCCACTACTAAAAATAAACGTAGTTTGAGAAGGGAGATGATGGCTCTCAAATATTTATATCATTACAGTTATGTTGGCAGAAGTCTTTTCACTCGTGTCAGTATAACGATAATTAGGGAAAGTCCGTTATGAAAGGCATGAATAACGGTAGACGTATTATTTTGTTCCTATCTTTTGCAAGAATGAAAATGTATTTTCCTACTGATCCTAGACGTCAATTCGTACATATCTACGACCATATATCAAGGATCTTTGATCATATTTCATGTTTAGCAATATGGCAGTTGAATTATTTTATTAACAAACGCAGTAAGCGTGTGATATATTTTCAAACATCTTCGATAACAGCAGCCTAAGCCTCCGCTCTTGTACCTATACGGAGCTACGACTAATATCCTATAATTTCGTAAGTATGTCTGTCTAGCCAGATAGCACCCACAAACTTTATACGCCTTTTAATGGGCTACTCGATAATGGATTCCTAATAGCGTGTCATAAAATCATGCTCTGTCGTAAAATATATTTGTTTAAAAGGAGAGGAACTTCTGACATATAAAAGCTTTTACCCCGCATTCGCCAACAAAGCGTTCTGAAAGTAGGCGATGTTGCCTTTGGTATAGAGTCATATGAGGAAATTTGACTCTTTAATTCGATATGAATAAGTTCGGAGTTTCAAATTACTGAGTAGGCAGCCCTAAAGTTAAATATGTAAAATATGAATTGTAATTGCTGATATTTTGATAATTTATTTTGTTATTTATTCTTTATTGCACAAATTAACAAAAGGCGAACCTAATGCTTAGAAGCATTATCTCCCAGTCAAACTTTGGGCTATGCAGAGATGGCGCGGTAGGTGCAATGAGAGGTAAGATTAGGTAAAAGTATAGTTAATAGTGACGCAAATTAATTAAATACAATAAATAATATAAATAAACATATACATTATACATACATACATACTTACATGCATACATACATTAATGCAAACATACTTAACAACTATACTATACGATTAATAATACCACCCTAATTGCTTATACCCTTTTTAAACACATATCAATAAAACAATTGAAATTAATATCTAATCCAAGGTGGATAAATTTGCTGCCATCGATTTGCTGCCACTTTCAGTATTATTGAAGCTCATTTAATTATTTTCCAATAACAAATACATTTTTCTCTAACTGATTTTTTTCAAGCTCTGCATTTAACCAGCTCCTACAAAACGAACAATAATTGATACTCGTACTTACAAACTTTGTAGATCCGATATCCTCAAACTTGTACTATCGGTGAGCTACAGCAAAAAAGTTGAACTGCAATGGCGGCAAACGATCGACTAGGTTAGACAGGAAGAAAGACAAACTATTAAAGAACATTTATTGGACGTACGAGTTACGCAAAAGTCCCTCGGTACTATAAACTGTCACCACACTATAAGTAGGTTCAAAATTGTATGTCCAGTGAATTAGTAAAAGAAAATTGGGTGGCGACATGAAATAGTAATAGGTAAGTAAAATTATCGGTGGTATTCGCGGTGTCACGCCGGATAGAGATGTGGGGTGGTAAATTCATATTTTAAGTGAAGTCGTCTATACTGTATATATAGGTCTCGGTCCCGGTCAGTCGCGATTGTTCGTTTGAGCATCATGACCGTTTTAAAGCACTGACCGGCCAAGCGTTCCCCCGATCACAATATTTTGTTTGCGTTCGTTAATGTCTTATTACGGTGATTTTAAAGCTGATTTTTATTGCTGTAAATGAATGAATAGCTTTGTTCTACAACGTTATGTTTGCGGTTGGCGCTAGCTAGGCCTCTTACTGAATAAGTTGATAATGAGCTGCAAAGGAGTATTTATTTATGCTAACGCTCGATTAGCCGATAGTGTAGAGCGATGGTTATAAATCTGGTATACTACATAGTGATGACCATAAAAACATTTTTGGCAATCTGCGCAAGCACTTGAAATTCCAGCGCTTGGCGCCGAACACATTTTACGAATTACTTTACTGACTGGTAGTTGTTTTCGTGTTTGTGAATGAAAAATGCAGTGACGTCGATTTGAAAGAGATTTTAAAAATAAAATGATGTACGAGACTTAAATTATGTATAAATCAAATCGATTAATGACAGCTTATGTACTCGATGGAGTGAGCAGACAAAAAAATCGCGTAAACAAAGAACTATTTTATATTTAAAACTAAAGGGTTATTTAGAGGAATTTCCAGTGTTATCTTCAGAAACTTTCTTTGTTTTGATAAATAAATAAGGAAAATAACGCCCACATGCCCACAATAAATGGCCCACATGATTATTTGTATCGTGGGTCCATGAACACATACTAACACAAACATAAATCTCCCGAGCAAACATTTGTCTTTAAACAAATGATTTTAACCTCAAACAACCGTTTAAACAATTGACTTGATCATTGTTCGACTGGGTATTGATCTTGGAATATTTTCACATCAAATAGGGACACTACTGATGAAAATTATTGCTACTTCTACTACTTGTATAAACTACTTAAATATAAATTAGGTACCAAGAGAAATTAATATAATTCCTGAAATCCGGCTGACATTTAATTCCTTGGGAAAATTAACTAGATTATTTAATCAAGTAAGTCGCGAACAAACTTACTTTAAACATCTCATAACGTCGTCTTAACTACAATTCCATTAGGTAAGTTCCATTAGTATTCGCCGAGAAAATTAAGAAGTTCGTAGATACACAGCGGTAATGGACGAAGCTTTTCTTGTTGATTGCGACCCTTACGGTATTAACCCGTTTAACTAAGTCGGAAATGAAGCTACTGTGCGAAAGATCCTTCCTTCAATCCCTAGTCAGGCTAACATTTGTTTGAATATACTCGTATGTACGAGAATATCTTAAGAATAGGTTTAGGTTTTAAGGCCGCCGATTGTCCTTCCAATTACTTGTATTTTCGTGTTTCACTTCTTTATGTTTTGTTGTACAATAAAGTATATTCATCTGTCCACGATATTATCCGTATTTTGTAATACATTTTTATAACATAACCTAAAAACATAATACATATAACTAAATCTAGAGACAATGAAGTTTTAAGTTAAAATATATGCGAATGAATAAATTCATGCATATGTGTCATGGTATTTTGATCAGAAAATATGACACAATAATATGTATTTGTATGTATGTATTTATTAATTACATTTAATTCGTATACACACCACGTATAATTATTATTTTTGTGTATATACCTAACATTTCTTATTGTTTTTCTCCCTTCTTGATTTCACCGCCGCCGCGCCGTTGTCACACCATTTCTCTTCTTAAAGATTCTTAAAGCGGGAAAACTATATTTTTCCCAGGGTATATCAGGGTATACCCTGCAGCAAAATATCCAACCATTGTTACTTCGTGTTAAAGTAAAATAAAAAAATGGGTTAGATTTTTTGGTATGTATATATCTGGACGCACGGTACGGAACCTAGTGTGGTCAATTAAGTGCCGGATTTTTTGTAATAAGAATAGTATAAAGGGTCGGCAAATTGTATCGGAAACTTTTTATTAAACCCTTAATTAAAGTTTCCTATTACTATATTTAGTTTGTCCTTGACCTAAATCCAATCAAATGAAGTTGGTAATTTCGTTAGTAATTTTACAGGTATTTCATTAACTTTCATTAATAGAAGTGCTGTGTTGAGTTCTGTAAATTATTAGAATTTAATTAATTTATGATGAATGGTTGAACTTAATGTCACGAGGGGAGTTCAAACTCCAGTTTCTAAATTACCTCTAGTTCGATGTTGAAGGAAAACATTACCGTAGGATTAATTACTTTATTAAATTCTATTTCTATTCTATTCTATTTCCATTTCCTATTTCTATAGCCGTAGCATTATAGAGAGAAAATTCATAATAATAAAATGCTTTGTATGCGTATGTAAATATGAATGTATTATCTTATATTATGTTTGTATGTTGTATTTATATATGTAATTATTAGTGAGTGATCTTTACAATCTCTATAACAAAGTAGTGCAATGCGATACAAGAACAACTTTCAGTATCCACTGCTGAACATGGGCTTCCTCAGGCAGACCGTCTTGTGCATGAGGGCTGTATGGCCTTAAAACGCCACGCTGGCCAAGCGGGTTCGCGAGTCCACTATTTTAGAGGTGGTGTAGTTCCTCAGTGCTTGTGGTAGCTGTTTTGTTATCCCTCAGTCGCTTTTTACTACACCCTGGGGAAAAGATGGTGTGGTGTTATTACATATGAGGACCCCAGAGGTAAAGGGGTCTTAGTGACAAAATTTATGTTTTGAGATAATTGAACCAAAAGTCAACAAAATTTTGTAAGAGGGAAAGTTTTTTTTTTTTTTTTTGACCATTTTAGGCCAACACTTTGGCCATTTGCTTCTAATTAGTACTAACAATAGATTATTAAAATCACCTGTGTTACATTTATAGGTAATAAAAGGTAGATAATGTGTACTTAGACCAAGCAGCTTAGACCTTAGCGCTCTAAGCAGTGTTAGCATGCACTACTAGTGGTGAAGGGGCAACACACTAGTTAGCAGCACCTGTCAGGGAAATCACTTGGATCTCCTCACCACTAAAAAGAATAGTATTTTAACAGTCTGTTACTGCATCTAACTCAATTCTTTCGAAAATGTCACTTAGACCCCTTGACCTCTGGGGTCCTCATATATAACCAGCCGACACCACACGGCACATATCGATCTCACCGACTCACGATCCCGCGGTACCCTCCCAACGCGACGCCCTAAGCCGAAGTCCGTTCCTTCCGCCGGTCTACCGGCAGGAGAGTCCTTAGGCTCATTGTTGCACACACCTTTTGCTCCTGGCTGAGCGCCTTCTGCGCTCGCCCTAAGCCCTAAGCTATACAAGTCCGGTGACTCTTGAAAGACCATTAGGGCCAGAAGAATTTAGTCATTCCGAAAAAAAAATCGGCACATATCGAAGTGATGGTCGTTAAAATAAAAACCTGTTGTTTGCTTTTTCAACCCTTTTCAATGTAGTAACCTTTGATAAAACCTTCTATAAATGTAGTAATAACAAATAAGCTTTATATCAATACAACCTACACTTAACCCAATGGTAACACAGGGGTTAACCCTGCGTTACCGAGCGGTCGCAAGTCCATCATAATTTAATGAATAGATTGATACATGCAGTGATGCGAAGAAAAAAATACAAAGAAAAAGTTATTGTTTAGATACAATTATTCGCTCGTGTGCCCACGGGTTTTTTTATTATAAGATAATATAAAAAGTAACTTCTGGAATGACTTTCCGCTTTCCGCTTGTACATTGTCAGCGGTGCACCTTCAGCAAGTATCCAAAGATCCGTCAGTCTATCTGCACCTTTCCCAGAGGTATCTAGTTTTCTAATCTAGCTAGTTATTTAATTTGCATAATCATTTAACTTAATAAGTCAGAAACCTAACAGTTAGACTTTCAATATTTTAAGTTTCCAGCCTAACAACTTGGGGTCCACTCGTCCACAGAAGTGCGATGCACCCGCGTTACGTCGATAAGAGATGTCGCACACTGTACGAGTACAGTCCAAAAATTGCTTTATACTGTGAACACGTAGGTTATGGAATGAGCTGCCTCAAGAGGTCTTTCCTTTATACTACGACATGGGATTCTTCAAGTAAGCTGTGACCAGAATTCCGTAAGGTCGACAGCGCACCAGCATAACCCCTAGTTTAGAAGGTATCCATGGGCGACGGTAGTGGCAGTAGCATCTTACTGCTTATTACTTAGAGGAAATATATAGAAGATTGCTTAGAAGAACCATTTACATGTGAACCGTTTTCTTCCTCTCCTATAAAAAAAAAACACATTTTAGACGTTCACTACAGCGAACTCGCAACATAAACAAATTCGTCAGTTATTCAGTTTTACAACTCTGATTATATTCCAAACGAAAACCAATGTTTGAAGCAAATTCATCAAATGCTTTTTGCGGCTTCATGTTTCCTGTAAACGAAAGTAAAATTTTGCATCATAAATCATAGCGAGAAATCTAAGGCCAGTAATATAAATATAAAAAGTAGATAAGTGCGTAAATTTAAATACTAGTTTATAGACTATATGAATATGAATATATAAAAATAATATCTATAATATAAAATATCTATAAAAATAGTGTATCAACACGAGTGTTTAAAATAAGGGATACTGGTTTAAATGAAATTGGTACATTCGATATTCAAAATAAAATACCCGCTTTAATTAAGCTCGTTTTATCTAACGGTCTACTGGCAGATAATGCAAAAATAGTAAATAGTAAATAAATAAAATGCACGAATTGACATCTGATATGCCCAACTTTCTGCGTCACAAAATAATCCGTATTAGTCCAATCAAAATAGATATAACACCTAGGAATAAGTCCAATACGCTTACGATCCAAAAATACACTTTCCTACACCACCTTCCCGGACAAGTACTTGGCGTATTATTTTTATTGTGGTATCCCCTGTAGGCTCTTTTCACGATCTTTCCTGTTCAAAGAAGAAAATAATCTTGTTCAGATTCTATTTCTCAACTTGATTAATTAAACTCCATATCAACATTTATACATCGAGGATCGATCACCGATATTTTAAAGGATTATTATACACTTATTTTTATCTTCAAAAACACCTTCCTATCTACTTCTACTCCACTTCCCCATCAATGGCAGCCATTTTATTTTTTTAATCGGCGAGATAAGATATGTCCTAATAAAAAGACAATATCTACCAACATAGGTGTCATAGAAACATAAAAATGGTCTCATTGGAAAGATAAAAGTACAGACTGTCAATTAGCTTAACAATGTATTCCAAAGTATTGACATAACAGACTTATAAAATATAGCAACCATGGAGTTTAATTAAAAAAATATTCAAATTTTATTTTTTCTCAAATACCGCAAAAACGAGACCTTTATCTTATTATTTTTTTCCTACTAGGTTGATAGCTGTATCTTCCACCTTTCGAATGAGATCATTTTCATGTTGCTATGACCCTATGATATATTATGTATGAATAGGTGCCATAGGTTCATGTATGCATTTTTTTAAAATATATAGATTTCAATTCTTGACATCGCCATATCTCACCAGCGCGAGCGTCATTCCTATTAAAAGAGTATTGAGAACTTTTTGTGGTAAATTTCATGAGCTATAAATTTGGTGTAAAACGTTTTTACCATAAGAGTAAGATAGTCGCAAAAGACATTCTTGTAACTTTTCACAACCTATATAATTTTCAGCAGAATGCGGATCGATGACGGCTTTTGACATTTCATTCAGAAGGATGGTATGAAAGCTCACGCAAATAATTAGCTCCATCGGAATTATTCCTAACTTCGTACTTTTTCATGTATATTTGGACAGGAGTATATGACGGGCCAGATGTAAAACAATCTCTGTCAGGCCTTAAAGTAATGCCATTCACGCCGATTTCTGTGTTTCTTTATTCGAAGATACCGACCGAAAATTATCTTCTTATTGTTCCATCTCAGAATTGAGATTGGGTGTCATTACGACGTTCATAACCTTAGACAACGCTGCTCTGAACAAAGATAATAACTTTGTTGTACCATTGGCATAGGTTTTGAGATAAAATATTCTGCGTCTACTTGACCAGTTTCTTCCATAGATTTGCCCTAGAGTGATAAATTAAAGCGGTCCAAACTTACTGTTTTTTATCATATGATAAAAATATTTGAATTTTACTCAACGTTTTAGAACAATTATAATACCATTGTATTACAATTGTTAACTCGTTTAACTCGTGACCATGGTTGACCTTTTTTTTCTTTATTTTTACGTGGAGAAATCCTCATGGATACCTCTCCGTCCAGATGGACTCCTACTGGCTAAAACCCCACGGTGTTCGACCTCGCCACCTTGTGCTGGGGTTACAGGAGCGTTATTCGCATTGACCATGGTTGATCTACGCCAACTGTAAATGAATGAAAGGCAAAATAAAACAAAATGGAAATATAAATATTGCTATAATATGAAATCATCAACCATTTTAAATAGATTTTTTTGAAGATATATTACAATACAAAAAAACTGATATTTTCTGAGATAAATCACCCTTACGGGAAGGGTTGTTTATTTTTAAGTAAACTTTTTGTAAAACTGTTTCAGTTCAATAGGAAAAATATATTGAAAATGTTCTATTGATATATTTTTTCAATCGCTGCTTATAAATGTTGTTAATAATAGATATTTATGTTATAATGGAAAATATTTAAAAAATAAACAGTATAAAAATATATTAAAAAACTATTTGTGCTCGTATGTATGTTAATGTCCGTGTGGTGTCAGCCGACTTATAGAGTAGCTTTTCACGTGTGTGTCGCAAAAGGCGACTAAGGGACAACAAGAATACTTCAACCCCTGAGGAACTCCCCCCCCCCTACCCCCCCCCCCCTACCCCCCCCCCCCCCCACCCCCCTAAAAGAGTGGACTCGTCAATCCGCTTGACCAGCGCGACTTTTTAAGGCCATTCATTCCTCATACACAAGACAATATGCATGATAGACCGATGTGAAATATTGGTCAATGAAAGGGCTAGTTACTGTATGATATTCTTTACAGTGACATACAATATATGATAAGGAATTGTTTTTACGTAAAGAATCTCTATCGCACTCTAATCGCGTCTACTACGCAATTCTGAATGAAAGGTAAATTTAATTTAGAATTCGTTTTTATCATAAGCATTTTCGTTCTATTTTTCCTGAATCTTATTTGTAAATATTCAGATATACAAGTCGGTGAGTAACAAAATTGAGAATATTTCTTCAAGCAATGATAAGAAGACTAAAATAAAACCGAGATTTTTTAGGAAGTGTACACATTCGGAGAAGTGATATTCAATTGTCTTTAAAAGTGATACTAACTAATAACTGATTACCGATGGGAAGAGGTATGGAATCCTCGAATGGAGATCGCATACCGGAATACGAGGCTTGGGACGTGGACGGCTGGCCACGTGGACTGACCACTTGAAGAAGGTCGCCTTTAGTGGCTGGATGATGTGAACGGAAGACCGTGTGTAAAAAAAATAAATAACTAAACTAAACATAAAACATAAACATAAAAAAAAACTAAACGATATAATGAAGCATATATCCTACAATAAAGTTGCCAGATCACAAGGATTTCCTGGCTTGTCTTGGTATTTGTTACTGCGTTCCGTGTCCAGGAATTCACGCAATTTGTCCCGGAAATGCACACAATGGTAAAAATTAGTCAAAAGTAAAAATAAAAATTCTCATTTTTTATTGCAAACATACAAAATTTTATTGACGGCTCGAATCCACAGACGGTTCACAAGTTGTGATAATTACTTAATTTTGTTAATGCACGGTCTATGTAGTTGTTATTAGTTAATTTTGGATAAAATATAAAAAAACAATATTACTTCAATATGGTTTTATTTTTCGTTGCAAATTCTAAATGGTATATGCGGTAGAAATGTCCCGCAAAAAGTATCTTTTATATCTGGCAATCTGGGACTTTTAGAGAGAACTCGAGAAGTGAAGGTTCCGTTTTTGTTTGTATATTGTTAAAATTCTTAGTTAGTTTATTGAACTAGAAAGTGCCTGGTGTTTGTGCATAATGATTGTGATAATCAAATAAAAGCACTAGACTACATTTTTCTCGTTCTTCCAAGAAGCCCATCTCCTGTTCTCAGTAAACTGGACATTGACTGGGTGTGTTTGGAATTGTCTTGACTTTAATTTTGTTAAATGCGAAGAAAACTCGACACTGGTAGAATGTGCTAATTGCGCTATTGCCATATAAGAAACAACTAACCTAAGCTGCAGACTCGCACAAGCGCCCCACCCGCCGCTCTTCTGTTCACACCTCTACACGCCTCCACCCTGACCGTGAAACCGACCCGACTTTATCGGTGAGTAAATCATAATAGGATGTCCTTCGTCCGTCAGGATCTTTCTACCATTTACGCTGAGCGACGGACATGGTTTATGGCTCTGGGATATTTCGCACACCCGAGTTTACGGCCTTGCGCGCCTTAACAAAGTGCGTGTTTATCTTATCAACTAACATGAGTGAATCTTACTAAAGGGTTATTTATTTTTAAAATGTAATGTAATTACATAAGATATTCATCAACCTATGAAATAAAAATCCCTTAAAATTTGCAATTTTAATGTATTTAAATGTAAGACTTACTAAAAGATATTTGTTTCGTAAATAAATTTAAAATTTATCGCCATTTTATTTGCGATATGGCTGGAAAATGTATTATTAACCTTAGATGTTAAAATATATTGAAAAATAACTTAGAAGCAACACGTTAAGAAAAGGATCGCAATATAGAACAATGGGGTCATTTTTCTTACTGTCATTGTGGTTATAATAAGTTACGCATATTAAAAGAGATAGCAATAGTTTTTCATCACGTCCGCACATCATATATTCTAAAGCATATGTATTTTATTATTAACAAAATAATGTATATTTGTATTCATGTCTAGTGGTCGAAAAAGATATTAAATATATAAATTTTGAGCACAGACAAATACATTATTAAATATTTGTATTTAAAACAAAAACATTAGAAATTTTTAACGCATTTTACATTGTTTGAAATTTCTGGTCAGTTCTGGGTCAATCCCGAGCTAAAACAAATTTTGTGTTTATCCAAGAATCACGCGAAAGCTACTGAATGGATTTTAGATTTAAACTGTCGCTTGCTGAAACCCAGATTAACACCTACCACTGTTTATCGCAGTAAAACATCCCCGCGAATGAAGACGAGGGTTTAGGCTATATATAACGTTATAAAAATTGAAAAAAATACGACGGAAAGCCCCGATAGCGATTCATCGGTAAAGGTTTTCATATGGTTTTCAAAAATAAATTAGCAGTAATTAATTATCCATGACAGAACGGAGATGGTAATACGCATTACGGGCAAGAGAATGTGTGTATGTGTGTTACCAGTTTTCTCTAAAATATCGGGACCGATTTCGAAACGGTTTTTGTACACGTTTAATTGTACTTTGGAGTGTGTTGCTGGATAAGTCTTATGGTTCTAACTTACCAGGAGCTGCGGTACTAATTTAAATGCAATCAGCCTTTTCAGTATCCAGTGTTGGTCTCTGGTCTCTTCATGAACATTATTTTGTGCATTGAGGATATATGCCCATAAAACGCCACGATGACCAAGCGGGTTGGCGTATAAATTCTATTAGAGATGGTGTAGTTCCTTAGCGTTTACGAGGGCGGATTTTTAGTCGCCTTATAAGTAAAATTACGTAAAAATTTTATAATTACGTTAAAGTGTGGGTATATAGGATTAGGTAACTAAAGTGTACAGATATAAAAAAGAGACTATGAGTCTAGTTTAATTAGTTTATATATAAGAGGAAAACTCAAAAACGAATGGAGCAATTTTGAAAATGATTTTAGTCTTAAGAGACTAAATTAATGCAAATGAATATTTGCCATTAATGAAATTTTTGATAATTCAAAAACAACCCAGAAACATGTAATTTACGATAAAACAATAACAAATGTTTATTATCTTTATTTTATTTTTTGGATATATACATATATTAACCAATTTTGTTGAAATGTTATTTATACTTTTTCTTGACAGGAAAAAATTATTATTGTAGTCGTAGATATAATTTATTTATATAAAATTTTACTACACAAAGTACAATGGGCGGACTTAATGCTACAAGGCATTGTCTTCCAGCCAACCTTCGGAAGAGGACAAATATAATGACGGAGAAGAAAGATATAAGAAGAAAGATATAGTGCAATTATGAAAGGAGTGGAGCAAAAGGAAAAAAAAAGAAATGAAAGCATTGTTAAAAAATATAAAAGGTGTATATTAATAAATATAGAAATACTTACTTATAATAATTATCTTAGTAATATTCTTAATATTTCAGAACATCACTTCTGCAAGATATTTTTGTACAATGCACACTATAACAATACAGTCATGTAGTCATGTAGTCATGTCATTGTAGTCATGTAATCAATTAACGATGACATTGGCTGGGTACACTAATAGGACGTATTGATATATGCATAAGCGTAACAAAATACACATTATATAAACAAGCAAAACTATTTCCAATTTTCTACTAAAGTTTTAAGTCAAATATCCTAGATTGTCGAATTCTTTCGAAATTAATTTATTTTGTGTTAAAAACTTTGCTTTTCGCTTGTAATCGTAGAACGACAAATTGTCCAACCCTCTCTTTAAATTAATTACTTAAAGGTAGAGTTCTTAATAAAACTTTACTTTGGCGAGTTTTTCAACACCAAAAATCTAGTCGAAATTTATTTAAATTAATATCAGCCTATAATGTCCCACTGCAGGACCTTTCCCAGTGATCACGAGGGATTTGGAGCCATAAACCTAAAAGGGGGCCTAATGCGGATTAGTATATACTCCTATTTCAGATCTATTTTTTTATTACCATCATAAGATTCTACACGATGTTTTTCATCACCGTCGAACTAGAGACAATTTAAAAAAAATCATACTTAAATAGAAACTCAGTGATACGAGTCGCGATTAGAACTCACTACATCACAAATGATAGTGGAGACTATGATACTATGATCGACTTTATTTTATGTATTATTCAATGCGAATGCAAAAAAAATGAAAGAATACAACAAACGTAAGTTAAATTTAATGTCGTATTATCAATTATGTTTTTTACTGTACATTGGGGGTTGAACGTGGACTAAAAAAAAATAAAAAATAGAGGTCCATTTCCAACCAAAGACAGTTGAAAATAGACAACGTTTAGGAGTTGAAAATGGATATTTGAATCGGTATACTACGCGGGAGTCGATATTTTGGACCAGCCCTGACTTTTGTCCTCTTTGCACGCAGTTGTGCCAGTTGAACTAGATTTCTAAATCTATTTGACAATGTTAGCTGTGAAGTGAACTTCCTCAAGAGATCTTTCCTTTACGCTAAAATATGAGGTTCCCAAGAAGGCTGTGTATAGGATTTTACAAGGTCGGCGGCGTACCCGCATACCTCCTGGTGTGCCATCACGTGGGCCGCTTGCCCGTCCGTCTCCTTTCATATAAAAAGTGGGTTTCCAAGTATACGCTATTGTTCCAATACCAGAGAAAATGCGGGTGCGCAAAATCTTCTTCATTCCCTTGAAGAGGCTCATATGGGCTCTTCAAGAGAGTGAAAGAGAACAAGAGAGTTTTTTATGGAAAAAAGGCTACAGACGAGCATACAGTCCACCTAATGGTGAGTGGATACTGTCATCCATATACATTCACGATACATGCCAACATCAGTCCAGAATGACAAACGTTGGCATGCCCGCGGATGCGCAGCCTACCATTGGCGGTATAGGAATGAATTCGGAGAAAGGGTTGGGAAAATGGGAAGGGATAGGATAGGATGGGATGGGAATGGGCTCTGGCATACCTCAGTCACAACCGAAACACGTAGGTACATTTCGGAAATAGGATAAAATGAGAAAGTGCTATGGAGAAAGTGCTTGCGTTTGTGAAAGTACATAGGGGACTAAATAGCATTTACTGGATAGTAAACCTATTTTGCTATGCGCAAGGTGACGTTTACATTTTATTTATTGTTTTTTATTGCTAAACAATAATTTAGTGGTCTAAAAATGGATGTCTTGTGAACCCTTATTTATGGTTCGCTCTAAATAACACATCTGTCATTCAGTCAAACAAACTTCTCAAGTGTAAATCCGGGGACAGTTGTTCGAAAGATAAACTATCCTGAAGGGCGATCCTACTAGTTGGACCGCTACAAAATACTTACGGGTACTCCCGTAGATTTTTTTTAAATTTATTTTCCTTGTGTGGACTTTGGCGAAATAATACCTAGTATACATTGTGTCTGAACGAAGCCTCAAATCCTGATTCTATTAACGATGGTGAGTTAATTGACAAATTTCTTTGTGAAAAATGTAAAAGTTTTTGGTCTTTTGTATTTAACAAATTTGTATGAGAAATTAGCCAGAACCTGAGCACGACGAAACCAGCAGTACAAAAATAGTTCAACGTGTCCAAGGATATTGAAGTGAATGGCCGATAAACTGTGATAGAAAGTCCAAATAGTGCATATGTATAGCTATGAATGAGCCGTGTGATGTCGGCTAGCTGTAGGTTCACACTAGCCCAGCTCTTCTCGTGGGATTCGTAAAAGACGACCAAGGAATAACAAAGCGGCTACCACAAGCCCCGAGGAATTACACCATCTTGTTAATTATACAATTGTACATAGGTTTAGATTGTAGGTCATTAGGTCTTAGGTATCGTCTGCGTTCACTAATAAAATTTACGTTTGCTGTGTGTTTCATAATTGCTATTATAATGTTATAAATGCTATTATATATATTTATAATGTGTTTTTAAACAAGAAACAGAGATAACAACATAAAGTAGCAAACTAGACAGAAACTCGCGTCCGGGTCCGCTTTGCCCCCCCCCCCCCCCTCACCCCCTCGCCACTCACAGACGGGAGTAAGGTACGGGAACGTTACGATTGAATTAAAGGGCTATCATTTCCTGTCCCTAAGTAAAAATAAATATTTGTAATTAGTGTGCAAAGCGATGATTAAGACTCGTGTATATGTTTACTTGATGGAAACCTATGTAAACTTATGGAAAAGCGAATCGTAATAAAGTCCTCAGGGAACGTTGGATCGCATGACAATACGCTCCTATAAATATGGGAGGACCGACCCTTTCGACATAGACCGACTTAAATGATCGTCCAGTTATTATGTAAAAGTGCAAAAGTAATTAGTAGGCGAAACCTCTGCCCAAATGGTGAGTTCGTTGCCGATTGCCGCTCGCCCCTGCTCCTCGGAGATTGTTTGGAATTAGTGGCGTTTTCTATATTTTCTCTCCTACTACTCCTGTTGACCCTCACTGTCAACAGCAATTAAAAGAGGATTTTTTGCAAATAAATTTTCATAAAAATTCTGTTATTCCTAATGTTCCAAAATCCTATATATTTTGGAGATCACATCTTTCACGTTTTCATAAAATCGCTATCTCTTCACTCGATATTTGAAGAGCCTTTTTAGGAGCTTGAGAAGTGTAGTTGAGTTTTTGTTTGATTATTACAATTATGATTTACACAAATTATGATTATTTGTGGGTTTTGTGGTTTAATAGTTTATTCAAAGTTCAAAGTTTGAATAAACTTTGAATAACTTCAGAGCGTAATATTTGCGATTATCAAATAAAAGCATAGGACTATGATTCTCTTGCGCTTCCAAGGACTCCAACTCTTCTGTCCTCAGTAAACCTACTATCATTTTACTGTGCAACTCCTGACCTACTTCGACGGAATTGGACATTGACCAAATGTTACTTACGAAGAAAACTTGATACTGGCACAATGCGCTAATCGCGCTATTGCTATATAAGAAAAGAAAAAAATATCACTGATAAAAAATAGAAGATCTGTGATTGTTTGAAAGAAAAAATATGCATCATTTACTAGCCAGAGTTCTTTAAGAGTGGAGTTCCAAAACAAAGCTATAAAAACAGTTCAGTAGATACAATTATTGAGACGCCATTGATGCTATAAATGTTTTATTAACTTTCGATAGACGTAAATATTTTACTGTCAATGTATACACGGACTGTACAAAATATATAGACAAATCTTCCTACAAAATTACAGAATCTTCGGCTACTTCCACTCTGCCCCTACCGGCGTCGCGCTTTCTCACAACCGAGTTCGATTGCTGGTCGCACAAATTTTAAGTAATTAAATGCAATTTTTCATTTCGGTTTTGGTAAGTAGCATGTGTTCGTAGGCATGTAGTGTCGGCCGGCTTTAGTTTAAGACCACCCTGTCTCTTCCCGTGGGTATAAACAAAACCACTACCACAAGCCCTGAGGAAATACATACAGCCATACAGGAGGTAAAGGGCAGGTTACAGTGACTTTTTTTTAAACAATGCGAAAATTATTCTTACCCAGAAACAATTTGTTAAAGACAATTCATAGGTTAGCACAGTAATTACGACTTTCTTGTAATTCACAAAAAGAAATGTTGATGATATTTATTTGGCATTAATAAATATTTTTTAATTGAAATATACCTTTTTGGATTCTTAATAAATAAATAATAAATAATTACACACCATTTTTGCTCTCGATATCTTTGGTCTTCAGCTGTTATATTTTGTAATAGTGGCCTATATTGTAACAGTGTGTAATAGGCCCAAGACGGTCTTGGCTGGTCAAATTAACAATAGGGAAACATAACTATCATTATCGCCAAAACAATATACGTGTTCTCAGACGAACGGTCTGTATACACGTGTAAGAATAAAATTGCTACGTATCAACTTCGGGTCGAGTGTACTACGCGTGAAAATTGAAACCATTTTCCGCTTTAACCTCTGATGATTTATGGACCGAACATGAGAGGTTGGTGGTGACGTTCACATTCAGTCGGCGACAGCCGCCGTCTGTAAATTGTCGCATTATACGGAGAAAAAGGGCGTTTAAGAAAACGTACGTCTTAAATGTTCGGCGCTCAATAGTCGTTCAACGGAGCGTTGACAGTTTCGTGGCAACTTTTGTTTGACACTAAAGGTTTACACCAGCTTATACCTAATACGAAATAGTGTTTTTCTATTTATTCCGGCAGTGCGCGCTTTGAAAAAGTAGGAATGGATTGTAATAAAAATCCTTAAATATACGTACAAAATATCAAATAGGATTCAAATTCTGTATCCCTGAACCTGCATACTGCATATTGTTTACTTAGTTTCAAAACCAATGCATGCCATTAAAATATAGATTACATAATTAATATAGATGAACTACACCGCCTCTAAAAGAGTGGACCTCGCCAACCCGCTTAGACACGACATTGTGAATGAGAAGGCCCATGTCCAACAGTAGATGTCGAAAGGGCTGGTTGTATTGCATTGCAATTAATATATGCGACGAAGAACTAAAGTTGGCGACATACCTCAAAGCATCAGCAAGCGGAACTGGCAGTGGGCAGGCCAATAATCTGTAGCAGGACTGATAACCTAAGTAGAAGAGAAGAAAGAAGAGACCGTGTGTGGTGGCGATCTTTAGGAGGACTCTATATATAGGGCTCAGAATACCCTAAACCCGGAGATTAAAACAATTGAGCGACAAAACACAACAGGAAATTTAGTAGTATTTTTTTCATTTAATAAGTTATAAACGTTAATAACATATGAATGTTCTCGGCTGGATACTTAATATTAAATTCTAAATAATAATTAACACAACATATTATACTGTTTGATACACACAGCAATGCTTTAAATTACACTTGAATATCAACAATAATCTTTAAAACGTATATGTTCAATGATTCACAGAACAGTTCGCAGAACTATGTACATGTATGTGCAAATTTGCAGCGAATAGAGAAGCATTATCTGTTGTGAGCGCCTATACGAGTAGGACGAAACTCTATTCCAGGGTTAACACATATATTTGCTTAATAAGGTTACTTCTCTTCTCTGACTATAAGCACTGTTCCTCTCTTTATTAAATCAACGTTAGTAAATACAGGGTTTGAACGAACTTTTCCCGATGATACCATGAATTTCATCCGTGATTGTAAGTTCACTAACATATTTTTTTTGCAATACTTTATCACCTTTTTCATAAAGATTTCCTAAATACAAAATGCAAAAATCTATAGTTTTATAATAATTGCGTGACATAGATTAATTCAAAATCAAGAACAGAATTACTGCTTCAGGCTTTGAAAAAATTGAAGGAATTGAAAAATTGAAAAATTTAAAAATTTAATTGGCTTGCAATTGAAGGCTTACAAATAGAATTAATGTACTAAAAATATGTACTCCTGATTGAAACTGTGAAATTTATGTAACTAACAGATTTTTTTTTAAAAAAGGCTGTTTACATAAAATATCTTATATACGTCAAAAGATATTAAGTATATTTGTATATGAAACGCAGAACACCTACACAAAATTGTAAGAAGTATTATGCGAAATTCGTAATAAAAAATTCAAAGCACACACACACACAGCCGTGCGTGGGAACTTTGATGAGGAAGCGTTTGGGAATTGAGTGATCCCTATTGTCGATGAAATCGCGACTCAAGAATCGTGCATCGTCACGATGACTAACTAAATTAGAGATGTAACCCATATCGATACCGACAAGACATATCGGCGATGTTTTGCTTCTAGCCGGTTTTGCCGATATTTTAAGGTAGATATTTAGAGTGATATGGTATTCTTTTTAATGCTGAAGGGTACATTTATGTCTAACGTAAAAGAAATAAGATTCATCTTGAGGAATTAACTACTAATATCTAATTAAAGCATCAATTGATTAGGTTCACTGACGTTTTAATAACAATAAATCATTTTGCGTGTTAACTTTCACAACGATACAGAACGGAAACGAAAGATGTTGCAAAATAAAATTAATATGGTAATAATAGATAGTCGGAAAAATTTGAATTTTTAATTCAAACTTTTGAATTCGCGGCCTTCTTGAATGTATGATTTTAGCGTGCTATATTTTTTCCAACATTGATCACTGGTGGGAATATGATATGCCGTTTGACATTGCCTTTTTTAATATCATAATTAACTTCTCTAAAAACTGATTTTACTTTTATAAGCTGCCCGCTACACTTCACGTGCAGCGCTGTCATCAGTTAAATACCTCACAAAGGAGCCTTTTGTACTTCTACATATGTGAAACGTAGAAGTTTTTATGTGTGTAGGAGACCGCACCTTTTGACGGTTGTTTTTATGTATCGTAGCTGCAATCAGTTTCAACAACATCTGATAGCCATCTCTAACATCGCTTCTGTGCTTATAAACAGCTGTGAATTCACAGACACCAAAAGAGATGCCTGACCAAGCTGCTCGGTACCGCTCTCTATTACTAAATGTAAACAAAAAAACAATCGCTTCCAAATGTTAATCCAATCCAAATGTTATGTTTAATCCAATATAATGAAAGAAAAAATAAAAATAAAACCTGCGAAACTACATACAATACTTCGTATAATACAACACGCAATACTTCGTGTTCTTAAATAAAATACCCAGAGGGCATCTCACATATGCGAGCGACGATATAAACAAAGAATTCACAAAAGATCAAATTGTATACAGATATATAAACACACACAGTATCATAGTACCTTCATAGAAAAGACAGTACATTTTCTATAAACAAACGCTTAAAAATGTGTCTCACACATATAGGGCTGCAGTGCGCCGATTCGAGGAGTGTTTTACCACAGCTTATCTGACTAGTTTACTACGCCACCGCGGCGGCGATAAATGCTCGCGCAATTGCTATATAAACCATACTGGCGAATTGCTATTGTTTCGCTATTCGTAAGGTGTACCGTGTGCGTACACAGACGCGTGTGTGTGTTTATATGAAGTGCACTAGCTGTTAGGTAAGCTGTGGTTTCGCGAAATCGTGGGATTATCCGAAGACAACTTGAGGGACATTACGCATATTCGACTCATATTCACATCGACTACACTGAACTTAAGAGAGGCCGTGCGTCAGGTAAGTCTGTGTATTTTATTAATTTATATTGTCTCCAACGATCATGGTTAAAATTTGTAATTTATATTTGCATTCGTTTTTTTACTTGACATGTAGCTCCTTACGCCTGTGTCGGACAGCCGCTGGTTGTAGTTGCAACATCGTGCAAAAGCGGCCAACGTAGGAAAAGTTCACTACTACTATAAATGACATTAGGTAGCCTCAGTGTTACCTCTCTGCTGGTTGGCATGAATCGTTATTTTATACTGATAAACTATAGAGGGACCAATCAAAGTAGCTAAACGATCTACTACACTAAATTCTCTTAAGCAGATGAAACCATGGCAACTGTCGTAAAGAATACTGCCACGGTCAAACTTCAAACGACAGAGTTGAGATGCATGATTGGTCATCAAGTTCATGACAGCGTCTATTAACACACCGCACGCCACGTCGTAAAATATATGTTTCACAGGACGTTGGAACTCTTCGAGTAGTTGAACATCTGTTTTGACGTTTGCTGTGACATTACTGTAAATATGTGCATAGTAATGAATCTGTACAAGTACATGTTCAGATCTGTTGGAATCTGCACAGGTATATCTCGCATAGATCAATGGCGCGTAGCCTAGTTAAAGCAGCGCCTTTATAACTATTGAAATTTGTCCGCGTAGAATTTTTGTTATGTTTGAATATCTGAATAAATATTAATAAGCTTGATATAAACATTTTGTGAATAGCTTCGAATTTCAATACTGTTTTTTTTGTATTCTGCACAGAAACTGCCTCTTCTTGATAGTATAAATCAACGTCTGATCTCATATGAAATGATATTACGGAACCTTCTTATGAATATTTAAGTAATTCTTTATGGAGAATGATGTTAGCGAAGTCAGGAGTATAATTTAGGTGTAATGAAGATAAGTGGAGTTTTTCGCCGTTAAGATTATCTCTCTCTTGCTAAATGTGAAGAATGCAGAATTGCATGGATTGCTACAATTAAAAATAAACCGTAAAAAGTATTGCCAATAGTTACATAATTGTTGAAAATACCTACGGAGCAAATTCACAGTACGTTATTGTTTTGTTTCGTGAGTTCCGACTCCCATACTAAGAGTTTTATGCATAGAAAGAAGGTGGCAGACGGGCGGATAATTCAGCTGCTGGTAAGTGGATACTAACGCCCTGTGACATCCGCGGTAATGCAAACAGTTCAGAACAACAAATATTGGCTCGCCTATGAAAACGCTACCTACCTATGATTAAGATTGCGAAAATTGTTTCTACGTACGGTTTTTTCAATTATTACTAGCTCGGCGGTAAAGTACAGCATTTTGAAGAAATCCCTGGCTGTGCCCGAAAATTAAAAATATATTGTATTATATATCTCGGGCATCCGGGGCGCCATCGTTGTGAATTATGATCCAAATATATCTTTCTAATTACAAAACAAGACCTGTGTACTCCAATGAGACGATATAAAGTGACAACAAAAGTACATACCTAAACAAAAAAATATATGTAATAGGTAGTTGGAAAAGTTCGCGACCTTTTTGAACGTATGACTTTAACGTGCTATATTTCTTGCAACTGATCACCGGCGGGAAAATGATATACCGTTTGACAGCTGATATTTTTTTAATGGCGGCAAATTAAAATTACCAATTTAAAGTTTAATCTTTTTATATTTTTAACAACTTTAAAATGGAACTTAATAAAGGAGAAAATGACATATATTTTACAATTTTTTTCGACAAGGGTATGAATGTTTCTATGTTGTTAAAGCAAAATGAAACCGTTGCATTTCTGAATAGATTGGTAACAGGCGATGAGACGTAGATCACTATGTTTGACGATAACTATGTTTGAAAATGATCTTGGTCTAAGCGAGGTGAGCCATCACAAATAGTCCCACAGCCAGGCCTCATTCCGAACAAAGTCATATTATGTATATGGTGGGACTGGAAAGGCTTCTGGATACGAGCCTTTACCACACGGCCACCTGAATAATTCTAATGTCTACTGTCAGCAAAGAATAAGTAAAATTCAATCAAGCACTTGAAGAAAAACGCCCAGAATTAATGAATAGAAAAGGTGTAGTTTTCACGACAATGCTCGACCGCATACATCTTTGATGACTATACAAAAATTGACGGACCTCGGCTGGCAAGTTTTAATGCATCATCCAGACAGTCCAGACAGCACATTCGGATTTTCATTTATTTCGCTCTTTATAAAATTCTCTAAATGGAGTAAAATTATATTCTAGAGAAGCTTGTATAAACCATTTAAATCAGTTTTTCGCTCAGAAACCCAAAAAAAATTATAGCGACGGGACAATGGCTCTGCCAGAAAAATGGCGAAATATAGTTGAATTAAATGAACAATGTTCCGTTCAATAAATATTTATGTAATACAAAAAAGTCTTTATTATTTTTACTATAAAAAGGCCGCGAACTTATTCGACTACCTAAAATATAAAAATACTCCCATCACCTTTGTCCCGTCGTGACAAAGGTTTAAGCTTATTTATGTCATAAAATCACAGTCTTCGATTTTTCTGCGCACCTTAGTCACTTAATTATTACATTATTTTACTGTCTAAAACTATTTTAAAGTCCAAAACTCGCCATACATCTCAAAGGACACGAAATGCGATGTATCGAATGTACCAAATTGCACGCATTCGCTAATCGGTCGCGCTTCTTATGACAGTGGGAGAAGGCGTGTACGTAACAAAGAACTGAATAAATTCTATTTTACCCACGTTCAGGAAATATAGAGAGACGTTGTTTTCTCAACTACAATTACCTCGCAGTTAGCACCCCATGATTCAGTAATTAACAAGCAACATATTATTGGTTATAACTATAATTATATATTCGCGCATAAAAAGCTGCATGTTAGAACTATAAGCAAAATTACTAAATACTGAATTAGCTATTAACACGACGTTACATCCCCGGTGACTGATAACTACCCTTCCCCCCTCTGTTATTTCCACTTCTTTATTTACATCTCTCGCCAAAATGGTAGTAGGATATTTAACACACAATTGCTATACAACTTATTGAGATCTGTTGTTTACCGGAGTAAGTCGTACTTTATTACACAACGCATCCTCTGCAGCCGTGAACATTCACGTTAAATTTATTTATTTACAAGATATTCTTTCCATTATTGATTTATATATATATATATATATATATATATATATATATATATATCGATATATTCAACAATACGTCACATTCCATGAATGCATCTAAAAAGGATAAAATGTTATGAAACGCATCGAAAAATTGACGGTAAATTTCGTAGACAATACGGGAAGATAATAAATTTTCATTCCCACGTAATTCAAGGATGGGACCTTGACTTTTTGATAAGTAGATTTTAGGATTGAACTAGACCTGCTGGGCAATAAATTTCGCAATCAGGAAGCCTTCCGTACTTTGAATGCAAATCGCAAGGGAGTATACCATTTTATTAGCGTCAGGACTAGCGTAAAATTGAATGGATGAATTGAATGAAGAACCAATAAATGAGTTAAATTTTATCTGTATCTAGGATGGAGAAAAACCATACTCATCAGGGCTGTATCCGAAAGATATGATGACAAAATAACACTTTTTGAGAAAACTTATAATGCCCTGAGTATTTAAGTTAATTATTATCAATCTTCAGTCGTAACTCATAAAAGGAAATAATATTATTGAGTTTAACTGACGTTTTAACCAAAACTGTGTTACCCCCAGACTGGTTGATTCATAAAAGTTATCAATTATTATGAAAAATGCCCGATGAAAGTACTATACTCGTATTCAGTTTGAAAAGTTTCTTTACAATAAATAACTTCTTGCCATAAATTTAAACCATTTATTGCTATTAGTAGAGTGTGTCCCCAGAATTGAAGAGTATGTTTGTCAATTATCACTATGTCGTCTGCAAAGAAAACTTCGTCAATGCAACAACGCTTTCAGGGTGCTGTTGTAATGAATTAGGAATATTTGTCGTAGTTAGAACTGAAAGATTTTATGTGACATGAAGTGGCCTCCCTCTTACATAGGACGCGGTGCAGCGTCAATGGTATCCTGGCCGCTTTGTCTATCAAGAATAAATCACCCATCCTGCAACACTGGGTGAATCATGCTTAGCAGAATTACTTATAATTAAAATATCATTTTCATTTACATTTTTGTAATTTGTGTTTCATTTACATTTATTTTTGTACTATGCTATGAGTAATTTTAGCTCAAAATTAAGGTTTATTTATTTACTTAAATTCAATAATAAAAAAATAATAATAAATAAAAAATCTGGAAAATGTTTAATATCCACCGATCCGTACCGAGTCTCCATTAAATGAAGGATTTGGCTTATATCAGAAGGAAACTTCCAGAAACGGTTAAGAGAAATAAGACGTGGTGGCATGTGTTTGGTTCGTTTGGGATGGGAAAGGTAGAGAAGGGAAACAACTCTCAATGACCTTCATAACGCGTTGATACGTTTCACGGTCTTCGTTAAGCAATAGGTACGTCGGTTAATCTCTACACGCTCAGTTAGTTGTACGATGCAATAAAGACCTCTCATCCTCATACTCTGTGAATGTATAGTTTTGGCATAGAGAAAAAGCTCCTTTCTGGGAGCCCATCTCTGGGCCCTAGATTTAATGATAGCACTTTCACCTAGAACCATCGTAAGGTTTATATATAGAAGACGCGGGGCTTGAAGGTGAGCTGTATTTCAAAGGAGTCAAGATCTGATAGATCGCAGTGATGCTATTTGTACGTCTTTTGGGCCCAAGCAACCCTCTATTAAATACCTTCCTGCCTTATTATCTACTAGTAGTGAACTTCACAATCTGGGATCTGAGTAAAAAGTACACTAAATAACTTAAAATTCGTTTAGTGGCTTTTGTGTTATGAGCATTCAAACAGGCAGACGGACGGACGGACAGATTGAAAAACGGACAAGAATAAAAAAATAAAAGTGTTTTGGGCTCTTTGTCACTTGTATTCTGCAATAAAGTAAAAAAAATGTTAAATGTGGGTAATGCACTTGACACAATTATTTAATATAATACTCTGTATAGAATTAATATAGCTAGAAAGCTAGATATAGAAGCGAGAATCTAGATATAGATTGAGTTCCTCTGTTACCTGTTATAAAAAGCGAGAAATCTCTGTCAAAAACATAGAGAACAAGATAAAACCAATTCAATGTGTATGTACACATGAGAGTTATTTATTGCTAGGCAGAATAAATAACTTGAAAACCGTTGCGATTCCACAGGGAAATGTGTCGATTGTATTTTAAACGTGACGCCCACACTTGATAAATTGTTGGCGGGTTTTAAATTACTCGTACAATTTTAATTAAAATCATTTTGTAATAAAATTGCGAACCATGTTTTATAGGTACTGTTTATGATAGGCAGGTAAGTACTCAAAACAAGACCCACTTGACCTCTCCTCTTTCGTAAACGTGCCTGAATTATAGATTGATTAATTTAGTTTTCATAGTTTCAAACTGTATCTAATTTCAATTTGATTATAAACAAAATAATGTTCCATTACGATAAGGTAAAGCAACATACATATTATATTATAGACATATTATATTAATCTATAATGCCGGAAGGACTCTAAAGGGGTTGGAAACTGTGGCATGACACAAGCCACCATATTTTTTTTCGAAACGGCGTCGCATCATAAGACCTATTGGGGATGCTTAAACAAACAAAGAATGTTAAGTAATATTATGTCCTAAAGTGTCACGTTACCGAGATAATACGATTGAAAGATCGCTTTATAATCGTATGACATTAGCAAATCTTACCTCAGTGTATAAACAAAATGTACAAATCACGTGCTTCTAATAGTTAAATTGTTATCAAATAATTATGTTTGCTTAATTTTATACCCGTTAGTAAAAATAAAACAAATATTTAGATTCTAACCCATAATAATTTATTTGTCATCTCGAGTGTCATTTAAAATAATTTAAGGTAAAGATCGCTATCCTCGTACCACTATATCTATACCACTATATACATGATACCACTATACCATTATATCTATAAGTTACCACTATATCTATGATCCACTTAGATGTTACTGACCACTAAATTATGGTTAACAATGGCCCTAAAATGTATACTCGTATTATCAAAGTTATTTACAAAAAGTACACGCAAGGGCGTCGCCAGCCAACGCCAGCCAACGCCAGCCAATGAGCCGGGGAGGGGGGCAAAATGAGAGAGAAGATGGGAGAAATATGAATTGTAGGTACAAATACATTTTTTTTCGAATCTCTAGAAGGGGGCAACTGCCCTCCCCTGCCCCCCCTTGGCGACGCCCTTGAGTACACGCCTACCTATCTTGGACTACAACCGTTCTGCTTCGCATCAGTTTGCCACTTTGTCATTCATTGTGCGCAAACGTCTTTCTCACCCTAGAATCATGCATCTCCAATCGATATACGAGTATGTACTCGTAGGATCCATCGTACGACGTAGTTTTTAAAAAAATCAACTTGACGGCTTAAGACTATGCCAACCTGCCTCGTAACCGCTCCACAGAAGACTGACGCAAAACGTACCAACGTATTTAGCGCCTTCCTATTCGTGTCTCTCTTCCTATCACGTCTCATCCCTGCCCATTCTATCCTATCGCACTCCATTTTATCCCATTTCCCTCATTCAATGAAAGGACATATTACATGCATCCGGTATCATTTATATAGTGGGGTGAGGGAAGCGGAAAAGGGTCGTATGGGATTAGAAAAGAATACTCCCCTATTCCAAATCCCCCCTTATCATTTTACTACACATCTACATCTTCCGTAAATCTCCAAATGTGGGTAAGAAACGCTTTTGTAGATGTACGCTTTTGTCGCTTTTGCTTTTGTCTTGTTTAAATACACAAACAGTTGCATAGACCAATACGGTCGCTGTGTCGTTGACCCTAATAAAGTGAGTAAAATATACCAAATGTGTGCTAAAATTGAAAATTGTGTTTCGGCTTAACATACAATTTTCTGGGGTCTAGGTCTCGACATTTTTCTTCATTATCTACGGAGTTTCTAGCGCAGGGCTCCTGAACAGCGATAAGGAAAAAGTATCGATACTCTTTGGTATCGAGTACTTTGTGTTTGATATCGATACTTTTGTATTCGATAATTTTACTCATAACTCATTTACGCTAATAATACTCATTTGTCGTATCGTATGAAAATAAATTGATACCGAGAAGTTTAGAAAAGTATCGTTACTTTTGACTTGAGATGTGGAGTTGTCGAGGTTTTTTTCTCCGTTAGCAAGGAAATCTGTCTATAATAGAAAATTTAGAAAAAGCGTTCTGAGTAAGTACCTACCGATTCCTTAGGGTGTTGAATTATCAACATTTTTTTTCCTGTCATACCTTGGAATGGAAAAGTATGAATACCTCGAAATATTGATACTATTCTTTCGATATTGTGATCGAAAACACGGAAAAAATTATCGATGCTTTTGATTCGACACAGTGTCCCTATTCCTGAACCCTCAAAAATATTCGTGAATTTGTTAACTCAATAAATTGCAGAGAAAATGTTGCCATGTTCACAGGACTATCTAGTCTAGTACATCCTTATTTAACCTCGAGATAAAAGTGTTTGAATGCGCTATGGGTTGGACACTAAATAGGTCTGCTATGCGGGGTGTGAAAATAAAGAGAAACGTTCAGTGATGCGTTATATCCATAGGACGCCAATCAATCCGGCTAGAACCGCACCAGAAAATAATGGCGCGTTATATATACATAGGAAACCACTAAATGTATTCTAAAGAGCAGCGAGTGAAGTGCCTGCACCATGCGAAAATAAGGAGAAATTATTAGTAAATGTGGACGCGGTGCGAGGGGCATAAATAATTGGGGAAAAATACGAAAGTGATTAATTCTACAAAATGTCATTAGTACCTATCCCGAAGATTTCAGACGCAACATATCCAGTAGCCGGCGAAAATGTGGTCACTCACTGTATAACCACTTAATAGGGGTCGCGACACTCTTAACTGTCTTTATAAACGATATGCACTGGGGTTTTGCGCTGGTACCAAGGATGGCAACTAAAACGAACACATGCACGCAACGAAGAGTGATGACAGCGTAAGGCATCATCTGTCATGGGCTAAAAGGCCGCATTCCAAAACGTGACCAAAACGAAGCGGCGCCAACAGTATTAAATTTCGAAATAAATCGTGAACGATCCTTTGTTTCAGATTTTTGCATCAAATCGCTATTTCCGTGAAATGAGATATTTTAAACTAAACTTTATATGATATAAAGAAAAAACGATAATTAATATTGATAAGACGTTTATTTGAATACAATTAATGTCAACAATATTATTCAAGTTTGATAAATGAAAGTTGAGGCTCTAATAGTTGGAAAAATAATTTTAATACTTAAATTCAATAATAAAATTAACCTACTATTGAATTCAAGTATCAAAATTCTTATTCCAACTATGTTTATGAAGACTAGGCTTCCGATAACACTCACAACAAAACATTGATACATACGAGTAACTTACAAAACGTAAAAGCAATAGAAAAATTAAGTAAGGAATTGTACATATAATTATTAATTGTACATATAATTTATTAGAAGCAATTACTACGGTCTTGCAATTTAAAATTCTAACTTTTCTTTTCTGAAAGATCTATTTTAATAAAAAAGAATACGAACAGACATTGCATCTGGTAATCGTACAAAAGTTGCTATTGCCCATGAACATACGCGAAACGTGCCAACATCAGTTGGCAAATGAAGAATGGCAAAGGTTGGCACATCCACAAATTAGTAAATTAGAATTAGCCAATCATTTGAAATTTAGTAAAGAATTTGGAAAAAGTTGGGAAAGATAGTGAATAGGTAGTAGGACGGGACGAGGAATTTTCCTCATCACTCTATCCATTTCCATTATAAAATACGGAAATATTCCATGCAATTCAATATTTTCCTATTAAATTGTGTAAGGCAATATTAAAAAGGGGAATCTATGTCTCGCAATCAAACACTGAATGCATACAATAGCAGTCTTTTTTTTTCGGAATTTCTAAATTCTTGTGACCCGCCTCTAGTGGCTTTTCAAGAGTCACCGGTCGTGAATCAACAGCTGTCGCGGCAGCGACTTTGCTAAATATACTGAAACGCCCCTCTCGTTCACACAGCGCGGTTTTCTCCGATAATGACAATATCCTCGTGCCCACCCACTCTTAAAGCATGTTCAGGGCCTAAGAAAAGTTAAAATATTCATATAAAATTGGAAATAGACTTAGCCTGCCTCAAATACACTTAGCGTCAATGGGTAACTTGACATAATAAATTGGCACGTGTCATAATAAATGTCATTTGTATGTCAATTTCTTGCGTGTTAATATTATGTTCCGATGTCGATTAAGTAATTATGTAGGTACTGCTATCACTTTAATGAACGTGGGCAGACGAGAAGGACCATTCTGTCTGGCCCGAATAATCTACTATTTTCGTGTATCGCCGAATTTTTTGAGCCAAATTCAATTTTCCAGCTCAGTCACATATTGAAACAATGCTACTGAAAAATTGTTTTGTGCACAAAGGTAAAGACTGAATAAAAATGCACGAATTCATTCTAACCTTTATTGTTATACGTAGCATCTAAATGTACCTTATACTATACTACCTTATCTATACATCAAATAAGTACCTACATGAAATCGTAATAAAGCCCTTCCTTGTAAATGAATTTTTTTTTTGAAAAAAGTGAGTGCAATACAATATACAAATGAAAATTTTTGAAAATTTTGTCTGTTTTTCTGTCTAAACGCGCATCACGCGGGCGGATTCTAATGAAACTGATCACAATAATCGGTCATGTACCGGATCCACATTTAAGGTACTTTTTATCCAGACCATTATAGAGTTCCCACGGGATTCACAAGTTCAGGCTTACGAAGTCGCAGACACCGCTAGTTCATTGTAATTTTGCTTAGTGTAAACTATCATTTTAAAAAGAACACTCGCATTAAAAACTAAATATTGCCTTCAACATTCTTTGCTTGTAGAACATTGCTACAAATACAAAATTACACATTACATTTAGTTAGTAGAATTAGTAATTAAACACATTCATTTTTCTTTTCGGATGCGGCGATTTCAGGAGTGAAAATAATATATACGTTTATTTAAGTCGCATTTCACGATTTACTTGCCCTCGGGGAATACAAGCCGTAAGGCTTAATGCGTGCATATCACTCAAAGTGCTCCATCCACATAAATGCATGTTCATTTATCTTGTCCCGTGTAACCCTTACAGTCATTAGCTCTCCATTTTTACGTTACATATTCATGAATAAAATTGGATAAAAAGAACACGGTGTGCTACATATTTTCCTTAGCCACTGAGTGTATTTTATTTATTGTATTTTGTTAAGTCGACCATGTGGTGTCGGCCGGCTTTAGAAAAGATCCACCCTATTTCTTTCTGTGGGTGTCATACTTAAAGGGCGACTAAGGGATAACAAAGTGTCTACCACAGACCCTGAGGAACTATACCACTTCTATAAGAGTGAAAATAATAAATAGTGAAAATGGTAAATAATGGTGCGAGTTGAGATGGCCAACTAGAGAGATATTTAGCCATTATTTAAAATTCAAAATAAGAAGGTTTTTGTGTTGCCAAAACAAATCCTATCTTTTTTTCCTCTCATCGCCGAAAAACATCTGCATAAAATAAATGTTAAGATGTCTAGACAACCCATCGAGTTGTTGTTGACGACGATAAATTAACTTGTATTCGGAGTTAATATCTTAAAATGTGCAAGTGTTACACTGTTGAGAGCCATTAGTGACAAAAATTCTATGGAATTCGCCTATGCTTGATGCTTGACAAAAGTCATAAATTTATAAAGGGGAGACAGTTTGTAAAAATGATTGCATGTACGTGTAAGAGGCCCATGGGTCGACATGCACAAAAAATTATTATCGCGAGAATTCTGCCGCCAAATTTTTTTAGCGCCAAGACGCGGCACGGTGACGCTAAGATACGGACCAATCAGGAGCAAATAACTGGCTTTGATTTTTTCCCATTGGCAAGGAGCAGCATCAGGGCGTGGCTGGAGAGCTGGCTGCGCTTGAGACGAACATGAGGAGAGAAGACACAACGGTTTCATCCTTGGTCGAGCTCGCGCGCTTTTGCTCCCTGAAGGAACCAGATAGAAGTCTTGACTAGCTCACGCTAGCCCGATCTAGATAATAGTTCTTTATAGTGTGTGTAGTAGTAATAAAAGTTTTCCAATTTAATTTGTATAAGATAGGCGGGAATAATAAAATAAGTTGGACCAGAAAAGTTGTCTGGTAAAGTACAAACTATCATAATTATTTTAGTGCCTCATAACTTTGTACACAGTGTTATATAACTAACTGTCATTTGTAGCTAAACATAAACAAACAAGCTATTTGACAATGGATATAATATCTGATAAGGAATATGAATTATTGACTAACCACAGATCGTATTGGGAGATAGCAATTTCTTATATTTGTATTATAATAATTACCATAATTATGCCTATTTACCAGATGCCGTCGAATAATAAAGACGAGAATGGTAAGAAATACCATTAGAGCCCATACAATCACCTAATTAAATATAATGAATTGATCAGCACTTACGATTCATGAAAGATACATTAAATTATGGACATGTGAACAAAGTTATGAGCAGATGTGTATATAAATGTGTATAAACTGTTTTAAATCATGTCTGTGTGAGATGAGGTGTATAAATATCCAAAGGTCATACTAAAATCCAGCTCAATAAAGAGTCTTCCAAAATAATGTGCTTGGTAACAAATGATGATTAATTGAGTACATAATCATGTTATTCTAGTTCTAAACAAAACCACTCTCATGTATGTCGAGTCACTATTAAAATGATATTAATGAAAACCAACACACATATATATATATATACATATATATATCATTATGTACTGAGCCAATTGCCAGACATAAATTCAGGCAGGTTATCCTGGATTAAACTAGAGTTCAATCTTCAATTAAATAACACCTCACCGCATACACAATAAACGTGTAATTTACTATGTATGTTTCTTTTATTACGAATAGATCTAAGTCTTGTGTAAATAATTGTGTTAGAATTAAGTAATACGGCATATAGGGTTTTTTGTTTGGGTCTTCTTTTTCCCTATATACAAAGCCTAGGAATAGAAGGACTCGGTTAGATGTGACTTTAATCGGTCACATCTAATCTAAATAATCAACTCAGATTCGATTATAATTTGGTTATGAAATAAATAATTCTTAATTTCATATTTCTGCTATTTCAATGGTCTAGAGTTAATTCCCTTCCCCATTTGGCTAAGGTAAAATGGAGTTTTAAAGTATGATAATTATTCAGTTCATAAAATCACGCAGAACGCGAATTACATTATAAATAAAGTACATAAGTACAAGTTTCATCCACAAAACCCCATAGTACACGCCTAGGCTATTTTTACGAATTATACACGAAGCTAGAAATTCTATAATTGAGCTTGAAAGATGGATAAACCAAACTTCTATCCGATCTTAATTGAACAAAGCCAGTTCTGTCTAGGACTTAAGTAATAGCTCAAGCTATACTCGGACACTATGTAGCTTTTGGTAATCATAGAGTCTTGAAATTAATATCAAGCATACATTGCATATATAATTGGACTTTGAGCCGATGGTCTAAATTGAACACAAGACACGAGACAGATGGAGAGGCCGAGCTGTCGTAAGTATTAGTTTACTCTATAACAGATTTGGAGATCATAACCTATCTCAAAATCTGGATACTGAATTCATTTAGTATATTTAATAAATTGCAAGACAGTGGTTATTTCAATGCTTATAGTCAAGGATAGCACATTTTATATGAACTAAGTTTGCATTAGTGTGGGAACTTAACACCACTAAAGGCGCAGACCGAGAGACGCTCCCTCGCGTGGATTCCGATGGACATCTACACGATAAAAGGATCTTCATTGTGTATCCATCGCCATAGCTGATCTTGAGATCGGCCTGAATTTAAGACGCAATTCTGGGTCAGAATTGAACTGTGCAAAGGTTGTCGGCGGCTAGCTAGCAAGTCTGGGCATCAGAACACACATTCCTCTCTTATCGAATCAACTCCGACCTCTATTCGGCCGAATAGAACCCTAACTGATATATACATATAATATAAAACTTTACCATGGTATCGGGGCAAGGCAGCTTTGTGCGCCTACAATTATCCATGTCCTAGGACGTGTTGATTTAACCGCTTCTCAGCGATGAAAAGGAGTTGAATTCGAGCCCCATAATTCCATGCGTGGAAGCCTTGAGCCAGGCCGTAGGAAATCCCCGTAAATGCCAGAGTGATTTGGGCAGCAGGATGGCTCTGCCATTGACTCAATTAACAGTCATATACGCGCGTCGGGGCACTTACTAGACCTAATTTGCCTCTGTACATTACTAATTCGAGACAAGCTACTCTTGAGGTCTTAACGACCCCTTTCCGTAAATACCTAAAGGTCCATTTAAAGTAAGCCGAAGTGAATATATGACTTGTTATTTTGGGAATACCATCACTACATTGCACACTTGCATAATCAGACGCGATTGAATTAATTACATTTGCCACAAAGACTATCCTCATACTCATAAGCACTGAAGTTATCCTGTAATGAAGTAACTAAGCTCTTATACATAGATTCAAATATATAGACGATCACATATCTGGGCTTGAACCACCACAGAAAATGGTGCCGCAGACCAGCGATCCAACTACGTATTCGAAAAAACAATACGATTGGATTTATTAAATTTAACTTACTAAAAACACAACGTAGAAAAAAAAAAAAAAAAAAAGAATCGTGTATTTAGACGTAAAATAAGCCTTTCATTTACGGGAATATTGACCAATTGATAAGCAGGAATTATTGTGAATTATCGTGTGTATGACCTACACGATCTATATGGTTATGTGTAAATTATGTGTAACAATATGGAAAGGACGAATAGTAATATGATACGAAATTTCAGGTCGACAAAAAAAACCTAGGACGATAGGAATACTATTATATTACCCCGTTCCTAATCTTATACATTTTAAATTTTGCAATTTTGTGTCTACGAATTATTATTTTATCCCCTTTACAAATTTATGACTGCTAGAACACTGTCGTGAAACACGAATGCGAAAGTAATAAACAAACGAAGGTCTAGGGTAGCCCTATTGTTATTGCAAGTTGTACGAGAATAGTTTAGTCGTAGAGATGTCTGAGAGACAAAGTAAAAGAGTGAAAGGGAGAGGAAGGACGAATGCGAGTGAAAGTGACGAACGAATTACGGAACCTTTAAATAATACGACGTTGGAATTGTTACTACAACGTATGGATGAATTTAACAAAAAGTTAGAGCAGTTGAGTAGCTCAAACAGTAGTGACGGACAGAAGGATACGACGAGCGTATCATCGCGCGGTACAGTAGAAGAAGAAGGTAGTCGCAGCGATGGAAACATGACGCAGGAATCCGCGAGCATTACATCTGAGAGTGTTAGCACATCATCCTCAACTACGCGCAACATATTTGTGATCCAACCCACGGTTAGCAAACCTATATTTGATGGAAAACCGCTGTCGAACCCAATTGGTTTTCTCAAGCGATTGAAAAAGTACATCAAGGCATTGAATGCTAATGATAGAGAGGTTGATACAGCACTAGAATGTGTCACGGGACATGCACGTAAGGTGATGGAATTATATTCCAAGGAATGGACCTCTTTTACGGACTTCGAGACGGACTTACGTCTCAATTATTGGACCGAACAAATTCAGGAATCTGTCAGATATAGATTGATAAATACAACATATTCGGACGATTCGGGTGTTACTATGTCAGAACACTTTGCTGAGCAAGCCGAGACTATGCAATCACTCACGATAGCATTTAGCGAACGAGATCTCGTTAACTCGATAATGAGACATTACTCAGTAGACATTCAACGGTTGTGGTTCACGAGAGCAGAAGAACCTACTATCATGAATGGCGCTAAGTTCCTCCGAAGCTTAGAACAAAACATTATAATGAAACGGAAAAATGTCATGACGAATAACCTCAACAGGAACGACCGGAAGGATAGGCAGTTTAGACGGCCTATCACCGCGACAATGTCGGCGAATGTATGGCGTAATAGGAGAGATGCGTACAGGGGGAGGGGACATCTACGTGGACGTTTGGGTTATAGAACCAACTTTAATCGGGTAGCACCGGCTATCACGAGGAAAAACGAAGCTACCGTTAATCGACCAGCTATCGATTTTGTCAAGGAAAGTGAACCTTCCACTTCGGCAAGACTTGTGGGGGAGGACAAGCAAACAAAAAACTAAAGTCTCCGGCACAAGGAAGTCATAATAGCCTATTATTATTTTGTGATGGAGGGACTACAGAGACTTCGCACCTTAGTGAGAAAAATATAGCCTATAACATACTCGTTGGAAAGGGATGGAAACCTGGACAAAAGCTTGGAACAAATGGAAGGGGTCTCAAATACCCATTAGGAACAAAATCACAAGACGAAGACCAACATTGCCAATCATTAGCAACAGGGATCGGAATCTTATTGGACAACCAGTTTTGCCACGTACAGGAGTGCGATGAGAAGGGTTCAGTGTGTGAATTTTGTACGAAGAGAGACAGAGGAGTGTACACTATTTTTCACGAAATCGACGAGATAGACGAGAGCGATGACGTATGTGAAAATTATTCGTTACCTAAGTTACCTGAAATATGTGTACAATTGTATGGTCGGCACATAAATGCGCTGATCGACACCGGAAGTCAAATAAGTGGTATAACGCGGGAGTTATACGATTCGATGAAGGAAGAGAGCGGAGAATTACCCGAGATTGCCATACCAGCTATACAGATACAAGGAGCGTTTGGTTCACGAAGCGAGAGCACAAACCGATTGGTATTGATAGAATTCAAGTTAGGTAATTCAATTGTAGAAGCACCTGTATTAATTATGCGGAAATTACCTAGATCTCTGATACTAGGTTATGACTGGCTAGAGAGAGTGAAAGGAATAGTGAATTGCGGTCAAGAACGGACACTGACGATAGAAAATTTAGGAGTTAGGTCTAGTGTTAGACTGAACTCAGATAGCGAGATCGAACGACTAGGGGGAGAGACGAACGCTACCATTATCAACACAATGCTGAATCGGATCACGCTACCAACAGAAGGCATCACGTCAAATAAAGAGGTGGAATGTAGAAACAAATGGACGGACCATTTAAACACGACTGACTTGAACTTAGAACAAAAGCGAATGTTGATACCTATATTAGAAAAGCATATTAAGGTATTTGCCGATGGTTTAGGACGAACAGACAAGTACGAGCATACTATAAAGTTATTAGATGACACACCATTTATCAAACGGAGTTATCCAGTACCAAGAATAGAGGAGTGATACAACCAAATTATTCACACTACCACAGGGTATACACCGGATGAGATAGTAAATGGGAGGACAACCACACTGTCTACCGATTTCTTGAACGAAAAATACAGCAGGAAGAGATATCAGGAGGAGGAAATACAGCAAATCCGTCAACAAGCGCGATTGAATGCCGCAAAAGCAGCTGCTATTCGCGAATCTCACTATAATAGGAATCATAAATTAATTCAATTTGAGATAGGTGACCTTGTAAAGTTAAAAGTCTTTGCCAAGTCCGACGCAGACAAGAAAATAACTCAAAAGTTTGTACGATTGTATGAAGGACCTTTCGTAATAGGAGCAGTACCATATGACAACGTCTATACTCTAATTGACGAAAAAACCAATAAGATCAAAGGAAATTATAATGCAATACACCTGTTTCGTTATTACGTAACCAAACAAGTAAACAAATAACAAATAAAGAAAAAAAAGGGGCGGCGTTGAATGGGAATGTTATCGAAAGCATAACAAAAGCGAACCCACACGAAAAAAAAACCACGGAAAAAAAAAACGGATGAATGAAAGGGAAGTTGGTGCTGTGAGGATAGTTTGTAAGGCGTGGGAACTGAGCCAGAATGAGTACAGTAGTCGATAGAAATAATTTTAAATTTTATAGGATGAGGAGAAATATATTTTAAAACTTTGCTTATTGAAAATATCAGAAGGGAGAAGTCGGGTTTCAAAATCTATTTGGGGGAGTGTGAGATGGCCAACTAGAGAGATATTTAGCCATTATTTAAAATTCAAAATAAGAAGGTTTTTGTGTTGCCAAAACAAATCCTATCTTTTTTTCCTCTCATCGCCGAAAAACATCTGCATAAAATAAATGTTAAGATGTCTAGACAACCCATCGAGTTGTTGTTGACGACGATAAATTAACTTGTATTCGGAGTTAATATCTTAAAATGTGCAAGTGTTACACTGTTGAGAGCCATTAGTGACAAAAATTCTATGGAATTCGCCTATGCTTGATGCTTGACAAAAGTCATAAATTTATAAAGGGGAGACAGTTTGTAAAAATGATTGCATGTACGTGTAAGAGGCCCATGGGTCGACATGCACAAAAAATTATTATCGCGAGAATTCTGCCGCCAAATTTTTTTAGCGCCAAGACGCGGCACGGTGACGCTAAGATACGGACCAATCAGGAGCAAATAACTGGCTTTGATTTTTTCCCATTGGCAAGGAGCAGCATCAGGGCGTGGCTGGAGAGCTGGCTGCGCTTGAGACGAACATGAGGAGAGAAGACACAACGGTTTCATCCTTGGTCGAGCTCGCGCGCTTTTGCTCCCTGAAGGAACCAGATAGAAGTCTTGACTAGCTCACGCTAGCCCGATCTAGATAATAGTTCTTTATAGTGTGTGTAGTAGTAATAAAAGTTTTCCAATTTAATTTGTATAAGATAGGCGGGAATAATAAAATAAGTTGGACCAGAAAAGTTGTCTGGTAAAGTACAAACTATCATAATTATTTTAGTGCCTCATAACTTTGTACACAGTGTTATATAACTAACTGTCATTTGTAGCTAAACATAAACAAACAAGCTATTTGACAATGGATATAATATCTGATAAGGAATATGAATTATTGACTAACCACAGATCGTATTGGGAGATAGCAATTTCTTATATTTGTATTATAATAATTACCATAATTATGCCTATTTACCAGATGCCGTCGAATAATAAAGACGAGAATGGTAAGAAATACCATTAGAGCCCATACAATCACCTAATTAAATATAATGAATTGATCAGCACTTACGATTCATGAAAGATACATTAAATTATGGACATGTGAACAAAGTTATGAGCAGATGTGTATATAAATGTGTATAAACTGTTTTAAATCATGTCTGTGTGAGATGAGGTGTATAAATATCCAAAGGTCATACTAAAATCCAGCTCAATAAAGAGTCTTCCAAAATAATGTGCTTGGTAACAAATGATGATTAATTGAGTACATAATCATGTTATTCTAGTTCTAAACAAAACCACTCTCATGTATGTCGAGTCACTATTAAAATGATATTAATGAAAACCAACACACATATATATATATATACATATATATATCATTATGTACTGAGCCAATTGCCAGACATAAATTCAGGCAGGTTATCCTGGATTAAACTAGAGTTCAATCTTCAATTAAATAACACCTCACCGCATACACAATAAACGTGTAATTTACTATGTATGTTTCTTTTATTACGAATAGATCTAAGTCTTGTGTAAATAATTGTGTTAGAATTAAGTAATACGGCATATAGGGTTTTTTGTTTGGGTCTTCTTTTTCCCTATATACAAAGCCTAGGAATAGAAGGACTCGGTTAGATGTGACTTTAATCGGTCACATCTAATCTAAATAATCAACTCAGATTCGATTATAATTTGGTTATGAAATAAATAATTCTTAATTTCATATTTCTGCTATTTCAATGGTCTAGAGTTAATTCCCTTCCCCATTTGGCTAAGGTAAAATGGAGTTTTAAAGTATGATAATTATTCAGTTCATAAAATCACGCAGAACGCGAATTACATTATAAATAAAGTACATAAGTACAAGTTTCATCCACAAAACCCCATAGTACACGCCTAGGCTATTTTTACGAATTATACACGAAGCTAGAAATTCTATAATTGAGCTTGAAAGATGGATAAACCAAACTTCTATCCGATCTTAATTGAACAAAGCCAGTTCTGTCTAGGACTTAAGTAATAGCTCAAGCTATACTCGGACACTATGTAGCTTTTGGTAATCATAGAGTCTTGAAATTAATATCAAGCATACATTGCATATATAATTGGACTTTGAGCCGATGGTCTAAATTGAACACAAGACACGAGACAGATGGAGAGGCCGAGCTGTCGTAAGTATTAGTTTACTCTATAACAGATTTGGAGATCATAACCTATCTCAAAATCTGGATACTGAATTCATTTAGTATATTTAATAAATTGCAAGACAGTGGTTATTTCAATGCTTATAGTCAAGGATAGCACATTTTATATGAACTAAGTTTGCATTAGTGTGGGAACTTAACACCACTAAAGGCGCAGACCGAGAGACGCTCCCTCGCGTGGATTCCGATGGACATCTACACGATAAAAGGATCTTCATTGTGTATCCATCGCCATAGCTGATCTTGAGATCGGCCTGAATTTAAGACGCAATTCTGGGTCAGAATTGAACTGTGCAAAGGTTGTCGGCGGCTAGCTAGCAAGTCTGGGCATCAGAACACACATTCCTCTCTTATCGAATCAACTCCGACCTCTATTCGGCCGAATAGAACCCTAACTGATATATACATATAATATAAAACTTTACCATGGTATCGGGGCAAGGCAGCTTTGTGCGCCTACAATTATCCATGTCCTAGGACGTGTTGATTTAACCGCTTCTCAGCGATGAAAAGGAGTTGAATTCGAGCCCCATAATTCCATGCGTGGAAGCCTTGAGCCAGGCCGTAGGAAATCCCCGTAAATGCCAGAGTGATTTGGGCAGCAGGATGGCTCTGCCATTGACTCAATTAACAGTCATATACGCGCGTCGGGGCACTTACTAGACCTAATTTGCCTCTGTACATTACTAATTCGAGACAAGCTACTCTTGAGGTCTTAACGACCCCTTTCCGTAAATACCTAAAGGTCCATTTAAAGTAAGCCGAAGTGAATATATGACTTGTTATTTTGGGAATACCATCACTACATTGCACACTTGCATAATCAGACGCGATTGAATTAATTACATTTGCCACAAAGACTATCCTCATACTCATAAGCACTGAAGTTATCCTGTAATGAAGTAACTAAGCTCTTATACATAGATTCAAATATATAGACGATCACATATCTGGGCTTGAACCACCACAGAGTACGTAATAGAGATTGTAGCTATAGACTGGATGTGTCATGGATAAGGAAGCTGCACACGGAAGCCATATGCTCAAATAAATATATATATTCAAATGTGTGTAATGTCATTAACATAGTCATAGTCATAGTGTAATTAACATCATAAAATTCCTGAAAATGCATATATAACACACATACATACGGAGCAAATTATTATACATTTTTCTTTATTACAATTTAAACTTAGTTTATTAGCTTGTTTTCTTCGTACTTTTAATAAATAAGCTGTAATTATTGGATAAGCACAAAATACAGGTATTGTCATATTATTGGACACTTTAGCTCGTGTAATACAGGTTTACCTATTTCAGGAGTTAGGGGATTCATAATGTCAACTAAAATCTGTTACCAATAAAGATTTTATTTATTTCTTTTAAAAACCATATTAAAATCAACCTTTACGTGTACCACTGAAAATTCAGACCTACGGATTTTCTCACTTGTCACCAATTCACCGAGGAAGAAAAGCATCGTGAGAAATCCCACATTCTAAAGGTATCGGACGGAAAGGATCATTTTTTTCATCAGTTGCTCTTATCTCGATATTTAGGGCGCGTGATCTACATCATACTGTTCGGTCAAGCGTGAAGCAGGTCGTATGTAGCGGAGGATTTTTTCATCGCAAGGTTTTACATATAAATAAAGTATGTAGGTACGAATATTTATCCATTCATTAGTAATTGCAAATTTGGACTTTGTGATTTTTTTACCAGTCTGTCAACATGCATCAAATAGATATTTTCTGATATCTACGAGCAATTGGATAGATAGATAGATAAAACTTTTTATTGCACATCAAAACAAAACGATAATAATCATAAATGCAACCTAGGCAACCTAATCGCTAAAAGCGATTTCTGCCAGAAAACTTTTGGACAGAGAGGTAATAAAAAATAGACGTCATTATTACCGTTTTATTGATATCAGTGGGACAATAACGTCCCAGTGCACGTCATAAGGCTCTTGAAGTTAGAAATGGGTTCTGGGCCATAAAACATCATATTACATATTTTTTACACATCATTGTGTAAAGATGTAGTGTAGATATGAAACATTTAAAAAGGCTTATGACATGCGCCAGTCCGAAAGGTATATTTACATATTATCAGTGAGTTTTCTAAAAAAATTGTAGAGTTTAATGGAATGAAGCCTATCCAATAACATACTTATCATTTTTATATATCGGTTTAGAATTTTTCTTTTAGAATCATTTAAAAGTTTACACAGTTATAATTTTGGTACTACTAAACTGATTTGGTTTATCCACGAATTTAAACCAGATTCAAACTATTTTTGTACCAAATTTCGTCGCGATGATTGAACATTTTTTACAAATTTCTAAACTCGTAATCTTTGCAATAGGTACATTCTAATCGAAATAACAAATCTCCCTATAGATTTTCTCTAAATATCCCTAAGATAATTTAAATAATAACAAAAATAATTTAGATAATTTGACACATAATTATGAATCATATATCAACTACGAGAAAATCTTTTGGAAAACTTTCGTTCTATTACTGAATCATATTTCAGTTCGGCGGGTAAAGTTCTATACGAGACGTTTGTCAGCTCACTTGAAAAATTCACCTATTTTATTCATAGATATTACCTAGCTAGGATTTCTGGGTCACAGTTGTCAGTAGCACCAAGCGTGATATTTAAATAGTCAGATATATGATATTATGTCGATCAAATCCACAGAAATGTAAAAAGGATCATGCAAAGTGATCGTCAGTCTCAAACGTCAAATTACGAAGACATATCACACCTTAAATAGAAAAAAAAAATCCGATAATTATAACTTTTCATTACAGCAAGAAAACTGAAAAAGGGGATTATTTTTTCTTATTAATTTGTATACTATTAAAATAATCATTATTTTCTGTTTAGTGATATTTAATTGCTTATTAGTTTTTACAGGTCTCTTATTCAAAAAATATTTTACTCTTACACAATGTTTGTAAATGACTCATGTAGTTTTATTTGATTTTACAAACGTTTACATAAGTATATGTTCCCCACATTGATCGTATATTCCTTGCACTGGTTTATTATTCCTTTTGAGTCTGCTCTCTGTGTAGATATTTGCCTTGTGGATATATAACAATTCTCGTATAATATTCAGCCATATGAGCAGAATAAATCTTCAAAATACTTTCTGAAAAGTTCCAGCGAAGGTTTAAAACAGACCACCTTTTATGAAGTATGTAGCAGTGAGGCAGGCAACACCTAGATGGTGAGCGGCATTCCACCATCTATGTGACTCGCCGTCCTCTAAGGTACGAGTACATACTTCCAGCGCGCTACAAATGGTCTTACCAGAATTTGCTGCTTTGATTTATAGAAACGGTGGCAAACAGGCAGACGACCCAACTGAAAATAAGTAACTATCGCCGTTCATTTACAATAACCAGGGAGATTGCAGACGCGCTGTTTATCCTTCAGATTCACAGATAACTTACGATAAAATTAGAGAAGTGATTAAATGAGCAGCAGAAAATACTGAAAAGGAAGCAAATCGATGGCTGCAAATTTAAAGGTGGGTTAGGTTTACGTTCTCTGGTAGTGAAGTAGGAGAACCGCGAGCTATACTTTATGTACTTTAGTTATTCAAACACAAGTTGTTTTACTTATCGTGATTTGCTGTTCATTTGGCTTTTTTTTTTGTTACATCAATACAAACCATAGAATTACATGTTAGAAAACATTCCTATAATGTCTAATTTCAATAAACTAGTTTTGTTTAAGTTTAACGAAAAGTTTTTGCATCTCTATTTAGGCAGAACATATTGGCAAATGTATTTAATTATAACATCTTGATTTTATCTGTGTTCTGGAAAAAAAATAATTTGAATTTGAAACATTCTGGATTAAGATTCAGAAAGTCATTTCCTTCTCATTTTTGTAACATTTCTATCTACTTGGAGATTACTTACGCATCCGAAACACATCCCAGATACAAGTAGAGTTTCTTGCAATGTAGAGTTGTGTCACGTATGATAAAAGCAATAAATCAAGTCGGGACTTACCAAGACAAATGCTATCCTTCTCCAATGTATTAGAAAACTACGCACAATGACAGATAGGTTCCAGGGCCTTTTTTCTGACTTTAATCTTGCGTAGGCGGGTGCACACTGCAAACTAAAATATATAATGTAACGATTTGAATAATAAGGAAGTTCACTGAGCTTAGAACTAACTTACTTTTCGTATTACGAATGGAGCAAAAAATTTTTTGAAATTAATTTAAAAATTACCGAGATACAGCTAGCCATTCAACGTTTTAAACGCACTATTCGCGAAGATAACGTCCCAATATATACAGTACTCAAAAGACCTCATTTTACAATCTTTAAAAGAAAGATTAGCTATTTCCGTATGTGTAAAAAATGCGAGTTTCATGAACACTATTCAACTATATAGGTGTCGTTTATATGTATGTTTTAGGGATGTCGGATTTGTGAATATATATCGATATATCGATATGCACAAAAATATCAATATCGAAAACGATATATCAAACAAAAAATTTCGATATATCGGTCAGGTTTAGTTATCGCCTAGTAAAAAAATTATTTTGATTGATCTTCTTTTAAATGATTGATTTAAATAAAAAACATTAGGTATTAAAAATAGTTTGAATGAACTTGTTCTTTAGGCAAACCAATATTTATCCGACAAACATGAAAGAAAGACTCCAGCTTTAACATGTTCCGCTGTAAGTCTGCTTCTCTTGTTAGGAACTACCTACTATGTTAACAACCGACGCCACTCTCCCACGAGAAACAGAGGACGAGGGAGGAATCAAGTATTTTTGAGCTATATCTGAAAACACAGGGGTAAAGTGGCGGCAGCTGTCGGTCCAGAATCTCAGAGAATTAATTTGCCTTTCTATAAATTACGGGTTGGTCTACATATTGCTTTACTTCATTAGTCACAAAAATATCGTTTTTGATAATATGATTTCGATACTAAGATTTTAGTATCGATGTATCGAAAAATAAATTATCGGCCAAAAATATCGGTATATCAATATTTTATCGACATTTCTAGTTAGTTTGTACTCTTATAGCTTGTAGGGGAGAGTGCACGCTGCATTCCCACAGCAGCTGGGCGGGCTCGACTAGCCACTTTCCCCCGTCTCACAAAAGACTACCTTGAAATATACTGCATTTCCTACTTTATCGTATTCCCCCAATGTACGTACGTATTTCGGTAGTGAGTGAAATATGCCAGAGCCCATTTCTATCCCATCTCTCCCCACTTTCCCCCGACCCTTTCTCCCAATCCATTCCTTAATCTGCAAAGGTAGGCAGCGCATCCGGGGGCGTGCCAACGTTTGTCATTCTGGATTGATGTTGGTTTTTATCGCTAATGTCTATGGACGACAATACCCACTTACCATCAGGTGGACTGTATGCTCGTCTGCCGCCTTTTTTCTATAAAGAAAACAATATATAAATGTATCATGATGTCACACGCCGCTCGGTTCACATCCAAATTTGAAAGGTTTTAAAGATATCGTAAAATAAAATCACGGGATTTTTTGTAATCTTTCGAGCCCATTTTAGGTGAGAAATAAAAAAACGGCGAACATTTCCATTATTACAATACATGTATCTAATAGTTGTTCATTATTGAACCATAATTGTAACCAACACTTTAAATATATGGTACGGGCCATAGGTTAGCTCGCGGACCATTTGAAATGGTCTACAAAATGATTCTTAAGTATTAAAAAGGGTTGTGTATAAACGGAAGGTGGAAGAAGATCAAATAGTCGTCCGGTCATTTCGATACTTGTCAACACCAGTCAAAGGGAGAAACGTTGGCACGTATGCACATTCACTGCCCATCTTTAATGTCTTACAAAGCAACATTGCTAAACGTAAATTCGAAGGATAGGGGACTACCATCCCATTATACGAGGTATAGTTATTCTCGTAGGTATAGACAACGGAAATGAGGCAGTATAGCATGGGATTGAAATAGATGGGATGGGCTCTGTCAGTTCGTATTGACTCCCAAAATACAGTATGTTTCTTGGCAGTATTTTGTAAAAGTGAATTAACTCCGGTAATTGAAGTTCATATGTATGAACTAATGTATATCATATATATGGCTATATACCCAGGGTATGTACTGGGGAATATATCATCGTCAATATTATCTATATATATACATATAATAAAAATGTAACTGATCGCTGTCTGTACATGGAAGATATATGAGAAAAACTATTATTGGGGGCCTTTATCAACGCAATAGAACCTAAAACAATGGTTGTTAGAATTTTTGTCCGTTTATCTGTTTGTCTGTGCGTTTGTGCGCGTTAATCTTAGAAATGGCTTAACCGATTTGGGTGCTGTTTTCACTAATGTATGCTTACTACATAAGCTTCACTTAAAATATAGTGTTTGTTTTATTTCAATCAGTTCATAAATAAAATAGTTATATCAATTTAAAGAATCACGTCGAATAAAGACGGTGCAAAGTCCACCCGGACGAAGTCGCGGGCACCAGCTATAGTTGAATATAGTTGAATTTAATTGAATATAGTTGAATATATATATATATATAAAATAAATAGTTATCAACTGTAACAATACCTAATATAACAATGAATACCCGGTTTAACTTCGTGCGAGGTACTCGAGTTAACTCTATGAAAATATAAGTAGGTAGGTAATTGAATTGTATTAATTGATTATTTTTTATTTCAAATTTTGTTTGGAATAATTGTTAATTTTAAACAGCATACCTATCACACACTACCGGTACTACTTTTAGAATTAACCATATTACGAAATACCAAACCTCGTCAAGTCGACAAAAACGTGACCAAACCGAAATGAGCAACAACAAAATTAAAAACAAACTGTCATCGCTTTTTGTGCAAGTAAATATCAAAATATTTCATGGTACAACTATCAATTTATCACACAGAAAATGATAAGCAATATGCTTCCTGAAGAAGGAATAAATTATGAGGATTACATTCATTATTGCCGTATAAATTTATAATAACCATATTTCTTCTGCGGTGAAGAGTCAAGAAACTGATAATACGAATATAATATTAATACATTTATCTCTGCCCGTGGGTGTTGCCAAGGGCGACTAAGTTATAATGTATTAATGCAATGCAATGCAACCAGCCCTTTCAGTATCTACTGCTGGACATGGGCCTGGACATTGTCTTGTGCATGAGAGATGTATGGCCTTAAAACGCCACACTGGCTAAGCAGGTTGGCGAGTCCACTTTTCTATAGATGCTGCAGTTCCTCAGCGCTTGTGGTCGCGGCTTTGTTATCCCTTATAAATCACCCATTAAATCTTGATTTGCCCTTAGAAAATGTAAATATGTCAAGATCAGAGTAGCGTTGGTTGGAATTTTAATGAATGTGAGGAATTATTGAATTCTGTGTACACTTTGTTTTGGATGGAGGATATGTTAAAATAATTAAATTGTTCATAGATACAGCATAGAACGCCGTACGTCTAACGTGTTAAAAATACACATTTTTTTGATATTTGTATGATATATTCAATAATATATGTATATATAGTTGTCACTTTGTGACTTGTTATATTGGAAAAAAAAGGGTTTTATCTCTAGGGAATAGTCAGGTGTTCTACAGTTGATTCAATTGATCAGATCTGTCCCTTACTGCGACAAAGTATCCAAGATAAGGAAGCGTTCAGACCAGCTAAAGGTATGATTGCTATGGTGAGTAGATATACGTGCGTATAAGTATTTTGTAGCCATAGATAATAATGCATTTAGAGTACTGGTGGGGTTACCGCGATTGGGATTACAACATTATTATACGTTTTTGTGGCAATATAATTTAGAAGAACAAAATGATCGTAAATGATGTAACTACGACAACACTAAAGCGAAGTTTCGGCCGTTATTTTGGTAGATTCCTACCACGAAAACGTTTACTACGATATATCGGCCCGAACGAAATTCATTTGACATTTGAAACTATTCTGATCGCACGAGACAACGATTGAAATCCAGAGTTTGAAAGATCTATACTTGGGATCAAACGTCAAATTTCACGATAACTATATTACCTTTTAAATAATCCGATTTACTCGATATATAGATAAGTCAGGGTAGGATTATAGCAATTCGGTCGTTCGAACTTCGGTGCAGTCCAAAACTTCCGAAGCGTGAAATCAGAGTAGACCAGTTGATCAGTTGGAATCGTAGATCAGTTGGACCAAGTGGAAAATAAACTATAGGTAATCCGACTAGTCATTCCTAGGTCCGACAGGATTGTTTATCCTGTCGGACCAAGAGGAATGTTTGAACAATCCTATCAGTACAGACAATGATTGGGAAGGCTTGCACAAGCCTATAAGATTCCTACACATTTATTGTCACCATATAATCTAAACCTGACCCCCCTTTAGCTACCATCGATTTCCTAATCATTCATTAATTTTTTGCTGCTCATTTAATTACTTCTTTAAACTACTTATGACGTTCTAATATGAGCAAAGGTTGTTGCCTGTATAAACTTATTTTTTTTAAGTGTTGAGATTCTGTTCAAATAGAAACATTGTATTTTCAAGACACAACAATAAAATATATGATTTTTATTATGGTTCCATTAATGTCTGAATATCTGGAAAACTATAACCGACAATAAGTTCCCTTATCAAAGATAATGTATAGAGGATCAGAGCGAAATCAAACGACATGCACGAGTATAAATGACAAGTCTATTTTGTAACAGAAACAAAGAACACGTCCGGCGAGCGCGGTGTCACAGCCAAGAGAGCAAAGCAATATCGGCCACACTACCAGCGCGGCGTGCGCGTGCCCCTCCATTCCTTCGTAGCACTGTCGTAGCACACGTAGTGGTCGTGGTTGACGTCACTGAGCAATAGCAGTGCTACGCGCATCCAAGCGTTTTTAAATACTATATTTGTGGTAAGAAATTTATGTACTTTCAACTAAGTTTTCCTGTTCTCCGATTGGCTAACATTTTTTTCAAAAATCACGCATGTTGTTTGTCTTATGATATAATCCTTCTGATCTGCAACTTTAGATAACCTATATCTATGTTCTGTCCCTTCTCGCCGTATCGGCTTCATGTCCAATTCCTTCTCTGTTCAAGCAGTAAACCTCTGGAATATGCTTCCCACTAACACTTACTTATTATGTATGTATATTTATGTATTTAAACCAAATCTTTTTTCTGTTTGATCTGGTGGTTGGCTGGTAGAGAATGCCGTTAGACATTAAGTACGGCTTTTGTACATGTCAAATACTTGTGCAATAAAGGTAAACAAATAACCATCTATGGAAACTTATTGGCTTTAATTGTCGGTCCATCTCAACTCTTTGTTTGCATATTTTATTAATGCTTAGTTTTCTATGTAAAAATAAATAAATAAATGAAATAATCATTATAATTATTAAACGTACAATGATTATAATGAGTAATGAAGGATAATCAGATAATCATTTATACGTATAGCATAAAACGATATCTGTAAAGACAATAAAACTTCCAATCCATCACAAATGTAATAAAAATACTGTGACACTCCTATACATAAATGCGTCATCATCCATCAAAAAAGTGTAATCCATACCTAATAAACAATAAACCACTTTATTTGTCTGAGTATTGTAATAAAATAAACGTTCTTTTGCTGGACTTGCGATATATTTTGTTGAATTATAGGAGTTCCTATCATTATCTCTTATGAGGCGCAATATACGTACTTCCTTAGTAGGATTTGTAATGGTTGCCTAGGCGCAACATTATATAAGAACTCAACAATGGAATAGACCAATAGGAAAAAATCAAAAACAAAACCAAGTTAATAATAATATACGTATTTTTATAGCGATAAGTCTCATAAAGCTCCATAAATTTTATGTAAACGCTTTTTATAAAACGTACGGAAAAGCTAAGCGAAATGTGTTTTTCACTGGTAAAAATTATTGTACGAAAACCTGTTTTTATAACATTCGATTTTATGTATTTTTTTGTTTACTAAACACAATTTCGCGATTTAATTCAATTTATTGCCTTTGCTATATTATTCGCTTTAAGCTTTGTTAGTTGAAAAAAATAAATTCTGAATACATTGCGATTTTAATCAAAGTGAGTAGAAACGTTTTCAGTATAAAAAAAACCTTGTACAGTTTAATTGAAATGGCGCGTATTTGAATCGCATTTTTGTTTTTAATTGGTAAATCAAAGTTATATTTGTGTCGAAATTGAAACAAAGCATAGGTATAATCGTATTGGTTTCAATTATAGCAATACTAATACGGAAATATATGACAATAAAGAATTAGGAGTCCCGCGACCGGGACACCGGGACACATGATGGTAAGTGATGGTAGTGATAGACACCTGCAACACCTTGCAGAATCCTGTTAACAGCTCTCTTGAAGAGCCCCATATCGTAGCATAATGGAAAAACCTCGGCTGTCAGTTAATTCTACAACTTTCGGGTTCGCGGTATAAAGTGTCTTTATGATCGCACTTTAGTTTCTACTGTGGTTAGTATTAATTACGTTATTCAAAAAATAATTACGTTATTCAAAAATAGTTTGTTTGGTTGATCATAATTTGTTGTTCATTTAGTATTTTTTGCTGATAGTATAAATACAAGCTATATTTTAATGGACTCCAGATGTTCCAACCCCTATGATAGACTTACTATTGTGTCTATTTTTGATTTGTTTTGACGTAAAACAGAACGTTTGGTGAGACTTTATAACTACTTCAAATATTGAATTACAAGTGTCGGGAACATTTAAAAAAAAATCTGCAATTACACAGATTATAGAATTTGGGTAAAATATCATTATTTCCTGAATAACGATGAAAAACATATCCTAGAACTAAACTTTCTTTTATTTCAAAAATAATTTTACAAAAAATCGCAATAATATGTGTTAAACTAAGTGCCACCAACAAACATAAGTGACAACTTAAATGGCATGGCATAAGTGGTATATTTATTATGTATTTCTTGTCACTTTAGTAGGAAACGGAGAGGAGACAGTGATGATTTAAAAAAGTTAAGGATGAGGTCCCACTGACGATCAATAACGAGCAGCGATCAACTATTTTTCGCGCAAAACATGTACTATGGTCCGGTTATCATAGGAAGACCGCTGACAGTTCTATATATAATTCATTTAATGCAAACACTCTTAAGTCACAACACAAGTAACACAAAAAATAGAAAAAAAAACTAGAGGATTTTTTCTAGAAAACTATATCTATAGATTTATATTTAGATTTATGTCAGCTGTCATTTCTCTTCCTATAATAACCGGACCATAATATCATATCATGTCAGTTGAAACGTTCATTATAGTTCATTATTATAAATGACAAGTAAATAGTTCCGTGGTCTCACTGCAAGCGAAGATTGTCGTTCTATCTATATCACAACGAGATCGCTTATAGATACTCCTTTTTAATATTCGTTTTTTGTGTAACCATTAAATTCTATTACTTTTCCTTTCATAGACATCTAGTTCACACGTATCAGATAATGAACAAAACAAACAATGTTCCCGAACGCGGGCGCAGTGTAATGAGAGAGGAGAAGGCAAAATCTGTTCCACAAAATCCAATAACCTTTTCTGTCACCGTGACACACAGTCGATAGTTGACTAGGTAAGGCAATATGACTTTTATGCACAACTTTTTATTTGTTTGATGTTTACTTTTTCTGTGTGTTGTGTTGCGCAATTTTACATTTTATTTCTGTCTTTCTTTACAAATCGTTAATCGCTTCCCATCCTCGGTACTCGCATAGCGACTCGCTTCACACTGAGCAACAGTCGCGCAAGGTTGATTTGAACTCTTGTTTACAGCGCTGAGCGGACGGTCTAACAGGTACTTCGGTTGGTGAACTACGAGTAGTTCCCCCTCGTTACCAATCGAGGAGTTCAATCGCCCATTTATCGCTAGTCGCCCGCAGTGAGGCCGTAGCCTTATGTTCCAGTTGTATTATTTGACGATTTTTCTTCGCGGTATTACCAAAATGATATGTAAACTATGTACTATGTCACAATAAGGTGATGTTAAAGATATACGAGTATTATTATTAGGCGTAGGATACATGTGGGCCGTGGACGCCAAGACTGAGTGAAGCTAGGCCGGGTCGCTAGTTCGTAATAAACAGATTAACAAGATTTCAAAACAAGCCCTGACAGCCAATGTTTTGACTCGCCCTCCATTATACTGCGAAAGTTCATAAAGACCTATTCACACAAAGACTTAGCAAAGATTAGTTGGCGACTTGCGCCAAACTATGCTCAAGGGTCCAAAGAAGGCTTACAAACTATTCTATCAATGTTTTATTAAATAGTATAGTCACAACAATATTAATAAATTGACAAATTAATAATAATAGAACGGTGACAGCCTAAGGGTGTCTACTTTAGATTTTTATTCTTGAGCCTTCTACTTTATGTTACCCTTAAATACCCTTAAATTATTTTTAGCTCGGCGGGGAAAGAAAATAACGTGAGGAGACCCGCGTGGGAGGAAATCTATACATATAAAGAGAAATGTTCTAAAAGACTGACTGCCGGGCTCACTCATTAACGTCTAGCCGAAACCGCGGAAGCTAGAAACATGAAATTTGGAGAGTAGGTACCTTCCTTTTATGATGTAAAGACTTACTAAGATAGGTTTTCTGGGAATTCAACCCCTAAGAAAGTTGGAAAGGGGTGTCAAAATTTGTGGAAAAATATATTTGTAATTCCTATTAACTTGAATCTTGGTATAAATATTCTACACTAAAAATAGTTATACTCGTACAGGTGTTTTTTATAGTTTTTCAAAATTGTATCGGGGACTGAAATACTGGATTTCGAATTTTGTATGGAATCATTTTAATTGCCAATATATTTGTATATCTATCGGTTAAATAACCATGTGAATCCACATGTTTTTTATTCTTTTTGCCTCGGATGTCTGTTTTATATATTTATCTTGCGCCAAACACCACGCGTCAATTAAACGCAGTTAAAATCACGTGAACAAAGCCGCGGGCAAGAACTAGTTTAAAATGAAAATTGAGACATGTGTAATATTCATCAAGCCTCACTAGGCCCGCGAATAAATTATGTCACGAAACCTCCTTCTGATCACTAAGAACCCTGCAGTGGGACGTTATGGGCCGATAAAGTTAATGGATGTATGTACCTCTAAGGAAACTTTATTATTGAAATTATTTATTTTGTTTGTCGTTTAAGTTGCATATTTATATCTCTCATCGCACCTCCCAATGTATCTCTCTGATCAACCCAAAGGTTAGCATTCAGCTCCCCTTTTGTATCATTATGTGCAATAATGTTTTTAAAGTAAAAAAAACTCGCTGCTATTTATAATCATGACAGTTTTAGGATCATGATCCTTATATGAGCGTTATACGCTCGCGAGCGTTATAATCAAAGTGTTTATAGTTTGATGGTCTTAAACCCTTGCGATTAAAACGGTTAAGGTTAATGTTTTAAGGTTCATTAGTACTGACATAGCGATCGAGAGTTCGAGCGCGCAGCACTCATTTTTACAACACTATCTTTCATGCAGAGCTAATACTTGTATCAGCCAATAAAGTTCTACTGTAGGGCATAGGCCTCTCCTAGTAAATCACTAGGGGTTACGGACCATAATTCACCACGCGGGCCCAGTGCAGATCGTGGATCAAATACTATAGATTTTTTTTCTTTTTTTTGGATTACTGGAGCATGCGTGTTTCCTTGCGATGTATTCCTTCACCGCCTAGCTAGTGACAATCTTTAAAAATCCATGCCTAAGTAAAAACTGGTACAGGCCGAGGATTTGAAATCACGATCACATGAATTTGAGTCGAGTATAGCCCTAGGTTATCACCACTCTATATATTTCTTTAGTTCTTTATCAGACTTGTCTTGCAATGTGTTTCTTCCCCGATGAATAACTGATTATAAAGAAATCCATATTGTGGTAGAGCTGAGGTTGAACCTCACGCATGAAGGATAGATACAGATTTCAATAATTTTATAAAATACGTCCTATTACAAAAGTCTATCCTTTCCTTGCAATGACGAAAAGGATGATCCACTAAACAGACCTAGAGCCTTTTTATTGATATTACTACCGCAACCAGCCCGGTTTGCGTCCACTGCTGGACATGGGCCTCGTGGACATTCGTGCACGAGGGATGTATGAACTTAAAACGCCACACTGGCCAAGCCGGTTGGCAAGTCCACTCTTTTAGAAGTGGTGCAGTTCCTTAGGCTTGTGGTAGCGGCTTTGATATTATTGAAAATGACCTAATTTTTTCGTTCTCTCGAGAACACGAGTTCCTCCATGTATTTCTCTTTCATGGCCAAGCTATGCCAGTTGTACGGGCCTGAGTATGAACCGACAACCGGACCTATCATACTTCTTACGCGTAAACCATTACGGCGTAATACACAACAACAAAATTAGTCCCTAAGTACAATTCCCTACACACAACGCTTAGGAAATTAGTATAGGTCGTGCAAAACTCATGCGTGTGGTGGCATAAAGGTAGCACGATATAACGATAACACGGTATGCTTACTTCCCATCACACAAACGCTCAAAATGCAAATCACACACACTCATGCACAAAACACGCACTTCGGAGATCCCGTGCGTGTATAGCGAGTATAATATGTATACATTAATTTGATTTTTTTATTTTCTTTATTTGTAGGTCAACAGCATGATACATATATATTTATATAACTTGATACAGCGTAGATAAAGTCTGACCAATAACATACCTTCTTGATATCCTATGATAGATCAACATGCAATAAATGTAAAATGGTTGAGAAGTATCATTGAGAAATGTACTGATTCCTAATATACATACTAATGATTACAAATTAGTTGATAATTAGATAGTTATGTTTAATACAAATAATGTATCCACTAAATTCTAAAAAATTTAGTGGTTTTAAATAATTTTAAGGTTTTAATGAATGTTTATCATTGATGATTAAACTCTTTATTAAAGAAGCCAGTCAGTACCATACTTTTAAATGTCATATTTTGAAAATAAAATCTAAAACTAATGTGTACACTACACTGTACATGAAAGATATTGTATTGCACTTAGATGTCGTATAAATGGCGAGTACAGAATCCGAATGAAGATGTGGTTCTTTCATCTCAGGAGCGCGAGTTACGCTTAGCAGTAGTTGTGCTCATACGTCTACATTGTTTTAGTGGGTGTAAACTTGAAAACACTCAGTTGGGTTCTTATGTAGCGCGGCACCGGGAACGCCGTAGCGTCGGGAACCCAAATTTTCAAGTTTAGGCACACTAAAACAATGTATATGTACGAAACGTAACTCGCCTTCGCGGGATAAAATAAATATACCAGTTTTCAAAAAAAAAGTTAGTATACTGTTTATAAGCCTGATGTGAGTGACATCATACGCGACGAAACACGGAAGGATAGTAAAAAAAGTTGTAAAATTCAATAATTTATGAATGATGATGTAATGTAAAACTTTATCAATGGTGTGACACGCTATTAATTCTATAAATACTCTTAAATATTCACACCGTGCACAGAATGACAGCAAAAAGAGTTATTCATAATAATAATTTAACTATTTGCGAATACAACCAATGCAACACAACCAGCCCTCTCAGTATCCTCTGGTGGACGTGGACCTCTTCATACGCATTGTCTTGTGCATGAGAGATGTACGGCCTCCACGCTGGCTAAGCGGGCTGGCGAGTCCACTCTTGCAGTGGTGCAAGTGGTGCAGTTCCTCAGGGCTTGTGGTAGGTTATCCTTTAGTCGCCTCTTACTACACTCATGGGATGTGATGGATGGAGTGGCGCTATTCTACACGCCGCGGCCACTTGGCAAATTGTGAATAATAACGTATTTTTAAAGGTTTTAAACAGACTATTAGTGGAAAGTGAATACTTGGTGGAAAGTGAATCTTGGCATTAATATATTGTAAATGTAGGTAATAATTAATTATAAGTAAAGCGATGACGTTAAGCACCGGGCGTAATAGAGATTTCGTTATTTTCAGTACGTTTAGACAAAAAAAAATGACAAAATTTGTACAGCATTACGAGCCTAACAACATATCGACCCTGAAAATTTCAGCTAGCTTAAGAAACAAATCACAATTTCAAAAACATTTTTCATAAAAAAATCCCCTGTAACTTTATCGGTGTTACAGCTATTATTTGAACTTCAATATATTTTATAACATATGTCGCTTTTTTTGAAAAAGAATGAAATTTATATGGAACTACTGTAACGATTTGTCTCGCCTACAGTACAAATTATATTGATAGAAATCAGCTAAGTCTAAGTATTTTATGTACTTAAATAAATATACAAAGTTGTACAAAAACCAAAGGTCCGATAACCGCTAAGCCATCAGTGTAGTTAGCTCTAAGTAATTTTCTTCGCACAAATGATAATAAATTTTTTTTCGTTATTTTTGCGAGCGTTTCTACTCACGTTTGTAACATATTTTTAAGAAGTTAATATATTTCCTGTGCTTATTTTCAGGAATTAATTATTATCGCGATTAGTAAAAAATAATGTTAGTTGAATAGGGGGGATGTTCTCCTAATGATTAGTGCCCGAAAAAATCTTGATTTTAATTATTTAAAAATATTACTGTATTTTATTATTTAAATACAAGGATAATGTTACCTGCACGACAGAATTTAAATCTTTCCTTTTACAATTAGGTTAGTATTCATTAACCCCTTTACTTGTAAATTATATTAAAGCTCTTTGTCGCTTTCTAACCAGTTCAAAGTATCTATTTTTAGAAAAGAACAAAAGATTTTAAACAATCTTCAAATTGAAGTAACGTTTATGAGTCGCGAGGTTTAGAACTAGTGGATTTTGCGTATTTAAATAAAAATATACCTAGCCTAATAAATTACCTACGGTTGCAATTTTAAATCTTTCAAACCGTATAGAATGAAATGCAAAAATAAATAGGGCCTTGAAAAATATATTTCTGGGTCAATACAGAAGCGTTTTCAAAGGGTTTTCAATCTTGTTCTTATTGATCTACAGGAAATTACCTCTATAATAGGGTTGTCACTAACAGATCACGTTATAGTTATTAATTGTAAACTATAAATACATTTGCTAGTCGGAATTTCGATCAATGGAATACAATTTCTAAAAAATTTGAAACATCGGTTTATAAAGTAGTTTTACCGTAAACCGTAACTGCCCCTGTTATCATCATTTTTTATTTTTATTTTATCATCCACTTTTGGATATGGGCCTCCTCATGAACATTGTCATGTGCATGAGAAATGTATGGAATTAAAGCGGCTGTCTGGCCAAGCGATTTGGCGAGTCCACTCTTTTAGAGATAGTGAGGAGCTCCTCAGCTCTTGTAATAGCAGTTTTGTTAAGATGAGATGAGGTGGAACTATTCTAAACCCAATCGACACCAGTTTACAGTTTTCTTTTTGACATAGTTTTTTCACCCAATCACTTCAATGACACGCTGATCTTTAATATTTAGGTACGAACCTACAATGTTTGTTCTATCCTCATTTCAGTCATGATATTCGTTTTTCATTTACTTGGCAAGCCTTAAAAATTTTTCAATTTTAAAATTGTTTAATTTTTAAAATGAAGGGAAGGTGATTCAGTAATATAACCCGTTAAGATTTCTCAGATATCGTTAATTCAAAATATGGACCCACGTAACCTATTACACGAATAATTTAAGTAAAAACTTAATATTTCAAGGTTGGCAATCCACTAAATGATAAGTAGCAAGAAATTATTTTCCTTATTTATTTTTGGCATTCAATGTCTCAGTTATTTTTAAAGTCCTAATATTTTAGTTACTAAAATAACTAACTAGGCCTTTAAACATAACTAAGTATTAAACTTTTAAAATGTTTTCTTATACTATTGAATTATTTATATTACACTATTTAACTTTAAAAATATTAGGACCATAACACACTAGTTCACTCATAACGTAGAAACATACGAGTACTATAAGAATATGCATAGTATGCTACTAGACTATATAATTATAGTTTAGTTATATATAATTATAGTTTCTTTGAAATAACTACTTAGACACCAAACGCTGATTTAAGACAGCTTCGTGTCGTGTGAATTAAGTAAAATATATTAAAATTAGTTTCGGTCTTTATGATTAGTGAGGACTTTGATAATGAACCTGATTTATGTGACGGAAACCTGTTGGCATATTTTTGATAGTAAAATCCGAAACGACATATACTAAGAGCTATCGACAAGACAAAGTCGCGTATTTGATGTAACACTGGCTCCTACAACTTGCGGTTCTAGATGTAAGAAAGCCCCCTAGGCCCCCCTACGACAGCCTGCACTCCCCGCGTTTGAGGGGTACGGGGATGAGATCATACGACTAAAAGTCTAAAAGTCACATTGTGATGAAGTTCAGTCCATCGGTAGCAAATCAATAATTACCATTTTTTGAGAAACGGCAAGTAGTTTCCCAGTGTTCGATAAGGCTTTATAAAAATTTGGCACGCAATATTAAAGCCGATCAAAAATCGCATCGTGGTCAACGTTTATAACTAATGCCATTTAATATTATAGTCGTATACGACTTTTAGTATGTCGTATACGTCATACGACTGTTTGTCGTATAATCTCACCCCCCTTCCCCTCAAACGCGGAGGGTGGATGATGTCTTACCCCTCTAGGAGGCTTCCTTACACCTACAACTACAAGTTCTATACTATGCCAGTGTTTCATAAGATCCGACTTATTGTGTCGATAGCTCTCAGTCTAACAGAAATAGTAAAAAAATCAAAGTAAAACTTTAAGACAGTCGCTGACAGTTGCTGGATGAGGAAAGCAGATCATGTGTGGTGTGTTCTGGGAGAGCCTAATTGACCTATTGATTAAAGTCAAATGAAACGTTATATTAAACAGAAGATTCCAATCAAACTCAAAATGTTTGTATAGGCTAAAGATCTTGAAATGGGAATCCAGTAGTAACACCATTAGAAAAGCCGGTTGTCTAATGTCGAATAACTTTATATGGAGACCGCATCCCTCGGTTCAAGTCAACGTTAAGCCACTTGATTTGAACATACGAGCGCTCAGTTTAAGGCGACCGCTGGTCCCGGGACTGCCTGTTCCGTACTTCGTCGTACTTATTTTCTAATACAAAAACTTTTGCACCAAATATATTTTTATTTAATTTCTGACATTTGTGAGTAAAATCCAATCATTTATTTGCCTTTATCACTTGACGCGCAGCTAAGTTAAACAAATTTCCTTCAATTCCTAAAATTTATCAAATTTCAATTAAAACAGAATATAAATGCAAGTAAGTTTAGCAATTGTACGAGTACAATATCCGAGTATCTATAAAGAATTTAAGATCATCAAACATTTGAATATATAACTCAAATGGATTTATAACGCTCACGAGCGTTAAACTCTCATGTCTTAAAGCTTCATTAGCTCAGTGCTTGAGCGTCAATCGCTCAGTATTCATTTTTGCAACACTACTTTAGTGACCAGTGATTACCAAACCATATCGTGGTACTTCTGAAAGATCAGGAAACCAACAGGATTGATGGTGAATGGTGCATATATTAAATTTCCATTCTACATTTTCACAATGCCTCTAGTGAAGTGTCGGCTTTACAAATCTGTCGGCACCTAAACCGCGGCAAAGTTTTCAAGACGAAATTAAGTTATCGGCAAAATAAACAGTTTAATTGAGAAAACAAGTTTATTTTGGTGTTATTAAATGTTTCCTCTGACTTTGCGAAAGGAAATTTACAATGACGATGACGCACTTCTAAAATATACGTATACACACATACTTATTCAGAAATACAATTAAACTCTTTTCATTTATAATGTTATATTTTTTCTAATCCGGCAACTAGAACCACAATCCAAAGACGTGATCCTAATCAACTGATGACCCAATTGGAATGAATTTATTTTATTGAAGAGCTTTTTTTGAAATTCTTAGAAAAAAATATGTTTATTTTTTATTTTATTGTTTTTCAGTAAATTAACAGTTAAAGCAATATAATCCATATTCATACGAGACAAATACATTTGCCTCGGAAATCTTATTTATTAATGTTGTATTCAATGGAAATAGTAATTGATGACCTACACCAAACAAAAATTGTAGGTATTTTTTTTAATCTTGTAATAATGAGAAGCCAATCTGGTAGTCTAGATAAATATAAATATTAGCGAAAATCAAATTTATGAACTGCAGAAATTTAGTACATAGGACATAAAAAGGTGGAATACCGTTTTTCAAGAGTTAATTAAACCGCCGAAGTTTCGTATTTTGTTTTCAAGATATTTTAAAATTTACAAATTGATAACGGTAATTTAGAAATGCTAAAACAGTTATTGTTCAGAGAGCTAATACAAATTAATAAATAAACTGGACTAAATAAATATTTATAGGTAAGTCAAGTCCAATTAACTTCTAAATATGTCCCGTTAACTATAAAATTGCGACGAGAACGCAAATATGAATGAAAAGTGGTTTTAAATAATTCCTGTGTTATTACAGGCAATACAATTTTAATGAAACAACCCAGCTAGATATAATGAGAGCGATTAATTCCAAGGAGATCGTGTAATAAATTACTATCGATCACGTAAATTACAATGTTGAGTATACTATCACTAACTTAGAACTATACCTACTTAAGTACTTACCTATTATCAATTAGTTGTCTCCTTGACTCCAAAATTTCGGCGACCGACTTAAACTTATCAAAAATTTTGCTTATCGAAAACTAATTATTTATCTAACTCAAAAACAAGCACTAAACAAAAAAAATATCGATTAAACCATTTTCACTAAAACTATTTTAAAAAGTTATAGCCAGCCAGTTCCAATTTTAAGTCACGTCATTTCGGAACATTTTTAGTTTTAAATTTGTTTACTTTTCGCGGGAGCGACGCGTCGAAGACGCCCGTACTTCGGTCGCGAGCGTTCACAGCGGCGTTTAGTCGAGGAGTGAAATGTACGTAGAATGAAAGTACAAACTACTGGGATCACACTCTGTAACAGTTACAGAGCTGCCCAATCGGACTTTTTACAGCGATTCGTGATCAATTAAGAAGATTGCCCAAGATTGGAACGGGAGTTTAAAATTCCTTGAGGATGAAAATACTTTAATTTGTTTGAATGGCGGAAAGGTCTTTCGTGCAACATCATACATTACTTTTTAGCGGGAACTCGAGAAATGAAGTCAAGTTTTTGTTTTTGTATAATAATTATAAAAAATATGTATTGTGGGTTTTATGGTTTAATAGTGATAATAGTTTAATAACTTCAAAGTGTTCTGTGCATAATTTTTGTGATAATCAAATAAAAGACTGCAATTTTCGTGTTCTTCCAAGGAGTCCAACTCTTCTCTCCTCAGTAAACCACTTTACTGAGCGACTCCTAACTTACTTCAACGGAACTGGACATAGAAGAGATTCATTTTGAATTGTTTGACTTTATAATTGTTAATTAATACTTACGAAGAAAACTCGACACTGGCACAATGTACTAATTGCGCTATTGCCACATAAGGAAAGAAAAAAGTGTTATACGAGTACATAGACTGAGATATTATTTTACGTTTTTAAACTACATATAAAGTAGGCAACATTAATTCAAATGAGTAAATAAATAACAACAAATTAAAAATAACAACAAATGAAAATAACATTTTACTTATCCTTGATTAGAAGATTTATAATACATTTACATAATAAATAACTGTGGCATAAACTTTAACATACAAAATATATATATTTTTCATGTTTGTTAAAAAAAATAAGTTAAAAGAAAAGCTTGTGAATTTTATATAATTGTTCTTTAGACTTACAAAAAAAATATTTTGGAATGAAAATAAAATTGACCAGCCAAATGCGGATTGGCTCCATAGAGCCAATAATAAAAAAAGAACAATTAATAATAACTGTTCATAAGAGTTAATAATAGTGTGGATTTAATATATTTTAAGTACTTACAAAATTAGAATTATTACAAACCAATCCAATAATATATATTAGAGAATTTTTGTGGACATTGTGATGGCTAATCCTAAATTATAAATTTATTTTATGATATTGAATAGAAGTATTTTCCATTTTTTTTTTAAAACCTGTATAATTTTACACCTTCATGCAAACTTTGGATACTTATAATACTTACTCTCTTTGATGAGATTAGATTTTTTTTATGGAAAGAAAGCGGCAAACGAGCATATAATTCACCTGGTGGTAACTGGAGACTGTCGTCCATAGACATGCGCGATACGTGCCAGCATCAGAAAAGAATGACAAACGTTGGCACTCCCCCGGATGCGCTGCCTATCTTTGCGGATTAAGGAATGGATTGGGAAAATGGGGAGAGATAGGATGGGCTGGGAATGAGCTCTGACATATTTCACTCACTACCGAAACACGTAGGTACGTACATTGGGAAAATAGGGTTAAGTGGGGTTACCGTGTATGTGATTGGATTTGGATGAAAACATAAAGAAAACAAGTTTCTACTTCCAATTACCCGGCGCCGACTAACCGAAAGCAACGAACCCTCGTTGTTTGCATTAACATCCTACTACATCAGATCAAATTACATAAAATTCTCTTCGAACAAATACATTTTCTTTTCTAGAAAAGGTGATTTAATTTCTCTCTTTGCACATTTCAGTTATCAATCCAAACCAAAAGGGAACCTTTGGCTGCAATCGCAGCGTTTCTGCATTTCTTAAGGACTGCATTTGCTGACTGTAAACTTAAGTAGGTTATTTTGAAAGATCTTTGATGTAAACAAAACCTTTTCAACTCGTTAATTTATTTATTAACGAGTAAATATTTAAATATAATTGCATGAAACTCACCCTTCCCTCTTTTCCAAAAACGCAACCCCTAAAACTACAAAACGATCCCTTATTCCACCTAAACCAACCAACTAAACAGATCATCTAGTTGTAACGAATGGAATTCTGTTGAGGCATTTATTTCAATTTAACCAACTAATTGTACAAAATTGTATCGATAGTGCACACATCGGCGCCCGGTAGTGAACTTCACACATATCGTGGCTGACACCCGCGGGCGCGGAGTATCCCAGTCATTCCGAGTATTTCAGAGCATTGTCGAAAGCAGCTGAGAAGTCAGGTAAGACTACAGTTTCGGTTGGACCGAAGATTTGGCCGAAACCTAACCTTCGGACGGTTACTTGTCGCAATTACTATCAAAGAAGAGAAAAGACATAAATAAGCCACATAAATCTATACATTTTTAATTTTTTTTACAGGTAGTTTAATATAGTATGATATAAGCAATTATTGAAACATTGATAGGCATGTGTTTAGAGATTTTTATAGTTATATATTATAAGTATATATATGCAATAATAGTAGTTTATGAAACTGTTGCATAATGAGGGGTATTAAAACACGAGTGTGTATTTAAAAACCGAGCCGTAGCCGAGGTTTTTAATAGTATCACACGAGTGTTTAATACCTAGTTATATGCAGTTTCATACACCACTTTATCTACTCTCATACATTGGTGTCGAACCTACTAAATAAAAGATCAAAGTTAAAAGAGTAAGAAATAATTTATTATATTTGGATACATCGACTTCGTTATATATGCTTAATGTACTCTTTAACATTGAGTATTTAGACCATAATGAGGAACACTTGAACTTATCATACAATTCCTGAAAATAGGCCATTAGCACGTTTTCCGAAAATGAAGTAGCCTTTTTTGCATTTTCCATTCCATAAAGTGTTCATAGCATTTATCATATAATTTTCTCGACTTTGCTGGTAATAGATTATTAGTCATTTCCGTCGCCGCATTTAAAATATCGGGCGGAGTCAAATTTTCTTCACAATCACTGCTATCGGACATTTTTAAGCAAAAATAACAATATTTCCACGAAATTCAGTACAACAAAACGTATGAATGGCGCCAAAACCCAGCATATCACCGCGCATGCGCTAAAGTGGGCGCTGCCACAGACAAGTAAAACTGTATCGTAATGAAAAAAAAATATATTTTATAACATTATTTTGTTTGAGAAAAAGTGTTATAATATGATTCTATTTTTAAATTTCGGTATTGTGTTTATAAAGTATGTCAATATAAATTCGTTTTCAAGTTTGTAATTCGAATTTTACGATATGAGAGTAGATAAAATATATTATTAATTGTTTCATATAAAATAAATAAACAAATAAAAAATACACATATTTTTGTTTACATTGTCATTTAGACTTTCTATAATATTTTTATAATTTTTAATGAAAGTTTCCAAGACATATATTTTTAAGTAACTTCGAAGGAGTTGGGGGAAGGGGACACCCAAGCTAACCTGGACCCTTCCCCTGGTATCTAAACATCAGTCCACATGACTGACGTTGTCATCTGCCTTATATATAAGCCATTATCCCATCTCTAAGTGAAGCGTTCAACCTACAGCTCTCCCTGTAACTGTTACACAATGCTTAATTCATTGTGTTCCGATACCTTCATTGTGTATTTAATTACATGTACACATTCTGAATTCTGACGCAAAACTCGTTGATTGATTAACATTGAATCTGAAACAATTAGAATGAGGGTACGTAATTAAATATAGACGCCTTTGATTATATTTCAATAGAAATGCTGTACCTACATATGGCATATACCAATCAACTTGCGAACGACTACAAAGCCTCTTTGCAGTTCAATATCAGCGTTTTCTATTAAAAACTAGATTACACTAGACGCAAAACTACTTTGTGGCGATTTTTCTTTAGTTATTGTCCCAGGACCGTTTAGCTTCTTCCCTATATTTATAAGACTCAACGTCAGTTTGTCCAGTCTGTCTGTTCGCACATAACTTTGCGTTCTACTGTACGGATTACAATGCGGTTTTCACTATAGCATATGTTGTTTCAGGTTATACCAGTAAGGTCCAAAAGTTTCTAATCTGATATATTTCTAGATGTCTAAAAAAAAAAACAAATTATACGTCATTGTAATTATCCTGCTAATTCGTGTATAATTGTTTGAGTTCAACTCTCGTTAGTTTTGATTCCTCGACTCTTAGAACAGGTAGATAATCGCTAAGTCTTTAAAATGTTTAAACTGGAATATCCTAATAAAGTTCCTTATAAAGGAAGGTATTAGCCCGACCGATGTCGAACAAAGGTTTGATAATGTGTACGGGGATTCTTCTCCATCATTTTCCACTGTCAAAGATTGGTGTAAGCAATTTCGTTTAGGACGAGAGTCCATCGAAGACGAACCTTGCTCCTGTCAAGCCGTTGCGGCACTCACTCCATACAACATCAAATTAGTGTAAGAGGAAGTTCTGAGCGACCGACGGCTAAAGACAAAAGAAATAGCAGCAAGCACAGGGCTTTCAAAAACTACATTCCTTAGGATTCTTCATGAACATCTTTATATGAATTTTAATGAAAGTTAGTGCGTGGTGGGTTCCATATCTTCTTTCAAGTGTACATCGAAGTGAACGAGGAACGTGCTCTAAGGAACTTTTAGACTCCTTTCAGAGAAACGGAAACGATTCTTGGAGTTAATCGTTACTGGAGATGAAACTATGGTTCTTTACTATGACTCCCTTTCCAAAAGGGGGTTGATAGAGTGGAGTCGTTCTGGTGCAGCGCCGACTAGAAAGCCAAAGTCCATCAAAAAATTATAGCTTCGATATTCTGGGATTGTCAAGGAATATTGCTTATAGACATAAAAGAACGCAATATTAAGGAAGCTATTATGCTAACCTTATAGAGCAATTACGGACAATCAAGCAGAAACGTTGTAGAAAACTAAGCAAAGGTGTGCGGCTTCTCCATGACAGTTGTTTCAAAGTTCGGCTTCACGGAAATTCGACACCCACCCTATAGTCCTGACTTAGCTCCCAGTGATTACTATTTGTTCTCAAAACTCAAGGCGGACTTAAGAGGTAGACGATTTTCCACTGATGATGAAGTGACCGCTGAGGTTTTCGCCCATATTGAAGACAAAACTTCTGACTATTTTTATACTGCGGTAGAAATGCTAATTAAACGATCCGAAAAGTGTGTTCAAATAGACGGAGACTATATTGAAAAATAAAAATAGGTTCATGAACTCGAGTAAGTTTTTCTTTGTCAGTTTGTTCTTTCTTTCTCCCCTTGTATAAAGTGTATATATGGTGTAAAGTGTAACGCATCCGGGGCCTGCCACCGTTTGTCACTCTGGATTGATGTTGATTGTTGACATGTATCGTCGATATCCATATGCGACAGTATCCACTTACAACAACTATCTGTTCGTCTGTCATTTAATTTCCATATGAAAAGCATGGCTTTTATTATGTGTTTTCTTTGAGCTACTCTTTCTTTGTGAACAATAAGATATTAAAATTAATGAGCCTTTTTATGAATTGTCAAAAGATCACTGTGAGTCATGGGGGACTGACCCATCGACACCATTCGATATACACCTCTAACGAGTCCCATCACCACACGCTTTCCGTTTCTCATTCACCCACTTCCAACGACTTTATTTCGTGAACGGAAAGTATGCGGGGTGCTTGAACGACTTATAGAAAGTAATAAAACTTCATGAAGTAGAAAAGTTCATAGTTCTACGTGGGCGAAGTAGTTTCTATACATTTTTATTAGTCCTGTCTGTTGGTACGTTACGCCGGAAATTGTAACTCACTCGAAGAACTAAATAAAAAGCCTGTCAAGTGTGTAATGGTTAAGTAAGAATATAATTTTGTAGCTAACCCTCCCTATTTTTTCTTCCTATTTTTCCAACCCTTTGCAAATCCATAAATCTCTAATAATAGCTCGCGCATCCGGAGGCGTATCAATATTTGTCATTCTAGGCTGATATTGGCATGTATCGCGGACGTTCATGGGCAATTATATCCACTTACCACCAGGTGAATTGTGTGCTCATCTGCTAACTTCTCCCTATAAAAAAATTCGATTGCTACCAGATTGATTGATAGATTGAATTCGTTCAATCTTTCAGTCTATGTCTCTTGATTGCTGGATATACAGCACCTCTAAGGCTCGTCACGGTCGTTGCCACAGACGGTCTTCCGCTCTTCTCATTCAGTCACACTACGGACGAACTTCTTCAACTCATCGGATAGCTGGCAGGAGAGCTTCTCACACTACGCTTCCCGATACGTGGTCTCCGTTCAAGGACCCGTCTATCGCCACAAGCATAAATAATAACTCCTATTTATTCTGATCCTGCGACAAATATGATCTCCTTGTGACTTTCGTACTTTGTCGAATCTCTTAGTTTCAGATAGTATCACGTAAAGAAACTCAGAGTATAATTGTCTTCATACGTTCAAAGTCAGCAAGCTATAGTTAAATAGACATATATATACACATAGCTGTCTGTTTGTTAGATTGACTAAAATGACTATGTATAGTTTTAATTTTAATACTATAGGTTTTAAGAAAGGGATAACAAAGCGGCTAACACAAGCCCCGTGGAACTACACCACCTCTAAAAGAGCGGACTCGCCAACCCGCTTGGCCAGCGAAGCATTTCAAGGCCTTACATCCCACAGGCACCAGACAATGTGCATGAGGAGTCCTATGTCCAGCAGTGAATACTGAAAGGGCTGGTTGCATATAGGTTTATTCAATTTACAAAGTCAGTTTACGAGTTCAAATACTAAAATGGCTTCAATGGCTCCACTGAAAACCGCGCTGTGGTTTGTCCGCGGCATACACTAAGTTGGAGATCGTTTCCGACATCTCGATGCACATCTTAATCTTACAAAATAAGCGTTTCTATTTGTGTTTGTATTTTATATTTCATTCTTTTGTCTTGTTGTGTGTAATATGTTTGTTTCTTATCTTTTATTGTGTATCGTCGTGTCGAAATAAAGTTATATCTATGTCTAAAATTAAAGTATCAAATTTCTGACTCTTTCTACAATTATAATGAAAGGTTTTCAACGAAATAATGAGAGCGATAAATGCCACGCTAATAGCGGTCGGCAATTGTCGCAATAAAATCTCAAGGAAAGATCTGGCAGTGAATAAGGTTTGAAATTCAACAGGAATATCGAACGTATTCTTAATGTAAAAATATTCTTAATATTATTCTTTATTGATCTGTCTAAACTTCTTTGCACAAGTATTTGACATGTACAAAGGGCAGAGGTAATGCCTTACGGCATTCTCTACCATTTAACCGCCAGTTCAAATATGCTAAAATAGAACGCGAGTGAAGTTTTAGTTGAAATATACATGGTAATACCTACATATAAGTATAAAAATAATAGAATACATAATGTAATAAAACAGACATACGAGTATATACTCGTACATACATAATATGAGTATTTATAAAATATGTATTTAGTTGCGCGACAAAACAAAAAACAAAAGCTTCCTGAGCTGTGTATCGTTGACGCTCGTAATAGTCCACTACCCTGGCCTAGGCTGATATATTCCAAATTTTAATGCACACTATTCTAAATTGTAGAAGCGACGATGTATACTGCTGTAGGTATGAGACAAATTGGTAAGCAATTATATAAGATTCCAGTTCCAGGCTAAGGAACCCTGAAAAAAAATACAAATCAATAATGTAATTATTGACATCCTTGGAGGGAAAACTTTCCAGTCTTACGACCGAAAACTTATATTCTTTTTAAAGAAAATATATTATTAAGTTCAGAGATAGTTGATGAAAACTTTTACCGTGTATTAAAAATAGCATTTTTTTTCTTTCTATCTTTAAGAATTTTAGCAATAAAGAAACTCTTCAAAGAGAAAATAGCAGAGACATTTCACAACGAAAATAAATAAGACTTGCATAAAACTGAAGTGATTGCGAAATAGAGCTAAAGAAACGGTGAACTTCGCCAACGGATTATAAAAGGATTTATGCAATTCCATTTAATGTCCGGATGGAAGAGCACAGTGGAACATAGTTTGTGTTTGAGGGCCGTAGATATTAGGGTCTATATTCAGGATCGATAATAAGTATTAAATCGATGCAGTTTAATGACATAGTAAGATAATTTAGTATTTTCAAATTAGTTGACACTTCAAAATCTGTTCAAATCGGTATAATTTTTAAAACATAACTAAAATAAAAAATTGCTTTATTCTGACATAACGTGTTTCTCTAACAGAAAAACATTTTTTTTTATTTCATATATAGTAGTGGTGCTATTAACACATTCTGCCAGTGCCGAGTTTTTTTCTAATAAACAATATCAAAGTTTAAAAGGTATCCTGTCAAAGTCCAGTCTCATCGAAGTAAGTCAGTAGTCGCTCAGTAAAGTAACAGTAGGTTTATTGAGGACAGAAGAAGACTCCTTGTAAGATTAGACAATATAATAATCCATTCAAAGATAAGTACAACATGAAACATATTAAAATAAAAAAGATTTAATATCTTTAACATAAAATAAAAAATATACCATACCATCCGCCTATATCTCTTCACTGCCAGATATAGGCTTCTCCCGAAATTCACCACCAAACACTATCATTCTCATCCAACCACCAACTCATCCATCCAACATAGTCAAGTCGTCCGTCAACTTGACATTATGTGATTATTTTTATTTTAAAATAATAAAATGAAATAAAGTAATTATTCATCACCCTAAATCGTTATAGCTTAACTCCCGTAAAAGCCTGTTACTTAAGATCGATTTGAGGTTGACGATTTCTGCAACTTCTCCACGACCGGTGAAAGAAATAAACTTTTTTAATCGATAATCTCCATTTTGAGCAGAAAGTTTCAAGAGACAATTTGTGTGAAATTCAACATGGAGATAATTTATGAACTCGTTAACACTTTTTCTGGACTACTTTCTTCGTTATATTTTATAGTGACATTATTGGAGATTCAATTTACTTTTACTAAATACTTAATTTACTTAGTTAACTTTGTTTTTAGTTCACGACTTACTAATATACACTCTCATCTACATACCTATGTGAGGTAGTTACAGAGTTACACTTGTACTTACCTCGAGTTTATACTAACGGATTTTTTATTGTCAAAATTCAAAATGTTTAACTATTGAGCATACATAAAGCGGTGGTAGCCTGGGGATACCTATCTATACTCGACTCACATTCGTAAGATCATGAGTTCAAATCCTTGGCCCATACCACTTCTCAAGTATGATGTTTTTGAATTGTCACTAACTCGACGGTGAGGGAAAACATCATGAGGAAACCCGAATGCTCGAGAAATAAAAAAAAATCTGGAGTACGTGTGTTCCACCAATCCACATTGGGCCCGCATCAGCATGCGGACCCATAATCCACCGATTATTGTCCGGAACTCCCGCAGTGAATCACAGGGCAGGCCTGTACCCTGCAGTGGGACATTATAAGCTAATACATTGAGTACCTACCCATAAAATTACTTTTAAGTTTTTTTTTAAATCAAGCGGTTTAATGTAAATTAATTCGCTCAGCGCATAAGCGGGGTAACACCGCCAGTATACTGGATACCCATCGTAAACATACGAGTAATCTTTCCAAATTGATCGCTCAATCGATTATTGGTTGAATATGGTGTCCTATTTGACTAATACGAAAGCTCAAAGGTCATACATAGATCTTGATGGATACTCGTAAATTAATATTCCATTTCGTAGGAAGCAATTTTGGATTTGCCTCCACATTTGTTGTGATCGTTCAGCGCGCTTTTGACACATATTACTCTGCATAGCAATTAAACAATTTTTAACGGTTTAAATCGCGTATATTTGACATTATTTATATCCCGACGTTTCGAACACTTTGCAATGGACGTGGTCACGGGGTGACTAATTGATTTTATTTGTCACTTGAGTTAGTAAGAAATTATTACTACCGTCTGAAATTTTTTAATCATAACATTCCCTATGCACGCAATATTCGCTCACGGTGTCCAGGGCGTGCATAGGGAATGTTATGATTAAAAAATTTCAGACGGTAGTTCAAAAAATTTCAGACGGTAGTATACGTATGGTACGAATACGTACGGTAGTATGTCAAATATACGCGATTTAAACCGTTAAAAGTTGTTTAATTGCTATGTATAGTAATCGCGAAAACCTAAGAAAATAACATATTACTCTGGTCAAATAACAATGAACAAAGTCAGTATAAACACATTCATTATATTTTTTTGTATTTTTTACATTTAAACATTTAAGACAGGATATTATGAGAAGGGGAGGGTGGAGGCTGCAATCTCACAGCCGCTGGGTGCACTCGATGGGCCTACTCTCACACAAGATTACCGTAATTACATATGTTTCGGTAGCGAATGAGATATGCCAGAGGTAGGCTTATCTCTTTGTAAAATTGTATGAATAACAAATTCTTTCTTTCTTTCATTCTCATTTCATCTTATCTTTCTTGTCCCATCCAAACGACAGTGCAATGGATTAAAGTAACTCCTTATTCCATTCTACCCATAACTACCATCCTAACCCATTACCAAGACGGATTGGGAGATGTTATGTACTGAGAAAAACTCCTCGTCCCCTTATACTTCCTATTCCCCATTTTTTCAAACCTTTATATAAATCCATTTCTAAATCTCCAAAGGAAGGCAGCGAATCCGAGAGCGTACCAATGTTTGTCACTCTGGACTGATGTTGGCATGTATCGCGAGTGTCCACATGCGACAGTATCCATTTATCACTAGGTGGACTGTCTACTCGATTGTCACCTCTTTTCTATAAAAAGAAAATTAAGACAGGAGATACCATTTCACTGTAACAGTGTTCTAGCTGAGCCTCTATCAAGCACAGCTAGAACTCTTTACAAACTAGCTATGCTAAGATCATCCTAAGTTGATTGTTTACCTAACCAGGGCGGCATAATCGCATGTGCGACAAAGCCCTTTACTATGATAAAGAAAAAAAAAAAGTTACCATTTGATATACGAATAAGTTACGAATAACCTTAGATCAAAACTAAAAGGGAAGATAATATGGTACGTTCGTACATTGCGTCAACTGAAAATAGGCTCGAATGCACAAATAAAACAAACAAAGTAGGGACATTGAACTTAGATGTGATGTATGTTTATTCAAACTAAAAAAAACAGACGGTAATAACCTTCTCATTCATCTGTTCGTTCATTTGTTAATAAGAAAAGAGTGATGAAAAGGTTCATGAATTATTTATAATTAATTAATGATAAAATGACTTTTGAAAAGATTTGAATCCATAATTCTTAGTTCATTCACTTGTAGGTACATTGTTGAGCTTGTCATAGTTAAATCCATAAAATCCTTTTGATGTGTTCAAACTGAACGTAATCAAAAGTTACAGACACAGCATATGTCATGATTACATACCCACGAACTCTACTTGGTTACACTTTCCCAGTAGATTGGAGTACACTAGCTCTGACAAAGTAACTTGAAACGTGGCGGTTTCTGTCTCCTTATTTTTTTTATATAGAAAAGTTGGGAGACGACCATGCGGGCCATATGATGATAAGTGGTCACCGCCGCCCATGGACACCTGCATCACCAGGGGGCATGCGGGTGTATTGCCGACCTTTCAGAATACTGCACAACTCTCTTAAGAGCTCAATATATAGCGGCAAAATTCAGCTGGTAGTTCATTCCACAACTTTCGGTTTCGCGGTATAAAGTGTCTTGATGGCCGCACTGTAAGCAACGACTCTTTGTCAAGAAACTACGGATGAGCCGTGCGATTACAACGGGAGGTGCGATGGTAAAAATGTGGTCCAGTTTATACCTATGAGGATCGAAACGACGCGTGTAGCGCTCGATATGCTTGTGCAGCCGATCGCTGCCACTGCTTGCGGTGACCACGCATAAAGGCCTATACAAATTACCACGATATTTGAGTATGGGTATGGTACAATACACACTGGGTACATTATGACAAGAAATCCCCGTGTGTTTGCATGAGAAGGCCTGTGCCAAAGAATAGGACGATTACGTCCCTCTGTATTGCTCTTGCTGTTATATGGTAGACTGCAATCTATTGGATAGATTGGAAACCTCAATTGCAGTAATAATGTGTCGATATTGGCATATTGGCATTGTCACTTATTATAGTATAAAAAAAAATAAAGACTTTTGTATATTACATAAATATTTATTGAACGGAATATTGTCCATTTAATTCGACTACCTTTCGCCATTTTTCTGGCACAGCCATTATCCCATCGCTCTAAAAAATTTTCGGTTTCTGAGCGAAAAACTAATTTAAATGATTTAGTCTTCTCTTGAATGTAATTTTACTCCATTTAGAGAATTTTGTAAACGATAATGCGATGGTGCTATGTCTGGTCTGTGTGGAGGATTCATTTAAACTTTCCAGCCAAAGTCCATCCATTTTTATTTAGTCACGATGTATGACTAATGTATGTCACCTTTTCTATTCAATTTCAATTCTACTAATTGCTAACAGTAGACATCAGACTTAATCGTTTGGTCATGTGGTAAAAACTCGTAATATACAATGCCTTTCCAGTCCCACCATACACATAACATGACTTTGTTCGGAGTGAGGCCTGGCTTTGGGACTATTTGTGATGGCTCACCTTGCTTAGACCAAGATCATTTTCGAACATTGTTCCATAAATTGTTCCGAACATAAATGATCCACTCTTCTCATCACCTGTTACCAATCTCTTCAGAAATGGATCAATTTCATTTCATTTTAGCAACATCTTACATATGGAAATTCTATTCACCAAGTTTCACCACCAAGTGAATGTTAAGCTCTTCCGCAATTTGATAACTGCCTATGTGTCCATCTGTTTCAATTTTTTTCAATGATAACACCAACATTTAGTTTTACAGGACGACCACAGCGAGGAACATCATTCACATCAATATTTCCAGACCTGAATGGACTGAACCATTTTTTGCAGTAGTTTTAGATAAAGCATCTTCACTGTCAACACCACAAATCTCTTTTTGATCGGGTAATTCTTGTAATCAAAATTTTTCTTTAAGGTTTCTGCTGATTGAACAATTTTTTCTTGCAATTCTTCACTTGAATTAATAGGAGCAGAGTATACTAAGTCTTTCATACGCCCCAAACGTAGAAATCCAGAGGCGTTAAGTCTGGACAACGTGCAGGCCAGGGAATCGGTACTCCTTGGCCAATCCATCGAGCGGGGAATTTTCTGTTGAGATGTTCTCTTACTGTTACTGAGACTAACTTACTGACTACTGAGAAACTACTGACTTACTTACTTAGAAGATCTTCCAACATGATGGTCCAACTCATTACCGCCATAATGAGCTGGACCATCATGCTGGAAGATCCTCTTCTTGTTGCTAAGCAGATGTCTTATAACAGTAGAAGCATTTCATCACTCAAAACGATTTCGTGCGTTTGTTTCCCCGTTTAAATTTTGTGACAAAAAGAAAGGTCCTGTTAAATCTTCGCCAATTAATTCCATTCACACGTTTTCGCCGAATCTCGTCTAAAAGCCGCTTTCCCGTTTTTTTCTTGGATAGTATTATTATATTGGATTATATTGAGTTTTACCCCATTATCGCGCCATTTTGTACAGGCCTTTATGTTGCTATGCTACGAACCGAGGCGCACGTAGGAGATCGTGGACCCGCTACAATGCTACGCGCATAGGCGCTATATTTGTCAGTCACTAGTCGATTTTGCTAGTTGTTGCTGCTTACATATCTAAATGGCACTGCACTGCGCAGCAAATATTACCTCATTTGAAACCAAATGGACGCGAGTCTTCAAATGTATAAAATTATACGTTACCTTTTTTAGTTTTTACTTTTAGTTTTATTCATCCAAGCACAACTCGTAATTACTTAGCACCTGGCACAATTGTAACAGTAATAGTCGATGGTAGTTCCTTATAATTAGGATTGTTCTTCTGCTTTCTTTAGACTTTTGAAGTTCTAGAAATTGAATTATGACAGCACGCTTAAGTCACAAGTTTAATGTGAACTATGAAAAAAGTTTTCTTGGAGCTTTGAGTCTGTAACTAATCAGGGGTTCTCAGGGGAACAATATTAAAAAACGGAAACTAAATTATACCCGAAATGTTTCTGTTTCTCTTTTTATTATTGTTCTTAAAACGTACAGGATGCCATATATAATTAAGTATCCTTTAAATTCATTCAATTTTTATCGCTTGCCATGTGCAATCACACAATATCGAGCAAATGAGTAGACTAAGCGAACGGATAAAAAACTTTTTTAATTATTTTTAATCCATTTTATTTTCAACGAATAAATTTAATTTGTAGATCGCTATTTGCTAAGTATGCCAAACGTATTCAATTTTATGAGCAACTATGTCGTAGGACAATGTGCTAAAATTTTCCATAACTATAAATTTAACCTATTTCTTGTTATATCCTTAACTTGTCACAGCCATGAAACACATGTTCCACCAACGCACATAAATATCGTACAAAACCTTTTCCGTGTGCTATATAACAAGGTACGGAACATATTCCAATGAGCTGGTCCCCAAAAATGGACAAGGAAGGGACGCGGACGGATCCGCCTAAAGGTAAAAATATAGCAATGTTTACGTTACCGAAAACTGTAATCGACTCGTATTATGTAAATATATGACAAAAATTCAAGTGGCTGATTTTACAGGATGGGATAGTAAGGACAATTATTATACTCTACTCCCTACTTTCAAACATATCCTATTAATTCTCAACTAGTCCTATCGAGTAATAAGTACTCGTATAATGCAATAAAAGAAACTCCTTTTTTATTGTTATATTCCTTACTCCCCATCCCATTTTCCATTGGATCCCATTACATAAAAACTTTCCTTTTCCATCCGCCTTAAACCTTCAGTCACCCATCAAGAGAGAACATTTGAACTCTTCAACTCCTTGCTCGCCTCCTCAATCTATTTCCAACCCAAAGGTTTCCTGGCGATAAAGCCCCCGGTTATACTTCTAATTACTGTACTTTGTATTTCTCTATAGGTTTTTGGTGTACAATAAAGTGCATCTATCTATGGGTGGGCTGATGAGTGATGAGTTGAGGACTTAATGTAAGAGAATGCTCGATGGCAGAATGTGAGTGAATAATTTAATGTATTAGAGTTAAGCTTGTTATTTGGAACGGTTTTTTAAATGGTTGTGTTATAAATGTTAAATAAATTATACTCCCTGTTCGATGAAATAGGATGATAGGTTTTGACATAATCAATATCTTACAAAACAGTTGCCTATCCACAAACACGTATCTCGAAACATGGATATTTAACCGTCCCTAAATTTACTTACATAAATTCCAGCCAATATTTTCACTCTGGATAGCAAATATTAATATTAAACAAGATTAACATTCATGAGATCCGGGTGGATAACGATTTTATCTGATGCTCATCGCTTTTTCTTTCGCATATTCGAAGCGTGACGTTGTAGTACTCGCAATTGGATATGCTATATAGCAATTTATTGAATAATATTCAACTGCCGAGTTTATTGAACTGAAAATTTTATTTTAATTGACTACTGATTTATACAACGCGTATGCTTTTTATGCGTAATCTTTTGTTTTAGGTTAAAAAATTAATAAAAATGTAAGTATTCCTCAGTCATCCGTCTTCATCCTGTAAGTTGCTAGTCACGTATCTCATTTGCAACAAACAACCATTCGTGAAAAAAGTTATATGTTTCCGATTTATCTTTCAGCGGGAACTTCAAAAGTTTAAGGCGTTCGGTATTATTCTTGCCTCATCAGTATCCAATAGAAAAGTTGTTGAACCTTTTTCTTTGTGGCGGACCTTTGTGATACATCCTTTGATTTTATTGTTGCATTCGCGCTCGGAATGCAAATTAGTTGTTTGGGATAAAAGCATTTTATGTAGAATATTATATTGTTATGAAACAAACAAAATACTAAATACAGTAAGTAGGTCGACGGTGAATCAGTGTCGTGGACCTTCCTAACTCCTGTAGCTCAGTAGGTACGTCATAAAGAACTATTAGCTCATCTTCACCCCAGACTTTATTAGTAAACGTAAAAAACGTATTAAAGTGATTTACTTATAATAGTTATTGACCACGGCTTTGATCGCGTAAATTTTATTTTAAAGGCAATTGACATCCCTGGAAAAACTAATATTTTTTTTAAGATTTTATTTTAAAACTAATTTGCTCTCCCTGGAATTCCTAATCAATTTTCCAATTTTGTTGTAAACGTAACTGCCTCCCCCTGAAAAATCTAATGAATTTTACGGTATAAAAAGTATCCTAATTCCTTCTTCGGATTTCAGACTACTCTCGGCCAAATGTCAGTGAAGCAGTGTCAGCAGTTTAATCACGAAGACGTAACAAAGAGGCAAAACACTTTTAGTTGTGGAAATATGGATTAGTAATACAACTCATTTTGCACAACAATTGCCATAGCCCACATTTCAATAATGTAGGTGAATTTGAAATTTAAAAAGATATCAGAACTCGTACTAACCGTTGATGGTCACTAAAAGTTCCGACAAATGTAGAAACAAAGAGGAAGTAACAGATTAGCATAATTACCAGGTGGTAATGAATGGACTTCAAGAGTAGAAAGACATGACCCGTGATCTTACATTCCTAAACATAAAAGTGCATACTTCCTCTCTATATAATGAGGTTGTCGAGAGTTAGAAACAATCTTGGTATATTTAAATTTCATTGTACAAGTTACATTAACACTGACTTTAGGGGGAAACCCGACCGTAGATTAGTCTAGAAATAAATAACAAAAGGTAATATTATTTTTTCTTTTCGAATATACTATGAAAAAATCAAAGTGTTGAACGTTGTTTTCCTCTTACCCCTGAAGCAGATTGACTAAACGTTTTCCTTATTTCCTATCAAATTCTTTCGGTTGTAACATATTAGAGCAATATAAGCGTCGCCTTTGTAGTGTTTGTAAAAATGAAGAAAATTGTAACAAACAACCGTATCGACGCGTTATTCAGAGAAATGTTTCTCTTATGTGAGAAATACTTTTCCCAATAATGTAAAGAGTCTGTTATAACCAGTGCCTTTATAAAAGATATTAAGAATGGATTTGGAGAAATAGTTGGGAAAATGTTGAAGGATAGGATAGGATGGAATGGGAATGGGCTCTGACATATCCCACTCGCCACCGAAACACACACGTACATGTAATTGTGGTGCGTGCAACGCAGGGTCATGTCAGCAGGTATACGCGGGATTCGCGCTGCATATGCGTTGCGTTCATTTAAAGATTTGCGAATATTTCGTCGAAATTTCTCTAATAAAGATGTATAATCATAAAAAGATGTTTTCGTACTTACTTAAAGTACGAAAACATCTTTATATGATTGTCTTAGTAGTTTCAATATATATATATATTGAATATATATATATATATAATATTAAATATATATATATAGATATATTTATATGATGTATGTTCTGTTGATGACCTTTAAATAAATAAAATCAACGATATGAATTACATTTACACATCGTGGAATCAAGTCATCATTTGTGCACCAAATTTGCTGTTGCATAAATAGTTTTTAAATTACAGAACACTATATACTCGTACTTAACCTGGAAAGGCATGCAATCTTTATGTACCGAAATGACTGCTTGCTAACGAGAAACAGATGATCGATTCCTCATTTATGACGAAGCTTATGCATCGTCAGATACTGTAGAGTGTAGAGTGTAGATACTTTTTAGTTGATAAGGTCGCAGTTAAAGCGCATTTACACAAGGAGAGTTTCTCTAGCGATCCGGGAGAAAATATTGTGTATGATTTTCGTATGCGTCCAAAGTGTACATGATTTTCGCCTACAATTGTCCATATGATGATGAAAACTCGATAATAACAGCAAACATATTCTAAACCGATTCTCTCCTGTATGCGTTTGAGAAACTCTCCTTGTGTAAATAAGCTTTTAATCATTATAAAGAAAAGACATTGCATGTTTTTCATAAGGAGTGGGTATGTACTTCCTTTATTAGCCGCTGTTTGTATTCGGTGTTACGCATTTCTGCTTCCGACTCCTGTTCCCAAGCTAAAATTAATGATAATGACGTCGGCAATGTCATGTGAGGCTTTGTATTGTGGAATTGTTTAAAGGATAATAGGTGCTTAGATTTGACAATGCTCTACTGGATAGGTTAAAATCACATGTTAACATACGGCCCTTTGAAAGCATACTAAGGTCTATATATCGGTCTTTAGATTGGATAAATAGACCTTTCTAGGTCATAGGCTCCTAGATAAATACGTAATACGATACTGAAAACTGCAGGTCTGCAGTTTCAGTATTCTGCACATCTGCAGATCTGAAACAAAATCGTTGAATTTCGAAATTAGCGCGAACAGGCAGGCTGACAGACATTGTCCCTTATTTAAATGGAGATGGAGATTAATAATGTTCAAAATTTACAATTGTGAGTAAACCAAGGCAAGTGTAACCTCTAGTAGGTACTTTCATACTTTAGAGATCTTCAATCTTGGAAGTGAAAAATATATGGAATCGACTAATATGTTCGAAACATACACCACGCAATATGGTGTCTTGCTACTCGTGGCAACAATTCATTTTTGCCGTCCGGAGCGCTGTGCTCTGTACAGTTATTAGTAAACATGTCATGTAAATAACAAAAATGTCAAGACGATGAGTAAATATCATTCAGGTAAGCAAAGTACATTTATAGATATGACAATTCACGTCATATGTATATGACATATATTATTTAGAAATCTTAAATGTAACAACTAAAAGTAATCCTAACTAACTAGTAACTAACAATTTAAAAGAATCTATTTCAGCTCATTAAGCAGATGTGTGTCACCTTGTGTGTGTCAGTAAGCAGGTGTGTGTGCGAGTGATGCTGATGATGCAAGGTGACAGTCACATCCAGTGGGAATGAGACGACATTATTGGTCTTCTTTGTCTAGTATCGTAGTAGAATATGTTTGAACGCCCGTATAATATATGCAAAGCTCTCTCTTTCTCTTCTTCCCACCAAGTAACCTATCGCGTCTCCTATTATACAATGGCAACAATTCCATTTATTGCCTTCAATGGAATCAAAACGATTCCATTTCCGGAATTTCGTTGTAAAAGGGCGTTTACTCGATTGTCATCATCTTTACAATCGTCGCCTTTTACAATCGGAATTGGAGGAATTCGTTTCATTACACATGCAAAGAACTTCGCAATGAATGAATGAAAACAGAAACCAATTTTTGTACAATAGACAGTTCTCGTGCATTTTCAAACCGCTTTTAGAGGCCCCCTAGACGATCAATCATATTGCGCAATTTTACGGATAGCGCAATATTTTTAATCGTTTAGGGATCATTTATCGTATAAGGCGCAATTCAATGGTATTGTGGAATTTAATTGTAGGTCTAGGAGCCGCTTTAGTACACCCAAGAGCTTACGCTTATATGAACAATGTGGTAACAACTGCGAAGCCCTACTTTTTGTACGAAAAAGTTACACTTAGCTAGTTTCACATAGTTCCAAAACTAGGCGTACTTAGGTAACGAGATGTCCCCGTACGGAATTTGCCAGATAGTTTATGAAGGACATTTTTTATAGAATACATGGCAGACGAGCGGGCGGGCCACGTGATGGTAAGTGGTCACCTCCGCCCATGGGCACCTGCAAAACCAGGTGATTTGCCGGTGCGCTGCCGACCTTGCAGAATCCTGTTCACAGCTCTCTTGAACTTATCAGATATGTATAAGTAATTAATTATATAACAGTATTGCCCTTAGATTTTATCCTTCAAGGTATCAACATAATATATTCAAATATATTCATTAAATACTGCTCAGAAAATCGTTTAGTATTTAGACAGACATTGATTTTTTTGGAAATAGTCGCCTGAAAGAATCTAGGGGTTGAATGAAACGTAATAATTTTAAGTTTTTTTTTTAGAAATAGGCGCAGATGAGTATGCTCGTAAGTGGTAAGTGGTACCTGATAGTAAGTGGGTACTGACGCCCATGGATATACGCTATACATCAGTCCAGAATGACAAACGTTGGCACGCCCCCGGATGCTCTACCTACAGATTAAGGAAAATGGGGAGGGATAGGATGGGATGAGAATGAGCTCTGGCATATCTCACTCACTACCGATACACGTACGTACATTGGGGAAATACGATAAAGGAGGAAACGCAGTACATTTCAAGGTAGTCTCCTGTTAGAGAGGGGGATAACGTTGCCAGTCGAGTGCGCCCAGCGGCTGTAGGAATGCAACATGCACTCTCCTCCTACCAAGTGATCATTGAATAAGCATCTAATAGGAGTACCTAACATTTCAGTGCAGTAAACTTCTTTAGTCAATAACAAAATGACAACTATAGTGTGATCATTTTGTTTATGATTTTTACAAGGACCAAAAGACAGGTTATAAATTTCAAATGAAATATGCAGTTTAAAAATCCAATAATTTATTTCTTCTTTTATTTATCTCTTTACCTATTATTGTCTCGAATCTCATAGTTTACCGTATTATCATAGTTTTAGTTTATCATTTTCGGATTAATAACAATAACAATTAATAACAAAACTTCCTCATTTTTTATTGTATAAGGGTCAGACCCGACATACAATATGAAATGTGTACAAAACGCGAAAGATTTTATAAAGTAACATGTCTTCAGTCGAGAGTACAAAGTTTCTTGTGATACTGCTGGCAACACCGCGGGGTAATGTTATTTGCCCATCCATGATCCTACTGCGAAAACCGCCGGCAAAAAAAAATTCTTGGAATACTGGTCGCGCCACGCGAACGGACCACGGGCAATAAATGTACTTTGAATTTTGATATTTTGTATTTTGCATTTTTATTTATTTTAAAGTATCAAATTATGTGGGCATATAAAACTGATTACATGTGTACAAAAGTACTTCAACTTTTTTTAGGTTGAATGGGCAGCAAATCAGGATCAACAAAACAAACTATTTTGGAATAACTGAAATAAATAAGTAATTTTAAATTACTTGGAATGCCATCACAAAGTCGAGAGTCCCGATCGACTGCCCATTCGGTATTTTCTACTGCTCATTGTAATTATTTTTCCTTCTTTTATTGAAAATGTTCCTGTTCTAATCATATCATTGACAAAAACTTTTCAATTTTTTTTTATATTCCCTAAAATAACAGATATAGATACTCCAATTTTTTTCTAAAAAGAACGCCTTCAGTACAACTAAATTAGACCACGGGTTCAATGACCTAACTACATTTCGGGTTTCCGAATAAATGTACGTAGGTAGTATTTCACTTCTTCGGTATTACACTGGATTTGTTTTTGACCTAAAAATAAATCCTTTCAGCGGATAATGGGTTCAACTTATAATTTTATCTCTGAGTAAAATTGGAAATGGATCGTATGTACGTATATCTAAATTTCCAGATTTGTCTATTACTACATCCAATTACAATTTCTATGTCCAAAATTTAATGAAAGTACCTTGTCACAGAAACCGAATTTCTGTGACAATTTCTGGGTACTAACTTAGTCACAGATACATAAGTTAGTAATTTGAGCATTCTGTATCCGTACAGACAAGTTGTATTTTTATGCTATTTATTTTAAGTTAGTTTTAAATGATATCGTAATATGATATACCTACGTTGTTTTCGTTAAATAAATTAATATTCAATTGAAAAAGTAAACTCTTTGATAAAGTAAACTCTTTGATAAAGTAAACTAAGTAAAAAAAACTCTTTGATATCAATTTCTAACTAACTAATTCTAACTAATTAATTTCTATCTAATAAGAATGCTTCGGTTAACGATAGCGCTATATTTACACTTTATTAATTGAACTAAATAACTTCCTTTCCTCTTTATTTCAAACTCCGCATAATTAAAGTAGCTACAAAATAAAATATACAGACTTATCCCGGAACAAAATTACATCCATCACATCAATTTATTATGAACAAAGGTACAAAAAAAATTGGAATGAGTGTACGAAACAAAAGGAATTACAATGAAAGTAAAAGTAACCCCCACCCCATAAAAATCCCGAATAAAAATAATAAGTACGAAGAGTTATAGCAAATATTTGTATCGTACTTTCCTTAAAAAATATGTATTTAGTATTATAAAAAATAAAAACATTTTACGTGGGCAAACAATGGGTCGAATCCTATTTATTAAAGAATGTTATGGGATAAATTGAGTTTAGAAAATATGTAAGTCTCAAAAAGTTAATCTGAGGTAAAACCTTTAATCTACTTTATTCTTCAAATATAGACTTTTTATATATAATTAACTACCCTGAGATACTTACTAAAAATCAATATCAAAATGTCTTGAAAAATTTCTAAGTTATATGGCTTAGAGTTATGGTTAGGTTAGGATTAGGATTGTCACTAAAACAATGGTGCCATTACAACCAAACGAGAGTGACGGAGATAGCGCAAGAAAGCTATTCATTGAAAATTCGCATTAGATATATCTAACTATTTAATGAGTTTGAAAAATTCTTTGTAATATAGGTTTGCTTTCTTCTCTAGTTTCGAATGAGAACTCAAAACATTTAAATTTCAACTACAGTCAACTAACGTATTGTTAACGTATGATAAGAATTTGAGTTTCTTCCTTAATGAACACGTTTAATTATCCAAATAAAAGGTACAAATGTAATGTAACTTAAATAAAGGTGTAAATGTAACTTAACTATTCCTGAATATATCGTATTTTCTAGATCTATCGAAATGTATATCTATTTCAAATTGATATTATTATCTAAGATATTATCTATTCAAATAGATATACTATTATGCATACAAATAGACTATTTGTATGCATAATAGTGGGTAAATGGGAAGTTTCACAAAAAGTTCATATGATTTTATTATATTAGTAATGTTTCATACAGACACTTTCGTTACATAATTTTCTTGGGTATTTAAAATTACAATTCATCATCACCTTAAAATACGTGACCCAATAATCAAAAACTAAAGTTAGTTCACACAGTTTTCCGCACCGAGGCACAAAAACAACAACCGCTTATGACCGTGTTTAATGCATACTTCTACATGTGCGCACTTCAACCTATTACAGACTAGTAATTGTACTTTATGGTTGCAACTCACGAGCGAGCGTCGAACTTTCTTGTACATAAATGTCCCCGTATATGCAACTAAAAACTTTGACAAAACTCCCGATCGGTTAAAAACTCTCATTTCTTGTCATCACTTACCTTTGAAAACGTTAAATTAAAAACATAAACCAGTGTTCTTGACAATCTGCAATAGTTTAATATAACCCGTACCATAGTTATGCGTAACGAAACGTATGTAAAAGAAAGACGCTTGATCATGCTCAATCAAGTAGAGATACAAAAAATATTTTGCAATTTATTAGGCATAGCGTAAACTTGAGAACGCTCATTTGGCCGCGCCCAATGCCACGGCGCACACTAAAACATGTAAGCACAACCACGTCGTCTAAGACCCATAAATTAGTTATCTTTAAAGATATTTCGATTTTGATTTTACAGATTGATTTCTAGTATCTTAGATAATTTAATCATAAAACTGTAAAAATATGATCTATACATATAATAAAACTGTAGAACCAGCGTGTCTGTACATTGAATATATTTACCAAAAACTAATTGGGGGTGATAAAGGAAGAGTATCAGAATACAAAAAGACGAATTTGAAAATTTTTGTCTGTCTGTCTGTTCGAACACACTAATCTCCAAAACTACTGAACGGATTTTCATAAGGTTTCCATGGGTTAATTAAGCTTAGCTTGGCGATTCGTATAGACTTTGTTTCATCAAAATCGGCCGACGAGAAGAAAAGATATTCTAATTTATAGTTTAAAAACTAAATATCCACTCGTACGAAGTCGCGGGCACAGCTAGTATAATATAAAAATATAATTTAATTGTAAAAACCCTATTTAAATAAGATGAATATTGTTAACTGTTGTTAGCTTTTCTACATGATAGTACGGTTACGGTCGGCTTCATATAAAACGTATCATGGAACTTATCTGCGGTCGCCGCTGTACGTGAGAAGAAACTGAAGCGTAAGGAAATAAAATGATTTAAAATAACATGCATTTGAAAGCACACGATTGGTCGGATGATATCGGGGTAATGCGACCTCTTTGAATAAAATTTTGAATAAGAGCGCAATTGTTTGAATATGTTATTCATTCGTGTGTGATTTGTATAAAATTTCGTTCATCGTTTAACTGACGTTTCAAAAGTTGATTTTCATGCCACCGGACAAAACAAATAATATTATTTTTATTTTTTAATTGCCTCTTCAGCCTTAACGTCCCACTGCAGGGCACTGGCTTCCTCTTGTGAATCACTAGGAGGACCGCAAACCGCCACGCTAGCCAAGCGGGATGGAGAGTCCACTCTTTTATTGGTGATGTAGTTCCTCAAGGCTTGTGATAGGGGCTTTGCTAACCCTTCGTCGCCTTTTACAACACCGACACCACACGACCTGAAATAAGATTTAATAGTGCTACTGCTGACTGTACATTTCGTTGAAATTACAGTATTTTTAACTGGATATTCAAAAATGTCAACAAATATACTGATTCTAATAACTCGCTGTATATTCCAAAGACCGCCCTTCATTTGTCGTTAATTGAAATACGATACACCAGTTTCAGGTGACATTTTCGGAACTTCGATTATTATCTTTTGATTTTTTCTTGAAATGTGATATTTCCGTGTTACTTATTTGTTTACTAAGAAATTAATTATACAACGGAGGAGGTGAGTTTGCATTACACTGTAAACTAACACTGTTTTTGCTATTCAGTGAATTAGACTAGAGTAAGGTTGGGGATATGATATTTCGGATCCATATATATATTGCATTTATATCAAATCATTTATATTGGGAAAACATAGGTAACAAATATATTGTTAATTATTACAAACATTACCCATTATTTTCTGCCCCAACATGCGTGCATATCTACCCCAACAGTGATGGCATATCTCCCTTGTTTTTGTGATCTAAGGTTATAACCACATTTTATCAATGTCTCAGATATACGTATATATCTCATGTAAAAATTATAATTTCAGAATATACCTAATGTCAAAATTTTTCATGACAACAAAAAGAAAATCCTTTCATTCCAAGTACAACTAAGTACCTACATTTCAAAACATGCTAATTTTGCAAATGGAAAGCCAGAAACGCACTTATCTCTGAAGCTATTTCCACGCTACTTTAATGCATACAGCAATAAATAACAAGAGTGAAATGCATGCAATTGCACTAAATCAGGAGTTAGGTGGATTGGAATGAGTCAGAGTTCCGTATTAGCTGGATTGTTTTTATTTAAATAAACAAATAAAAAATTCGAAGGAATCGGTTTCAGAACGCCGCGGTCCAAGTATCAGCGGTCAAATTATATCAAAGTAGCGGTCAAATTATATCATCAAATTGTATAGTAGTATTTGAAATTTGATTTATTGGTTGCTCGACAACTACAGAAGTAAACAAAGCCATCTTAAAAATTGAGAAATTGAGAAAATGTGAGCTTGCGAAGTTAGCCGGTAGTGTCTGGATGAGAAGAGCGAAAGAGCGTGTGGAGAGACATAAACTGATAGTATGGTATAATAGGAATCTTGCGAATATTTGAGATATCACCGTCTATGTTACGTTCCTGTGTTAATGACGTTATAACACAAAAGTGTCATTAAAGTGTGTACGCGCATTGCATAAAACTAATCACAAATTTATTAGATTGTTCCATATTGTAATGTAATATTTGTATAATTAACAATTACTTTACGAAAAAATTTCTTTTTCTTTTGCGACCCATGCTGCAGCCGTACATAATTTTGTCAAATATATTCGTTATAAAAATATGAACAAAACATTGACATACGAATGGCTAACAATAAAATAGCGAGACATAACAAAGCCGCTATAACATAACAAACATAACAAACATAACAAACATGACAAACATGACAAACATGACAAACATGACAAACATGACAAACATGACAAACATGACAAACATGACAAACATGACAAACATGACAAACATAACAAAGAAGCTCTGAGGAATTACACCACCTAAGATTGAATTCGCCAACTTGCTTGTAAAGCGCGCAACGTGTCGTTTTAAAGCCTTACATCCGGCCACGTCCACGTTCGTTCGGCCACAATGTCCACGAGAAGGCGCAAGTCCACCAGTGGATACTGAAGGGGCTGGTTGCAATGTAATTACACTGCACAGACATGCCATATTATCTTACTAAAGTTAAATCATTGAAACAAGGTCATTTAAAAGTTTAATATATTTTTTTACAAGAAAACGTTCGCTCGTAAATATTTAATTTACACATTCTGGGAAATTGGAGAAAATTGTTATTATTATTAACTTGTGAGTTAATTAATTTCCGTGAGTCTTCCGCCGCAATCTTAATTCCTGGTGCTTGTGTTACATTCAGGGTTCGCTGTTATATATCAGCGAATATATATCATGAATTAATGTTGTATATCATGATATATATCAATTGATATTTATATCGATATATATCAATTGATATTGGAACGAAATTCCTTTACGCGGCTTGCGGTAGGTGTGATTCGAGAGAAAATGTAACGTCACGTAAGATTTTTACCCCCTCCATACGCCTTTCTCTTTCTCTGTGTGTGTGCGTGCGAGTATCGATAGCGAGACTCAAGCAGAATAACAGACGTGCAGACTAGTGCATGGCCGGTTGTATAACCAAAATTTTTGATTTGATTTCTTATTTTAAATTATTTGCATTGAAAATATGATATAAAATAAAAAAAAATACATGAACTATACAGATTTTATTTCGAATTACATTCGGAGTTTAAAAAAAAAATGCGTGAGGATCTTCGTTCCTGACGGGGATCCCCTGACCGCACATTTATTTATATCGATATATATCAATTGATATTTATATCGATATAAATATCATATATATCAATCTATATATATCAATTGATATTTATCGTAAAACTAGAAATTGTTATAAATTGTTATACTGACATAAATAAAAATTATGATCACTGCCACTGCCAATGATCCAACACTAAAGATTATAATTTAGTTGGATGTTGATTTAGTATTATTTTATTTATGAATTAATTATTATTTATTAATCTCAAAGACTATTTTTTGTTTTGTTTTATATTATTGTAAATAAGTCTATTAAATAAATTCAATGTTTCATTTAATAATTTTGACAAATTAATACCACTTACAGAATGAAATTCGCGTCTTTTGTACATGATATATATCGGATATTTTGATATTTATTATAAATAGCGAAATTTTTACGAACCCTGGGTAGATTACTCCAACTAAACAGATTAAAAATAAAGAGAACAACCGTGGGTGGTTTATTGGGTTAACTATGTTAAGTGTTCGCATAAATAATGTCGTCCCACTAACTTATAAAGATGACTGTATTGAAATGAAATTTGATTGGGATCAATATTATTATTATTAGTTTTCCCTTGTCTTACTAACGGAGAATTTGGGAGAAAATATTCGACATAAGGAAAACACGCGTCGAATCCTTTGACGTATACCGATGCGTAGGTATTCAATATAATTACGTAATAGTAACAGAGAACGGGATTTTCAAACAACACGTGTATAGATAAATTTATAATTAGGTACTTTGATTTAGTGTCCAACTGGGCTAAATCGTAGGTATTATTTGGTGTTGCTACTGTAGGTATCTTACATTGAAAAAATAACAGAAGAACATAAAACTATTTTTACATCTATTTTTTACATTTTTATTTATTCCCATTACGATTTATATTTTTTTTTTATTTCTATTATCAGTTGTATTACTACTTTTATTCTAATTATTTTACTGCTTCTACTAAAAGTAACTACTTTATGTATTGTATATAGGTTTACATAGATTGTAGGTACCTATTTTAGCACTTTTAGCGATAAGTAAAACCACCGTTTGTGTATTTTGTGTCTACAATGTTTATTTATTTATTTACTTTACACACAAATGATAAAAATAGTTACAAAGAAAAATACATACAAAGAGCGTGATAATTCCCTTAGGAGATTTCTACCAGCAAATTGTTTTGTGTTCGTTGTAGATTTGTTTGATTTGGTGTGCAATAAAAAGTTTTCTTTATCTGTCTATGGATTTATATTTATAAGATTAACTACATACTCCCTTACTTATTGGAAATTCTGTTTAAATTTTAAAAAAGGTTGAGTAAAATTCTTTATCTAAACAATTTAAAATCGTTTTATTTTATAAAAAAGGAAGGTAAGACGGGTATTTTTAGCATTGAACGAGAACTATAAGAACAATTTTACTTGAATTTACAGAAAACCTGTTATTACTTCGACACTACTATATTCCGTGACATGTATGTTGCTAAACTTCCATCATTTTATTTCGAGAGAACGTGATGGCACTTTATTATGTTACTGTCTCAAAGAACTTTAATAAAAGTAATGTCATATGACGTTTGAAGAACTGCGTGATCACGAGCTCTTGGAAGAAATTCTCTGTTATAAATCAATACCTACCATTGTTTGGCATTTCTTTGAAAAATCCAATATCGCCACGTGAAAACGTTAGAAGACGTGCTATTTTTTCAGAAGTATTTTTAGATATATTCAGTTGATTTACTTTTTCATATATTCCTTTTTGCTAGGCTGATAATATTTCAATAGAATCAAACAAAACATGAAATAAAGAAACATACATTTCTGGTTTCCTTTTATATATTTAATGTTTATGTTACGGGTAGCGTTCAAATCGTGACTAAACCTAAGTTTACCTGGATTTACTTAATATTACCCAAGATCTATTGGTATAGTTGAAATAAACTACCGTTTGGACCTTACCCGTATAAACCTAGATCCAATTACCTGTACTTACTTAAAATTTAAATTGTTCCGAGTTAGTTACTACCTATTAACTCCCCATCATATTTAGTTTATTCTTAATTTTAATTTGCTTCATAAATAAAGTTTTCATACGTGTAAATAATATAAGGTTTTACAAAAATAGTGTAAAATATAATAATTAAAAATAAATAATTAGTGAATAAATTACTCGTATCTGCATAACACTTCTACACTCGCTCGCCTGGGTCTTTGACCTTAGAACGCGCTCGCTTCTCTTAATAAGTAAGTACGTGTTAGTACTTAAGGACTACGTAACGTATTATACAGCTCTCCGCTTTCGTTGATCGATTCGTGAACCATACAAGTCGCGATCCCACTCCACTCGATTGTTGTTGCCACAATATTTATCGATATTTTCAATTATATTGTTGTACACTGAAGGCCGATCATAAATACATAATTTACTATACTCTACTCGATGATAAATGAATCCCCTCATCTAGGAGTTGCCGATACTGCATTTTAAATCTCTTTGAAGAACTTTTCTTTGACGTAATGGAAAAACTTTGACGGTCGATAGTGGAGGCGAGACGTGGGTACCAGATTGATAAAACTTATAAACTACATCATTTTTAATATCTGGCTAGATCCTTGCTAAAACTGTACATCTGTATTTATATTTTCTATGTATTTATATCAGTCTGATTGCGTTAATTTCGGGATATATTGTGTACTTTTATATTAAATTTTTTTTATCTGTTTTCGAAAATAACGGAGAGGGGTCATCATGTTGAATCTAACTAGATGAATCTAGTTTACCATCTAGCTAGATGATACGTACACACGAACCATTAGTAGAAATATACAACGTGTCACCGAAATAACGCAAAACCAGATATACTAGGTTGACCAATAAGTTTCTAGAATCGGATACTTTACATTAAATTATAGGAATTCATTCTATTTCATTAGAATCTCAAATTCAGTAGATAGTGCCAAAAGAATTAAAAAAAAACTGACACCAATTTTATTTTTCGTTGTTCACATTTGGCGAGAATTTTATTGAATGGATGAATGAAAATGCGAGAATGAAGAACATAACGGGAATACCTCAGCTGGAAGTTAATTTCACAACTTTCGGGTTTACGGTATAAAGTGTCTTGAAGATCGCATCCAGCTATTCATTAATGTTTGATATAGGTATACCATACCATATGGTATGGCCATCAGTATGGTATATACCATCAGCCTGTGTCTTTCCACTGCTGGATATGGGCTTCTCCCAAGAACCGCCACCACCACCACAGACGGTCCTAAGCTCTTCTTATCTAGCCACAACCGGCGCCTTTCATCAATATAATCTCATCAACATGTTTGTTTCCTGTTTCTGTTACCATTAATAATTATATGTAATCATATTATAGAACTTCTGAATCAATTTGTTGAAGACAGAATAAGAATGTGGTAGCTTTTTTGTTCAAATACGGACAGAAATATTGGCTTAAGCTTATATGGAATCAGTGGTTGTTAAAATGTTAGTAGGAACAGACAATCCTCCCATTGTTTTCAGTGTGCCCAATCCATTATTCATGTTACCCAAACAGTGAAGAATAAAATTGGCCTACGAAAATAACCGATGCTAGTGAAAAAACTTATTTGGTTATATTTCTTTTATAGTGGAGATGTAGTCGTTCTTATTGTTAGCGCCATGTTTGAGGCATAAAATATATTGTAAAAAAAATATGTAAAATTTAACTTGTTATATTTCAGCATATATAGTAACAATTTTAGTCACACAAATTTGACGCAAAATCCTGAAAGATTTTTTGAAGTTAAATATTTCGATGTCTTGAGTAAAGAATCCATTCGGATTCACTGAATCGGAATTATTGGGAAAGTCCAGCTTAAGTGGCAGTAAAGACCTAAAGCATTTTACGTGAAAATTGCACACGCACGAACGCCTAAAGGATTAGGATCTTGACATAGAAACATCAAGTAACATAATCATTCTATAGTAGGCTATGGAATGTTTGTGTTAGTTATTTTTAACTTACATAATAATATGTATATCTACCGGTACATTTAGATAGGTGGATATCGTTTTTTTAATAAAGATTTCCTTGTAGTGATCGACCAATGAGGAATGGTCACCAATGAGGAAGTCCTGCGACGAGTCGGTCGGAAACGCGAACTATTGTAGACCGTTAAGTGCAGAAAAGTTGCATATTTGGATCACGTGCTAACGCATGAAAAATACGAACTCTTACAACTGATTACGATAATCGTCCCAGTAAAAATTAATTGCCTCGCTGTACTAATGAAAAATAACTGTTTAGCCTCACAAAAGGTTATAACTGGTGACAATAAAGATGGAGTTGTAGGAACACAGTAAATCACTAATAACCACGTCACGGTCACAAATGTGGAGGTACAGATCTTGCACGAAAACATTGGTCATCGGAATATTCGGGTATATTCGGCAAACGTCGAATTCATAAATAAAATAGAGCTTGTAATACCCTCAAAATATTTCATTCAATAGATAATAAATTTTATACGTATATGTTTTCATCAACTGTTACCGACCTCGTTTTAATTACCATTATATATTTAATTTTCAAAAAGGTATCTTGTCAATGTAATGATTTTGTGATGGATGTTAAAATCCTTTACTAATACATTAAAAAGCCACAATCAACCACAGTCAACTATAAGAGTCGCTTTCATAAAGATTCCTAAAAATTCGAGACAAGGAAAACACATAAATAAACAATCCGGTCAAATTATTTTTAATATATATGTTTATTTTTTAACTGAACGTACAAAATTTGAAAATACCTCCGAGAAAAACTATTTTAACAAAGAGTTCGTGATGCATCTGGTCTTTCCCTTACAAATATCCATAAAATTGTAAGCGCTGTAAGATGACAACAGCTCGAATTCATCAGAAACTCAAAAACAAGGTAGACCGAAAAAAATCTTATTAAGTCTTGACGATTTTGACTATTCTGTTATAATAAAAATGGTGCATAATTTCATCTGACTTTTATGAAAGTGTCAACACTCAAGTTTTTAAGACTGAAACCAATAGAAGCTCTTGATTTCAAATGATGCGAGAGTACATTACGAAAAATTCTTCGTCAGTTGGGTTTACGGTTCACTAAAACAACAACAACAGGAAAGTTTTGATGGAAAAGGATGATGTAAGATTGAAACGGATAAAAATACTTAGATTTTATTAAAATATTTCGATCTGTAGGCTGAGAATTTGTATATATTGTTGAAACTAATGTACCTACTTAGGTCACATATCATAAGTAAAAGTTAGACTGATTCTACAGGAAATGTATAAAACAAGCCAAGACAATGTCTTATTATAGTACATGCATGCAGTATAAATGAATTTATTCCCGGTGTTTTATTGATGTATAATGCTACGGATACAACAAGAGACTATCATAATGAGATGAACAGCGACAATTATGAAAATTGGTTACGTAATTACCTAAAAATTCGGTATTGATCGTTGATAATGCTGCATATCATAACAAATATGTGGATAAGCCTCCGAATTCAAATACATTGAAGCAAGATATAATAAATTATCGTCGATCCAACTTGGACAAAGCCACAAATTTACCAAGTTGTTTTTCGTGAAAAGGAAAGATTTGTGGAATATTCTAGGGACAAAATTTTAGCCGAATATTGACATACTGTATCAATACATTACCGCCATATCGTCCGAATTTCAATCTGGAACATGAATGAAATCTGAATGAAAGTATATTGCTTTGAATATGACCACAGTAAAAAAATGTTATTGGAAGAAATTGATATGATTGGTCCAGATGAATGGAAAATCAGATGCGAAGATGAATATCGAAAATATGAACATGCCAAGAATGATTTTATCAGTGGGATAATAATTCATACCTCTGAGAGTTCTGATGATTCTAAAAGTGACGATGAAGATTACTATTAATCTGATTATTGCATGGCAGATATTGAATCCATACCACCATTACATTACAGCATACAGGCTATTATTACATACATTACACAATATAGTTACTTATTGTAATTATCTAGTATGCAAATATACATGAATAAATAAAACCTAAGTAGCAAAAATGTAATACGATTATCTAGCAATATAGTGATATGTTTAGTAAAGATATAATGTCATTAGTTTTTCAAGGGAAAATAACAGCTCAGTTACGGACAAAAAGTATACAATCAGAGGTACGGTAATTTAGTGACGTGTATGACGCGTTCAGGTGGTTCCGGATTAGCCGATGGCCAATGTTTTCGTAATGTACCTATCTGTACTTTGTTATGTTTGTAGGTATCAGATGGTTGTGTAAGTAAACTGTAATCGTCCTCCATACTGTTTGTTATATTAAATGATCACAAAAAATAACTAAATCTACACATCTTGTTGGCATGCGGGAGACAACTGCATCGACTGGCGAGAACGGTGTGAACAGAGACGATATACCACAAATTGCTGACAACCGTTATATAATGGTGTGTACACTGTGTGAACATTATGTCCTTAAAAAGTCTCGCGAAGCGGAACTCCGTCGACTTGGTAACGACATTCTTAGTAATATAAAATTATTTACTTTAGTTATTCAAAACCAGGTTGTTTTATTGATCATTATTTACTGCTCATTTAGTATCTTTTTGTTGATTGTTCAAATACTATTATATGTACGTACCTATTTATATGTACTTCATTCAATCCTAACAACAGCACTTTGTGTTCAAGCGGTGACGCATCGAAATATTATCTACTCCATCTTTCTGCAATCTGATACGAAACAAACTGAACGTCTGAGATTTGTTCAACTGAAAGCAATGCTTCGATGGTAATGGCACCACTAGTGTTTGATTTCAATTCGAGATTCATTTTTCCTAAAACTTGTTTGCAATGACGTCTGATAGATCACACTAAAGATCTTCTATGTGATATTATTCTATATATATTCTATGAATATGACACAGATATAGACTGATTGATAACGCAAGCTATCCGTAGCTTTTCGCGCTCCTAGTCGTTGTAACAAACCACAAGGGTTTTAGAACATCAAACATTAAACTAGCCTTTAACGATAGAGACTTAAAAATTCTTTAACGATGATTACTCAGCGCTCAATGCTCTTTTTTATTTATTCATTTATTTCAAATATTAATATTTAACATTTTATATTTGGGTAAAATATAAAATATCGAATTATCTGCGATGTAGTTTTATAATATTTACAACACTAAATAAAACCCTACAAATATTCTTTACTAAATTCACTTGTTGTCCGAGAGAAAAAGGTACAAAGTAGAGTAAACATGAAGGCTGCTATTATACTGTCAAAGATGTTTAATAATGATGCACATGCACTACTCGTTCGCTATTGTAAAGGCTGGCCGACACCACACAGTTATTGCATTTAGGAGTTTTGTGCCGTTCATGTTAATCAACTATTGAGTATTTTTATTGAGACACTTAATAATAACCTCCGAATACTTTATTTTACATGAACACAATTACCAATAACGGTTACACAGATCGGTGAGCAGGAAATGACTGAAGGTAACAGGGGCGGTACGGTGCCGCTTAGCCTCTGCTGCTGAGTTAACAAAACACTGTGTCTAGCAATCGACACCGTGTCGACACTGTGTCCTTTACATCGCACCACTTCTTCTCTTCCCGTGGTTGTCGTAAAATGCGACTAAGGGATAACAAAACCGCTACCACAAGCCCTGAGGAACCTCTAAAAGAGTGGAATAGCCAACCGGCTTGATCCCTCGTGCACATGACATGCATGAGTGTACAATAAAAGGGCTCAGTAAGATTACTCGTTCGCTAACAAAACAAATTCTATTAACATACATATTTCAAAACAAATAATGTACCTACATGAAATAATTTCAAAGATCCTTGTAGTATAATAACAACTATCGGGATAAATATATCTATCACGATATACCGTCACGTATAATCGCAGACCTACGGTTATGTGCTTACGTGTATATTGCCCTCAGTTCGTGATCAATTTTTTCAGGCATAAGAACAAAAACCTTTTTATTTTATACATACCTTGTAACGCAGATCGTGTCTTACTGAAAATGGGGTCACTATCCTTAAGGCGTTTGTCCGTGGATGACCGATTCTAAGATCCGGGGATGATCACGATCTTAACATGTCCGATAACAGAAATTCCTTGTCTTCGTTTTGGACGATTCGATTATGTTGGATCAACTGCTTAATCCGGGCCGGAAAACGAAATATTTGACATACTATTCTTATTGGATAAAGCGGGAGCGTCAGAAATTTTACGTCGAAACGTAGGGAGAAATTCGTAAAAAGTTTATATAATATTAATAGAAAAACAATATTGTGCTTTTAGGTTTACTGACATGTCGCTATGAGATTTTTTTTCCAATTTATTGAAACATTGTCGTCAAAAACAGCAGTATAGTTTGGGTAAGTACTATTCAATATTTAACCGATTTAATGCGATTTTCAATTTATTATAATGTATTATAGACTTCTAGTATACATAAATAAACATAAAATAAATAGGATCATAATAATGTTACCCAATTAAATTTCGTGCTAAAAAGTTCGAAAAAGTTAAAATATTAAATTGTTTTAACTTTGGAAAAAGCTTTAATGTCATGATTAAGTAGTAAATTGTATTTTTTTGAACAGTAGCATATCTTCCAGTAGAGAGTAAGAGGGATAATAAAACTCATTATAAAGTAAACCCACTCATAGAAAAATGGAGAGTGCAATAGATCGAAGACACTCCTCACAATATTTCTTATCTTTCACGATCCTGTTTTCAAATTTATTCCTAATCCTTCAAACCTTCAGCGCATTCAGGAGCATGCCAACGGTGGTCACTTTTGACTAATGTTCGGAAGTATCGCACAAGTGCAATGGCGACAAAGTCTATTTATCACCAGGTGGTGGCCTTTTGCCACCTTCTTTCTATATAAAAAAACCAGGCAAGCTTCATAGCTTTTAATTTTTCTTTTTTAAGAAGTTCTGCTTGTATTTTTGACATTGCCATATAAGAAATTAAAAACCTGATTTCTTTATAGTATTATTTTTACTTTATTTCTTTCTTTTTTGCCGAATTTCAAGATGTCGTCAAATAACGATTTTCATCAGACTCACCTGGGATATACTGATACCTAGCATAATCGTTTAGAGCATTTTTACCGAAGTTGGAAAAAATCGGATGTCGCTCTCCTAGACTGTGGAGAGAGTAGTTATGGCGTCATCAAGATGGCTGGCGACGTTTTGTTTTAATTTTCTAATACCTCAACATTTATCAATATTTTATTTTTTTATTTTAAATCTGCCAAACTGCAGAAATAAATTGTAGTGTAGTCTATTGTACAATTACTTATATGACAAATGCTGTATTATGTTACAAACTATGTTAATACTTTTGTTTAGGTACCTACTACTATTATATAAACTTTGATTTTTTATCTATAATAAATGTTTTTTTAATTTGTTTTTTAAGACAGCTTTTGACATATTTTTAATTCTTAAATTTAAAGTTAAATTATTTTAAAATTTAGGTAGATACTATAATTGTCGTGTTCTTTTGCCATAATAATTGTAAACTTTGGGCACATGCAATTCTTATTTCGCCATTGCTCTGGTGCTATGGGGATGATTGACAATGTTTTTAAACTCATTAGATTGATTTTGTTCCAAATTGATTATTCACTTGCCAATTACAACGTTTGGATTACACATAGATTTTTAACTTAAAATTTAGTTAAACACATCAATTTAAGACGTCTAAACCGACCTTTAGAGAAGTTTCTTAGATACTTTCCTAAAACAAACAAAACCGTATCGACATAGCCAATTCGCGAAGTGATATCGAAAAATCCACGGATCCCCATAAACCGACGTTATTATTGTGCTCTGGCGAGCATTGCTGGAGTCGGGTCGAGGACATGATAAGCCTAATACCTCGGAGAGAGGCAATATGATGCTGTTTAGCAGATTGAACGCAAATTGCCCTAATTTTTTTATTATGAAAATTAAAAATGAGCAGACAATTTGCACCTAAAGGTTGCGGCATGACGGTTATCTAGAGAAACAAAATTAAGAAATACAACTGTCGCAGACGGGAAAGACTTTTTTAGTGTAGTCATTATTGTAATCTATTGTATTGTATTCAATAGATTACATATTGTATTCTATCTATCATTATTCTATCATATGATAGAATAATGTATTGTAAAATAGATCAAAATAGATTCTATCATTATTGTATTGTAAAGTTATAAAGATCAAAACAATAACTGCAACACCGATAAAGTTAGAAGGAATTTTATATATATAAATGTTATCTATACCTCTTGTATCGATATCTGTAATTTAAATGTAGGTACATACTCGTATTTAAAAATGATGCTGGAAATATTTTAACAACGTCCTGTATTTATTTAATTGAGCAACTTAAATAATGAACCGAACTTATTATTTTTTATTATTATACATAGTATAGATATTTCATATTTAGTCTTTAATACTTTAGTTTTTAATAATTTAACTTTAAACTGATATTTAATAAGTTGATTTCATTGTAGTGGATTCATTAGTCCTGTATCATAATAATAATGGAAGAAAGCGGTAGACGAACACACAGTCCACCTGGTGTAAGTCTACATACTGCCGTCCATGAGCATCTGCGGTAAATGGCAACTTCGTTCCAAAAACTTCGTTGCGCTGCCTACATTTGGAGATGTTGTATGAATTGATTTGGAGAAAGGGTTGGGAAATGAGAAGAGATAGGATAGGATGGGAATGGGCTCTGGCATATCTCAATCACTACCGAAATGCGTTCGTAACTTTGGGAATAGGAAAAGGTGGGAAATGCAGTACATTTCACAGTAGTCTTCTGTGAGAGAGTGGTAACGTGGCCAGTCGAGTGCATCCAGAGGCTGTTGGATTGCATCGTGCACCCTATCCCTCTTGTTTTGTTTCTCCATAATTAAAAACTAAAACACTCTTCTATGCGACAAACACAATTATTATCTCAACTTCTGTCAAAGTCAAAGACAAAACGAAAATACAAGAACATCAAATTGAGGAAGTTTTATAAGTAAACTTTTTCAGGTACGAGTGTATAATAAAATTACGTGAAAACGAAATTGCCGTCAACTGGAGGATGAAACAATGCTTAAGTCGTAAAATAATAATGGATTTACTTTTCACAGAAATGTATTCTTTATTACTCGTAGTTACTTTTCGTAAAATACGGTAGTTAGTTGACTTTTGTGTAACATAGTCAACGGCACAGAGTATATAATAATTATGACAGTTACTTTGAGAAAATCCCTAAGTCACTTACGACCACCAACGATGATGTTAACTTGAGATTTTTACCAACGCACTTCCCGTTATTATGGTGCGGTTCATCCGCACTTCCTTGACAAGGAGTCGTTGTGTACAGTGCGATCATCAAGACATTTTATACCGCGAACCCGAAAATTGTGGAATGAACTGCCAGGTGAAGTTTTTACGACGCTACGACATGGGATTCTTCAAGAGAGCTGTTAACAGGACTCTGCAAGGTTTGCAGCGCACCCGCACGCCTCCAAATGCTGCAGGCACCCATAGGCGGCAGTAGTCACTTACGCTTATGTGACCTTTCTCAACTGACATATAAAATTGCTTTGTAACTAACTCACCTGATGCTGAGCGGTTTATTATTCAATTGCAGATTTACAGTATGTCTATACGGGTGACATTAGATTTAATCGATCTATTCAGCCAATTTTAAATCTACCTATCCACCGCAATGTCACGTACTGTCCCTAACTAGGATTAAAGAACCCATCGTATGGTAAGTTTAAAAATCCGGTCAGGGACATTGAATCGGAATTGTGACCTTGATACCTTGACATTTAGGGAGTGGGAACGAAAATTTAAATAAATATTGACTCAGGATTCCTTCACAATTTCAACAAGACAATGTTCAGTTTGTATCTAATAGGGTTGCACTGACCCCAGCCGTCGTCCATACCCCGTTTTAACGCCCAGATAACACCCGCGAGGACTTTAGGACTTTTTTGGTTTCAATTATTCAGACTGTGGAAAGGGGATAGATAGTAGGAGTTCGTAATAAAAGATACCAGCTTAGATTCACTTCCAATTTTAATTACCGCAATATAAAAAACACACCCATGCAAATGTTTTTATATTATAATGTAATAAGTTAATCAGAGAGTTTATGTGGCAGCTTGCCTACTCAACATACAGGTATGATACGCGTACGAATTTACCACTTTCTAAAATTGCTGGTGGTTAATTTGACCAGAAGCATTTCAAAGAGTGGGCCACTCTATTACTTACGAAACAGATAGGGAGAAACAGAGCACCTTTAAAACTTTTAATCCTACATTTGTTGCTTTTCAAGACTACATGATGTAACCAATTGGGCATTTATTTTTACAAGTTTGGTTATTGAAAAATCATATTCTTTTGTATAAAACCACGCTCAGTGCCACACGCTAGGATTCCCTGTGTCATGTGTCCAGAAACAGAGTTGTTATGCTTGAATCTTTAAAAGTTATAAGCGCTGACGCAGCGCTCGACCCCAATGATTATTTTTACTACACTATTCGGAGTATTGTTACAATATGACGTGATCTTAAGGTAATCCTTATTTATCGATTATCACTTAACGTTTTCTAAGGAAACTTGAATATCCAAAAAAGTAAAAGCCTAGCTATACGTGTATTATTAGCGAGTCACGTCCTTAAATTATACGTAACTAGCAATTGCATGCGGTTTTGCCGGCTAAGAACTCCATCCCGCTATTTTCTATCATCTTGTCAAGATGTTTATGTTTGAAAGTCTTTATTGTTGAGAGTATTTGTTGAGAAGACAAACCTCCCGGTGCAATAGCACTTCAACATTACAAGAACATATTCCGATAGCCTAGGGCAGGGGTGCTCAAACTTGAACTGCTGACGATCTACCTCAATATTGTTAAACTACGATCGATCGACTCTGAGAGGCTGCAAGTATGTGTGATGCAGGATTGTCGTCTAGGTAGGGTGTATCGTGGCATAGATATTAGTTTTCCGCACAATATGCATTTTTTTAGTCAAATTAAGTCGGTCGATCGCGATCGACCGTTTGAGCACCCCTGGCCCTAGGGGATACCCTGTACCATATCACTCAACATACCTATTTCCATATAGCCTGCTGGATATAGGCCTCTCCCAAGACTCGCCACCACTCACGATCTTGGGCTCTTCTCATTCAGTCACCACCGGGAAGTGGTCGGTCTACCTCGCTGGAGGACGTCACATACTACCCTTCCCAGTACAAGTCTGCATCTTGTAGACAAGCAACCGACAGACAAACCTTGTTCTTTACATATAGTTCTTTACTTTACATAAAAGGCTTCATTGAAACAAATGATTAATGTTCACTTTACTGCTTATTTAGGTCTAAATATAAACTATATTTTCCGTCACAATAGACAGTCTTCTTAGCAAGTACTAAACATGACGGGAACATCGAAATAACAGACAAACAATGTTTTTAGTCATCATCATTTTACGCCCACTAAGATAGGCATAGAATATATCAATAAACAGAAGGGATACGTTAGTTTGTGAGTGGTAGAAGACGCCTTGCATGTGTGCGCGAAGTGCATGGTATGTGTGTGTAGCTGTTATGTGACTTACCAGTCATTCATCATAGCTCAATATGAACACAGTCAAAACTTTTAATAAAAAATCGTCAGACAAACATGCGATCAACATAGTGTAAACTTGTTATCGCCGTCCATGGACACTTGCAACATTAGGGGGATTGTAGATGCGTTATAGAAGCCTGTATAAGGAAATGTGAATGAATCGCACTTCGATGACGGACTATAGGGCTGTAGAAATCCGAGGTTGGTATTAAATCAAACAATTCTTCAGTGCATTCTCTATTAGAGCATTCAGACAGTAGACAGTCGAGTACGTCAGTGGCTGTGGAATTGCATAGTGCACCCCGAAAGAAATATTGGAAATAGAATATTTTAACGGAAGTTTAAATAGTCGTTATTGAACTCAGAATCAGACAAAGTCGACGACAAAGTTTGTCGTCTGGTGGAAATGCACGGTAAGGGGCGCCCGGGTACACATAGTCATGACGACTGCGATCAGGCGACCAATTACTCAAAAGGAGTATGATGTCTCTTGAACGTGTTCACGGAATGGCACAGTTTTGAGATTGTACAGCTGATCTTGCGACTGCGCCGCGCAGTCGGTCAAGCTTCTATTCACACGGAAAAACTTGTTTAAACGTTGACTTACAAGTATCGCTCCTTACCCTGTACACTACTTAGCTGGTAGTGTTATGAGGAATTTCTTTTCCCTTCTGCACTATTGACCAGTAGTCTCGTGGGTAAATTTCAAAATCCTTCATCCCCTACCAAGGTCACAGTTCCCCATTAAAATAAATATAATATTATATTTTTTCTTGTCTTAAGATTTAAATAAACAAAGCAGTCCAGAAGGGAAAAGAAATTTCCCCCGACTAGGCTCGGTAGTTTCGTGGGTCAGGAGCGACGAGAATGACGTATCATACGAGGCTGACTCCTCTGTGATTTTATCGATTTGTTGATTACTTACAAAGAAAGAGTACTTACAAAGGTCGCATGGTTGCGGGTCTTAGCGTCTTAGCAAACTGTGTTAAATTCTGGGACCCTTCTCTGCCATATGTTTCGTGAAGAATGTACATACATATAATTTAGATGCGTACGTTCAAATATGTCACAATAATGTTGTAGTACAATGTTTCCGTATGCACTCTAGTTGGTAAGCCTAATTTAAATTATTTAATTACTTAATCAGTACGACCAACCGTGTCAGTACGAGTACACTATTCGCTGCGACCAATGACAAGAAGGACTATGCAAAATTTTGCTTTTAAAATTCTTGTAAAGTCATTAGGAAATCTTTTCAGTGCTAGTCAAATTGGGTCCGAGTAAACGGAGATCCCCAGCGGGCAAAGCTGTAGCAAATAGTCGTGCTTGCCTTGCTGAGTAGAGATAATACAGAGGCGGATTTCTACAGAATGGTTGTTTGATAGATGACCCCATAATTGTGGACGACAACTGACCGCAACAGACATAATATGGGTCGCGCAAGGAACACGACCGTTATCTTTTGTTTTAAACTAGAGAAAAAATGTACTGCTATAAGGATTAATGAGGCGTGAACTGTTATTATGAACATGCAGAGATTTTACATTTTTATCTGACTGCTCATGCAGCTCTATATATAAGTAAAATTAACGCAAGGTCCATAAATATAGGGACATCGGCACCAAATATACTTTGATGTCGAAATCCTAGGCTCGGGGGCCCCAGTGCGCATAATATTTTTAAAGACATAGCGAAGCGCCTGGTTGACACCACCGTGCACCGGTGACACCAAGGCCGGCGCTCAGCGCATAGGCTTAGCAATTCAACGGGGTAATGTCGCAAGATTGCTGTAGTACCTTGTCACAACATCAAAATCTGTATACATATAATAAAACAGTAAAAGGGTTGAGTAGGTACATTGACTCAATTGTAAAAAGAAGTTGGGGGGTCTCATTAGATTTAGAAGCTACAGAACCCAAATAATAGGTTTTAAATTTTTTCTCTGTGTGTTTGTCTGTTGGTTTGAGCATCACGTAAAAACTCAACGGATTTGGATCGGGTTTTCAATAATGAATATCTAACTATCCAGAAGGAAAACTGGTATATGTGTCATCTTCATATGTCACAAGGAAATTAAATTATAGAGGAAAATAAAAAAACTACTTATAATAGAATTACTCAAAAACTATTGGATGGATTTTCATCCGTGAAATCTATTATGTCAGTGCTTTTACAGGTGTTAAAAATCTTTTACATCTGCTTAATCCACGCGAGAGAAGCCGTGGGTGGAAGTTAGTTAGTAATAATTCGTTTAATTAGTAAGTATAGTCCACCGATTAAATATGCTAACATGGGAGAGTAATAGGGACTTTAAAAATGGTATATGGTAACACCATCAAAAAAATACAGTGCTACCGATACATCTTGATACTTGATATAAAAAGTCTTATTAAAATATCCATGTTGTTAATTAAATTAGTAGATCATGAACAGACAACTAAATAAGGGTTATTTTTGGACCCCTGGTCCAAATTTAGGTTTCAAAGCCAAATAACAAAAATGGAACCCTTATCATTTGGGAATATAAGCGTGTGTTTATAAATAAGTAAATAATTAAAATAATCTACCCATGGACTGAACAACTTTCCCCAAGAAACCATATGCGAATTCTCACGGAAATGTTGAGAAAATGTTTTTTTCTGAGATACTTTGCTCTCGATGAAACAATATCAAATCTCTCACACAATATTTTTCTTTTGCTACCACATTTGGCATACTTGTATCCTAACTCTTTTATGATAGCTCTCAGACTATCTATATCTCCAGAAAAGTTTATATCTTGCTTCAGCTCACGCAGTAACTTACGTAATGTTGGTACCTCTTTACGAACTGCATAATATTCGTTAATATTATGACTTGCACACTTGTCGAAGTCATCTAAAACAACTTTTTTGAGGTGGCCAGATCTAGACCCTTTCCCTTTGCCTGAAGTACGCCATACACCGTTATTAGTTTAGACTTCATTCTTAATTTTTGACATGACTACACGAGATAGACCTGAAACATAAATAAAATATATTTACAAATAATAGCTCACAAACCAACATCAATCCTACGTTTAATTGATCGGACTCAGAATTTTAATTCTAATTCTATTTTTTTAGTTTTCTAATCTAATTTCTAATTTTGTATTTCTTATTTTAAATTCTAATATTTGGTAGCACAAAACATAACTCACTTAAAATACGACCAAAAAATAAAAAGTATCAAAACACACGACGAACATCACTGACTACTACAAACTACAGTGTTGCCAGTATGCGATTTCACTGTTTCTAAAAATGTCATGTAAACACATTTAATCGACGGAGAATACATAGGTTATCACGTTAGATTATGGGTTATTTATGTAAATAGTATTAAAGTGTTATTAATAAATAATAGTGTTATTTATAACATTATTATTTATAAACAATAATGTTATTTATAATAATACTTATAAAAATAATAAAATAAATTATACATATACCACCACAAAAAAAATACCTTACAAAAAATACCAAAATACCTTTTATAGAGTAACAAACTGCAAAAAAAGATTGTGCCTCTATTTCACTAAAAACCTTGACACAAACAAATAATTCTTACATGTTAGAGGACTTTGTTATTATTCTCAGGAAATTTCCCAAAACAACTCCAAAATAACGAGTTAATGTAAAGAGCTAAATCCCTTGAGTTCAATTTACGCCTAAAATCTCAAGTTCTTGACTAGGGTTATTATTATTCAAGTACATCGATTAGGCTTTGGTTTTTCACTAGTACAATCGTCAATCAGGAATAGATTAACTCAGGAAAGTTACAGAAAATTAACAAAAACTCAACTGTGAAACAGTAAATTCAACATTTTTATTGAAAATTTTATAGACTTACTTTTTATCATTTTTCTATTTATTTAGAACAAAAAAAATGATAGCGACTTCGACTGCGTAGACTTTAAATACTGTATAATAATATATCAAAAAACAATGTCAAAATCTAATGTTACATTCATCAGAAAACTGCTTAGAATCCGAGAGTGATCCTGTATCGTTATGTTTCACTTCATTTTCGTCTTGTTTCATCGTTTGTTGCATTGTTGTCGCGGGATGTTTAATAGTACATTGTTACCCTAGGGGTGAAAGTGACTTATTTCAGTCCCGAGACGGGGTTTGGTGCCCGAGCGCAGCGAGGGCGCCAATAGGTCGAGGGACTAAATAAGTCCTGAACCCCTAGGTAAACACTGTGCTGTTCATTACGAATACAAGGAAAGTAAAAATAAAACTACGAATTAGCAAAATAAAAAATGAATGAATTTTATTTCATAAATCAACAACTTTGGTGAGATATTTATTTAAAGTTTATGGTGACATTAGAGCAATTATTTATAGTTAGTGAAATGTTTTTTCCGGATATTTTCATATTTGATATTTTCTGGGATACTTGAGTTTCCACAGTATCCAGGGATTCTTGGGTGAATAACGCTCACCCTAGGGTGTATTGGGCTATTTTCACTTCGCTCCACAGGCAACTTCGGACCTACTTTCAGAGTATGAGTAATGAAAAAGTTATTTCTACTTTGCCATGTAATACTTGAATGGCCATGGAATTGCCATTACCTAACTGAACTCCGCAAAATCATCGGAAAGTTTTACCGCGCGGCGTTTATTAAAAGTGAATTTCGTTACGTTTTCGTTCGACCATTCATTTCGCGCAATAACTTTATTTTTATTAAATTGCCAGCTGGTGTATAAATATCGTATAATAATAATATTTGACGATTCCCGAACAGAGGGGACTTATTGTCAATAAGTATTATTATCTATTACTAATTGTCAACTTATTGTCTTTATAAGTCCATAGACTTATTGACTTTGGTTAAGATTTTATATCTTAAAATTTCGTAGTTTCAAGATTGTGTTTAAACAGAAACATACTCTAAGATCTGATTTTAATGTAAATCAACAAAGGTATGTTTTTAGTAAAGTCTCAATCTTTATCTTTTACGTTGTCGTTAGGCAACCTTCCTGCAGCCGAGCAAATAACGGACAAACAATAAATGGTCCAAAGTTGATTTTTTATCTGTAACACCTTTAATCGCTATTCAGTTATGTTAGATTAGCTGTGCCTGCGTCTTCGTACGTGCGGAATTTTAGTTTTTAAACTTTAAATTGGTATATATTGTCTTCCCGTCAGCCGATTTCGATGAAACACAGCCTATTCGAAGCACCAAGCTAAGCTTAATTAAACTGTGGAAACCCTATGGAAATCCGTTCAGTAGTTTTGGAGATTAGCGTGTTTGAACAGACAGACAGACAAAAAATTTCAAAATCGTCTTTTTGTATTCTGATACTCTTCCTTCATCGCCCCCAATCAGTTTTTGGTAAATATATTCAATGTACAGACACGCTGCTTCTACAGTTTTAGTAATTATATGTATAGATAGATATATTGATTTACAGTCATCGATATGGAAATAGACTAGATGACACATCATACGTTCTTATCAGACACCTGGTTGGCAAATTCTAGGGGGGGGGGGGGGGGTGAAGTAGATGAGGAGGGGTTCATTAAGAAGTCAAATTTGAAACTAAAGTACTAGGAAAGTATTGAACATAGAATATTATTAGATTCTAACCTACCTGCCCTACCTAGAGTGCTTGTATAACATATTTTATTATATATTCTCAAATGATGATTTACAGTGAATCAGATGTTTTTTGAATGGGTTATAATTTATAATCGTCTATAGTTTGAGCTATTAAAGTTCTATTTTAATTATTGCGTTTAAATGCTTTAAAGAGCGAAAGTATCAATGAAATATAATAGCTTTTGTTAGAATTCTTTGTGTTAAAAATACTTTTTGACTACCAATACAAATGTTAAGAGGATACTTGAATGAACTTATTGGTTTGGTTAATATTTTCTAACTTAAGGTATCGTTGTTTTTAGATAATGTTAAAAAAAAAATCTGATTTTTAAGATAAAGCAATAAATGTCTTATTTTTAAAATTTCACATATATAAAAGAAGTACATAACACAATGATTAAGTCATATATATCTATCTATACTAATATACTAAAGACGTAAAATTGTGTGTTTGTAGGTATGTTGGGGGTAATCTCTGGAATTACTGAACCGATTTGAAAAAATATTTCACAAATAGGAAGCTACATTATCCGTGTATAATAATTATAAACCGAAGCATAGCGAGGGGGGGGTCGCTAGAAAATGATAAATTAAGTCATATAATGATATAAACGGTATAAATGAGGCATATATATTTTCTACTAATTTCATTTTGATATTAACATGGATACTGTCCTGCTTTAATATATTTGCATAATATTATTAGGACGTTATATAAATAGACATATTGAAGGGTAAAGCGTAGGTGTTTAATGTAGGAAATACATGGAATTTTTAGATTAACTATTCATAAAGCGTAGGCTTTGAATATTTTTACACGTTTCTACATAAAACGCCTCGTGTAGGATATCCGATATCAACAATTTATGGGAGTATCCCGCTGTGTGAAACTATTCTGCTGTTAAGGCGAGCTTGACTACAAATACCTAATTCTATAGAATTTTATGGGCAGTTTTTCGAGCATAGAAAGGCCCTATTGTGGTCCTGGACGGATGTGATTTACAATTTTGTGCTCGCTTAAAAGACATAGCGCGGAAGTGGATCACTGATAAGATTAGGTTTCGCTTAAATAAAATTCAGTCATGTATGAATCCTCGAACGGAGACCATATACCGGGATATAACCTGTAGCACAGAATAAATAATAGTACTACGTACCGGTAGTGACTGGATGAGAAAAGCTGAAAATCGTGTGTGGGCTCTCCCAAGGACCGCCTCTGAATATATCCAGCAGTAGAGACACAGGCGGGTGGTATGGTATGGTATGAGTAAAAGTAAAAGCATAATAAGGTTAACAAATCGGAATCATCTGATTTCATATTTCTATGTTTTTTGTAAGACGGTAACCAATTTTGTATACCGTCTACGTACGGTGTTCTTGAGCTTGGGTGCAAATTCCTATTCTAAGAATGTCTTTCCTGAGATGGAGGTAGATAATCGCCTCTCAAGGCTCTCGCCACCGGATAGCTTTTGACCTCACATACGAGTTAATTAATCACTTATCACAAATGCACTCTTCCGAATTTTAAGTACCTACTTTTAAGTCCGAAAATTTGAACTCACGATATTAGTACCTATAGGTGACAGATCTGATATACCAGGTGTCAGTTACCCATTGAATATTATTTAACGATATATTCAACAGTGTAAAACTAACATTTGTGCGATTTGGACCCTACAATATCTCCTCGGTTCTGCATTGATCATGGTTGTATTATTTCTTACTCTCTAATTTAATTAGTAAAAGTAAATTAAAATGACTCTCCTCCGAACCGATGTGCCAACTTCGATACTCAACCAACGCGAAAGTTTAATGTCATCAAATTAAATCCCTTCGTCAACAGACATTTTGCAAAAAGTCGGCGTAGGCAGCGATTAAAAACTTTAAATTACGAATATTCGTATTAACGTACAGAAGTGGAGTCTCATTTATATACGCTTTGTATTTTGATTCTTTAACGTGAAGAGCAGTGTCGCTCAATGACAATGTTTGTCGTATTAGGACGAAAGGCTTATATTTAAACGAGGAGCATAACAAATATTTTTGATAACTGAAATAAATAATTTTAAGTTACAAAGATTATCATCATCAAGTCGACGGAGTCTTTATTGTCACCAGAGAACGTAAACCTAATCCACCTTTAAAGTATTTCCTACCATTGATTTGCTCCTCATTCAGCATTTTTGCTGATCTTTTAACTAAATGCTTCTAATTTTAAAACACTACATGACGTAACTGTCGTGCTTGACATTGAGGGACAGGTTAATTTCATTCAAGAAATGTATCAATAAATTGTATCTATTTTAATGTATACTATTTAGTGTTCACTTCTGTACGTACACTTGGCAGGCGGAAATACACTAATGTGGGTTAATAATGAATAATATTCGAATGTGAGTTTACTGGTAAACCGAATATTTTCTAATATAATAGGTTGTATTTATTTATTTATTGACCTGGCGAGCACATAAGCGCTTATCTTCCACTAGGTGCATGAGGCTGCATATAGGCTACATGAGGTTGCATATAGGCTAAATTTTACATATAGGCTAAAGCCTATATGTAAAATGAAGGTAAGACGTAAGTATTCGTACCTACATAATCAGGACAAGAAAATTATAGTCCCTATAATTAACCCACAGGCTATCTTTGGTTTATCAGAGCAAAGGCAAGGCGAGTGTGGAATAAAGCACTATAGTGGAAGATAGTGGAAGATAAGCGCTTATGTGCTCGCCAGGTCAATAAATAAATAAATACAACGTTGTTATTTTATCATGTTGTGTGGTGTCACCTGAATATAGATTAGCATGAACCCATTTCTTTCCGTGAGCATCGTAAAAAGCGACTAGGGATAACAAAGCCGCTACCACAAGCGCTGAATCACATCACCTCTAAAAGAGTGGGCTCGCCAACCCGCTTGGCCAGCGTAGCGTTTTAAGGCCTTACATCCCTCATGCGCAAGACAATGTGCACGAGTAGGCCCGTGTCCAGTAGTGAATACTGTAAAGGGCGTTTGATGGTGATTGATGTTATTTTATCGAAATATTGCACAAATAATAGTTGTGTCCACCTGGTAGTAAGTGGATACTTTCGCCCATGGACATCCGCGATACATGCCAACATCAGTTCAGAAAGACAAACGTTGGATGGCCGTGGGCTCTGGCATATCTCACTCACTACCGAAACAACTACATCCATTGGGGGAATAGGATAAAGTGCGATATGCAGAACTATCAAATTGTGAGTTAATTATAACGTCCACAATATTCCGTTATATCCCCAAGTTAGATCTCCTTTATAATTTTCTGATCAATTTTAGTGTTTTAGTAATTTTAGTAGAAATTCTATCTACCCCAATTTCCAATAATATTCCTCTTCCCGTCGGTGTTTTAAAAGGCGACTAAGGGATAACTATGCACCATCACAAGCCCTACACACCACCACCACTACACTACACCACCACTAAAAGAGTTAACTCGCCAATCCGCTTCGCCAGCACGGCGTTTTAAGGCTACGAGTATATACCTCATCCCTCGTGCACAAGACGATATAAGTATACGAAGAGGCCCATGTCCAGCAATGAATGTAAAAAGGACTGGTTACGGTAGGTATTAACATGTATAATTTTAATAACGGAAAACGACTCGGCCGGCCGACCCAAACGAAGGTCGGCCCTCAACTGCGACTACTGAGGAAAATGTGGCAACTGTCAGGCGGCTAATTGAAGAAAACCGACGTATCACCTATGAGGAGATTCGAGGACATTTGGGGATTGGTATGAGCCAAATTAAAAAAAAATACATCAGTATTTAAAAGTCAGGAAACTTTGTTGTCGCTGAATTCCTCATGAACACACCTCAGAACAGAAACAGGATCGTGTTGATTGGTGCATGTTACTATATGTTAAATAAATATGTTACAATATCCATAACCCGTTTTATTTATAAGCGCGAAACTTATAGTGTGCCCCACGTAGTACCTATTTATAGAGTGGTCCTAAACCCGTTGATGATTAGGGAGACCTACATCATATAAATCAAGGAGGCAACATATAAATACCTGCAAAGGGTATTTATATGTTGAGGGCAATATCGAAACTTCTATTTTTTTAACTAGTATTTTTACTAGTTAGTGTCCATAACAAGGTGTTTGATTGATTTTCACTGGCATGTACCGCAGATGTCCATGGACGATAGTGACCGCTCAGATGTCTGCTGGTCAGACACATTTTAACACTAAATAAGTTCCAAAACTAAAACGCAAGCAACTTAGGTTTAAAAAACAGCTTGAAACATATACATAGGTATTTATTTCTCTGAATTCGAGTCATTTAACCCTGACGATATACGCATTTTTTAATTTTGTTCCACATTACCTTTAATAAATAATATGATGCGTATCAATCACACATAACACGTTTTGGAAAAAGAAATGTGTTTTCATTGCTAGGATTTTTTTTATCAAATCAAATAGACTTGATTTATCACATCTCATTTGCTCATTTCATTTGCTTACATCTCATGTCCAGTAGGTGATAGCTGTGATGGAACATCCATACATACATAGAATGGTAAATTCATTACCCTTCCTTTTAGGCTTCGCCGTAATTGGATAACAAAAAATAATATAGTTTGATACTCACACAACGAGACATTGTAAACCGTTTTTATGTTTGGTTGCACTTTGCTCGCCAAATTTAGTTAGGCGCATTATATTTAGTAAAAATGGATCACCATTGAAATATCTAATACAAGTGACTGAAGGGCTAAACAGACAGCATATTAATAATAAATTACAAAGACAACTCGACTTTGACTCGACTTAGAACAATTAATGTGAATTTGTTTCACTTTGAACAACATTTTGTTTGCGCCTACAATCAGTACCTACCTACATCTTTGAAAATGTACCTAACTACTTCAAAATAAATTAGTACATTCTTTCAAATAATTGGGTGTTCAAAGTTGAAACAAAGGGGATTTTTTATAATCATAGAACTTTCTCTATACTGTCCTCCTAAAAAAGGGCATTAGGAAACTTTAACGATAGCATGATTAACACTATAATTATTTGAAAATTATAAATATAAAAAAGAAAATAATAAATGGTTCTTTTTATTCTATCCAAATATCTAAGTTTTTTTGGTCTCGTATTGAACATTTCACCAATTGTTTGTTGCATTTATCTCGAATATCGTTGCATTATCACTAAACTGCAGTAATTGTGCCTTTTTTCTAAGGAGGATAGTAGTTATAATAGTTTTAAGGTATTAAATTAAAGTTTTTTCTTTTCATATATGGCAGTAGAGCGGTGATAGCCTAGGGGTATGTAGACTCGAATCACATTCGTGTGATCGTGAGTTCAAATCCTAGGCTAAAAATATTTAAAAAAAAATTAAATGTGCGGTCAGGGTGACAGTCAGCGGTGACAGGAACGAAGATCCTCACGCATTTTTTTCTAAACTCCGAATGTAATTCGAAATAAAATCTGTATAGTTCATGTATTTTTTTTTATTTTGTATCAAATTTTCAATGCAAATAACACTGGACAACAAATTTTAGTTTATTTGTTGTATCTTGTATGAAAAGTGCATTTTTTTGTTAATTTTGGGGCGGTGAATACAAAAATGACAATGAAATTAAATACTTTGTTGCAGTTTTCAAGAACAAGTTTTTTTTTATTTTTAACAAAATATTAAAAAATAGATACTTTTACACGTTTAGAGTCACAAATGCGCTGTCTTTTTACTATTCTTTTCTGAATTGTTTCTGGTGCATCTCTATCAAGAGTCCAACAGTAGTCGGCAAGCATGGAAGCATTCCAGTTTCCCTGGAACGTTTTCTCCAATGTTGATATATCCTGATATATCGATATATCGTTCGTCGTGCTCCGCAGTTGTCAGGAAAAAAGTCCAGGTGTGAGTGTAGGAAATGGATCTTTAGAGACATGTGGCAACCAATTTTTTGATACGATCACAGCATATTTTCAACAAGAGTAAATGTAATTGTCAGCTTTTTTATTTCCCAAGGAATTAGTGACCACGAGGCGAAAGTCATTCCAAGCATTTTTTTCAATATCTGTTAGAGTGCTGTCAAAATGTTCGTTTTTCAGCATATTTTGAATCTGTGGCCCAAGAAAAATACCTTCTTTAATTTTTGCTTCACTTAGCCTTGGGAATTTCTGACGCAGGTAGTGAAAAGCTGGCCCATCTCTATTCAGTGCCTTAACAATATGGTTCGTCAATATGGGGCACAGGTCTCATGGCAGATGGTATATTTGGATAGTTGATAACCGACTTTTTCTTCTTATACGAGTATATAGCTGTGCCTTGCCCAACTGCTTGGTATCATGCAGAAATAGCAATCACTAACATGATTTGTAGGCTCTCTCCGGACGATTGGGACAGCAAACCGCATAGATCGTTTTTTACGATTTAACCAGTTTCTCAGACTTGAAGCGCATGCTATTTTGCAACCGAAATAAAGCTGATATGCCTTTTTTATCAATGGAGTAATAGACCCCTTCTGAGACGCAAAAGTCAACCACAAACAACCTCACCACAAACACAACAGAAGTGATCTTGATGGTTTACACACTTTCGAGACATCTTACAATCTCAACTATTCGATTCAACTCACTAACTTCGACCGACTAACCTCCCCGCTTTGTAGCTGATTATATGGTATACCCCAATACGACTTCTAGATTTTTAGAGAACATTAGAGAAGATTCGAGAATTTTCTTTTCAATTCCATAATATTCGCGATAGTGGCGTTTGTCATTTGTTTGTATACAGGGTATTGGTATTGTTTGTTGTTTTTGTTGTTATTGTTGTTATTATTATTATTGTTGTTATTATTGTTGTTGGGTATTGTTTGTATTGCGGAAAACGTAGATTTAGCAACGCCGCACCCCTCTATTGTTATGACAATACAAATATACCACATGCGTTCTTGGGGTTACAGTGTTAATATATAGGGACACATGACATCACGTATCTCTAAAACTTGAACTAATATTATAAAGGTAAGTTTATTTTCGGTTTTAGCACATCAAAAATAGTAGGATTTAGTCGATTTTATTTTAGATACATTTTGGCTGTTGTCCAGTGTAATTTAAAATAAGGAATCGAATAAAAAATTAAAAAATTAGGTTATACAACCGGCCACGCACTAGTCTGCACGTCTGTTATTCTGCTCGAGTCTCGCTCTCGATACTCGCACGCACACACACAGAGAGAAAGAGAAAGGCGTATGGAGGGGGTAAAAATCTTACGTGACGTTACATTTTCTCTCGAATCACACTTACCGCAAGCCGCGTTAGGTCAATGTGGAGTATATGATCTACTAATCCGCACTGGGCCAGCGTGGTGGCGGCCCGAAAACCCCTCAGTGATTTACTAGGAGAGGCCTCTACTAGGGGGGTCGTTATAGGCTGATACATCTATACATGGCAATACAGCAATGGTGCAATTAGCAGATTTTGCCAGTATCAAGTTTTCTTCGTAATAATAAATTTCAGTCTAAAACTTGGACTGTCAATGTGTAGTCCCTTTGAAGTGAGTCAGAAGTCGCTCAGTAAAGTAGGTTTACTGACGATAGAAGTGGACTCCTTGGAAGCATAAGAAAAACGCGGTAATTTACGCCTTTAACAACATTACGAACAAAAAACAATTTGTAATTTAATAGAGTATCGCTATTAAAGCACAAAACGCACAATACACATTTTTTTAAATAATGAAACAAAACTTAACTTCTCGAGGTCCCCGCCAAAAGTTCCAATGAAAGTTCTGAAAATAAGTAAATATGCGGTGTAGAAATGAAGACTTTTTCCTTATACAAGTACAAATACACTACTAAATTAGTCTTTATTGTCCTCATATCACTTTTTAGTGGCAATTTATTGAATATTTTTTCATCAAAATATTAAAATCATAACAATTATGTTCCCATATAACATCTCTTTATGTGTAGAATACCTGTTATGGAGCCTTTGGAAAGTTTATTACTCTGTTTAGTTTACATTAAATATCCTTTCCACATTTGCGGATGAGTGTGTGAGTGTGAGTTCGACAAAACGTTGAAAAGAAAGCAACAAATCTATGAACCATCACCGCATTTCATATTGTTCACACACTTAAAAAAATCTTCTGTTTTGTCAGGGAATTATTCAATTTCTTTTGTGTTACTAAGCAAACGCCATTCTGTATAAATTTTTTGTACGTTTTGACTTAATAACGAATTTGAAAATTGCCTACATATTGCTACTATTGCGAGCCGGTAGCCTTTTTTAACATTTTACGGAGAAAAAGCACCCAAATCCCTATTGAATTGTATAAGCGAAGAACTAACAACTGGCCGACGTTAATTTCTTTTCTAGACGTCGTCAAGGACTGATATCATTTTTCACAACCCATTTTTGTTTGCAATAGAAGCCTATAAATCTTCCATCGATAAAAATATGTTTAATCAATTCTCTCATGCGTCGCAGCAAGGGTGACCTAATTTTCTTTACAAGTTATTACACAACTTATTATGGGGGTACGAAGCCATATTCTATGGGAATTTCCTTAGAGACATTCCAGCCTTGACTCGTAAAAAGTTAAGGACGACCTATTTTGAAAAAATAATAAACATTAATCAGTTTAACACTTATGGCAAAATGGTTATGCGGTTAAGTATTATGATAGGTACTTACAACTTACAACATAATGCGTGTATGTTTTTATAACATATAGGTAACGTTGTCTGGTAACGTAATAACAAATAACCGTAGTCAAAGACAATGTCGTGCAAAAGTGTAAAAGAATTTCGTGCACAGGAACAGTACGATTTTTTTTATACAATTAGAGGAATTTAAGTTTAATAGTGGTCACCGCTTCGAGTACTACGAGAATGATGGGCAAAGAATTTTAAATTACTCTCCTTTATTTTATAAGAAATAGAATTCAGCACATCTTGATATTACGGTCTCAGATACCTATGAAATTGCCGTTTGTTCATAGTGACCACTTTGAACTTAGTTATCTTGCGTTTGGTTTGGAATTCTAAATTCAAATTAAATTAAATTTAAAGCTGTGACATTTTCATTTTCAAAATAAGTTATTCGTTTGTTTTCCGTCAAACTACTTCTTACTTAGAATCGTTGTGTTTGCGACCATGGAAAAGTTAAAAATCGCATTATTTTTGAATATGGGTTCCTTCGTGGCAGTAACACAGCACAGACGGCTCGCAATATCAACGATGTGTACGGACCAAACATCGCAAACGAACGCAGGGTAAGTTTTTGGTTTGATCGTTTCCGTTCTGGAAATTTTGACCTCAAAAACAAGCTCCATGGACGACCGGAAACTAAAGTCGATAGCGGATACATCTCAAACCACGTCCGAGTTAGCAACAGCCTTTGGTGTAAGTGACAAAACGATATTGATTAATTTGTGTCAAATCGGGTAAGTGAAGAAGCTCGGAAAGTGGAAGCCGCATTAACTTAATGAAAGTCAGCTGCAAACACGCATCGAAGCTTGCCTTACTTTGCTGAACCGACACAAAAATGAAGGCATTCTGAATCATACTGTCACTTGTGGTGAGAAATGGATCCTATAAGATAATTGTAATCTTTCGTCATAATGGTCGAACCCAGGAGACACATCCAAACAATGTCCCAAACCTAAACTGAGTCAAAAGAAGCTCATGGTGACTGGTGGTCCTATGCGGGTATTATCCACCACAACTGGTTGTGATCTGGTACAACAATTAAATCAGATATGTGTGTACAGTAAAGAACTGCAAACGATGATGGCCAAGCTGGCTATCAAACAACCGAGTCTTGTCAATCGCTATAAAGTCGGATTTTTTATTCGAATCAGGAATATGACATGTAGAACTGTCAAACAGAGAGACATTTGTACGAAGATGAAACTTTCTTGACAGTTCTCCATGTCATATCCCTGACTCGAACAAAAAAACGACTTTAGTCCAGTGCTTCTCCATGATAACGCTCGCCCACACAATCAGACAGACAGACATACTACCACAGACAGACTCAAAGTTACAAGTGCTTCGACTGGAACTGAAAACTCCGTCACCCACTTGCCAGACCTTACCTCTATTGATATCCATTTTTTTCGGAATTTGGATAACTTATTACAGGGGAAAAAATTTCACTCCGATGAGCCAATGAAAAACGCCTTCAGAGAATTAATTCATCGATTCTCGTCCCAAGTTTTACAGCAGAGGCATCAATCAACTTCCATTCAAATGCCAAAAGTACATTGAGAATGGACTAAATAAATATAAAATAAAATAAATATAATAATGGACAATACTTCGATATAATCAAATACATAGTTTTGATACAAAAATATTTGAATTTTCGCAAAACCTTTTTTTTAAATATATTAATTACATAGTTTTATGCTTCACAAATAAAGCTTCAACGTTTTTGAACGAAAACTTGGCAGTGAAGTATGACAACTGTCATGTCATGGTCTGTCAATTTCCGGTCGCAAAATGTTGTTGTCATTATTTTGTGAAAGAAAAAGTGGAAAATTATGAAAATTTCTAAAGTTATGAACATGGAAAGTAAATTGAATTCTTTAACAAAATATGCCTAACACGGTACGCTATAACTACGCATATACACCACTGGGAAATGGGTAAGCTTGCAATCTATTTTTTAATTATATTCAGCCAATTATGAATGATAAAATTATACTTATTCCAATTTTAAATTATCGAAATATTGGATTGGTAAACCTACCTGTAGGTCTACAATCTCATTATGGTATATAGACTCTAGAAGTGAAATTGTAAATTTCCTATTGATATATTCAGATACATAGGTGGTGTAACTAGTAACTACAAAAGTGCTACAAGCTACACTACCTATATTTTATTATCTAGAGCCATGTTATCAAATTTTATACTAATAACTAAGTTGTTTAAGTTATAAATATATAAAAGGACTTCAGGTGTCTATTTGGCCAATGAAACATTCGAGCAAAAACAAACTCATTTATAGCTCATTATCAATTTATTGAATTGGTGCCTAGGTGCCCTAGGTGGCACCAACTGCGCATACATCATTGTAGAACAAACAGATAGGAACATTAAAATCACTATAATAATTATATGTGACATTATCTATGCCAAGCGACCTTCTTTGAAGTCATTGACTAAAAAATTCTAATTACATGTATGATCTACAAATGAAATATTTTTTATGGAAATGAAAGACAAATAACCTTGTAAATGGCTTTGTAGACTTGTAGAACTATGTGTTCGAGATGTTTCTTAAATAAAACTTGGGCTTGAGACACTGACGAATAAATATGAGATTTTATTGTACATTAATATACATTTTTTTGGACTACAAAATATTTCATCTACTATTAGGAAAACAGATATATCAGCCAATCAAAGAAGATTGCTACTGATCATGTGATGAAGATGAAGATTGAGAATCAGAGAAAACTGACATATGCTGCTACAGCTTGTATTTAAATGATCAACAAAACAGCCTGTTTTTGTATAGCTAAAGTAAATAATTTTAAATTACTTAGAATGTCGACATCATCCGCACAGGACTCCTATTTCTTTTTTGTCACCAGAAAACCTAAACCACCTTTAAATTTTCTAATACTACTGATTTGCTGATCATCAATTATTTTTTTTACTACTCATTTAAGTAATTATTTCTCAAAATAATTCAATTCAATTAAAATTCTTTTTGACTATGTATATGTACTTTTAAATCATATTTACTCACCTTTAAGTATAGTGACATTTATATAATTAATAATAACATTCTTGCATGTAACCCTTTCATTTACATGATATTATGCTCCTTTAATAAATGGTGACCTTTAAGAAATAAATAAATAAATAAAATTACACAATTTAATGTAGTTTAGGAAAACCAGTACAAATTGTGCTAGTGTACAATAGGCATGATGACAGATTTTGAAAAAACTGTTCTATAATTTTGGGAAATATATATTGTTTCCTACAAATATCATATTTCTGTAGAAAATAAAGGTTTAGTAGAAAGAAAACAAAATTTAATTTTTAAGTTTAAAATTCCCACCAAAACGCTTGTCAGTGTCATGGCGTCGCTTGTGATGTCACGTTTGAGTAAACAAGACGTAAACTCTAAATGCTCATGCAATAATTTAGTCATTTTGAGTTATTAAACATGAATTCGAAAGTGTATAAGTGGTGTGCGGTCCCTTAGTGCGATAACACATCAATAAAAACTCCTAACAAGTTATTTGTGTTTGTTCCGCACAAGAAAACAAAACCAGACAAGTGGCTTAAATTTGCAAGACGGGATTTAACAGCGATATTGCCCAGTACTCACCTTTCTTTCTGTGAAGATCACTTTGACGTAAGTTTTACTTTATTTTGTAGATTCTAAAATAGTACTTATGTGGTTCAATGATCTTCTTTGGGGTCTACATTAAATAATAAACATCTTTTATGAGGTTAAGTTTCATCTCGAATCACCACTGTTATCTTAATAGATATTTTATTAAAATTTCAGTTGCCAAATGATATGGAGAATCATATGGAGTATCACTTGTTTTAACATTTCTAAATTATGCCGAACAAAAGCTTTTGTTAGATGCCAAAAGCTCTCCCAGCATAAACAAGTCTATTCTAGGCAAATTAGCACTGTTTGCCTTAGTAAATCCTTGTTCTATGACTCACGTTATTTCACTTTCGATTTAATAACACAACAAAACTTAAACTACTCGCTGTAAACGAAATCGAATCGTAAGTAAAATCACAGATAACCAGTGCTGAGAACGAAACAAGATGACATATTCGTTTGTTTACTCAAACGTGACGTAATTCGCTCTGATTGGTGTTCAACATATGGCGGATTGCTGTATTTTGTTGTTTTATTTTATCAAAATAATTATTAATCTCGCTCATAATAAAAAAATAAATACGTGTTTTGTAATATACGACTCAGGGGCCTTACCACAATTCCTTATAGCAGTATTATTTTAACCTTATTTCTCAATTTCGTACCACGGCGTCCTTAATGTAAGCTTATATTAGTAATGTTTTACTAAGAAGTTTTGGTGACGTCACGTAGCTTACTGTAGTGCAAATTGGAACGTTGTATGAAAGAAATGGCGTTATACAGTTCATATAGCGTTATCTCGTTTTGTTTTTTAGCAGGGAATAGACAGATAATTAAAATCATTCGTTCTTTCGCAGCACTAAGCATTAATATTTTGGTGGAGGTCATGGTACGAATATGAGTAATGTTATTTTAGGCCTGAAATAAAACGTTCCTGCAACAATATTGTTTTGTAAAAGATGGTGGTAAGGCCCCAGGTTTCATTAAGTAAATACATAATTTTGGTGACTTTTAGTTACTGTCATCATGCCTATTAAGTACCTATTTATAACTAACTACAAAACTCATTGGTAAATTCAACTTCAATGCTCAAAACCAGAGTCCAGCAAATGATAATGTTTCCGTAAGAGTAGTTAGTTACTTCAATTTATAGTGTACCATAAACATTATGATACTTGTTTCTTTTGTATTTATTTAATGATTTATATTTATACATACATAATATTTATACAGTATACAGACAGTTCTGCCAACACATGAGGGATGCCATTCATATCTCCTCGCTAGTTCGAAATTTTGTTCGAACAAAATCTGCATGTTTCTCTCACAGTCAACAGTTTTTTTGCAGGATAACTTAAAATAAATTGAAACGGACATTGCATTTACTAAAAAAACTTATCCCAGCTGTCAGGACGCGAACAGTACTATATTTATTAAGTCATCCCATTTATAAAAATAACCCAAAAAATTACAAGCTTGGTGGGAAATTGAAGGTAAAATAATGAATGAATCAGATGTGTGTTTTATTTAAAAAATATATATTTTATGAAATTATTAGTTGCATAAAGCATTCTATGTTATGTTATAATTATTGTTGACTCTCAAAATATTGAACCACTGTGTCCCGTTTTTCAAATGCCGCTGTAGAAGCTCATTGTCGAGTTCCTCGATTTGTCGATGTTTCAATACTTGGATCATCATGTAGAGTTTTTCTTTTACCTGCTCTGCTATAAGTTGTGCAAGTAAAAACCGCTTTTACAATTTTTGTTGTGTTATTTAAATCTGTTTCAAAAGGTATCAGAAATAACCTAAACTTTTGCGTCATTATTCCAAATGCACGACGACGACGCGTGCCCTGCTTAAAGAACGATTTTTTTTGTTTCTGTCTTGCATAATTGACAGTATCCACACAGTATGAGACAGTATCCACTTACCACCGGGTGGACTGTATGCTCGTCTGGCGCCTTCTTACTATAAAAAGAAGTAATACTTTGTAAGACTTAGTTTCATAAACACACGGATGGATTACTTTACCGAACAGTGAATCAAAATAACAAATATTTTGTATAACTATCATTGTTTCCTCACATTAAAACGGGTTTTGGTTATCATTGTTAGCATAACTGACAGAAACTACCTGGTTTGTTGATCCTGTGATAATGGCACGTTTCCATTACACTCAATTTCACGAAAGTTTTGGTTGTATTAGCCTATAACGTCCCACTGCAGGCCATTGTGCGGATTGGTGGATCACATACACCAGTTTTTTTTTATTTCTACAGCATGTGGATTTCCTTACGATGTTTTCGCTCACCACCTAGCTAGTGACAATTTTTAAAATCCGTACTTACGTAAAAACAGTGGTTACGGGCCGAGGATTTGAACTCACGATCACACGAATGTCAATCGAAATTAGATACCTCTAGCCTATCACCGTTCATTGATTGCGAAATATCATCCATGAAAATAAATAGATCTTTTTATACCGTAACCAGCCCCTTTTGTCATTTACTGCTGAATATGAGTCTCTTCATACCCATTTATGTATGTATGGCTTTGAAACGCCATACTGCCCAAGGGGGTTGACGACTCCACCCTTTTAGAGGTGATGTAGTTCCTCGGGGCTTGTGGTAGCCGCTTTTTGTCAGTTAGTCGCCTTTTACGTCCGGAGTACGCCGGACTACTGCATCGGTGGTGGCTGGATGAGAAGAGCGAAAGATCGTGTTTCGTGGCGTACCTTGGGAGACACCTATATCCAGCAGTAGAACGACATAGGCTAATAGTGTGTTTAGATTTATGACATTATTTTAACTTTCTCTTTGAAATTATCAATACTATAAGTAATCGTAGAATATTTGGAGAAATGAAGCGCATAGCCAACGTGATTTTACAGATGTCTTAGTGTGTATTGTCCAAATTAGTTCCGCGACATTTTTCAATTGAATGTATTTTGTTTGAAGTCCTATGTGGTTACGCGTACTAGACACGGCTAGCAGTACTCTCTTACTACTAATTAATAAAGATACCCATAAGTACAGGGTTAATTTTGCCAAGTTGAACTCGATTTCGCAGAATCGGGTCTAACAGACACAACAAATAAAATGTAACAAACGACTGTAAATGTTGTTTTTGCTAAAGCATTTCAAAGGGGGTACCTAATAATACACTTAAATCGTAATTGACTCATCCTTCCTAAAACTTGGATCGATTTTGATAAAAGCCTACATCTACAGCCTCAATGCAATCAATGGTGATTAATGGCGAAAGTATTGACGTATCGAACTCAACAGTGAAAACAATACCTAGTGGGGGGTTGACCGCGTGAGTGGGCGCTCGAAGCAAATTCTGAATCAGTATAGTGAGAGGCGCGGGCGTCGAACGCCGGTCGCCTACTTACGTGCCTCGATATTACCTTTGAACTTTCCAATCTAAAACCAACCGTGCTCTCACCCGCTAAGTTCGAGTTCACAGTAATAGTTGCATGGTGAAGCGAATTTAAGAACAGTGCAAAATAAAATGAGTGAGGATAATACAGTGAGCGATGACTTGAAGAGGCAGGCGGCGATGTTCTACAATTCCACGAACAGGTTTGTTTATGTTTGGAATAATAACGTCTGTTCGGCAACGGAATACGGATGTAGTTCTGAAAACCACTGCAACAAACTGCCGATATGCGTGACTCCGTTCGCGGCTCGAGATCGAAATTGCGCAAATGGTTGTTAAAGGTTAGCTTATTGTTTCGACACAAGGAAAATGATTTTAGATGCCTTTATAAGATATTTAACAAGTGCCTTTCTGTAGGTACAGTACCGTATCAATCAAGAACGTCAAATTTTTGGACAGTTGGACCATCTTTCCCCGTAGTTACGAGGGAGTTTCCAGTTATGATTTACCACGCAGCATTAATTGATATTCGTCGTTTCGTGCATAATTCAATCGTTCATGTAATAATCATGACTTCGAATATTTATCTGAATTTTTTGAACTGCAAATGTCCGCAAGATGTTTCTTTCACTGTCAAGTTAGAGAAAATTAAAAATTCCATAAATTAAATTATAACAAAGTCGGTTCGAGCCGTGATTCTACTCTATGTAACCAGTTCACTAATGCAATATCTCCAGGCTATAACCTTCTAGCGCCTTTCATAAAACCGCAAAGTAATTCCGTCGTGGAAATAATAAAACTTATCGATTGTTTGATGTTTCTTTCTGTACAATACACGTTTCTGTTTCGTCTACTAATGCCCCCTCCCTCTCTTCATACCTTGAAGGTGAATAGCCTGCACCTAAGGGGAACAACCTTGATACAAAAAATTTAATAAAAACGGTACGGAACATTTACATGCGAGTAGGTATCCAGACATTCTAAGGCATCCATTACTAAAACTGAATAATGACGCTCGTTTCTTATATTCTTTCTACAAAGAAAGAAAAACATTTATTTGTATACGCGTAAGGCATCACAATACAATTTGAGGAGGAGAGTGCACGCTGCAATCCAACAGCTGCTGGGCGCGCTCGACTGGTCACGTTACCCCTCTCTCACAGAAGACTACCTTGAAATGTACTGCATTTCCCACTTTATCTTATTTTCCTAATGTACGTACGTGTTTCGGTAGTGAGTTAAATGTGCCAGAGCCCATTCCCATCCTATCCCTTCCCATTTTCCCAATGCTTTCTCCAAATGCATTCCTATATCTCTAAAGGTAGGCAGCACATCCGGGGGCGTGCCAACGTTTGTCATTTTGGACTAATGTTGGCATGTATCGCGGATGTCTATGTGGGCGACAGTATCCGCTTACCATCAGGTGGACTGTATGCTCGTCTGCCGCATTCGTCCATAAAAAAGAAACATAAATATCTAAGCACTAAACAAAGAAAACGGCATAAAGTTTTTGCATTCGTAAACGATTTACTATAGTGACTTTAATGTTCAAAAATGTGATTCTAACTGAAATTACAAGTTGCTCTGCAACGTTGTATTTGCGCTTGGCACCACTCGGTTGCCTATTAGTACTGATAATGAGCTGCAAAGGAGTTTGTATTTTATAATGTTATTATAATGTAATAACACCACCATTATAATGTGATTTTGTGTGTCGACAAAGGTTCTATAGGTTTCATAGAAGATGCTGCAAAACCAAAGGGGTTGCTGTCCTGATTAGCTACAGCCATGTGTAAAAAGTCACTTACGGATTCAAGTAGGTATCCGAATAGGTACATAAATATGGGTGTGTATTATCACCACGCCACGACAGACGACCTCATAAAGGTTGCGGGCACCCGCTGGATGCAGGTCGCTGCCGACAGGTCTAAATGGCGGACAATGGGGGAGGCCTATGTCCAGCAGTGGACGTCCAAGGGCTGAAAAGAAGAAGAAGAAGAAGAGTTTTTACGACTTCCAACCTATTGTGATCATGCGGAGAACAATCAAAGTAATACGAGCTCGACTATGTACTTACTATTAATATTAGGTTGTGTTGTGAATCCCTGATACTAGTTGTCTATTTGTTCCACGGACTTGGTTTTTTCATGCATTTTAAATTAAGTCTGTATGTACTAAAAGCGTCGGGCACCTAAAACCAGTTTAGAATTGACACTTAAAATCAATCTTTGCATGTTATACAACCAGTTATTATAATTGTTATAATAACGTTTGTTTCACATATTATTAAGTTTATATAGGTACTATTTAAGTATAAATCCAATATCTTTATCTATAGTAGATATGTGCTTATGCTCCGAATATATCATGTTCCCTTTCGCTAAATCATTCCCACTTGCTTGATCTTTCTCCTCAAAATTAAATTTCGAACACCAAATTAATTTAATAATCGAGTTCGTGTATATTCGTCACAATTGTAAATTTGTCACAATAAAAACATATGTAAATTCACCACAGCCCGCTTTTTTATATGTTAATTAATTCGTCACAGGTTTTTTTTTTTTATGTTACTAAGCTTTAAAAGAATTGTCCGAAAGATTTGTAGGAATGTATTAGGTCCTTACCTGTGAAAATGCCGTTTGTTCATAGTGGCCACTTTGAACTTAGTTATCTTGCGTTTCGCTTGGAATTCCAAATTCAAATTAATTTCAATTTAAAGCTATGACGTTCCTTTTCAAAATCAGTTTTTCATTTGTTTTTCCTTCAAACGATTTTAGATATCGTTGTATTTGCGGCCATGGAAAAGTCAAATATTCGCGTTAATTTCGCGTTTCCAATATAAGTTACGTCGTTGCAGCAAGGCAGCACAGACGGCCGCAATATTAACCATGTGTAGGGACCGAATACCGCAAACAAACGCGCGGTGCGCTTTTGGTTTGATCGTTTCCGTTCTGGTAATTTCGACCTCGATAACTAGTCCCGGAGACAACCGTCAAAGTCAGACTAAAGTCAGTAATGACGAATTGAAAGCAATATTGGAAGCGGATTCATCTCAAACTACGTCTAAGTTAAAAGCAGCCTTCGGCGTAAATGACACAACGATATTGATTCATTTGCGTCTAATTGAGAAAGTGGAGAAGCTCGAAAAGTGGGTACCATATGAGTTTAATGAAGGTCATCTGCAAACACTCGTGGAAGCTTGTCTTACTTTGCTGAACCGGCACAAACATGAAGGGATTCTGAATCGTATTGCCACTTGTGATGAGAAACGGATACTGTATGATAATCGTAAACGTTCGTCACAATGGTTGAACTCAGGAGACACAGCCAAACAATATCCCAAACGTCTGCACGACAGACGTCTCAAAGTTACGGGACTTTCGACTGGAAACTCTCCGTCATTCACCGTACTCGTACCGACCTTGCCCTTACTGATTTCTATTTTTTTCGGAATTTGGATAATTTTTTACAGGGGAAACAATTCAAATCCGATGAGGCAGTGGAAAACGCCTTCAGATAATTCATCGATTCCCGCCCCTAAGAGGTCTTTAGCAGAGGGCATCAATTAACTTCTATTAAAATGACAAAAATGCATTGACAATAATGGACAATACCTACTTCGATTAATTAAGTATATAATTTTCATATAAAAAAATATATTTGAATGTTTCCATATGAAACGGAAAGTTCATAGGTATATATGCCTAATAGGTACCTATACCTAATATATATAAGTGTGTGTGTATTAATATATAAGAAGTGTGCATATTATGTTTGATACCTAAATAGTAAAATATTTTTCTGCGGTTTTTTAAACTAATGATTCATTAAAAAAACGTATATGTATATGAATCCATTTGCAAACTCCGCATTTGACTTTATTACAAGATTAACCTTACGCGGGAATTTAAGTGATTGATAAAAAGACGGTAGAAAAATAAGTAGTTTTATTAAATTCCTGAACCAGACTACTGTTTCATTGATATTTTATTTTTAGCATTCATAAATAATTCAATACCTCTAGAGTCATATTTTGTACGTACTTTTATCAGGTACATCCGTTGTATATATACCATTAATAAATAATTGTAAGGTTACTGATTTATATCAACGTCATTGTCTCTTCATTAAAAAAAACAAACTTTTATTTCTACTATTGTTCTCGTGTGAACCGTTATTACTTATGTAACGTCGTATTTGTTTGTTTTTTATTGTAATTTGATATAAAATTCTCAAATGATCAACGCATCCTAGTGAAGGTAAAATAATAATCCCTTGAAAAAATATCTCTGTTTTTACACACAATATAAAGAACATCTGACAAGGTTCTTCTTTCTTTTTGTTTGCACTCCTATCTGGATCTATTGATTTGGTACTGCTGTTGTACTGTCGTGTGTTAGTCACCACAAATAGCTTGTAGAATCGGCATGTTGAAGTGGCAATGGGCAGGTCATACTTGCCGCAGGACCGATGGCCGATAGGGTAGACGAGTCCTCGAATGGGGACCACGTACCGAGAAACGCAGTGTGGGATGCCCTCCGGCCAGGTGGACCGACGCGACGCGACGACTTAAACAATGTCGTCGGTGGTGGGTGGACGAGAAGAGCTGAGATTTGTGTGTGGTGGCAAGCCTTGGGAGAAGCATATAATCAGCAGTGGAGAGACAGAGGCTAATTTATATCTAAAAGTTTTCGTATAATTTGCATATAGAAAATTAAGTTTGGAAAATATAGCTAAGTTTATAAGGTCGTCGGTAATTTAGCAGAATACAGAAGCACATTACTTACGTTGAGGTCAGATTCAATTTCGATTAATATTTTTTTCAACGGGCTTGTCGTGCTGACCTTGTCATTGCATTTCCTGTAATTCTATTACAGGTGTTGTTGCATTGAGCCTAACAATAACTAACATTAATTCTTTCGTACACTGTATCTACAACGATGAATTCACATTATATGTACTTATATATTTGCCTTGTATATTAATTTTAAAGAAAACATATTTACTTTTTTGACGAATGTTCGAAAACTACTGAACCAATTCTAATGAAACAAACATCGATAGACCGATACGGTCTATAAACGTTCCACCAACAAGCACAGATCTCTGCTTAAAATTAAGTACAAATTGATTTCGGATAAACGATAACGATATCAGCCTATAATGTTCCACTGCAGAGCACAGGCCTCCCCTAGGTCTCTCCCTAAATCTTTAGGTTTCGAGTCATAATCCACACGGCCCAGTGCAGACTTTGGAATACACATGCTCCAGATTTTTTCTTGTACCTAATTCTTGATCATGCGGATTTCCTGGTATCATTTACCACTGAGTTTGTGATAAAATAAAAAAGGTACCTACTGAATTTTAAAAAATCTCAGTGGTAGCTACTCGATGCTAATGTACCCTTACAAAATATGTGAGTCAAGAATAGGTACCCCTTGAGATTACTACATTAGAATTCGATACATACTATGATAATTCCACTTTGTTTTTTATCGAATTTGTATTCTGATTTTCTTCCTTGATTACCATAAATATACTAATTTTCTAACAAATCAAATAACGTCGAAAAAGTGTAACAGTTATGAATTTAAGTTATGAATTTTTACATTTTTACTCGCGACTCTTCACTTTTAATTTAACTTTGTTATAATTCTATGGTAGATAAAATAAATGAAAATAGTGTTATATTTACAAGTAACTTTCTGTGCTGCCATACCATACCATAACATCAGCATGTCTCTACTGCTGAATATAGGCCTCTCCCAAAGTTTGTCACCACACACGATCTCTGCTCTTCTCATCAAGCCACCACGCTACGCTTCCGATACGTGGTCTTCATTCGAATACTCGTCTACCCCTTCAGTTGTCGGTCCTGTGCCAGACGTGGCCTGATCTGGCCATTGCCATCAGCTTACTAATCCTTACTAGCCTACTATATAGTGTTTTTTCCTGCGGTGTAAAGTAAGCCTTTAAATTGATAGGATCTATTGTCATTTCATCGACTATATATAGATTACCGTCAATACAATAAATTGGCTAGAATTTTATTTATAAAAGTTAAATATACACATACATTTCTGTATACAAAACAATAAAAATAGCGACTCGTACCACTTAAAACATTCAAGGTTAGACCAAATCACTGGTAAAATTGTTATTAGTCATTAGGCGGCTCTGTAAAATACATGAATTACTTTGAATACATGTAGCATTGTATTGTAGGATCGCTTCATTATACATCAATAAGAGTACGTAGTGAAGTAAATTAATCAAGTTAAAATTCGCACGTCCTTATGTCGTAGTGAAATACGAACAGCCTAGATATAGCTAAGTTTCTAGTATTTGCTAAATTACGGAAGATAAAGATCAAACTAAACCACTACTGAACTTGCTACTGTACAATATGATAGAAAAAAATTCGAATTTTGAAAATGTAACTGCTTGATTTTTATTTTTTTTATTTCTAGCGGCAATTTGAAAATTAAATTGAATTGATTTAATTACATTTTCGTTCAATGATTGTTTATGACTCGTTGCGGTCTAAACCAGAAACAAACTTATGAGAGCTTAAGTAAGCATTTAATGATAAAGCCTCATCCAGTACCAATGTTATTACTGGTTTAGTGAATTTAAACGTGGTCGTACCCACCTCAGTGCGATGTTAGAGAAGGGCGTTCTGCGACGGCGGTGACGATGGAAACATCAAATCTGTGCGACGCATGAGTGAAGTACAAAAACGAATGACATATGAGCAGATACGGGCATCATTACATATTGGTATGAGTCATACCTACGGTATGAGTCCCTTAGGTTCCTTACCTACGGGTAAGGAAGCTATGTGCTAGATGGATTCCTCACAATTTGTGCGAAGCTCAAAAACACTGCCGTGTGGAATGGTGTCTCCAAATACTTGAAAAATTTGACAATGGTTAATCAAGTGCTATTTTTGATATTGTAACAGATGATGAAAACTGAATCTACTGCTATGAGCCTGAAACTAAGAGGCAATCTGCGTAGTGGGTCTTTCCTTTCAAAGAGTTGCCGACAAAAGTTATGAAAGTACGAAGTGCTGAAAAGAAGACGATTGTCTCCTCCTTTGACAGATCGGGCCACTTTGCTACTTCAGAAAATAAAAGAACAGTAACTGCGAACTGGTATGCGGGTGCACTTCGACCTTACAGAATCCTGTTCTCTCTCTCTCTCTGGGGTTCTCTTGAAGAGCCCCGTGTCGTAGCATAACGGAAAAACCTCAGCTGGCATTTCGTTCCTCAATCTATTGTATATAATATACAATAAGGTTTACAATATCAGTATCTATCGACGTCCCAATTTAATCTCGTAACTTATTGATCGACTTTAATCGTATTATATATGAATTTTATCTGCGGAAACGTTGTTGAGTCTTTGACGTCATATCACGACGAAACGTTACTTATGTATTTACCATATTTACTTATTACTTAGTTTGTTTGCACTTAGTATGTATTTGTATGTTAGCTAGCTCGCTAGCTAGCAATTTGATAGGTATTGTTGGGAAGATCTAGCTATATATGAATAAATTTCATCGCTGTAGTTTTAATAATATTTTTTAAATATCTCAATTCTCATTTCGTACAGAGGCAGGCTTTAAATTTTTGTGTGTGTTCCCTTTTGTACTAAATATGGTTGCTTAAATGATAATACTAAACCGCGTAGCTTGTGAACTAAGCCTGATAATGATGCGTTCTTAATTAAATAAAATATTTGGTGTTTATCTATTAAACGGGTCTTCACAGGTTATACCTTTTTTATTTCACTTGATTTTTCAGCTGGGTTACACTAATCATGAATCAGTTCGTGACCATGATTGATGTTAACCACCCGAAATATCCAGTAAAATAAAAAAAGGTAAACGTGCGTGTTAATAGATAAATAGATAAATATTTGTGAAAAACGCGAAATCGCAAAAGTTATAATATAAATATTTGGTGTTGTTTAAATAAACCGATAAAAATTATAAAAATCAAATCTTTGAATATCGCGGATATACTTTTGGACTATATTTATCTGTCTCAATCCAATATTTATTTATAGCTAAGGTATCTATTAGCCTTATTAGTACATTGACATTGGACGTTCAATTAGATCTTAGTCTATAAAAGTAGCAACACCATTTGTATATAGATATAAATGCATTTATGCCTGTCTCGAATAGAAAATTGCAATCAATGCAAACAGTCCTTTAGGTATCCACTGTAGGACAAGTGTCACTTCATGCACATTGTCTTGTGCATTGGGGATATAAGGCTTTAAAAGGTCATGCTGGCCAAACGGGTTGGCAAGTCGGTGTAGTTCCTCAACGATTGTGGTAGCGGCTTTGTCATCCGTTAGTCGCCTCTTACGTTTATATTACATTAATTAGGAGGCTATTATATTACATTAATTAGAACACAATCGGAGCTCTTATTCGGAAGAGTTTCTACAGTATTCATTCACATATTTCTACACTGCTTCTATCGAGACCCTAGAGATTTAGATATTTATGTAAGTCACAAGAATCAAGAATTCTTTAATAGTGACAAAAGGTGGACTTAATGATTTCACCATTGGCTTTTTTGGCTTTTTTTATGGACGAAGGCGGTAGACGAGCAAACACTCCACCTGATTGTAAGTGGATACTGTCGCCCATAGACATCCGCGATACATGCCAACATTAGTCCAAAATGACAAACTTTGGCACGCCCCCGGATGCGCTGCCTATCTTTGAAGATATAGGAATGGATTTAGAGAATGGGTTGGGAAAATGAGGAGGGACAGGATGGGAATGGGCTCTGACATATCTCACTCACTACCGAAACACGTACGTACATTAGGGAAATAAGATAAAGTGGAAAATGCAGTACATTTCAAGGTAGTCTTCTGTGAGAGAGGGGTAACGTAGTCAGTCGAGCGCGCCCAGGACTTGTTGTATTGCAGCGTGCACTCTCCCCCTCAAAATACAGAAACAGAACAGCTATACAGAAACGGCGCGATAGGTGTAATAACAGTTAAGATTATGCAAAACTATAATTAATAGTGACACACCGTTAAATACCGTTATATAAATAACATAATATACATACATATAATATACGTTTAATAATACCTCCTGTAATTTAATAATACCTTATCTTATATCTGAATAATATTGTCCTTTTTAAATAAATGTTTTCTGAATATTTTCAAACTTGCACGCGACTAGGCCATTCTAATATTGACGGGCATAGCGTTCCAGAGTCTGACCGGACAGTCTGTAGCTGTACAGCTAAGGAGTCAGAAAGAAAACCAGTAGATACAGCAGTAGTAGGTTCAGCATGCGAGAAAGAATCGGAACCAACTGTAAATGGCATGTCAACAACCAGTCTTAAAGGGAAGGATTTCTGTCTAGCGTAGGTATACCAATGTATTTTTCTGATAAAAGCTGTTTATCATAAATACTACAGTAAAACTGTCAAATTGTCGTTTATTCTCAATGTGCGATTATGTTTCTTGTTTTACTGATCGAAAATGGATTGAGGTTTTTAAAGAGAAACGATTCAGAGAATGCATGAATAATGAGCTATTGTTACAATCTTCGCGTTATAGACGTATTTATGTATCTTTTTTTATTACATTTACCTGGATTTTCTGTTGAGTTACTCATTAATTAGGTACAAATATAGCTCAATGAGGTCTTGGAAGGTGGTTAAGGTCTTGCTGGTTGATGAATGATGATTTTCGTCATTATGTGTCAAATTGTAGTAAACTTAACTAAACATAATTTAATGAATTACCCCTTCATTTGTGCTGCAAGAGTGTATACACATTATTGTGTCGACATCAGCTTATAACATTCCACTGCAGGTCACATACCATCTCTTCTAATTACAAGGAAGTTCAGGATCATAATCTAAATGCGCACGTCTGTCTGGTTCCATAGAAGTTTGCACACGTGATTGTCTTCACTATTCTATTCCATAGAAGAAGGCTTCAGAGAGTACAGATTTTTTTTGTAATCAATTAAAATACTTATAGCATTTCGGTCATGCTCCTTATATACTTGTTAGTCTTCTCAAGATGAGTCTGTTGATTAAGCTGGTTGGCCAACTGGATTGGCGAGTCCACACTTTTAGAGGTGGTGTAATAATTCCCCAGGGCTTGCGGTAGCTGCTTTGTTATCTCTCAGTTGGCTTTTACGACACCGACGACGGGAAGAGAGATGTGGTGGTGTTAGCTTTTGACAATACGGTATCAAAATGTTATATAAAAAGATAACAATTGGTATACCGATAGGCATTTTGAAAATGTTAATAATACGTAACGTTTACACAATGCTATTGGTGTACGGAATCTCGTTTCGCTTTCAAACAGTTTACATCGAGCGGAGTTGTGGCCATGGAATTCCTAACACAAGAAGTTGGAGAGGAAAATATTCAACTTGATTGGTGTTAGGTGAATATTTTGCCTTGTTTAAATCATACTTACATTTATTTGCGCTATAGTCACTTTTTATAAATACCTAGATCCTTTTATTTTCTGCCTCTAATTATTTATCACTGTTTTATAACTGATTATTTATCACCATGATCATAAGACTCTTGAAATCCTATTTAGATTAAAATGGTTTATCTCTTTAACTTTGATATGACTCCTTGGCGCTTTCTGATCATTTCTATAGAAGTACTCGTAGTAGCGAGAGACGGGGAGACAGGATGCGGGTGCGTTGCTTAATTTGCCTACCCATATCTTCTCTTGAATAGTATTCTCTCTTACATTGCCTGAAGTCTTTGATTTACGTGACCGTATCTTTAGTGTTGCAAATCTCCATGGACGGCAGTAATCACTTTTTTATGGAAAGAAACTGGCATACCAACAGACAGTCATGTTAAATGGATGCGGTGGCCCATTAATATTCGTGATACATATCAATATCAGTCAAGGCTGAATGACAAATGTTTGCACATCTCCGGATACGTCTCCTTTGGAGGTTTAGAACTGGATTTGAAAAATGGTTTGGGAAGGATAGGGTATAGGAAGTACAACGGACCAAGGAGTTTTCATCATCCCATTACACTTATCACTATGTCGTCATCCTATTCATCTACTATCTTTTTTTTAAACTATCTCATAAATCAAAAAACTATACCTACAAACATAGACATTGTATTTTATATATCAACGCCTATAGACTTCCTTCAAAGTAATAAACGTTTTTTTTCTTACTGACAATAATCTTTCACTAAACGCAGAAATCCAATCCAAAACGTGCTCATAAATTTTATTCGATTGCAATTTATCCCACAGCTTCCAAGTTACCAAATGTACTGCATAATTTCGAAGTTATTCTCGTATATCACTTTACTACGACAAAGTAAGGGGAATAGAGTGACTTTCCTCCGCCATTTTCATGATTTCTTGACCTAATTTTCCTCTATTGTACATGAAGGGCAACCGCAAAAGGTATGGCTCCAATGAAGATCGACAGTTTCTAACGATTATTTAACCCCGATCGCAGCGTATATCTGTATATATATCCATTATGTAGGACATATGTACCTATATTAAAGCTACCATAACTGTTATTAACTAATTCTATTCTATAAAATGGCTAGCAAAATCTCAATCTTACCCGATCTGAAATCTTTCTAGATGCAATTCTACGCATAATCTTTCTTCGTTTACCAATCAGGTTTACTTCTTGTGAATATAATTTGTATAATTAGTCCTTAGTTCATATCGTTACAAGAGACGTAATGACTTCCTACAAAATGCTAAATGTCCAACGTACAGAAGGCATGCACTAAAATCATTGGATTATCTTCATAACTGCGGATTATCTTTATACAAACACGCGAGTCATGATTTGCTTTTGCGTGTACCGTACTGTGTCCGTACGTACGCACGACTATCGTCATGTGTCTCTCCTCTGCTGGATACTGGCCTCTTCCATCCTCTATTTTCCTCATATAGTTACTACTTGCGACTTTCTTCAAGTTTTTGATTAACCTGGTCGGAGGACGTTCCACGCTACTTGTCCCGGTATGTGATCTCCATTCGACCCTTCTATCCCATTGTTTATCGACCCTTCTAATAATATCGAAGGTACTGAATTTATTACATTATAAGTTACATTTACATATACTTAGCGTACTTGGTTTATTTTTATGATTACATAGATAGTTTGTTCCATTCCGTTCCCAAAAGGACTGTCTTCATAAAAAGACAGATTTCCAAAAGTACAAGGTACATTCGTCATGACCGTGTCTTGATTTGTTTTTCCGCGTCAGTCACTCACGTCGCGCGCACTAAAGCCACAGGCCAAAATTGTAGCTGGATTGAGACGGGTAAAGTAAGGGACTCGATTACGGGGTCTTTCTTATTTCGAATGCCAATCTAAATACTAGCGGAAAAATACAACTGCGTAGTTACTATTTGGAAGTTTTATAAAGTTACCTATGCGTACTTCAATTGAACGTGACCCCTGACATACATTCATTTTAATGTAAAACCTCAATTGCCTTGTTGGATATTGTAAAGCAACTTGATTGTTTTTTTTTTTATAGAAAATAGTTAGCAGATGAGCAGAAAGTCCACCTAGTGTTAACTGGATACTGTCACGCACGGACATTTACGTTATTTGCCAATATTAGCCAAAAATGACGAACTTTGGCTTGTCCCCGGATACACCACCTACCTTTGATTTATGAATGGATTGAAAAGAATGAAGAATGGGGAATAAAAGGGGGCGAGGAGAATTCCACATCTTTATCATCACACTTTCCATCCCTTCTTAGGGCGAAGGGATGAGGTATTCTCTACTCAATGGGACAGTAGAGAAACGATAAGATAGGGAATGTTTACTTACCACCAGGCGGACTGTTTGCACGATGTCATCTTCTCTCTATAAAAAAGCAAGCGTAAGGGCCTTCGTCACTACCTCCTTAAAAAGTAATTGTTAACAATCCGATAATTAAATTATCTGCCAATTAAATCTAGCTGATACTGACTTTCTGATACATTCTGATAAAGTATCAGGAGGTGGTGAGAAAGGCCCTAAGTGTTATTTTTTTTTTTGCACAGGTACCTTCAAAGCTATGCAATTTTCAAAAGTTATCGATCAAGTGAATGGAGTTAATAAATCAAGTTATCTTAAAACTTGTTCTCATTTCCGCATAGTTAAATGCCTTACGTGCGTATTTATGTTGCATGCATATACAACCACTGCCAACATTCACCTAATTATACTGTTTGCACCTGTGTGTTCTGTTATTCATTTTATTTAACCTTGATTTTGAAAGGTGTTTATTTGACTTACGTCTAGTAACTGCATGCAGTAGTATATATCAGTATTCAATTAGGTATACTATAACTACATTTTTTTAACGCCACTCAATGGCCCACACTAGGGTTGCCTGTGTAGAGTGGGTTGTAATTTTTTTAAGGCCATTCTCAAAATCTGTACTCGCATTTCTGTACCTATATGTGTACTCGCATTCTGGCAAATAAACGATTATTATTGCTTAAATAAACGAATGAATGTTGTAGTGGTGGGTAATTAAGACTTCTCGGAGTGTTTTAACTCACTTAATCCTGCTCCGCTTGCGTATCCGACTCTTTTTAGTTACTCCTTAACTCTTTTGTGAATCAAAAGAGACCCTATGATAATGAACCTATCATAGGATCACATTGTGAAGTTTGAATTTCACAATGTTTGAGTTTTAGTTTGAACCAAAAAACTCGAATTAATTATTTATTGTTGTCTAATTGACGTATTAGTATTGTTACTTGATTGACATAAGAATAATATCGGGAATTCTGTACAGTGTACACTACGACCGAGTCTTTCCTGTCATATTCCTTGGTATATTCTTTCTCTACTCTTTTTCTGTGGCCATAGCGTAAGTTTCTATCGTTTGGAAACTTTACTGCCACTTTCACGTCTACTTTTTTTCTATAGAACGAAAATATTCGTTCCTCAATTCGACCGCTAAGATCGCTGCTTAATTATCTTAGGACCTTTAAAAATTCACTGTCAATTATTAAGCATGTGGTTTTTTTAATTGATCTAAGAAGCCTACACATTTATCAATTTCACAGGCGCTTTAACGTTACGGGTGTTGAGAAATGGACCTCTTCCGCAAACTACCGAGGCAGTAAACCTGTCAAATACACGCATTATGTTATGAATCGAATAATTTATCTATCAATACGGAAGTTAAAGTTAGGGGAAGTAGAATTGGTTTTGAAACTCGATTGGAACGATATATGTAAATAAATAAAACTAATCCGTTCGTAGATATTAGGATTTTTTGACGATTTGTTGTTTAACGTCGCTTATAATAGAAGTAAAGTACGTGTAGCTCTGACTTCGTGTCATTAGAGACACATGCGGTTGGAGACACATAAAACACCTTTTAAATTAAAGTAAAAATTATCGTATAAATTTTAGAACACTGAAAATTTTATATTTGTTCTAACACTGGAATAAATTGACGATATTTCTAAAACTTTGTTTTACGTGAATGAATGAGGATAGGCCCTTGATCTCGAAGGGGATTATTCTTACTGCACCTCGCGCAAGCCAAGTGCTTGTTTCTACAGCACAGAACCTATTGTCTAATTCTGTTTTGTTTGGTTTAAATTCGATGATTCAATCAAATACCATAGACACTACAAGTAAATACGCCTCTTTATAGCTCTCATATTATTATATTTCGAGGCAACAAAGTAAAACAGCGCCATCTAGTGGTTTGTGTCTGTTAACTGATAGTGGTTAGTGGTAGTTAGTGGCTTATCCAGCGTTGAGGGTTAACTGAAAGAGTCTGATAGATTTGCTAGATTTGAATAATCACAAAAAAGACTGAAACTGATTTGAGAAGAAATTAAATTTCTTAATTGTCCGGAGCTTTCCTGAAACCTAAAATTTATGAAAAAATAAATAAATCTAACTTTAGGAAAGGAATGTTATTGACCTTATAAATAATAATAACAAAATTTAATTGAAATAACAGCGTCGTTTTATAGTAGGTATTCGGAAATTTAATTGAAAATGGGCTCCCGGGTGCGATGTATCGAGAGGCCTCTCAAATTCTCTTATTTTTCAGAGACTATTTAATAGTTTCCATTTCAAATTATTTATTACAAAAATATAAATTAGTCCACTGTAACTTGCAGAGTAGGCATACAATATTAACTAGTCTATCTAATCCCAATCTTGAATCTGATCAAAATAATAATTCTGATTTATGTGTAACATGTTTATTATGTTATTTACTACTATGTGTGAAAAAGAATAAACTAAACTTAATACAAGAATGGGCTTTAATACTTAATATTAAAGCAACCAGCCGATTGATTGTACGGAAAAGACAAGAATGCTCCCATCCGCGTGTCATTTCGGCTTTTATCCAATCTATCGTGACAGTAGCCCCCCCCCCCCCCTTCAAATGTTTCTTTTGGCGGGTAACAGATGGCGTAGCCGGTGGTGGTGTTATTATGTCAAATGTGTTTTTCTTAAACAATGTCAATTTTATTTCCTTTATGTCGTCATGTTGATTATTAAATAATTTCGCAGCATTAACACACGCATATAATTAGGTCGGGAAGAAAGTTTCTTCGTATTTTCTATAGAAATTCAAGACGATTTTTTTGAAAGTTTATTTACATTTACTTATAATAAATATGTGCCGTTCTGATCGATAACTTGTTGCCATCTTGTAGAAAATAAAACAAAAAATGTTTTCTTTGTAACAATATTAATGGTTAGTCTAGGTATATATTTTTACTATAATGTTTGGTCTTTGAGTACAATATATTTATTTACGCAGCTACCTAGCTCCTTTAACATGTAGTTACAGAATACATACAACAATAGTATTTATGTAGTTGAATCAGTGTACAATATTACCTTGCATGCACCAAGAAAATGCAAGGTAATATTGTAGAATTTGCTTGGTTTCCAAGGTTACCGGGAACGAATTCACGCGAACTCTAGTAGTATCACCGATCTCGTCCTCTTAATGGGACTCTTCCTAATTCGAAGCACTTACTAGACAAAGCAATGAGACGTAAAAAAATGTCAAATGAACCAGTCACGATCGTTAAAGTGAGACAAAAAGAAAAATACAAAGACTAACCTAACAGACTACAAAGGAAAACAGAATCACGGTACTTTATAAAAAAATAATGTATATCTACTACGCAAGAAATCCATCTGGTTTAGACGTTTCTTCTGTCTTGTAAATATAAAGTTAACGAGAAAGTAAACACGAATTGCTGCCGCAACTTAATAGAAAGTACAAAGGAGCAAACACTTCTCTTTATGTTAGTGCAGATTAGATTAATTATACTGCCCTCCTTAGAAAAAAAGCCACAAGTGCATTTGAGTAATATTTGAGAATATTGAAAAAAAAATTGTTCAAATTTTCATTAATTTCAAATCAAACTAGATTCTTGGAGGTATCGATGAAACAAAAAGAATAACCATTATTTATTCTCTTTGTTTAGTTTCCAATTTCCTGTATATCTGTAATTCCTTAACTGTCAGAGGGTCTGCCGCCTTCTTTCTACAAAAATTAAAAAAAAAGCAGAAAATTGTCTCTGCTCTAAATAATTTTACCGGTGATCGAAAAACCAAGGACATCATTGCTCAGTAAACACTGGATCATTAATGTTTTCTGCCGTAAATTAGTTGACGCTAAATAAAACATGTTCATTAGAATATAAAACCTTCACCCTTTTACACGGAGGCAGTTATGTACGAGTATTATTTTGCTTGTACATTACGCAATTCGCATTAAGTCTTGATTTAGTGTCCAAAATTACTCTACTCAAGTCATTATTTAAAATTACTTACACCGGAGACCTAATGGAGACTTTTACAACTTGACTTAGTTTAATGACTACTGACATATTTCCAAAGTTTCGAGCTCCAAATTATGCGGAACGCACTTTAGACAGGTTTGTGACGCAAACTGTGAGAAACATTTGACTACAAACAACTGGCGGGTACTTCATATTTACCACACATTACTTACATCGATTGAGTCGGTTTGATTTACGCCATTACGTTTTCTTTTTATAATATTTTTCATGTATTATTAAGTTTATATAGGTACTATTTAAGTATAAATCCAATATCTTTATCTAGTAGATAATATGTGGTTATGCTCCGAATATATCATGTTCCCTTTCGCTAAATCATTCCCACTTGCTTGAGATTTCTCCTCAAAATTAAATTTCGAACACCAAATTAATTTATTAATTGAGTTCGTGTATATTCATCACAATTGTAAATTTGTCACAATAAAAACATATGTAAATTCATCACAGCCCAGTTTTATATATCTTAATTAATTCGTCACAAGGTTATTTTATGTCACTAAGCTTGAAAAAAATAGACCGAAAGAAAAATAGAATACTTTTCTCGTAATTATGCAAGGTAGATTTGTAGGTATGTATTAGGGGTTAAAGTATGAAATTGCCGATTTGTACTGAAAAATTAAAACTCGTTTGTTTCTAAAATGTAACATATTTATTTAATCAAAATATTTACCCTCATTATCTATACATTGTTGCCATCTAATCGGAAGTTCATTTATGCCTTTGCGATAGAACTCTGGGGATGTAAATTCGACAAACTGTGTGAAAGCATTTTGTACTGCCTCTTGGGAAGAAAATTTTTTACCACGTAGAAAATTGTCCAAATCACGAAAAAAATGGTAGTTCGTTGGAGCAAGGCCTGACGAGTACGGAGGATGACGTATGGTTTCTAACTGCAGCTCCTGTGGAGTTACAACGGTTTGTCGTGCAGTGTGAGGTCTTGCGTTATCATGGAGCAATAATGGTAAAGATCGATTCACGAGTCGGGGCTGTTTCACTGCTAGTTTCGCCATCATTGTTCGAAGTTCGGCACAGTAAACATCTGCTGTTATTGCTTGACCAGACCTGAGAAAGCTATAGTGAATAACACCATGAATAGACCACCAAACAGTTACCATTACCTTTTTATTGGTAAGCTTTGCATTAGGGCACTTAGGGTTGGCGGCGTTTGACCTGGGGTCAGCCATTGCATTTTTCGCTTTCGGTTATCGTAAAGAATCCACTTTTCGTCACATGTCACAATTCGATCCAATATTCCTTCATTTCTGTACCGATTCAACAAGGCAACGCAAGTTTCAACACGCGTTTCTTTCTGCAGATCAGTCAAATCATGAGGCACCCATTTTTCATATTTTTTTATCTTATTGATTTGATGCAAATGAGTCAATATTGTAGGTAAGGTAACGCTAAACCATGCCGCTAATTCCTGGGTAGTTTGACTCGGATCGGCTTCTACCATCTTCTTCAATTCAGCGTTATTCACCTGTGTGGGCGGTCTTCCACGTGGTTCGTTCTTCAAATCGAAGTTTCCATTACGAAAGCGTTTAAACCAAAAACGCACGGTTCGTTCATTAACAGTCTCCTCTTCAAACGCAGCATTGATACTGCGAGCCGTTTCTGCCGCGTTAGTTCCGCGTCGGAACTCGTATTCAAAGATTACTCGGATTTTCGAAGTATCCATCTTTCCCGTCTAAGCTGAATAAAAAAAAAACAATTGAAAGTCGAAAATCGAATGTTGCACATTTTTTAAAACAAGAACCTCATAGGTATCATGTGAAAAAAGTTTCACTCGAAAATCTCACACCATGAAGGTTTTATGTCAATTCAAAGTTTCTATTACTATAAAACGGCAATTTCATACTTTAACCCCTATTATTAGGTCCTTACCAATAAAATTGCCGTTTGTTGATAGTGGGCACTTGAACTTAGTTATCTTGCGTTTCGCTGGGAATTCCAAATTGAAATTAATTTCAATTTAAAGCTATGACATTCCTTTTCAAAATCAGCTTTTCATTTGTTTTTCCGTCAAACGACTTTTTGCTTAGATATCGTTATATTTGCGTCCATGGAAAAGTCAAATATTCGCGTTATTTTATATGAGTTACGTCGTGGCAGCAACGCAGCACAGACGGCCGCAATATCAACGATGTGTACGAAACAAACACCGCAAACGAAAGCACGGTGTGTTTGTGGTTTGATCGTTTCCGTAATAATAAACAATAAACGGTGGCGATCACAGTAGATCAGCTATGGTCGCAGTGATACGAGGCTACAGTGACTCGCAGAGCCCCTAACCCACAATAATAATAATAATAACACATTGATAACAGTCTTCATAATAGCTAAGATATTGTGGACTGATAATAAAATCGGCTACTTGCTCTCTGAACCTTAAGCCATAAATCGTCTTCGGTAATTTCCCTTAGCTTTAAAACGCAATTGGGTCACAACCTAATTATCTAGGCCGATACATCGACATCTTACGGTTGCCATAGAATTAAGTACACCACCGGGAATTCACTTAACGACGCATTTAAATTAAGTTTGGGCCATAAATTTGAATTGTGTTCATGGTGTTTACGAAACATCTCATCTTTTTTGAAACTTACAATTGACGAGATTACATATTGTGGTCTGTTTCGATAAAAGCATTTCTAAAATGCCTCTAATAAAAAAAGGAAAAAAAAACACACATATCTTTTATACGTAGTTAATCCTCTATACATCTGTCTAGCTTAATCATCTATCATAGCAGCAATCATGATAATCAATAAATTAATACATTAATACTTCGCTGATGCAGTAATTTATACTCTTTATTTTTTTAATATTTAATTAATTATTTATTTATACCTGCAACACAGGCTTGCTCTAGTGCAGGGGATGGCTGCAGCAATGAATGTTACCTTGCCAGCTTACTCATACTTATATTTGGATAGATTGTGATAATGTATCCGTATTTGCGAAATATTAGAAATAAATAAATTATTCATAATCCAAGATGTTAACATACTTAATATCACAACTTATACTCGTAGATTGTTATCTATCAAATTCTGAAATCCGTGTTGACACTCAAACCTCACTGAAACTCTATAAATAAAAGCCCAAAAATAACTAAATTTAAGTACTCTTGCACCTATTTGAATAAACTAGCAAAAAGTTTATTTCCCATCATAACTACATCAAGTCTAGTAAGTTGCCGTAATGACAGTTTAGAAACTAATTTAAATTAGTTTTGAGGTAAACACAATTCAAACGCAATTAAATCACGTTAATCTACAGATTGTGCTTTTATACATAATGTTATTTACGCACTAACTGGCTCAGCGACCCATGCCCATTGTGGATTTTAACCTAGAGGTCAAAATCTATTAAAATATGTCCTGTGATTGTGAGACCTACTCGTATCTATACTCACCAGTAATCGGTTTTTTGAACTCACGGAAGTCCTTTGTTTGCAGAATTCTATATGCAAAAATCTATAATTAAGTTCAATAATTTGCCTCTGTTCCGTAGTTCCCTATAACTTTTTTGTTTTCTAATGCCATTTCCCAACATAGTATCCCTCTTTTCACATTTAAAAATATTACTTATCCAGTTCGCGAACATTTTTGTTGTTGTTATAGAATAGATGGCAGACGAGCGCCCATGGACAACTGCAACACCAGGGAGCTTGCTGGTGCGCGCCGACCTTGCAGAATCCTGTTTACAACTCTCTTGTAGAGCCCTATATCGTAGCGTAATGGAAAAACCTCGGCTGGCAGTCCATTCCACAACTTTCGTGTTCGCGATATAAAGTGTAAATATTTCGAAATACTAACTTATCGAAAAAAAATACACGTAAATTGGTTTTAAACGACTTTTGCCAAACATTTCAAGCTTCTGCTCTGATATAATGTTCGTCGTCATTTGGTGCCAAAAGTATTTCAAACTGTTCGTGTTAAATATTCTATAATTATTACAAATCAATAATCATCTGCCGATCAATGTTATTCATAGTCATAGTTAATTAAAAAATAATTACGTGACCGTAACGTTCGCAATGAATCCGGATTGTACTTTTTTCACCGATCAAGGTTGATGCGGTTGAAAAAGCGATGCGAAACAGACTGGTTTGCACTTTTGAGACATTCTATCTATCTACTTTAATATGATTAACATAACATAAAATGAAATCTATCATTTTGTTGCATCACACCATCAATTCGCATGTCTAGGAAACTGTCTAGTTTACTTCAATACTACCAATACAACAATATTCAAATTTCTCAATAACTTCTCCGCAATACGGATTACAGTATTAACAGAGATTTGCCACATTGTGGCGTCTACTGCGTTATGACAATCAATTCGTTAAACCCGGTTACATTTGTCAATTGTTGACTTGATGCTTCGTTAATCATTTGGGTCGTCAATTCAATTGATGTTCACACACAACACATAATCTGCATATTTATGTGTTAAACTCAGTGTAGGTATCTACCTATTTTATGTTCAATATCAGGATAAAATTATTGCATTAAGTACCATATAAAAGAAATGCAATATGCATGTGTGGTTTATGCATGCATATTGCACGTCTTACAAAACCTCCATCCCCTAATGAAATGGTATTTCATTATTTACGTAATGGGGATTATAATGTCTAATAATGTTGATTCAGTCCTAAAATAATCCTTAATGATCCACGATATGTGATGATTTACATCCAAAAACTGCCCTCTACCTTGAATGATTTTAAGATTTTTTATTATTCTCTATAGGTACAGAAAAAATCAGTTGACGCAAACGCAATGGTATTTGCTGACAAGGAAAACTTCATTAGAACCACTAGAGAAATATTTTATGATTTATTTGCGATAGTAATACTTGCAAACCACTTGGATAAAACCAGTTGTATATCGGTTTTAAACGAGTGATACGGAAACGAAGCGTTTCTGTATACTTAGACCGAAATCAGTTTATCTTAACCCGTTTCCAAGCCTTTATAATAAACACAGCCTTTTGAAGTGAGCAACTGTAAACCTGTAAATGTTCTGTCCACTTTTGATACTCATTTAAACACCATCTAATTCTCGTTTAAATACCAAAATTTATTTAGTGTAGGAGGTGAAATGACGAAAGTTTGTTTAAACCATTTTAAACCCTATGGATTTACCCAAAAAGTTTTGCAAACACGTAATATATCTTTTACGGGCGTCGAGTAATATTTGGTTACCCAATACACGGTAGGACCATTTACTGTACCCATTGTACGGTTAAGTGTATTGTTACAATACGACCATATAAGTTGTCATGGAACAATATTAAAGTAAATAACAATGCAGATTCCAAGTATGTTTTCAACTAAAATACAATTGTTACAAATAAATTTATCTATATATAAATAAAAATGTATACGTTCGTTTGTTCAAAATCTTAAATCTCCGAAAGTTCTTCACCGATTGTTTTGAAATTTTGACACAACGTTGCATTCGAATACGCGCGTGTTTTTATACACCTATCATAGGGTAAAAACACGCTTTTTACCCAAAAACAGGTAAAAACAGGGTAAGCGCCATTTGTTGAGCAGCCACAGCAACGCGTGGCCGGGCACAGCTAGTATTATCTATAAAATGTTAAATATGTTTTAAGTAAAATTGTTTAAATTTGTTAAGTTACCTAAAAGACAATCGCAATGTCTTCTTGACATTATATTTAAAAAGGTATGTTACTAGCTTTCTCGTTTCGTCTTGTTCCACTAAATTTATTACTGCTCCAATTTAGTGGTTCACTTCATTATAAAACATTTTTCTAGATACGAGTAGTTGTGAAAACTATATCCTAAAACCGTCTAGTACTTCTCTAGATCCTAAAGGCATTATAAATATCCGTTAATGTTGCATTTATAAATATCCTTATAAAATAATCGGTACTTATAATTAATTAATTATTTAATTAACAAGAAGACAAGAAACAAGAAAATACCTGATGCCAAAAATTGTGAATAATTTTCTAAATTATTTAAGATTTCTTCACTGCTCGATATTATACTATAAAATTATAAGGCTGGAGATTGCTGGAGGTTTTCCAGACATACTGATGAGTATTCCAGCAATCAATGCACAATATATGTCAATTATACATATGTCGAGAGTTCAGGTTTACTATCGACGAACTGTTCTGCACTTTGACAGTTACAATTTATAAAAATAAGATGTATATTTTTCAGTAATAAATAAAACAAAATTACCCATATTTATGTATTGGGAGCTAAATTTAAAACTAATAAAAACATAGCGGAGGCCATAAAAACAAACTAAAAAATAACTGTCATAATAACTTAACCTCTATCAGCAAGGGCACACACACCCTTTCGAAAATTCTCCACATTGTCGAATTACAAAACTTCTAGGGTTGACACGCATAGAATAATAATCATCCAAGATATTACAAGGAGACACTGAAAATTTAATTACTACATGACGAAATGTGTGATTCATTCTAGTCGCGTGTCTGATTGAAATGCAAAATAGAATTTAGCGTAATAAGCAAAGGAAGATTTGAGACGACTTTGTTAACATTGTTAAATCTCGTTTAAATCAATTCACTGTACGTGGAATTTCATGTTTGTTTTTGTAGAATGCATGATATAAAGATTAATAAGTGATATATCGTCATCTACGTCATCAGTTGTATCACTTAAATCTCTATCACTTGCTGCCTTATAAGGTACTCCATCCGCCTACCAATTACCAAACAATAAATAATCAATCGGCCGGCTATAGAATAGCACCAACCCATTTCTTCCCGTACCTCTCGTATATGGCCACCAAGGAATAACAAAGAGCCTAACAAAGAACAAAGAATAAGCCCTGAGGAACTACACCGCCTCTAAAAGAGCTGACTCGCCAACCTGCTTGGCCAGCAGCGTGGCGTTTTAAGGCCATTCATCCCATGAGGAGGTCCATGTCCAGCAGTGGATACTTAAAGGGCTGATTGCAATGGATTGCATTACAAATAATTAATCTATTAACCACAAAGGAGACGGCATTACGAGTTTACGGTTGACAGATATGCTGGTTAGAGTAAGCAAAGTTGCAAAGTAACGCAGACTCCAGCTTTAGTTAGCTCTTTAGTCGAAAATAACTTTATCATAACAGCTCAAATATGAACCGTGCTCCTTTGTCACAATCGCTTCTTAGATGTAATTAATACCATGCCAAGCCATCGGTCTGTCTCTTTACTCCTGGACATAGACCTCTCCTCAGTCACTCCACCGCACACTATATCCCGTTTTACTCGCTCACCCACTACCGGCGAACTTCTTCAAGTCATCGATCCATACACCTCATACTTGACCGGAGTGCGGCTCACACTGCCATTTCCGATACATGGTCTCCATTAAAGGACGCAAGATGGCCAAAGCAAAACATCTAAACATTTAAATGGTTTGCTTTGGCTGTTTGTCTATATATAAATAATAGTGTTTCCTACACACCTACACTTGGTGACGAGTTAACTGGACAAATTAAAATAAATTGTAATCAAGCTGTTTTTGTCAACCCTATTAGTTTTCGGCTTTACCTAGTGTTCTGAACAATCTAGCGACAAGGTGAACATTAAATATTATTTAATTAATGTTGGATTAATGAACCTGTATCGCTTGACTGGCTCATTATAAAATTACAAAGAAAACTTAAAATAAATATAACAAGCTGTTAAGAAAGGTTAAGGCAATGTCAACAGAATTTTTAAAAGATTAAAAATGTAGATCCGGTTTTGAAATTTAAAACAAGCCTCATTCCCCAACTTTGTTCACGTAAAATTAGTTTTTTTCATAGAAATAGAAAATAGAACATTCGTTATTTTCAAACATCTAATATTTAACTTTATTAATACGACGAAATGTTATATAGGTACTTACAGCTAATGTTAACTCTGACAGCGTTTTTACATAATGCGATAGAAAGTAACATGTACCTACTACTCTAAAAATATTTATGCTCTTTCGCGTTTAAAAACTTTTTTTGATTCATCAAATAACTCGTATAGTTTCGTAGCTTTCGATTTTTGTGTGATTATTTACTTTTTTATCCTTTTCACCCATTTATTATTATTTCTAGAACATTCATTGTACGGGTATGAACTGTCCACAATTTTATTATTAGCCAGTAACACATATTTCCTTGAATTTTGTATCTAGTTTCGGTCACGAAATTGTAACTTGATACTTAATATGCTCAAAAGAATATTGCATTTCGAAAAGAGGATTAATTTAATTTTAATATATTCCTTCTCTTCACTAATTCCAAAAGCATTAATAATCTAATTTATCTACGGAATAAATTCACGATTTAACTCCCTATTTTAGTACACGGAGTTAGAAATCCCTTAGAGAATTAGTAATCTCAGTTTAATTCAAGAACGCTTAGATATTATAAGGATTATGAAACGCTAACGTTTCTAAAATTTGTAGTGAAAGCTATGATTCATATATCGATATATAATGGTATGATATATGAAAGAGATACTCTGCCTATTATTTGAAAGGTCCCGAGTTTAATTCCCGAACGGATAAGCGTCTAAAGACAATTATTTGTTCGGGATCTAGATCTTTGTTTTTATCACAATACACTCTTTGTGGTATCCTCTGGCATGGACTGTTTCTTTTTGCTTCATATATGGCTTATTTTACTTATTTTCGTAATTTATAGTGTATAGTTGCTAACGTAGGTATAGATATTAATTAATTGATGGCTTTAAGAAAAGACATAGGTATTATTATGAAGTATAATATTACAAAATGCCTCCACCTATTTCCATACGTACGATATTATAATATTATGACATATCTACTCTATTCGAGTGGCATCTAATGACGTTTTTGGGAAGCACCCTACTTAATTAAAAATATTAATTAGCTGATAAACTGCCATTGTAATAAACTACCTTATCGCGTTGGCAATAAGGCCGCCTGTTGTACTTTTCGTGTTACCAACTTAAATTGTCTATTTGCAACATGTATTGTGTACCAAAGAGTTTATCTATCTATCTCCCTTTAATAATTTATTGTATGATATCCGAACCCAATATATTATAATGTAAAAGCATCTTCAGTAGTCATTCTTAACAGTAATTTTTCCCCCGATAAAATCTGTTTTTAGCTATGTAAATATGTACAACGGTCACTTCTTAAACTTCGAGGGTGTGTTGGAATAAGATTGGTTATTCTTTTGGATATACCCAACTTATCCCGACCCGTACTTAAATCGGAAACGTGGCTTATTAAAGTACCAAATGTGTCATATTGTCGTGTTTTGTCAAACAAGTGCTTAACAGTATGTTTTCTCGAAAGTCCAACGATATTTAGGTCTCTCTATGCACTTTACACCGAAACTTCCTTTCAAAAATCCGGTCACTGTTTTCATGTGTGATACGAAACCTAGTATTCCGAACCATAAGTCTTAATGGGGTTTCACACAGCATTTTTAGGATCTTAGACAATGTTTTCGTAACGATTTTGCAACATTTCGTTTTCGCGAACGTAATCAAATCGATTTGCAAGGATGTTTGTTTACTTACAACAACTATTCACAAAACATGTAGGACTTGAAGAAAATAATAATATAATAATACCTTAACTTCGATATCATCCTATAGCGTCCCACCGCAAGGCATAGGCCTCCCCTAGTTTCAGTGGATTTCAGGTCATTATCCACCACGCTACGAATTGTATAATCCTGCGCGCATCAAGTTTGGAGTGACGGATGATTTATTTTTCAATTCTCAAGCAGCGCGGTCTCCTCACGATGTTTTCCTTCACCGCCAAGATAGGAAGAAAATTAAACTTTATTTAAGATTCAAAAGTAATTTTCTTAATCGTACCTTTTCAGTGGTATAGGCTGGTGTTTGTACTCTCGACCTCACGCATGTGAATCAATAATAAACTTCATTGTAATATCGAATGTGAAAAGTATTATGAATTGAGAGAAATTAAAATATTTTATGTGGCAAAATTATTTAGCATCAAGCATCATGGGTACCTTTATCTCTTAAGAAATATTTTTATACATAATATTCATTCTATAAAAAAAAAATTGTTTTGATCTCTCAATCTCTCCAATTAATCACAACTTGGCCCAATAAGGTCCCTAATACAAGGGAAACTTTTAAAGTGCAAAGATAATACAGCGGAATAGATTAAAAAACTTACTTACAACTTTAATTTGAAATTTATTATTTTACAGAACATAAATGAATGTGATAAATATCTGTAATAAAAAATATGGCCGAAATTACGTAACTGCTATAAATACAAAACAAAATATCACAACGAAAGTACCTGTAGATTCAGTTGCATTTCTCCACGCAACGAATAACTACAAATGTACCAATGTATAGTGCCATGATGTTGTTATAAAATAGCGCTTGCAATTATCATATTGCAATTTTAACTTAATACAGCTGCGAATAAAGTTTAAATTGATAATAAAGTATATGAGTGTTTCAGATTTCTCCAACGGTTATCGTACGCCCGGTCAGTATGACCTAGTTTTCACTATCCTATTCATTAATCGTACAATTTTCTTGAATGTGTCGCAGTGTGAATGATGTGATTATCTCTGTTCACATCATTCACACTGCGATCATCATCAATCATTAGTCGATGAGTGTTATACAGAAGTCCTACTCCTGTAATACGTAATTTTCACTGGAATCCGCCATCATACAGAATAAAAGAAAGAAAATACGCTCGCAGATAGCCAGAGAAGCAGACACCAGCGTTACCAAAATAAGAAATGTACTTAATGTAAATAGATTATTGAAAGATAAGAGGAGGAATGAAATATAGAAAAAATAATCCCATATCTGTCTGTATGCTCGTTTATTCGGGCTAACCTTGAGAACTACAAGAACCACGGCCCAATTTACTGGTAGTTGCGGTTTTGAACCTTATACAAATAGAATACAAATATTTATTACGAACGATTTAACATTTCATCACATGTAAAATCAAACCTTTGTTTCCACTCGACGTTTCGGTACGGATTAGACCAGCCGTGGTCACGAGTTGACTAAAGAGGCGGGTGGGTAGTCCACGATGGGAGCTGCGCATTCGGATCCGATATGCGATATAAAATGTGTACTAAACGCCAATGTTTAAAAAATAAGTATAAAACATTTTATTCCAGAGAACAATCCCGAGAACGCCAACCATCATGGCTCTTCTGGAGGCAATGGGAGCCTGCATCGTGGAAGTTCTGGAAGAGGCGGAGGTTGATGGTAGCCCTACTGGCATTCTTCGGTTTCTTCAACGTGTACGCACTGAGGGTTAACCTGTCAGTCGCCGTGGTTGCGATGACAGAACCGGTGGAGACGAAACTTGACAATGGAACCGTAGTTTTTGTGAGTATTTTCATACGATCATTTTAAGCAATTTATATATTTGTTAAGAGATAATCTTATGGGTTAATTAGGTTAATCAACTATTTAATTTCGATGCTGACACATATTTTCAATGTTATGCTAATTCTTTTATTGGTTTTTGTCTGTATTCGGACATGTCAGCCCTATGAGAACATTTCCACGTAATCACAGTCATCGTCACCAGCCCTTTACACGGGACATGGACCTTCTCATGCACACTGGTGCATGGAGGTGGTGTACTTCCTCAGGGCTTCTACTAGACGCTTTGTTATCCCTCAGTGGCCTTTTACGACACTCACATAAAGATATGGGGTGGTGCTTATTGTACAGCTGGTCGAAATCACGCGTCCAAGAAACCACAGTACATTTATAATAGAATGACTTACATCTAACCTACTATATTAAATAAGACTTAAATTTAATATATTTATTTGGTTAAGCTGTACTACATCTTAAGCTCCGTTAAGATGTTGCACACTATACTCATCCCAGATATTGATTTTAAATTTTGAAATAAAAAGTAATCTTTATCTCTGTTCTTTTCTTTGCATCAGCAAATGATAAATATCATCTAATTTTCCACATGTTACACAATTTGGACTTCGAACATTTACCATTTTAGTTTAATAGAATGTGACCAAAACGTAACATAAGAGCCGTTATGATTTGAGCTATTTTAACGGCACCAAACCAAGGATACAACTAACTCCTGTGATACAGGATTTCCTACTTTAGGAGCTAGGAAATTTATAACAATTGTTATCATTGAACTTGCTACTACAAGGATTTATTATTGTTACACTGCTAATAATAATAAATCACTGTACAATACTCTACTTTCGAGAGCTCATCTACTTCATCGGTTAATCGGTACTACATACCGGGAAATGTAGCGTAGGACGTTTCCAGCCAGGACTGACGACTTGAAGAAAGCCGGTAGTCGTTGGATGAGAAAAGCGGAAAACTCTGTGTGGTGGCGGAGAAAAGTCTCTATGGCCGGGATTCCTCCTGTTATAGACATTTCCGAATATTTAATTGAAACAGTGCTGACATTTACTCGATGCCACTTATCCTATCCTATCCCTTCCCATTTCCCCAACCTTTTCACCAAATCTATTCTTACATCAAAAGATAGGCAACGCATCCGGGGGCGTGTCAAAGTTTCTTGCTACTGAAGTTGGCATGTACCGCGGTCCTCGGGTGTTTACGGGCCCCACTTACCACCAGGTGGACTATATGCTCATTTGCCAACTTCTTTCTCTAAAAAAAATTCGTTGTACTTGTAAATTATGTAATTATACTTTGTAGGTTTACAATAACTGAATTCATTTACGATTTTTGATTAATGTTAGTGTTCCTGCCTAATATGAAATATCTAAACTTCGTGATACATGAAAGTAGTACTGCCAAGTCGCTATTCTTGATGTTAATCTCGCTGAAAATTACTCACTGTAATTTGTCATACTGTACCTAATTCATAAATAATCGCAGACTGAGTTCTCGGAAGTAGTGACAAGGGGCAAGCGCTAGCATTCGCACAAATACAAATTCTTTCGCAGCTCATTATCACATTATTCAATAAGCGGTTAGGTAGCGCCAACCGCAAATATAACGTTGTAAAACAAACCTGTTCATTCAGCTACAGCAACTAATAAATAAAAAATACCTTTATTATTCCTTTAACAATTTTATTTACATGCAGTTTTCGATAATTCATATTTTTTTTTTATTTATTATTTAATCACTCTTATTCATTTATTATTGTATTATGGTATGGTATTGGATACTATGGTATTTTTTTAACTTTATTTGGATTTATTTTATTATGGATATAACGAATCTAAATGAATAAAACAGCAACTAAATGAACTTTAAAATCACCGTGTTAACCCCGAAAATTGTGAAATGAACTACCAGCTGAAGCTTCCCGCTAAGCGACCACATGGGCTCTTCGAGGGAGCTGTGAATAGTATTCTGTGAGATCTACAGCGCACTCGCATCTCATCTGGGTATTGTAGATCTCCATTGGCGGCAGTGACCACTTACCTATCAGATCGATAGCTCGTCTCGCATCTCTTTCAAATATTAAAATAAAAAATCATTCGAATGTAACCTCTTTTATATTATACTAGAAAAACCCGGCAGACGTCCTGCCTGTGTATATTTATTTACCTCTGTATATAAAATCACAAATTATTCTGTTTTGCCGTCGATATAATTTCTGCGATCAGTTGAACGGTTGATGTGCTGCAGCGCCATCTAGTGGCGAGTTACAACAAAGTGGATAGCATAAAAACCTTCTCCATGAAAAAATACATATATGTGCCAACTTTCATGGTGATCGGTCAAACGGTGTCGAATATAGATAGCGTTGTAGTTCCGGCTTCGATTTTCAACAGTCCAAGAATTTTCCTGTCACCTGACCGGCGATCCGCTTCAATGAAAATTTATTAACAATGTCATAAAAACACACGACGTCGTCACAGATCTCAGCAGTAACCGTAGTAAGCTGGGCATGGCCACAATAAATTTTTATTAACTTCGCTCAAATAATGCACTGGTAACCCTAGCTTTAATCTGAACCTTATGTCAAAGAGTTAAGACACATTGAAGTCAAGTCATGCATGACCTATTTACGCTTAATAAACCAAGATACTTTTGCAGTTTCTACGATCATATTTGAACTGTGTATCGTACAGGATATAGGATAAGTTGCTGTGAATTTTTCTTTGCGCTTAGTAGGCATATGTTAGTCGGACAGCAATATAGGGGTGTGAAACTCGTCCGATTTGATATCCATAAAAAATTTAATCCGCAATAACCGTATACGCGACTAGCCTTACAAGGGTTGTGTCAACTTGTTGTTTATTTACGCTCATATTTTACATGAAAATTTATGCCAAATGTAAACACAATTTATGCGAAGGATTCATATTGTTTTATATTCTATATAATACAATATGTTTCAGCAGAAGCTATTTTTATGTTAAAAGGAACACGCGTAGTCAGTTTCTAGGAATATTTTCGGTAGCGTGTAAATTGAGTAGGCAAACTAGTAAAAACACACAATTTTGCAAAATTTGTCATCATAAGCATGTATTTAATTGGAAGTCTTTGTTAAAAATGAATATAAAAAATATAGTTCGGTCGAAAATCCTGTTTGCTATGCAGCAAAAAACTGCAGTTTGCAAAAAGTGCTAATCTTTGACTTCGATCTATTAGAATGGGCGATGGACGATGTGATTCGATTCTCACGAGTGGATTTCTTATTACTTTCACATATTATATATGTATTATGGCAATCTGCGATTGTAAAAGGTCAAAGTCATATGGCTTGTTTGATATCTGACTGTCAATATCAAATATCATTTAGAGTCAATGTGGGTAATTGAGAGCCATGAATAACTAAGAACATTCTTTTAATTATTTCATAAATCACTACATAATTTAAAATAAAAATGCCCACCGAGAGGCCCACGGTTTTAGAGCTCAGTCCTACTTTTTGTGTAACAATCTTAATTAAAATTTTACAGGTGCCGGAATTCAACTGGAGCTCACAAACTAAAGGGCTGGTGCTCAGCTCATTCTTCTACGGGTACCTCGTGACGCAGCTCCCCGGAGGCTGGCTGGCGGCTAAAATAGGAGGTAACAGGTTCGTTCCGTTTATCACCATCACCATTTGCTTGTCATGCTTCCACTGTCCTGCACTAAACATATGTGTAACGTTATCTGAGCATAACCGCAACAGCCCTTTCAGCGCCCACTGCTGAGACATGAGCCTCCTCGTGCACATTGTCTTGTTCATGAGGGATGTATGGCCTTGAAACGGCACGTTGACGAGTCCACTCTTTTAGAGGTGGTGTAGTTAGTTTCTCGGGACTTATGGTAACCGATTTGTTGTCTCTTAGTCGCCTTTTACAACACCGACGCCTAGAGATGGGGTTGATTCTATTCTAAAGCCGGTGGATACCATACGACACAGTCAGTATGGACTTATTAACTTAAAACTTATTGGTTAAGATTTGCTAATTTCAAATTTCCTTTTAAATATAAACATGCTGACTTAATATTTTTAAGATGCAGCAAAAGTTACTGTTTTTTTTTTTAAGATTTCAATAAAATTTGTACATATATATAAAGTTGTCACTAAAGCGGTACACGTGTCTGTATGTGTCTATCTATATTAAGGTATTAAATTTCAAATTAAGAGCTGATCGTTTTCGCTTTGTCCCCTGATGACAGATCGCTGATCAATCGCAGTATGAAACTATAATTATCGTTGATCAAAACTCGAATAAAACACTGATCAGTTAAATTATACCCTTTTCAAAATGCACAATATCCAATAGGTAGTAGGTACTAACTCAAGTGGCGCGTTCGCAGTCGGTGTCAAGTTACGCAGATAAGGGGTCGTCATTAGCGCGGCTCGTCACACACCGAAGGTTAATCTGAAAACATCGTTTTTACGAGTAAGAATCGATATGTATTATAATTGGAATACCACATATCGATACTCTGTGCAAAAGAATAAATAACAGAAAAACAGAAACTACAATAAAAATAATAACAAATTATATGTTCCACCACAAAGGATTAAATTGTAGTTACCTGGCGTCCTTAAAGGAATTAATATCAATTTATTAAAACAAAGACTATACATTTTTTATTGACAAATGTTACTATAGTTAATGTTAATATTGAAGATTATTTAAATGACATTGAAATATAATTATTATAAAATACTTACAATTATTTCATCTCATGAAGGCGGGTTAGCCTGGTTTGTAATGGTGCAACAAGTACACGTGCACTTGTCTGCGTTGAACGCCAACTCTCGCCAGTAGCTTTAGCAAACTAAACTTAAGATTATATTTATTTTTAATAAAATAAACGTAAATCTATAATATACTAAATCTTGCGTCATGACAGGGATGGTGTTTCTATATGTTTATTAAGAGATAAGTGTGTGTATGTATGTAACCTATTTTTTATTATTTATATATTTGTATAATAATATGTACATTCGTACATTATGCTTATATAAGGTCCTACAAAAATTGTGTGAAATATTTTAATATGTTATTCTGTACACTAAGCCTTTAGTTTTATATTGACAGAATACGGTCGGTTCTTATATAAAATTCAGTTTTTTAAAACGTAATATGGATTTCCGTCAGTATTTTCACTTCCAAATGCCTTCCAATGGTATGGGTAGTTACAGAAAAAAATAAGAATAAAAGTCTAAAAATAAAAAAGCTCCTTTTCTTGTTTTAATATTCTTTCAACAGTTCGTTTACTAACCCCTGTCGCATCTTCCGTACGTTGTGTGATATTACGGAAACGATGTAAATCACTTGTTGTGTCTTCAAGAGCAATGGTAAAGTTGTACTCTTTTTCAAAAAAATATAAACATTAGCCATCATCTGGCGGCCCTGATATAAAGAATAAAAATCACGTAATGAAAATTAGAGAAACACGTGCTGTTTTCCTATAAAAATACCTACATATTTTAAGTACCTATAAAGTATGTTGTCACAACTTATACTTAAAATATTTGTTGCATAAAAATCACAATACAAAGATTCAGTGAATAAAAAAGAATAATATATAAAACAGTAGGTGCAATAAATTACATTACCTCGCATTTAACAACTTTACATTTTTTAGTTTCCGCTTGACTGGTCATGCTGACGCTACTTAAAACATCACTCTTAAAACCTATTACACTTTAACCCGGACGGCCAACTGAGCGTTGTCAAGGTTACGCACACTAAAACAATGTACATGTACAAGCACAACATCTACTAAGCGTAACCCGCCTTCTTGGGATGAAAAAACTATTATATTAATGAGAATGACCTAGAAGTAATAATATAATGGCATTCGTCATTTTCTTATTTTTTCCGTTTTGTTTTGACACTGGATACAATTTGACATTTAAATTTGAATTACCTACTTGTATACATATTTTTTTAATGTAACTTAAACTGAAATTTGCACACCAGATTCGTGTGAATTAATAATAATAAAATAAAAATCATCCACTTCATGCTTTTTTGTTCTTACCTTTGTTATATTCGTACTTATCTGTAATGTAATATGCATACCAGTCATCGATTAATGTATTGTTGTTGATCCATGATACTATAATGTCAACTTCCGAGGAAATAGCATTAGGACAAATTTAATTAATTCTTTTTTAATGTCATTCCTAACTGTAATATGAAATGTGCTTATATGTATAGCTTAAATAAATAAATAACACATACTTCCTCCTGCACATTGTCTCACATTGTATGAGAGATGTATGACCTTAAAACGGTACGCTGGCTATATTGGCGAATCCACTTTCTCAGAGATGGTGTAGTTCCTCAGGGTTTGTGATAGCGGCTTTTTTTATCCTTTAGTTGCTTTTTACAACACCCACGAGAAGAGTCACATCTCTTGTGACAGAAGAGATGTGACAGTGTAGTTTAGATACTAAAGCCGACCGAAACCACACTGCTAAAGACTAATACTGACGCATTATATTTGGAGTTTTATACTTCGTATGCTAAACAAAATGTTCAAGGTACGAAATTATTGAATAACCTGACGACTTAAACGAAATGAAATTGACATTGTTTACGAAAAGGTTATTTGACGTTCTAATATAAATAAATCTTATTATAATATTAATGAAGTTTTAAACATGAAAAAATAGATCTTTTAGGATTGTGATTACATATAGTAAAACCACTTAATATTTTATGCCTACCCGACGAGTTATAGTATAGCAATATATATGTTTTGTGAAAAATAAATGATTTGAATTTGAATGTATTTTTTGCAGGGTGTTTGCGATAGGCATTGGTGCAACGTCGCTACTGACTCTGTTTACGCCGCCTTTGGCCCACATCAGTACAGGGTTGTTGATTGCTGTGAGGGTCATCGAAGGATTATTTGAGGTAAAATAACGAGTACATATTATAATTATTTCAAGGTCGAAGAAATAGCCGACATATCGGTAATTTTGGCTTTAAATTTACGTTAACTAGAATCGCGAGAGATATAAAAATTTGTTAATTTTGAGTTCTGGAGACCATTGGGGTTACGGGGGGTTGAATGTGGACTAACCCCGCGTAACTTGCAACGTAGTGTGGGGCGGACTTATGCCAGGTGGACCGATGACTTGGAAGAAATTCGCTGTTGTTATTGCTCTTTATAATATTTATTAATCATTTCAAATATTCTTTATGTAAGCACTTATCTAATGCCACTACTACTTGACCAGTCTCAATACCAATACCCGCCCCGCCACTGGATGAGGAATGGGAGCATCTGACTGATATATCCTGTATTGGCATGTGTATTTAAAGACATTCTTTATTGTTTTTGAATTATTAAATTAATATATCAATATTATCGTTATGTAAAATCTTGTGTGTTAAATAGGTAAATAATTATTTATTTACTGACAGTTGCCCGCGACTACGTTCGCGTGGTCTTAGAGAACTTTATAATTATTCCCGCGGGAACATATCACTGTTCAGGATAAAAAGTACCCCGTATTGTACTAAATTGTACTAAATATCATAAAAATCCATTCAGTGGTTTTTATGTGAGCTCTGATGTTGTAAGTGCATTGTATAATTGTACAATACGTATAATGCGGCTTTGATAATGATTTCCATAGGAACTTTATAATGGATCTCTATAAAAAGTATGTTAAATGTAAACCGAGCGCATAAATTATAACTATACCAAGTTTCATTAAAATTGGTCCAGTGGTATTTGTGTGATGCGCGTTTAGACCGACCTCCCACAAAGGCCTCCCTTAGTAAACCGCTGGAGAGTTTCGGGCCGTTATCAAAATACACGAGCCCAGTGCGAATTGGTGGATCACATACTCCAGATTCTTTAGTGGATCACATATGCCAGATTTATATATATATTTAATGCATGCGGGTTTCCTCACGATGTTTTCACTCACCGCCGAGCTAGTTACATTTTGTTAAAATTCGTACTTAAGTAGAAACTCAGAGATACCGGCCGAGAATTCACGATCACACGAATGTGAGTAGAATATAAATACCCATAGACTATTACAACTCTTTAATTAAATGGATATTATCAATATAATAGTGTTGTCGATTCCTAGGGCGTGACGTATCCCTGCATACACGCGGTGTGGTCCCGCTGGGCGCCCAGCGAGGAGCGCGCGCGGCTCGCAACGTTTGCTTTTAGCGGCAGCTACGCGGGCACCGTCGTCTCCATGCCAATATGCTCGCTCATAGCGCAGTACACCGGCTGGCCGGGGATATTCTACGTGTTTGGTAAGTCTATTGTACATAAGGTGTTACATTAAGGCTATGTTCAGCTGCATCACTTTAGTACTATAAAATACAGGGTAATGGCATGCGTTGCATGCCCGGCAATTTTTTTGCACATAATATATAGCCTATGTCCATCTGGAATAATGTACATTTCAAATGGTGAAAGAATTTTTCAAATATGTGCAGTGGTTCCGGAGATTACCCTCCACATACGCACAAACTCACAAAATTCGCACAAAATATTAGTATAGATAGGTTCCTGAAGGTTGGCTGGAACATAATGTCTTGTAGTATTTTCCCCCCTGAAGCTTTTTGTGCAATAAAGTGTTAAATAATTAGTATTCCAAAGGGTGTGTGAAAACAATCATTCTGCTAATGAACCTGATAAACGTCCTTCAATCACTCATTGAATAATTTAGAAAATGTAATATTGATTGAACGAGATATAGACAACTTAGTGTCCTTTATAGCGATAATATTCTTCAAGATATCCGTCAAAATGGTCTATCCCATTAGTATTGCGTTTGCCACTCTCGTATCATTTAGTAATCAGGATATACTAACATGTAAAGTTTACACAGATGTTTCATGACGAAACTGAAGGGGCATGGTGTTATTAATGAAACTGAACTAAAGCACGCGCCACGATCCGGAACTTTAATATATCCCTCGTGTTAAGGTTCAATAATATGAGGGTCTAGTAAAGTGGTCGGTGTGCGACGATTTCATACAAATCTCTCTCCGTCCAGTCTTGGCTGATCTCATGTCAATGGCGGAATACCTTCCCACTCGTGGCGCGCTTTATTTTAGTTTGGGGACTTTTGACAGAAAATGTAGGTCTCCAATATAAACTGCAATGTAACAATATATAGAACTGCAATGTAATTAGAGAATACAGTCTCCGGATCCCGAAATTCGGGATCCTTAATTAATTAAGGACCTCAAGACTTAATTATTATTATTCAATTAAGCCATATTAAAAACCTCCGTCTTTTAATTGCAATTGAATTTTTCACAATACGTTTCTGAATTCCGGTACAGCCTCGAGATCTTGCCTGTGAAAAATCCCGACATCCCAGGATTAGAAATAAGGGGCGGGATTTTATTATCAAAATGATGTTGAAATTTATGTTATTAGGTGTATTGGGATTAGTGTGGACTACAATATGGTGGATCGTCGTGAAGGAATCACCAGAGAAAGACCCCCACATATCTCCTGCTGAGTTGAAATACATACAGGTATCTAAAATTCTCCTCAACTGTATGAAGATGCATTTTACTCACACACAGACATTAAATACAGACAATATTCATCGTTTACATTTATACAGCTGTCAAGTAAAATATCTTAATTTTATACTTTTGCAGTTTTGAGATGCTTTAGCGACCGTAAATTTTTTACCCTATGGCTATCCATTATACATATTGTCCATTCATATTTTTCAAAATCCACATCCACGCTTCCACATCCACACTGATATCCACACTTTATATCATAAATCTTAAAGTGCGTTTATCTGTCTACTTGTTACGACTTCACGACTAATCTAGACCGATTTCAATGAAATTTGGCAGAAAGCCTGAAACCCGGAGAAGGACATGCGATAATATCCTATGCCCGAATAAAGAATACTTTATATCGGAAAATTGATGATCTTCAGAGGGAGTCCAATTACTTTTAATATTTAATAGAGACGCTTAAAATTGTATAATTACTTGAGGGAGAGAGTGTACGCTGCAATCCAACTGTCGCTGGGCGCGCTCGACTGGCCACGTTACCCCTCTCTCACAGAAGACTACGTTGAAATGTACTGCATTTCCCACTTTATCTTATTTCCCTAATGTACGTGTTTCGGTAGTGAGTGAGATGTGCCACAGCCCATTCCCATCCCATCCCTCCCCATTTTCCCAACTCTTTGTCCAAATCTATTCCTATACTTCCAAAGATAGGCAGCGCATCCGGGGGCGTGCCAAAGTTTGTCATTTTGGACTAATGTTGGCATGTATCGCGGACGTCTATGAGCGACATCAACTTACCATCGGTTGGACTGTATGCTCGTGTGCCGCCTTCGTCCATAAAAGAAAAGATGAGCTGAAGCGGATTTCAAAAATAGGTATATTTACAATTTGTTGGCGTCTCGACAGCGAGCGATGCAACTTCTTTGAGAGAAAGGGACAGTTGTACTTCGAGCTGATAATACCTATAACAATTCGAGAAAATTGAGATATCATATTCCCCTGTTCCCTCCTTCTAAAATGGATGTTTTTTTTATCTGATTTGCATTAAGGAACGATTTCTCTATGTCGGTGCGTTTTGTTTTTTAAATAAGAGTTGTTAAATTCGTCTATTTAATCAATTTATTAATTAAATTTATTCTGTTTAATTGTTAAATTTTCACAGAGCGTCTTTTTTGCAGCATTTTAATGGTGTAGATTGTTGGCCTGAGATCTCGATTTCGAGCGACCGCAGCGCCAAAGTTTAATGTAACATCCGACGGGGCGGATGAATGACCTAGAGAGCGCGATTTTCAAAATGTTTTGCAACAAACGTTCCACGTTGAGAAATTGTTATTGAACTTGAATATTTACAGCATAACAATAACGTTGAATTTTTGGAAACTAGCTGTTGATTCTTTTTAATAGATTAATAAGAGTAGTTGAGACACAATTTTTATGTTTTTCTATCATTTGACATCTGACATTTTTGTATTCTACTTACCTAAAATTCCAACTATTTATTTATTTGTAATTTCACTACCAAAATTTATTCTAATTCGTAAAATATTCATTCAATAAAATAATTGCAAATTCAGTAGGAAGTGTGTTTATCTCTACGCAAGGAAATGTGCCTATTGCGTAAACTCAAATACTTACTTTTTGTTTACGATCACCTCGTCGATATCTAAAAAAAATCCTAGGGTTTTAAAAAAAATGTCAATAAATGAAACACAAGTATAAAAATGATTTATTTACTACACAATAACAAATATGAGTCGCCATTACTCGCTATCTCAAAAGCGTGCTAGGGTTGTACAAAAATTAGTAAATAATTCATTTATTTACTAATTTTAACAGAAGTTTGTAAATTATTAATATACTAATTAAAAGTATGTAATTAAACAATAACGAAATATGAGTTCAAAATTCTAATGGTTTTTCATTCGATTACGGATCAAGTTCTGATTTCTGCTAATTTGATGATAAAATCAATGGCTATCACAAAACCTATCAGAATGAAAACGTTACCAGCTGCCCGATTCACGTAAGTAATAAAAACCGTAGCGCAGTGACGTCACTTCGTTTTTTGCAAATTTAGCCCTTTTAACCGACTTAAAAAAAGGAGAATTCTCAATTCGCTGTATTTTTGAACCAATTTTTATGATTCTTTACACCAGGTAACTCAGAAATTGTATAGTAATTGAGCTATTGGAAGATTTATGACAATCCAAGACTAGATAAGTAAGTGCGTTTAAAACAGAAAACCAAAAGGCGATTTCTAAGTTCCTAAGTTAAAACGACTTTTGGACTGGCGTGTTTACGTGAATCGACTGGCTGGGTAGTTAAGTTACCTGTATCTTTCAAAATCATTAGGCGTTCTTCTCTTTCATAACACGTAAAGCTCTTTCTTTCCTCTCTTTCATAGCCTCTATGATACTGGGCGCGTCACGAATGGGCATGCTTCGTGACTGCCGAGGATCAACTAATTCTGGAAGTAGGCAATCGTAATAAAACCTAACTAATTTCATCTCCATTTTCTCCTCCCAAAATTTGTCGTCCTTTTCTATAATATAAACTTTCATAGGTACAGTAGCACCAAACCAGATGCCAAGCATGCAAACGTTTCTTTTAGTAATATGTACCTGTCCCTGAATTTGGAAATACCAGTTATGATTTTTATTTATGACATAACCCTTGGAAGCCTTGTCCTTAACCCAAAAGGTATGTTTGGCCATTGCTTCATCAAGAGTCATGCCAGCTAAAGAATGTGGGTACTTAATTTCAATTAAACCGTTTGCATAAATGCCATCTGGTGTAGTACCAAGAAATTCATATTGATCGTCGACGAACAAACCGCAACCTTGTATACTAATATTCTCTTGAATTTCTAACTGTTTAATTGCGGTTTCTTCGTTTTCGATACCGTACCGTACAGCAGGCAAACTGGAGATATTACTACCATAAACGATTTTACGAACAAGAACAGCACAACTTGTGCTCTCTCGTTTTTTACAAACTTCCCCGAACGATGATGAGGTTAGTAATTTTCTCCTTGTACTCATCCACTCAGAACTACTTCTTTGCAAATGGGTCGACCTTTCAAGCTCCTCTCTTTCAGCACAAGACAACTTTAAATCGGCTAAAAAAGATGACTTGGCTTTCTCATATAATTCTGGACTCAGATCAGGTTTTTCGCAGTTTGGTCCATAGTGAGCGTCTTTCGATACAGCGCTGTGGCTCTTTTTCAATCTTAATTTAGGTTTAGCAATTAAACGGATTCTACGATTACAATTTTCCACTTTCGCGATCAAAGGATTAGGACTAGATTTAAATATTACTTCATGAGTTTTACTATGAATCGATCCTGTATTAAAAGACACAACAGCAGCTGCGCATCGGCCCGCATAAGAACCACGGGAAGAATAATTTACACGCTTACCCCCTACTAATTTGGCAATCACTGCGTTAAAACTTTCAACTATATTACTTGTACAATTATGAATTAAACTTCTAGAATGATATGACAGTCTTTTACTTAAAATGTGTACCGCGTCCATTAATCCGCATCCAACAATTGCTGGAAGCAACCCAACAGGTTCTATTCGACGAGTATCAGGTCTACAGAAATACTCCTTGCAATATTGGTGATTACCAAATACGTGTTGTGGACCATTTAGGATATCTTCACTAAGATTTTTTATTTTTTCTTCGAGTGACTGATTTTGATCGCCCCAATATTTAATAGCGCATTTTACACCCGTTCTTAAACGCAAATACCTTTCTTTTAGGAATTTCCGCAATTCGCAAGGATACTTAGTGTCTTTCGACAGTTTCTCCAAGCTATTGCAGTAGTTTCGTAAAAGATGATTTTTGCATTCAATTTTCTCTACTGTTAAATTACCGTACGGTCGCGAATCTAATATTTTTTTATAAGTACTGGAATCGCCGTCTGCTACAAATTTATTATAAATTACACCGTGATCAACAATGGAACGTTTAAACCCCTCAACTATTATGGTCGATTCCATACCGGTAGATGATCCCGAATAATTCTTGAAACAACGGTGTTCCGAGGGCTGACTGTCGTTCTTTGCGGCTCGTGCACAAACTACGCAGTATTTATTTTTAACTCCAAAAAACAATACTTTATTAGTTTTAATGCCAATTATCGCAGCTGCGCCGGACAAGGCGGAAAAATTCTTACCATAAGATCTCTTGCTCCAACAACCGTCAACAGCAACAGATATTAATGGTGTACCATTTTTATCAACACTACCTATAGACACTGCGTACTCCGCTTCTTCCTTGACAGCTTCTGCCATGGAATGTGCTGCTGTCTTTTCCCACCAATCGCAAACCGTATTATTAATTTCATTGTATAATGAAGGTGACATGATTGATAGGGCTACTGCGGCAGTTAATGTTTTTAACTGATAGTAGCTCCCACCAGATGATATGATACCAGATACAATTTGATGATTCACTTCCATTCTATCTTCTTTCTTTTCAATCAAACACACAGTAAATTTCATACTACACATACTACATTTCATGATGAGTTTTGAGTCCAGACCAACTTTTACTTCACCTATTATACTGAGGTAACTTAACTTACAATCCATTGGACCGTGGTCCCCTATGGCCTGAAGAGCTTTAAAAAAAAAAGAAACGTCTACAACTCTACGCCCAACTTCCATTTCATCCACCTTTCCCTCTTGGTCGTTTTCAATAACTAGTTCCTGTAAAGAAAGATAATGGCTTGATTTTTTTTATAAAAAATAATTAAAAATTTAAAAAAATGCAAAAGAATTAATACAATATTAGGTTCCTGATGAATAGAAATTATAATTTCTTTACGCATTAGGTATTGTTTTTTTATGACGTCACCTATTTGAACGTAAATTTTCTTTTGAGAAAGTAATTGAGAAGTATTTCGGTACTAAGGTGTTTGTCTCTCGATGAAAATAATAAATATTGCAAGAAAAATCTATAGGTAGGTATTGAGATTTTGTCTTCGCCCATCACTAACTAAGTAGTTTGTTTATTTATGTAACAAGTCTACAAGAATTACGTATAACAACTTACCTCTATACAGCGCGTAGCATTGTTGCTCAGAGTCTCGGCCCCAAGGTTTTCTTTATTTTCAATACTGGAAATATTATTCATCAATATTATCCACTTTTTATTTATTTTGTACAACCCTAAGCCAGACGCTAGGCGCCTCGCGTCTGTTTGGCGGTATAGGTATGTCGACAAAGTTGCGCTGTCGCCTACCTACTTCCACAATTTGATATTTAGACAATACTAGCCGACCCGGCGAACTCCGTATCGCCTTTTTTTTTTTTTTAAAAATCCTATTATTTTGATATTACATACAGATACTTCAATTTTATTTATCAGTATAGATATAGATAATACAAACCAATATTTACATGTTATTGTAGGTATATGTCTGAATCGGGCGATCTAAATCATATGACATATTGTATTAGCTTTGTAATGTACCCTGTTCAAATGCGATAATAAATAAGTAGGGAGGAACTTACATTTTATTCCGAGATCTTTTGGCTTTCATATTTTTATAATGCGTACAAAACTTTCTTTTCCCTGGCATGCCACTCAAATTCAATCAGTCCTGCGAAAAAAATAACCTATGTTACTCAGTGATAATGTAGCTTTCGAATGATAAAAGAATTATTAAAATCAGTCCAGTACTTTTTGAGTTTATTCGTTACATACAAAAATCCAAATCTTTCCTCTTTATAATACCTATTAGTGTAGATATTGTATTTTTTACGATTTATATCTAGTTCCATCATGGTTTTCTTTCAGACATTCATTATATCGATACTTTCTACTAACTGAAAATAAATTAATTATAAAAATGTTATACTTACAGTTTTTTACAAAAAACACAAATTCACAATACGTAATTCTGCTGTCTGCAGCCGACAAGCGTGGTGTCGCGTTCACTTACAGAAAGGAACTGCCGCTGCAGACCACCGAGATTGCACGAATGAAACGAACGTTTTATCCCATACATTTGTGTATGAAAAATTTACCTTAAAATATATCTAGATTTTAGGGCTTTAAAAGAGGAAGTCTTTGTTTGTAAAGGTGTAAAAAGAAATATACAGCTATACTTATTGGTTTCTTCAGTGTTCAAAAAGTGTTTCTTTTTATCAATTTGTGTTGATTTATGGGGTTAAATCTGAAAAATACGAAGTCATGTTTTTGCATTTTTACTCAATTTTGTGCGTTTGTTGACGTTTATTATATAACAACTATTAGGTTTAAGAGTTTAATATAAGCATGAACATACTTATTGGTCTTTGATTGTAATATATACAAATTATCATTGATATCAATCATATGTAAATAGGTTAAATATGAAAAATCGTAACACTCTTTTCGGTGATTTTCACGATCTACACCCTTAAATGAACATTTTTTTTTTATATTTTGGGGACCCTAGCTCCTATAATATATAACTAATCAAAAAAATCAAAACGTAGGGACATGCACATGGTAGATATCTCTAACATATTAAACTAAAAATGCCTTATTGCCAGAATTCAGGGAGAAAACAGGAGAATATCTTTGTATGGACAGGTCGTCATCATCCTCGCGTCCATACAATGGAAAAGTCGTCTATTATATGGACGGTGGAAACCTCGCCACTGGACACCCCAATCTGCCGCCCATTAACGAGGTGCATTACAATGGGCAATAAATAGCCTAAATAACAATTTCCCAAATATTCCAGGATTCCCGCGGCACACAAGCGGTAGAAGGCTCAAAGATCCGTCACCCGTGGTTCGCAATGCTCACCTCAGCACCTGTATGGGCGATTGTGATGGCGCATTTCAGTGAAAACTGGGGTTTCTACACACTACTCACATTCCTACCTACGTTTATGAAAGGTGTGTTATTATTAGTGTTAATTGATTGTCATAATATTAATTGGTAACTGTAATGGCCATCAGTAATATAGTGTAATATGTCAGTAATCTTCCAGAATTACTGTATGTTAAGTCCAAAAACTCCATTTTTTTAATTTTCAACTCGTCTGATTTCGAACGGTGATTTCGTTTCATAAAATGCATTCACCTAGATTACTGTATGTTTAGGCCCTGATCGCCTTTTAGCATTTGTCTGGACGCTGTAAAAATATCAGTGACCGACTTGGCTTGTAAGACTGCGGCGAAATGATCTGCTCTCCTATGAATGAAAGGAATTAGTAACATTTTAACGAAAACATAAATAACATTGCCTTTTCGAGCCTTTTCAGGTAGGACAGCGTAAGCGACAATTACAATTTAAAAAAAAGTCGTGTTTTATAATAACTTCCAAGATATATAAGCCATTATGATTTTTTGTACTTTGTCGCTTACCGTGTTCTTCCAAAAAACACTCTGTATAATATTTTAGTACTGATTGACATATTAAACATTTTTGCACTATTTTTATAGGACCTTATATTTCCGGTTGGCACCTACCTAAACCACATATTAAATAAGTTGATAATGAACTGCAGAGGAGTTCGTATTTGCGCGAACGCTCGATTGGTGTATAAGTTGACTCGTTGCAAGACTAATTTATGTCATTTTTTTCCATTTTTCAGATGTATTCAAATTCGAAACATCACAGACCGGTTTGTTATCAGCCGTGCCTTATTTGGCTATGGCCATAGTGCTACAAGTCGCGGGGCATATAGCGGATTGGCTGCTGAAGAGGAGAATATTATCTAGGACCAATATAAGAAAAGTGTTCAACTGTGGGGCTTTTGTAGCGCAGGTACTTTGTCTAATTAATTATGGGCAACACCAACATCAAGTGTATTTCTTCTTTTGTTTATAAATATACTTATCGATGCTGATATATTTCAACTTCCATTTGCGCTGTATTTTAATTAATCAAAAAATATAATGTTTAAAATAAGCACTTTGCAATTTATTTAATATGTATTAGTATGTAGTATGTATACTTACTCTGGCACTCATTCGTATACTCAAATACCTATATCTGATCATAAATACCGTTACAATAAAGAAAAAAAACTTTTGAATTTGGAATCTGTCATTCTCACGTGAAAAATAAATGTTTCTTTCCATTTTGGCCCCAATCATTATTAAATATTGTACTAATATTAAATTGGAAGTGAGGTAATAACATAAACCGTATTGTTGTAATTGCATTACATAAAGTGGGCATGGAGCCAAACGCAAGTTTTAAAACTTTCCATCCACTTGGTGTTAGCCGAATGTTTGTGTACCGGGCTATTGGTAATTGGACATTGAAACGTCCTCTGTTTGTGACAGAAATAGGCCTGGCGGTCCACGCACTATTAGTTCTAAACGGACGATTAAAGCTGTGAAGGAGAGAATCCGAAGAAATGCCATCCAGAAGCAAAGCATTTTATCCAGAGAGATGAATATAGCACACAGAATCATGTCACGTAGACCTCACGTAGACGTACATAATTTATTAACTGATTTATTAACTAATACACATTTATTAACTGATAATTTAAAGATAAATGGGGTTGACAAATGAAAACAACTTCTTCGGCGGTACGCAAAGGGAGCTCACAGACAAATCTTATTTACGGACGATAAAATGTTCACCATTGAGGAACATTTGAAAAAGCAGAATGATCGAGTTTATGCTCATAACTCTAGAGAAGCTGCTCAATTGGTCAATAGGGTGCAACGTGGCCATTATCCGGCTTCATTAATGGTTTGGTGGGGTGTTAGCTATCAAGGAGTGTCTGAACCATATTTTTTTGAAAAAGGTATTAAAACGTCGGCTCAAGTGTATCAAGATTCGATTCTCGAGAAGGTCATAAGGCCTCCTAACTACACTTTGTTCCATAACCAAGAATGGCCCTTTCAGCAAGACAGCACCAGGTCATAAGGCTCGCTCAACACAGACGTGGTTAGAAAGGAATATTCCGGACTTCATTAGAGCTGAAAGATGCCGTCATCTAGTCGCGATCTTAATCCGCTCGATTATGATTTATGGTCTGTTTTAGAGAGCATGGCATGCTCTAAACGGCATTGATCATATTATCATATTGAATCCCTTAAACATTCCATAAGGGTTTCAATTGCCAATTTTCTCGTGGAAAGGTGCATGTTAAACAATTAAATTTTATAACGTCAGATAACAGATTCTCAGATATTCACATATAGTGTTGTTAAACAACGAACGTTGAGCGCTCAACGCTCGAGCGCTGAGTGAGCGAACGAACTTTGAAGACTACCTTTAAAGGTTCATGAGCGTTATCGTCCTGATGGTCTTAAACCTTTGTAGTTTTTTTTATAGTTAAAAAGCTAAAGTTAAGTCTAAAACGGTTAAGGTTCAGTAGCACTAATACACCGCGCCAGCGTTCGAGCGTTAACGCACTCGTTTTAACTACACTATCCATATATTTCCATGAAATGTTAAAAAATGTACAATGTTTCCAGGCGGTTTTCATGGTGGCCGCGGCATATTCTACTTCAGTTGTTGGGTTCCTTGTATTCCTCACCATTGCTGTGGGTTTAGGAGGATTCGCTTGGTCTGGTTTCAGGTAATTATTCAAAATTTTATAAATACACAGTTATTTTAATACTATCGTATTGTTAATAGTATTGATCGGTTGAACAAAAACAAACGCCTTTGCAGCTCGTTATCAACATTTTCATAAGATGGCTAGGTATATAAAGTATATAAACCTATAAACTAGGTATATAATACCTAGGTATGTAAACCGCAAATATAACGTTCTAAAACAAACTTGCACTTTCAGCTGGAAAACGTTAAATGATAGTGATTTATAGTAACGTTAAATGATGTTCAACTCACGGTGTTTTCCTTCATCGCTAAACTGATAATTGAAAAATTCATACTTAATTAGAAATTCAGTGATACGGGCTGGGGTTCGAACTCATGGCCTTCAGATAATCCATCTCATTGTCAGTATAAACTGTTGTTCATGCACATCCGCGATACATGCCAACATTAGTTCAGAATGACAAACGTTGAAACATCCCTGGACGTGCTGCCTACCTTTGGAGATTTAAGAATAGATTTGGATAAAGGATTTGCGAAGTACAGTGTTTAGGAAATATAACAAGACGAAGAGATTTTCTCATGTCGTTACCTCATCTCATTCTCATCTCAGACGCTAGGTACTAAAGAGTATAATGGAATGACACTATCCTATTATAATTTATATTCATTAGGATGGGAGGAGATGCAATTACGAGTATATATAGAGAGTAGGGAATATAATGCTATGAGAGACCTCTCTTATACTTCTCACTCTATGAGATAGGATGGAAAATAGTCTTTAGCATTTCACTACTGAAATTCGTAGTACGTAGTACCGTAAATCGTAACCGGCCCTTTTATCGTGCATGGCTTGAGCATGAGGGATGTATGGCCTTAAAACGTCACACTGTCTAAGACATTTGGAGAGTCCCCTTCTGGGTGGTGTAGTTTCTCGGGCCTTGTGGTAGCGGCTTTGTTATTCCTTAAACGCCTTTTACGACACCCATGGGAATAGATGGGGTGGTTCTAAAGGCACACGACCAACGTATGAAGTACATTTTACGGCAATCTTCGGCGTACAAATTCTTTTTCATTAATACACATAGAACTAATACAGGAAAATATAGTCTCATATCACGAATTCTCAAACTCAAAGGCTGGAGCTGGGTTAGATCTGTATTTCATTAAATATTTTTAGAACTGAATTGCAAAGGAGTCTTGATAAATCCTTTCATAGTAATTCTGAAAATATTTCTTTTTTTATCGGTTATTTTACTTATGTGCTGCTTTTATTCTTTGGCTTGAATATCTTAACTTTTTTTATTTATCGTGAAGTTTGAATTGGAGCAGTTTTTATTTATTTAATGGTGTTGTTTTTCAATACCTATACATGAATATGTTAAATATTAAATATGTATGTTAATTTTGTATGTATTGATATATATATATATATTTTTATGTATGTAAATATTTATTTTATATGTATATTAATTTTAAATATGTTAACATAAAACATTTAACTACATTAATTAAACAGTTAATTTTAATTACATATTTGGAATAATTTCGTGATGCACCCCGGCTTATCGGGTTGCATTTCGACCACTTAACATGTTACAATATGAATGCTGTCTTTTCATGTCAGACGCCACCATATGTGTTTGTATACAATGAAAATGTGTGGTCGTTGGCGAACCTTATAAAATAATATGTAAACCTCACGCCCTTAAGCCCTTTAAAGGTATAGGCTATCATTTATATTGTATTAATTAATTATTATTAAATTTCAGTGTAAACCATCTGGATATAGCTCCACCACATGCCAGCGTTTTAATGGGACTGTCTAATACCATCGCAACTCTACCGGGAATCATCAGTCCGCCATTAGCTGGATCTATTGTTGTTGATAAGGTACGTCTTATGAAGAACTTGCATCGCCTCTACTGTTTCAAGTGTCTGTACGTTTAAAACACTCACTAAAATTCTGTTAAAGAAAAAAAAACTTATTTAGGTATCGGTAGTGAGTGAGATATGCCAGAACCCATTTCCATCCCATTCTATCCCTATACATCCAAAACATACATTTATATATCTCCAATCCGAACGCGTGCTAACGTTTGTCATTTTGGACTAATGTTGTCATGTATCGCGGATGTCTATGAGCCACAGTATCCGCTTATCATCAGATGGGTGTAAAATTGCCGCCTTAAAAAACATAGGCCTTCGTCCTTAAAAAAAATTAGGTAAATATTTCTACGGTGTTGAATCGTGAGATGGATTGTTATATATTAATATATGCGTAACAGGTATCCAATATATTATAGATTTATATTGCATTATTCGCATACGGACATTCATCGCTTTGCTCGCATAAGGAAAGATTCTCAAAAATACAGATTCTCGTCATCATGAATTTTCATAACGACAGATTCTGAAAAGGACAGCGTACAGGAAAAAAATGGCGGCTACATTTACGTTAAGTTATTTTTAATTCATAAATCCTTATTAACTAACAATATGCGTAATATGACAATAGGTACTAAAATTTACTTTTAGACTTCAGAATAACCCATTAGACTGGACAATTAGCCTTCAGATTTAGGCACAATATTTACCTATGTTCATTGAACATTATATCCAAAGTATTTAACAATATGTCATTGTATGACACATGATTAGTAATTTTATCTAGTAACCAGTAAAACCTAGATTAACAACGCAAATACAGGTAGGGTGCATATGTCTGCTAATTATAATTAAATTCCATTAACAAGCATCCGCACAATGTGAAAATAACCCCAAAACCATTCTAAGACCATTGTAAACCATCCCAAAACCATTGTAAGACATAGTAAACCATCCCAAAACTATTTTAAATTTTAATAGCACCGCAAAGCCAAGAGCCTTCTCAAAATAATCCTAAACTTATCTCAAACACTCAGATCAAAAATTATAAACGTTGGCGTTTGCGCAGCCTACTTTAGGATGTATAGGAATGGATTTGTGAAAATGTTTGGGAAAATGGGTATTGGAAGTATTACGGAACAAGTTTTCCTCGTCCATTACACCTTGCAATCTTCTCTTGGGAGATGGGGGAATCGATAGTATAATAAAATAAGGAGTTTCTTTGCTTTCGTTATACTCTCAATTCCATGGAATACGAGGAGATAAATGCTATAGGATGGAAAATTTACTCAAACACGCAAATATCATTTATAAAACAAACAAACAAATACTGTATAAGTAATAAAACATTTTGGAATTACCAAATGTTAGAACTCTTAGGAACAAATTTCGGAGGGGGAGGGTGCACGTTGCAATCGAACAGCCGCTGGGTGCACTTGACTGGTCTCGTTACCCCTCCCTCACAGAAGACTACCTTGAAATGTACTGCATTTTCCACTTTATCAAATTCCCCAATTTACGTACGTGTTTCAGTAGTGAGTGAGATATGCCAGATCCCATTCCCATCCTATCCCTTCCCATTTCCCCGACCCTATCTCCAAATCCATTCTTCCATCAACAAAGGTAGGCAGTGCATACGGGAGCTTGCCAAAGTTTGTCGTTCTGGACTAAATCTGGCATGTATTGTGGGTGTCCACGGGCGACAGTATTCACTTACCAGCAGGTGGACTGTGTGCTCGTTTGCCACCTTCATTCTATAAACAAAACTTATATGGAAAAAATAATACAATTTGGGGAGCTCAGCTTTATAATAGATTACCTGAAAATACAAAAAAAAAAATGTTTATCTATAAGTAGTTTCAAAAATAAGTTAAAAAATATTTGTTAAACAATACTGTATCTTCGATGGGCTGAATGCCAAATGTATTTGTATCTATTCTTAAGTTTACCCTCTGTTAATTTCTCATAGTTTAAGTCAGTGATTCCCAAACTTATTTCGGTCATGGACCCCTTACCATAACAAAAACATAACTATGAACCCCCAAGTGCATTAACTTTTATGATATAATAAAACCTACTAAAAATACTTTATTCTGTCCTCTCTGATGAGACAATTGCACGTAGGTAGGGGTCCATATGGACCACTTTGGGAATGACTGGTTTGAGTGAACAATGTAATGTTCTTTTTGAGAATACGTGTATACATGTATATGTATACATATGTATATAATTATATACGAGTCACTGAAATAACTCAAAAAAGCAGGAAATTGGTTGTTCGATATCGAGAATGGAATCCATTTTTTTTGTTTCATGGTTTGTAGGCTTACAATTCTAGTACGCGTATATCTTTTGTTGAACGCGGGCCGGGCGAGCCGCGAGCGAGCGCCTCGCCCGTTTTAAACAGGGTAACAAAACCTTACCTGTTTGTAACTTTTGACTTACTCCTTAAAATAATTTTATTTTTCCTTAGAACGGTTTTATATATTTTGAATTGGTTGTAATGTTTCGTTTTATTTCGGTGACACGTTGTATAATCCTAATTTTTCACAATTTCCAGACACCAGAACAATGGCGAGTAGTCTATTTCATATCCAGCGCCATATATCTTATCGGAGCGGTTATTTACGGAGCATTTTGTTCTGGAGAGAAGCAACCGTGGGTCATCGAAGCGGATTCAAACGCTAGTTTCGATACCGACGCAGCTTCCGTGACTACGGCGCGAGGTTACGACAATAAGGCCATGGATCATAGCTCGGAGATGTAAAAGCTATAGCTGATTAAGTTAAAATTTTAGCTCATTTTTGTAGCTCATCGGGGATTTTTGTAGTGGTGATATAAAGTTATAGCTTATGGAGGTAAAATTTTAGCTCGTGGATGTAAAATCGTAAGTCACAGATTTTTTCACTGTGATATAAAATTATAGCTCATGTAGGTAAAATTTTCGCTCGATGTAAAATTATAATTCGTGGAGGTAAAATTTTAGCTCGTGAATGTAAAACTGAAGGTCCAGGATTAAAAATTGTACATCAATAATATAAAATGGTTCATCATACATGCAAAATTGTAACTCGTATTTCAAATCCCAGCTTCGGTACTGACGCGGCTTTCGTGACCACAGCGCGAGATTACGATAATAAGACCATGGATCACAGCTCGGAAATGTAAAAGTTATAACTCATGGAAGTAAAATTTTAGCTCGTCGATTTAAAAATGTACGTCACAGATTTTGTAGCTCACGGATGTATATTGGTAGCTCATGAATGTAAATTTGTAACTCATGGCTGTAAGTAAATTAGTAGCTCATGGGGTTAAAATTTTAGCTCTTTGATGTAAAAGTGTAGGTCACGTATTGAAAATCGTATTAAATCAGACATAAAATTGTTGACATAGCTCGTATTTGTAAACATGTAACTCAGAAATGTAAAATTGTAGTCCAGAGATGTAAAACTGTGTACCTCAAAATGTGTAAATTAGTCTTTATCGGCTTATAGCTGTTATAATAATGTTGCTTAGGAATTGTTAATTATACAAAAAAAATAGGATTTTTGATGGGGAAATTTGGGGAAAGCACCCACCAATTCTGAAAATGGTTGAAAAATGTTATCACGATTTTTATATGATCATTGTTATCTTATTATTTATATTATCTTATCTATCACGCAAACGCTTATACAATAACTTAAACGTGGCACTGAAAAACGCAAAAGCTGAAAACGCCAGTTTTTACAATTGTTTTCTTTTTTTTATTATTTATAGAACAATTCTGGTATAATTTTTATTCTAAGCGCGCACCTCGGGCTCCCGGTCTGAATAATGAGTGCTACAAACGTTTTATACAGGACAATAATCTTTGTTTCTTTGTAACTATTGATTTATACCTAAAATTTATTTTATTTTTCGCTAGAACGGCTTTATATATTTTAGATTGATTGACATGTTTCAGGTTTTGCGCTATTTCAGTTGCACATTGTATAAGGACTCTTAAACGCAGAAAAATCGTTTTTTTTTTATTTACTTTTTTACATTATGTGGGTCTTGCCTTAAATGTTTCTAAACCTTCCTCGTTTGTGATGTGTTCATAGTATATGCTATAGTATGAATTATGGAAGATAAAAGTGGCTAGAATTTAATGGTTTTTTTTTCAGTATATTAGCGTCTTTCCGATTATGTCTAGGTACAGTCAGCATCATAAATATGTTAACATTTTCTTAACTTTTCGCATAAATATTCTCTACAGTATACATATTTTTAAATGTAGAAATGAAATGATTCATATTCATGTTGAATTTATTGTTATTTTTGGAAAAATTAAAAAAAATATAATGTGCTGGGGTGCTACTTCAAACCAATGCTCAATAATTGTGTTTCATAACAAATAAATTCGTTCAAGTCGCAAATAGGTAGGTAAGGGATGTGACAGTCGCAAGAAATAATTGTTGAGTCACTACCTTTATTCTTAATTTTGCCGTGATTTGTATTGTAATGTTTGATGTACGACTGTGGTGTGACATCATTGAATTATGTTGTCGATTGTTTTGTTAATACTGCCTAATTAAAAGTAAAGGATAATGGCTCAACAAATAAATGTTCTGACTGTACTAACGTGTTAACATATTTATGATGTTGACTGTACATAATAATTAAGGCCTAAAAAATCCTAAAAACCTAGTTTGTAAACCTCCAGAGATCTGCTTGTATTGTAAAATATAAATGTGGTAATTTTTGAACTTAGTATTTAAGTAGCGTTGTTATATTATATATATTCCATTCCAATCCAATTTATCCAAAATGTAAACAAACATGGCGGCCTGAGGTGACTAACACAGCCTTAAATTAAATAGTGAGCTGATAATTGTTTACATATTATACATAATATAATTTGATCCAATGAGTTTACCCTAGATTTATACATAAATGCCGAAATATTTCATTATTTTGATTTTGTTTTCGCTAAATTAGATTGGAACGGATTATATACAGAGTGTGTCCGAAACATTCTTGAAGCCTAGGGGTCTACTCTAATTTTACGCTTTCGAAGTTTCGGACCCGGCCGAAGTTCGAACGTACGACGTACACCCTACCCCGAATTTCCTTCATTCGGAGCTCTGTATATCGGGTATCTTCGATTATTTAACACGTGAGATATTGTTATCGTGAAATTTGACGTTTGATGTCCAAGTATCTCATGTCAAAATCTACATTTCTAAACATTTTCAAATGTTAGACAAACTTTCTTGGGGCCGATACATCGGAATGAACATTTACGTGATAGGAATTGCGCGAAATATCGGCCGAAACTTTGTATTTATGATTTCGGAGTTGACCCCCAAAAAACAATGAATTCTGTCTGAGTTCCTTGACATAAATATTTTTCAAATCTTTTGTACTCATTTTTTATATAAAGGACGATGGAGAAATATGTATACCATAGATATCGTTCCAATCCACCTACAAACATAAAATTAATGACAATATATTTGTTATTATCTATCGTTATAAGCAATTGTAACTGCTAAAACGATTGGATTTTTTACTAAAAATATATAAAAATATTTTAACAAATAAAAGAACAAAAAGGCGATTTATTTAATGGTTTGCGCGCGGTTTTGACATTAACTGCCTTAACATTAAAAGATCTATGAAATAAAAGAATTTATTTGAGGTGTGTTGGTTGATTGGCACAAGTGTGTTGGTACATACATATTGATTTTTATAGAGGACACCTTTACCCATCGTCCTCTGCCAAATTCAAAGTCCAAAGTTGGCTGTTTTTTACAAAAAATAATAATATGTAACTTATTGAACTCCGAATTTGAACAATATGTACCTATCTATGGTTTAAGCTTCAGGGAAAATTCGGACACATTCTGTATATTGGACTTAAAACATAATTTTATGTTCTCTTGTAGTAAAGTGATACTGCTTTTTAACACCAGAGGCGCCGCTAGCAAATAAAGTATACAGTAACTATAATAATGTCACACACAGTATTTGAATGAAAATAAAATAAAAATATTTAGATTATCTTAAAAAAAAAAATTTTTGAAATGCTTTGTTATTGTGTTATTTCTTTTTTTAACAATAGGGTAGGTACTTAGCTCCTACTGAAATATTTTAAGTCGTATTCCATAATAATTAAGGAAAACCAACCTGTATTAAAAATATTTTTCCAAACTCATTAGAAAATTGGCTAGATGTAAGATTGGAAATACACAGTATACATTGGCTTATACACTGGCAGTATACACTGGCACACAAAAAAGGTATACACTGGCTTAACATTATATGATAATCTTGAATGGGTGGGTAGCTATTGCTCTCTCTCTCTCTCTCATGCGCAGTTATAATGACGCTATAGAACAATGCGATAGCGTTTATAATGGCAACAAGTTATCGATCAAAACTGTCCATATTTATTATAAGTATCTAACAGTAATTAAACTTAAAAAAAATTGTTTTCAGTTTCTATAGAAAATACGAAGAAACTTTCTCCCCGACCTAATATAATTCTTTAATACATATTTAATATTTTTACCTGTACCCTCTTAATACCGAATTTCTATTATAAAAACAACATTTGTTCTAAACCATTCTAAAATTTAGCACAACATTTTTATGCTACCTAAAAATATTATCTACTTTAAGAAGTGAAAAAATACGGAACGATGTCAAACTGATTCATAAACAAAAAAATAAAGAGACATCACTCAAAAAATTTAATTTTGTTTTTCTTGTGGAAAACATCAAGATAAGAAAAAACTCATAGAACAAAAGTTTTAATCAGCGTTGTTACTCTTTTACCGGTTACATGCCGGTTACATTCGGATACAGATGCCGGTATGAAATTATTTCGGATATGGTTTCGGTTACGGATATGTTTCTTTTATTAACTTTTTAATAAATGTATTACTAACTGAAAGCAAAACGAAAAAACCAAATACGGAATAATTGCAACTACCCCCATAGAGAACGAACGAAAAGTCTTTAAAATCAAAAGGGAAGCAGCAAGAACTTGTCAAAACTCGCCTCGTTTAAATTCCGCCCCTAACGGCTATGAATAAAATTATTTGTAACTAGTTGAGCGGACAGACATTGCCCTGTCCAAATTTCAATAAGTTCATACAAAAATCCCATAGAAAAAAGCACATTCTGTTTTCCCGATTTTTCAATTTTTCGGCAACTTTTCCAGTTTTTCTTTCCCTAAAAACCTTATGCGGGCTAATACGTACATTTTTTTTTTTAAATAGCCAATCGCCGTTCTCAAGTGATGCGCTTACCAACGAACAGCATTTAATTTTTGTTTATATAGGTATAATATCCGAATACTTCGAATTCGGTTTCGAATATTTTTTGAATTCGCATATCCGATAATTTGGGTTACGGTTACGGAGCTCAATAATCTTTTTGGTATTTTTTATTTAATACTGTATAATTTATAACGAGAAATAATTAAATAATCAGCAAAAAAAACGGGCGACAAATCGATGACAAAAGGCGGGTTAGGTTTGGGTTCTCTGGTGACTACGACTTGTCGATGACATTCTTAGTTGTTTAAAGTGATTTACTTAAGTAATTCAAAAGTACAACTCTGTTAAATTAACTCTGCACCTCCCTGGAATGCGTTCGTCGCGAAATAATTCAACCGAGTTGTAGGTTATTCTGTTGATCATAATTTGTTGCTCGTTTAATTACAAGCCAATTAATTATAACCCAATCGTATCAAAAAGTTTAGCTACATGCTAGTGGCGCCGTCTGGACTTCACTTTTGAGTTTTTGAGTTTTTCTACCGTAAGTAACTACGGTAGAAAAATAATTCTCAAAAACTCAAACGCGAAAATAAAAGAAGTACCTTTGGAGCTATGGTGGTGTCCCATATCAGGGCTGTATTTCAAAAGATGTAAAATTTGCCCTTTGCATGTATCAGCCTATAGCGTCCCACTGCAGGGCACTGGCCTCCCCTAGTAAATCACTGGAGGGTTTCAGTTCTCACTACACCACGCGGGCCCAGTGCGGAATGGTGGATCATATACTACATTTTTTTATTCCTATAGCTAGTGTCAATTTTTTTAAATCCGTACTTAAGAACGGTGATAGCCTAGGAAGAGCAGTGATAGCCTATACCCGACTCACAGTTGTGTGATCGTTAGTTCAAATCTTCGGCCCGTACCACTAAGTTCCTACTTAAGTACGGATTTTTTAAATTATCCTTGTACATATTTCACACTTAATACCGTCTTTTTCTACATTATATAAAATATAATAATGTAGAAGGTATAAAATGTTCAACTAGCACAACTTAGTAAAAATTGGTCCCATCAAAGTAATACATGGTTAAATAAAAAAATACCTTAACTCATCTTACCACTGGTAAGATGAGTGGTAATTGGTCATTATTTAACTTAACTTATTATCCTATAACAACTTTTGTTCTATAACGTTTTTATGAGCTTTATATTTCCTCCAAAAAAGTTTTTTTTTTTTAAATGAACTTTACTTTGTTACTCTATGCTACGCGTTACTACGAACGACAACTCCGCACACTGCATCCATAAACAGCTGCTAATCGAACCGCTATTATTAGATGCCTATATATCGAGTGTGCACACAATCTACGCGGCACAAGTGAGTGAATTGTGTGAAAGAAGTTTCACACAATTTAAATAAAAAACTGAATTTAAAAAAAATCGTAGAACAACCATTGTTAGTTTTCACGAAAGAAATACTGTTTTAAGAGTATGTAAGTAGTTTTCATTTAACCGTGTATACAGCTAAAATTTATAACGTTATTTTGTATGTACTGTAAATCATGTGATTTTTTTTCATGTAATAAATGTAAAACTGTGTAAAATGAAACTTATCTTTATTTTTTTTTTGCTAAATCGCCAAGTATTGGGTCTAGATATCACTGAATAGTTACATTCCTTCTTAGGTCCATCAGCAAGGGCGTAGATAGGATTTTATCTAGGGTGAGCCAAATGCAGAAAGTCTGTTACTTATTATTCCATATGCGGCTGGGGGGCAGCGCCCCAACCTGCTCCACCGTGGCTTTGCCCATGTCCATCAGTGAGGTATGTCACAGTAAAAAATATGAAACTGCTTGACTAAATCCAGTCGTTTTACTATATGGATTAAATTAAAATGCTAAAATGATTCTGAATTGAGAAAAATGGAATTTCCTTTTTAATGTTACCGTACCATTTATAGTGTTATTAAATAGAAAGAATTAGAAAATGAGAGATATGCCAGAGCCCATTCCCGTCCCATTTTATCCCCAGTACAATGGAATAAAGGTAACCCTTTAATCCATTATATTCTTAACTTTTTATCCTACAACACCCAGAAGATTACGAGGTGTTATGGGCTGGGGCTCCTCCCTTTCCAAATCCATTTCTAAACTTCCAAAGGTGGGCATCCGGCGGCGTGCCAACGTTTTTCATTTTTGACTGACGTTGGCATGTATCGCGAATATCCATGGAAGCCGTTACTAATTCATTCCTATGCTCGGAACCTCGAGATTGTCTAGGGGTGTATATTCATGACTCTCGTTTATAAAGTCGGTAAGTTCAAACCTCGTTCTGTACCATTCGTTTATACTTAATTATTTTCTAAATTATTAGCCCGCTTATGAAGGGAAATATCGTGAGGAAATCCATACGCCCGAAAATAAAAATAAAATACTGGAGTGTGTGTATCGATCGACCAATCCGCACTGGGTCCCTGTGGTGGATTATGGCCCGAAACCGTCTCTTGATTACCGGGAGAAGTCTCTGTCCTGCAGAGGAACGTTATAGGATGGTCTGAATTGATCGAAATAGACGATTATCGGTGTTAGAATTGTGGCTCATTTGCTCAAGGAGGTTCTCGAACATCAGTGAAAAGCTAGTATAAGCACGAGTTTTTATCATTATCATCATAACGGCTCTAGGCGAGAATTTTATGTAGTTTGGTCGCATACGAGAATCATATACAATATTCTGGCTATACAATATCGTAGGTATATACCATAGTAAAGTCGTGTTTATAAGCTCTTGCATTCTGCATTTGGGACTAATTTCCAAACATTCTGTCTGGAATGTCCAAACCAAGATGTGCTTAGAAACTTCTAATTTGCAATCCTAAGTTTCTCCTTAGTGATGCAAATAAGTAGTTTTGGAAACAGCGCGTTTTGTATGGTTTTGATATCTACTTATAACATCCCACTGCAAGAAATGACGAGAAGGTTTGTAACGACACAATAAAATAGCAATTGATATACCGTTAATTGATGTCTTCAAATCGCGTGTAACTGAACACTACTCAAACAATGTGAATGACTGATATGTTTATTACTATTATATTTATATTTTATGTGTGTATGTATAAGTTATTATATATGCATGTGTGTGTATGTAAATTGATATTTATTTATGTTGTATTTATGTAGTGTAATATTGTCAGAACACTATTTTTAGCGGCACTACACTTAGCTTGCTCTCAACCACCGAAGGTTAGCTGGAAGAAAATGCTATAATAGCATTAAGTTCGCCTTTGTACACACATTTCGGTGCAATAAAGAATTTACCAATCAATCAATCAATACTAAGCGGGTACAGTGCGTATTGGTGGCTACACGTGATCACATCTATTAGGAGGGCGAAGAAAAGACATTAGTAATATTTTTAACGAAAGCATAACTAGGTAAGTAACATTATACTTGGAAATTAAAATATACAAAAAAAATAAACAATGGTTATTCTTTTTGTTTATCAAAAACTCCAAGTTGGGAATTTCTAACTTGATTTTAAATTAACGAAAATTTTATACTAATTGAATTTTTCTCGAATATCATCAAAATGCACCAGTGCTTGTATTTTCTTTATTTTTAGGAACTCATACATAACTTCTGTTCATCTGTATTACTTTAGCTTTTCTACAAGTGGAAGATTTTTCAAAATTTATCCAGTAGATATCTCTTACGTATAAAGAAAATATACTCTGCAAAGCATTGGTCAATCTCGCGTACGAACAAATACAAACTTCTTTGCAGCTTATTATCAACTTATTCAATATGCTGTTAGGTAGCGCCAACCGCAAAATATAACGTTGTGGAACAAACTTAAACATTCAGTTAGAGCATCGAAAATTAACTTTAAAATCATCACAGAAAAACTCGTTTATGAACGCAAAAAAGTTTGCTATCGTCCCACCGCTTGGTTGCACAATGCTAAGTACTTATTAATATGTAGGTACTTCGGACGCTTTAAAAAGTATAAATTAAATACCAATATCATTAAGATTTTTAAATTTATCACTTTTTTTTATTGTTCTATGTTAAATAGCATCGCAAATATTGCGAAATATTTGCCGTGGGCGAAAATATTGCTGCAAATATTAGCGCCATCTGTGTCATGTTCATCGAAAATATATCGATAACCTATTATCAATACACAATCATTATATTTTATTTTTTCTTTATTTAATAAAGTAAACAAAAATAAATAATATGTATTAACTGAAAATCGAATGCTACAATAAACACTGTGCAAACAGACAGTAACAAACATAACATATTAAAAGTTGTTCAAAATACTCTTCTTTTTGTTTCAAATTATTATTAAGACTATTAAAAATAAAAACCATAATATTAATATTTATTTCTTAGTTTGTATTGATATACTAATTTTAAAATTAAAATTCTATATTATTTAACTTTCACATTAACACCATAAAATCAATAAGAAATGTAGTCAGTCACTTAAGCGGGGCGATTACCATTTTCTTTTTTTAATATAGAAATTTATATTTTAATACTAAATTAATTAATCAATTGTTAAAAAAGAACGCTTGTTTTATGTCTTTCCGTAACACTTCCGCTTCAAAATTTCCTTTTTTTATGACTTCAATGATACTTATCGAATTATAAATAAACATTTTAAAAAATACAGTCCATGAAATTGAATAGCATTGCTTTTTCATAATCACTTCAGCTTTAATTATGTTTAAAAGTACGTAAATATACACACAGTCCCGCTGCTTTCTACTGAGCGAATATCCCTACCATCGTCGTGTGGGTGGTATGGCGGGGTGTTTGTCGGCCAATTATATAGAGAGCCGACACTTTGAATTGCCGACGTTGTTCCCATCGGTTCCTTATTGAAGTTGGTACTTTTTCTTCATTCGTCTAGTTTTTAAAAATGGACATCGGCAATGATGTGAAACACAGGCTCCAACAACTGATGCGAAGTACGGGATACGATATTATCCAGCATAATGGCCAAAGAAAGTTTGGACCTCCTCCGGACTGGAGTGGGCCTCCGCCGCCAAAAGGCTGCGAGGTATTTGTTGGAAAACTGCCTAGAGAAGTCTTTGAGGACGAACTAGTCCCCATTTTCGCCAGAGTAGGAAAAATCTTCGAACTCCGCCTCATGATGGACTTCTCTGGTTCAAATCGAGGATACGCCTTCGTAACTTACATGACTCGCGCAGAAGCCTCTGCAGCGGTAAGGGAATTGAATGACTTCGAGATCAGACCAGGCCGACAGATCGGAGTGGTGAAATCCGTCGATAACTGCAGACTCTTTGTTGGAGGCATACCGAAGGAGAAGACCAAAGAGGAAGTTGCCGAAGAGCTATCGAAGAAAGTGGCTGGTATCGTCGACGTGATTCTGTACAAAAACTGTTTCGATAAGAGATACAATCGAGGATTTGCCTTCGTGGAGTTTACGTCACATCGGGCGGCTGCTATGGCCAGACGATTCCTAGTGCCAGGCTGTGTTAAGCTATGGGACCACGAGGTGGCGGTCGACTGGGCAGAGCCAGAACCTGACTTTGACGATGAGCAAATGAAAAAGGTTTGTTATTTATTTAATTTGCTTTAAAAGCTTTTGCGAATTCTTATCAAGTCACTAAAGTCTGCCCAATGAATCTCAATCTTAAGTGTTTAAATGTTTTTAGTACCTATTATATTTTTCACTAATAGTATTCCATGGCTGTTTATATTTAGTTTCTCTACAATAAACAAGTGATCTTGTAGGGTACTTAAACACGATGTATATTGCAGGTAAAAGTACTGCATGTACGGAACTTTCAAATAAAAACTACTCCTGACAAAATACAATCACTATTTGAAAATGCAATAAATGCAAAAATTCAACGTGTGAAAAAAATCTATGACTATGCCTTCATACATTTCTTTGAGAGGGCTCATGCTAAGTTGGCAATATCTAAACTACAAAATACTGAAATTGATGGTAGCAACATAGAGATATGCTGGGCGAAACCTGTTGACCGTGAAGTTTATAAAATACAGAAGCAAAGTAAAGGCAATGCAAAATTCAACAACAGTCTAAACCTCTCTCAAACCTTGTTGCTTTACAAACAGCATCTGGAGAAGAGGGAATATGAAAACTCTCCCAAGGATGAAGGCATTGGATCTGTGGGTGCTGAAGACACTGCTACATGTGAATCTTCATATGAAGCTGGATGGACCTTCCCATACATATCACCACAAGATGCATACTGCTGGGCTCCAGCTAAGCTTAGTGAGATGTGCAATAAGTAAGCAATCTTTATTGCACTTTATTTTTTGAACTATCCTAAATCTTTCATTAGATCTCCATACCTTCATAGCACACTTGTATGATAATGTGCTGTGCTTTAGCCATATCCCCCTACTACCCATAGTATATCCATATATATTACTACATACTTATACATACATACTACCATATATATCCTTTATTACCATTATACCATATATATTACCATTATGTAACTCTCCAAAGGCTACCATGTGGTCCTTTGCTCTTCTCATCCAACCACCATTAGTGCATTTCTTCATGGATAAATAGTCCACCTATATGCCTATTTGAAATAAGTACCATCTTTTAAATAAGAACAAATAAGGTTCTTTCTAATTAAATCTGTAATCCATTTCTAATTGATCTGCTTTAGTACCTATAAATTTCCACACTAAAAAAATATTTTCTTCCAGATACATGTGGGCTGCACCACTCTACAAGTACCAGAAATACACATGCCTCAATGGTGTAGAAGTCTTTGTGTGCAGACTCTACCTACCACATGTTGGTCTACCGTTGGTAAACCCAGCGCAACACATTGGCCCCATAGAGACTAGGTCCTGTTTCACACAACGGCAAGCCCAAGAGGAAGCTGCAGGTCTTGCACTTCACTACATTAATGTATGTTGCTATTTCTTTTTTAGGATTATTAACTTTTAAATATTCAGGGTTTTAATTGAAAGGTGGTAGCAGACAATTCCACTGAATATTAAGAGTACTATTAATGTTCACCGCAATCAACACAGCAATCGGTCAATAGCAGAACACACTCTTAATCAGGCAATAGGTGAATTCATTTTATTGATAACAAAGTTGTGATTTAAGTTTATTTCCTCTTGAATTATATTAATCTTTCATTCAGGCTGCTTCCATAATTATGTATTAAACACTCGCATATTTGTTTACAGTGTATGCGACCTGATTTCCAGTGCGCATCTTCTGCGATCCTACCGCCTGTTTACCAGCCGGTGGCACCGCCGCCGGTGCCCAATGTGCTGAACCTGCCGCGGCTTACGCCGTTCGTGGGCGCGCCGCTGTTCATGCGCTCGTCTGCCGCCGCTCCCCTGCCACTGACAACGCCTACACTTTGGCATTAAGTCTTAAATAGGATATATGTGACCTAGAAATCTTTAGTTTATTTCTGAGCTAATAAAACTAATTTCTACTCTAATGGTATTGTAGTTGTGAAATGGCAACAATGCTTTACAATAATTGTTATTGTATTCTTGTTGTAATAGTTTGGGAATTTAATTGTTTTTGTTTTCTTAGATATATACTTTTGTTTCTCATTTGTTTTTGACTAGTTTTAAAGTGGCAATCATTCATTTTTGACTACTTTGTAAGAAAAACCAATTTATGTTATGACAAGACTCAATCTAAGAATTATATAGTTTTTCAGTTATTGATTTTACTATGACTAACGGGTACTACTTAATTATACCAGTTATATACCAGCTTAATTATACCAGTTTTGGCGTTATTTAAGAATAGAAAGTGCCATTTACACTCCTTGTGAATAGAATCCAAAGATTGACTTATAAATCTTACATCTACTCTAATGGTAATGTAATTATGAATGGCAACATTGCTTTACAATAATTATTATTGTATTCTTGTTGTATAGTTTGGGTACTAGTTTTGGCTTAATAAGTACTTTCAAAATTTGTTTTCGTTTTATCGCTAGCTGTACTACAATTGGATACCTCTAAGGATACCTTTTTTTACATTTTGTTACTTTCGATGTAAGAATTATTTATTAGTGATTTCTTATGACTAACTGGTACTTCATTAAACCAGTTAAGTGCCTTTTACAGTTCTTTCTTGTGAATATAACCTAATATATTCAGAGTTAAGGTGCTGACTATTTTTGACTGATAATAATAATTGTACTACTAATATTGTCAAATTACAAGTCGTTTATAATATTATAACCAACTGTACAAGACAAATTGTTATATTAGTACCTAAGTAACAAAATGTTTTTAAATACACTTTCAAACAAAACTGTAGTTATTATTCACCCCCAAGACTTAAATTGATACATGAGAGTCAGGGCCGTCTTTACCAGGGGGTGCAAGGGGTGCGGTGCACCCCGGGCGCTCACCTTTTAAAGGTAATGAAAAAATATAACGCTATAGTAAACAATTACACAATAGGATATTTGACTGTCATAGGATACACAATAGGATATTTGACTGTTATAGGATACACAATAGGATATTTGACTGTCATAGGATACACAATAGGATGTTTGACTGTCTTAGGATACACTCCCGCACCCCGGCGCAGAATAGACTTAAGACGGCCCTGATGAGAGTTCACCTATTGGGTAAATTATACTGTCTCCTTGAGACCTCTGCCATACAAGCCTACTTAAGACTAATGTACTACAATTTACTACATTATGTACTGAAATCAAATATTATAAAGAGGTGAAGTTTAAGTTTAGATGCAGGAGGTAATCTCCGAAACTAATTGAATTTCAAAAATTCTTTCACCATTTGAAGGGTAGGTACATTATTCCAGATGGACATAGTCTATATATTATGTGCAAAAAAAATTGACGGGCGTGCAACGCATGCTGGGCACAGCTAGTGTCAATTAAAGGGTCGATAATCTTCTAATTCTATAGAAAGGCCTACAAGCATTCCGAAAGTTTAATTTGCATCTATTTCTTGTCGTTACTAATGACGTCTAGTTATCGGTGTCCACCATCTTAGTTTTGGTTGAAAAGTTGAAAGAGCGGCAGCTCGAAATTGCTCTGAACGTCTGCGTCGGCTCAGTTATTTTAGTAACAGCGATATTGTGTCCTATAATGTTAATTCAAGTAAAATCAGTATGCGGTCTATATACATTATATTGAGGGGCTGATGAAACCTACATTGCGTTGGCGATTTTAAAAATTCTTTATCTTCTGCTACAACAGTGGATGAAGAATTTAGTGCCTTGGTAATTATTAATATATTTGCATTGCTATCTGTTAGTTTATTTGTTATTAGTATTACCGGGACGCGAGGGATATTTTTCAGTTATGTAGGTATGTACGAGTATGTCTTTATTCCCTCGCAGAGCAGTCATCGATTTTAATGAATAAGGTGTCGTTGAATTTGTTTTGATGTCGCGAGTGCTACGGGCGTTTTTGGTTTCTTCAAAATATACATATTATTTTTCAAGATAATTTAACATTCATCCAACCTTTTATTTGAAATATAAAACAGGAATTATCCACGCATGCTCCTATAAAATAATTATCCATGATGCACGTGTGGATTCATGGATAATTGTTGATGAGGAAAAATTATCCATGGATCCACAGGTGGTGCCAGTCTTTCAATCTTTGTTTCTAGTCTAGACCGCAACGAACGTCCTAAATCATTGAACGAAAATGTTCTATTAAATGAATTGTTCCTAGGTACAGTAGCCAGTTCTAAGATATTTTAGTTTGTCGTGTCGTACATCTGTGAAAAACGTCGTCTGTGAAAAACATATCCCTCCTTGCGATCCTCAGTCTGTTCTTATGTCAAAGTATCATATTTTTCCCATTAAAAACCGATAGTGTTTAATTACCCAAATTTAAGGTTGTCAAAAATAACTTGGTTTCTTGTATCCTAAAACAGTGTATTCCTAAAACTTGGCCGGTTTATTTATTTTTTGACGAGCATACAGTCCACCTGATAAGTGGATACTGTAGCTAGGCTTGCAATGATATATCGAAAAACCGATAATATCGACACCAAATTATCGATATTTATATCGATATATTATAATTGTCGATACGATAATATCGATATCGAAAAACAAGAAATATCGAAAGAATCCCATATCCAGTTGGGTAAGTTATAAATTAATGAATTTATAACTTATATAATTCCGTTTCAGCATATTTTATCTATTAAATATATGGTAATACCGTGTGTGTAATCTGTCTATGATTCCGTTCGTTGGTTCGTTCTTGTTCTAGTCTATGGTTCAGTTGTATCTACCGTTCGATGTGTTTAAATTGAGTGTAAATAAAACTGTAAACTCATTTGGGAATTTCGAGAAATATGAAGAAAAGCAAGCTGTTGACCTATTTCAAAAAAGAGCCGAATGGAGCTGTCTCCAATATGTGTAACAAACATGTTAAAACTTCAGGCAATACATCTAACATAGCCGCTCACTTGAAACATCATAAAACCTATGATCTATCTCCATCATAAAGGTAATTTAGTTTTGTTTTAGTCAATTTGTGCCTCGAAATTAATAGGTAATACTGAAACCGAGTAGCCTGTCAAGTTTAAATTTACGTTATGTGAACCAGTTGTATATTTTTAGATTAGTTTTTGTTTGTACTAGTGTTGTACCGAATGAATATACATTGATAACAGATATCGATGAATCGATATCTTATACTTTTCATTTGTTTTTTCAGTACCCTCGACAATTGTATATCACAGTCAACATCAACAGAAAATAATTTCGGTGAGATTCTCGATAAGCAAAATGATGCGGTTGCAAGTACATCAAACGCATCTAACGAAAAGCCGAAGTTTAACGAAGGATCATCTGGTGGTACGCAAAAAATTAATAAAGCTTTTGACAGCGTATTTCAATATTCTAAGGGTGGTTCAAAATATAATCGCATAACTGCTGCAATTGCATATTTCATCTGTGTTGATAACAGACCATTCAACTTAGTTGAAGGAAAAGGTTTCAGACATTTAATGAAACAAGTGGCGCCTTTATATAAAGTACCATCGCGAGAAACAATCAAAGGACAAATTGATGAAAAATACGATAAAATCTCTGTCATATTGAAGAAGAAACTAAAAGATATTAAGCATTTTTGTATCACTACGCATATCTGGACTGAGACTATGAGTACCACGAGTTATCTGGTCGTTACGATTCATTTTATAGTGAAAAACGAGTTGCAATCATTAATGATTGGTGTATTCGAGTTAAGTGAAAGTCATACTGGGGACTATATTGGCCAACAGTTGTCAGAGATCTTAACGAATTGGGGCATTGAGTCTCAAAAAATAGTCGCCATCGTGACAGATTCTGGTGTCAACATGGTCAAAACTATCAGAGACACATTTGGGACAGGCAAACATATACCATATGTTGCTCATATGATAAATTTGATTGCCGAGGATGCCATAAAGAAAACTCAAGGGTTGAGCAGTGTTATTAACCATGCAAGGACCATAATAAAATACATTAAAAAAAGAGTAGATGCCTCGGGTGATTTAAAAATAAAACAGTTGGAAAATAAAGTATCAGAAGGAAAAACTTTGAAAGTCATTTTAGACGTGAAAACGCGCTGGAACTCATTGTATTATATGCTAACCAGGTTTATTGAACTTGCACCTTATATAAGCGAAGTGATTTTTGGTAAAATTGATGCACCTACAATGCTGACAGCAGTTGAGCTTGCAAGTATCAAAGATATAATCCATATCATGTGACCACTCGAGGCTATGACCAGAGAAGCATCCGCGGAGCAATATATCACTGTTTCCAAAGTAGTGCCTATGGTCAGTTGTGCCATAGATCAGTACAATGGAATTAAAAGCACTTCTTTGATTGCGGCCGATTTGAAGATGAATATCTTGCAAGAAATAAAAAAGCGGTTTGGACAACTTGAATTTTCATCATTATTGGCAGTGTCAACTTTGTTAGATCCACGATTCAAAAACTTACATTTCAAAAAGTCTGATGCATGTACCAAGGCTATGTCGAAAGTACGGAAAATGATAGTTGAAAACAAGCAAGCGGCTTCGGTGTCATCCACATCATCTGAAAACGAAGAAAACAAGGATTTTAATTTTTGGGAGCACCATAAATCGGTGGCACATACCCAAATAAAGAGAAGAAAAACTGATGGCGACGAGTTGACATTATATCTCTCAGTTCCAGTGAGCACTCTGAAAACGAATGTGTTGGACATATGGCTCGAGATGCAAGGCCATCTTCCCATCGTCGCCACATCGGTGCCAGCCGAACGTCTCTTCTCGAAGGCGGGAGCTACAGTCACACAGAACAGGAATCGACTACTTGGGAAAAGATTGCCTAAATTACTATTTTTAGGTTCCGTTGACAAAACGTGTTAGGAAATGTGACTCTTTTAAATAATTCTTCTTTCATTATAATTTAGGTTTGATTTTACTACTTTTTATCGAATAATTTAAAGAAATACCAAAAATATCGATAATATCGCTTTGGAACGGTCGATATATCGGTTATCGATATTTACCTGCCACCGATATAAATATCGATATCCATATCGATATTTCAATTACTTTGCATCCCTAACTGTAGCCCACTGACAGGGATGTGACATTGAATGAAAAAAATAGATTAATTAATAATCGATTATTTTTTCAACTTCCCTACACTGACATTCGCGACACATACCAACATCGCCCCAGAACGATAAGCGTTGCCATGACTTCAGATGCACTGCCTACCTTTGGAGATATAGGAATGGATTTGAAGAAGGGTTGGGAAAATGGGGAGGGATAGTATGGGAACGGGCTCTGGCACATCTCATTCATAACGAAACACGTAGGTACATTGGGAAAATACGATAAAGTAGGAAATGCAGTACATTTCAGGGTACTCTTCTGTGAGAGAGGGGTAACATGGCCAGTCGAGTGCGCTCAACGGCTGTGGGAATGCAGCATGCACTCTTCCCCCTACGATCCACTGATAAGTAGGTATTACCTATTATTATATCTTTTTACCGTAAATCAATAGGTAGAATAGGACATTTCTCTACAATTTAGGTAGAAATATAAGTAAGTTGTTTTAGTTTTTTAAAGTTGTTAATAATGAATAACATTATTGTTTTAAATAAAATTTGTAGTTAGAGCAGTTAATAGTGTGTAGTTAGTTATTTACTCTATTTCGCCGCTTTGACAAATGTGTGAATTGAAGTGACCTAGAAATATATATTTGGATCTCGTAATTGGTGGATCGAAATGGCATAAAAACGTTAATTTGAATCCCTAAATTGGTGGATCGAATAGGAAAAATTATCAATGGATCCATATGTGGAGCCTGTGGACGAAGGCTTTTTTGTATAAGAATTGGGTTAAAAACGTTAGAAAATAATTTGGTATGATATTCTTGCTAACCAGAAAAATAAAAAACTTGCTCTGGGGATCCCACAGTTAGTGTTGCCAGTAGAAGATAATTATTAGTTCTATTAGTATTATGCATCATGGCGAGGTTTTATATTTTCTTGGTCATGCTATAGAAACATTTTTTTTTCTGGTAGGTATAGTAATTTTGATTGGTAGAAATGGCAACCTGCTTTGTGATTTAATTCGGTTTAGGACTTTTTGGCGGGAGTGAAGTGAAGTGAAGTGAGCTTTTGTTTGATTTATTATAAAAAATGTGTATTTGTGCCGTTTGTCGTTTAATAGTGATAGTTTATTCAACTGTCTATTGTGTTCTGTAGGTACCTACGTAATGTTTGTGATACCTAATAAAAAAAAAGCATAGCGTTTTTGAGCTTCCAAAGGAGTCCTCTTCTGTCCTCAGTAAACATAATATCACTTTACTGAGTGACTGTTGATTTACTTCGACGGGACTGAATATTGACAGGATACATTTTAGACTTTGAAATTGTTAAGAAGAAAACTTGAAAGTTGAAACTGCCAGAACGAACTAATTACACTATTGCCATATGATAAAAAAAGTACTGCGGGTTGGTCCAAAACGAGCAAAAACCTTTATACTGTTCCTTTCAATACTACGAAATTAGAGAAGCAGGCATTGTAAAATAATTAGATTGTCAAAGAGTCGTTTTTGCATGTATTGGAACTAACTTTGATTTGACATTTCTCATTATTATCAACTCATCAGTTTCTCACTGCATTAAGTACATAATTTAAATCCTTATTATTAAACATTTATACTAAAGAGTTGCACGATGTGGAGAAGAAAAGTTACTTATTCACTTATTACTCAAACAAACTTTGGAAAGCAACCTATATGTAATAAAACAAACTGCGCGATGTTCTCTCGTATGGTTTTTAATGGTATTAATTATAATTCTCTAAGACCGCAAATCGTAACCTACAATTATCAGAAAATACTGGATGCTAAGAAACTACACAGCCAACCGCAACAGATTTCAGGAGAACTACATTTAGAGCAAGACTGTAACTCTTTTACCTACAGAACACACACTTGTGGTGAACTGAAACCAGCAAATGAAGGTCAAAAAGTCACTCTTTGTGGTTGGGTGCAGTACCTCCGACATTCTAAATTTCTATTGCTGAGAGACGCATATGGACTCACCCAGTGTATTATAGGAGAAAATGACGTTGATCTGTCCAACATTCCTTTTGAAACAATTGTAATGGTAAAGGGTACAGTAATCTCAAGGCCAAAACAAATGATAAATCCCAACATGCCCACTGGAGAAGTTGAGGTGGTTCTTGACAGTATTGAGGTGTTAAACACAGTTGATAATCTTCCATTCAACTTAAGAGACTATCAAAAGCCAAAGGAACAATTGAGGTTACAGCATCGCTACATAGACTTGAGATTCCCTGAAATGCAAAACAATTTGCGACAAAGATCTTTAATGCTTCACAATATGAGAAGGTTTCTTGTTGAAAAACATGGTTTTGTTGAAGTTGAAACACCAACATTGTTTTGTCGTACACCAGGGGGTGCTAGAGAATTTGTTGTACCTACTCATCATTCTGGATTATTCTATTCTCTAGTTCAAAGCCCTCAGCAATTCAAACAAATGCTAATGTCGGGTGGTATTGATAGATATTTTCAAATTGCTAGATGTTACAGAGATGAGACGACACGGCCAGATAGACAACCAGAATTCACACAATTAGATATAGAACTGTCATTCACAAATTTACATGGAGTACTGAGTCTGATCGAGCAATTACTGTATGAGACGTTTCTTAAGGATCTTCCAAAGCCACCATTTAAGAGAATGACTTATAGACATGCTTTAGAGACATATGGATCAGACAAACCAAACTTAACATATGGATTGAATTTGAAAAACATAAAGAATCTATTTACAGACAAAAAAAGTGATGATAATTTTGGTGCATATATTTTACCCTATCCTCAAGAATTAGGAAAATTCACAGCTAAATATAAGGAAGTAGTTAGGGAAATAATGAAAAAGTATAACACAAAGGTGGTGTTAAACGAAAATATAGTAAAGGAATTTGGTGTTGATTTCTATACCAACATACAAAACTTTATCAGGCAAACAAATTCAGCAATTATCTGTGTAGGTGAAAATGATAATGTTTGTTTATGTTTAGGTGAAATCCGTGAGCTGCTTGCTACTTTACTGCAATCAAAAGAATTATTAGAAATTAATGAGTCTGTACAACCATTATGGGTTGTAGATTTCCCACTGTTTGTCAAAGGAGAAAAGGGTCTTGAAACTTGTCATCATCCATTTACTGCCCCACATCCTGAAGATTTACACTTATTGGACACTGATCCATTCAAAGTGAGATCATTGGCTTACGATATTGTTATAAATGGGAATGAAATAGGAGGAGGTTCAGTCCGAGTACATAATGTGGATTTGCAAAGAAAGTTATTAAAAATGTTGAGTATAGACTCTGAAAAACTTAATCATTTCTTGAATGCTTTAAGTAGTGGGTGCCCACCACATGCAGGCTTAGCCATAGGTATAGATAGATTAGTGTCATTGGCATGTAATGCAGAATCCATAAGAGAAGTCATAGCCTTCCCAAAATCTCATGATGGAAGGGATCCATTGTCGGGTGCACCAAATGCTATTTCAGAAGATGACAAAAAGTATTATCACATAAGTACTGTTAACTAAATCTAGTCCTAAGTATTATAATAAATAAAAATGTTTTAATATATCCAGTGATTTTTAATTCTTATAATTAATGTTAAGAAACAACTGCGCTTAATTGATGCCTACTTACGTAAAAAACTATTACTTAAGCATAATAAAGTTCAAAATTAAATTTATTCATTCTTTGTTTTTGTATATTTACATTCGACCAAGAACGATGGTCGTTATTTGTACAAATATAATTTTTAAATCACTTTTATAAGTGCTATGCTTTTTTAAGATACAGCTGAACTATAATTCAGCAGTATCTTAAAAAACATAGCCCTAATAATAATAATTGACTTGCCTAAATAATTGACCTTTTTAATCACACATCCGGTCTTATTGATAGAATCGATGTCACAAGTTTTTTTGTGATATTTATCCACAGTAACAAAAAAAAATTATTGCTGTACAATTTCTCTGCAGTAGATTGCTGTAAAATGTAACATCAGTCCTTTCTATAGAACTAGATACCTTATAATTTTTGTTATGCATTGTCATTTTATTTCATTTCGACCGCACATCATATACCTACATCACTTTTCATTCTCGATATCAGTGGCGTATTTTAAGATTTGGCGCCCTGGGCCTATAAAATTTGCCGTCCCATAAATTAACGAAAAAAAGGCAAAAATCTTTTAATAATTAAACAGGCCATACAAAAGAATAAAAACACCATTTATTAAATATTTAAATTTTTTTGCGATGCACAAATTGGTTGACAAATTCGTCAATGACACTGTCATAACTAACAGATACTGTTAAGTCAGCTTCTATATTAAGGATGGCTAAACTATTCAAACGTTCTTCGCTTATATGGTAATTAGGTAGGCTTTTTTAATTTCTTCAGGCAAGTCAAGTCAAAAAACAATAAAATAAAAGATAGGTGACGATTATGAAAGGCGCCCAAAGCTGACCTGCCGCCCCGGGCCATGGCCCCCATGGCCCTAGGGTAAATACGCCACTGCTCGATATTCTTTCATTCATTCGATCTCGTCGCACCTTGGCCGTGTGGGCGCGGGCCCTGTCCACGACTGTAATTCCGTATACTCAAGTTTATGACTCAACATCTACGCCGCTGGTTGTGTATCAGTTCGCGAGGAAACCGCGTGGCCGTGGGCCTTGTCCACGACTGTAATTCTGCATACTCAAGTGCATGACTCAATCTCTATGCCGCTGGTTGTGCACCGGTTCGTGAGGAAACCGAGTGGTGGCAGACCTTGTCTGCAACTGTAACAGCATAACGCTTAGTGAAATCTATGACCCAACCTCGTAGCCACTGGTTATGTACCTACCGGTTCGCAAGGAAACCGCGTGGTGGTAGACCTCGTCTGCTACTGTAATACCGCGTAGTGAAATCATGATTGAATCATAATGAATCCATGATCTATGATTGAACGTTGGTGCCGATAAATCTGTGCTGTTGCGCAAGGAAAACTCGTGAGATGGTAGGCCCTGTTTACGATCTGAATCATATCTTAGACAGTCATCGAAGGATAGCAAGAAGCCGTGAGCTCAAAGCGTGTGCCTGCCTGCCTGCCCAGTGTGCTCTGGCCAATGAGAGATTGAGAGCTACCGAGCCCCACAACGATCGTGGAAGGAACCTCCAGCTGGTGCATCCCAGAGGCGTACAGGTGAGGTCTTTAGATTTAGCTCAGTCTCACACTTTGTTATTTCGGCTTTCGCATTAGTCCTATGAAGATACCAATAACCTTAAATCGCGGCATCCTTCGAATGTCGTTTGTCATCCGCGCTTACAATTTCTATGATTTGTAAATAGTTCATAAACATTATCAGAGATGTCGCCGAACTTAAAATAATAATTATGGTGGCGTTGTTGTACTAACCAGTTAAAAAAAAAATATTGGGCGCAAAACAGTCACAGATTTCTAATACTAAACACAACCTTTCATATTTGTTTCCCGAATCATTTGCTTATCCAACCCAAGATGATACAATAAAAGGAGTGCGTGTTAGGACTCATTTTCCGTCTCATCCTATCCTATGCGAAGAACGGGGATTAATCCCAACCTGCCCATCGAGTAGAAAATGTAATAGAATAAGCGAAACTTCTTGTCTAAGTTGACGTAAGTATAGTTAGTATAGTTACTCCACTCGTTACATAGTTACAGTTCCTCCTCTATCTGTTCCAGTTCCCCTCCATTATCCCAAACCAAAAATTGGGAGTGGGGTGGAAAAGCTCCTCGCCCCGTTATACCCCTTATACTTTTCCAAATCTATTCATAGATCTCCTAACACTAGGCAGTGCATTTGAGGGCGTGTCAACATTTTTCTAACTGATACTTCCCAAAGTATTAGATGCGTGGTACAAGTAGTTCCAGACGTCTGGGATGTTGTCGGCGGCTACGACCTGGACGAGGTTATATACCTACGTCATTTACAGACATTTACATAATTTAAAGTATCTGCAAGATAAAGATACCTACAGCAAACTCTGTTGGCAATACCCTGGGCGCAACAAAATTTAGTCATTCTTCTCCCGCATGACATTGCTACTCGTTGCATGGCTGCAGGATATCTAACAACTAACAGCGACATCTATTCATGGCCTTGTAAAGTACCTTGGATGAATAAAACTCTAAGAATAAACAATAAATATTTATTGTTATGGTAAAACTCACTTATCACCAACCTTACGCAACGGCAGCCAGCGACACGGTGCATCAATTGATCGTTTATTTTAATAATGAACTTTATTTCAAACATAGGTAGATTGATTGTGTCTGACCTAGCATCCGTCGACGTAGGCGTCATTCTTCATTTTTTTATTGTATTTTTGTTTAATGTACTTATTTGTAGTCGTGGGTATTCACGACTCCTCGGAGTGTTTCGGCTTACTTAATTCGGCTCCGCTCGCGGATCCGATTTCTCTTAACAATTCCTTGACTCCTTTGATTCACCTACTTATATTTTATAAGAGCCCGAGAGCGAGTCATTCGTTTTGCATCATGTTCGTTCATGTAACTCAACAATCCAAAAATGAAAGGAATAAATAACTCCTCGGAGTCGATAACAGTTAGCCGGAATCACGGATCTTTTGATTCATTGAATCCGGATTTACCCATCGCTACTTATTTGCATTCGTGTTTATTCTTTATGAATAGGAAAATTTATAAATCGTCAGAATATTTACAGCTTGAGTTATAATTTTTATGATCAATTATTATAAATATTATTGTGATCATTATTTATTAATGTAATTGTTTTAGTTTGATTATTATATTTTACTAACATAGGTTTTAAGTTTTTACTAACAATAACTATGGTATGAAATAAACGAATTATTATTATTAATTACAATTTTAGAACAATATAAGATAATATCCGATAACGTTTTATTTTATACATCGTTATGGTGTAATTAGTAAGTAGCTAAGTATACCAATTTCCATAACGAAGATTTATACAATTTGAGGTTTGTAAAGATAATGGTACTTAGCCATTTAACAACAGGTGCGCCTCTTCGTGGTTACCTACTTCTCTACATTTCCACGTTGCATGTTGCACGTGTTGGACATATCGCACCCTCAGTTTAACAAAGTCGTAAGTCATCATAAATAGAAATTTAGATTATTCTATTATTTAAAAAAAACACTTTAAATTACACATAAGTACTTACCCAATTTTTTCTTACTTATATCTATCACCTTAGAGAATGGTCCAACATTTGTTTTAGATGTTTTATGAAAATAAAGTACCTATATTTTTTAGAAAGGAGTGTATGAAATATAAAAAACATAAAAATATCAATTTACAGAAAATAATAATAGTAAGAATTTCATTATTATAATTATACATGTAAAAACTCATATTAAAAATAATAAAAAGTTATCCAACTACTTATTACATGAAAAGTTATATTTTTCGGGTAACAGATAATAGTAACGGGGTAACGCTAAATCTATTGTATCGATTAAGCGTGGCAGCCGCGAAAGTCATGTTCGAGGGCGGCAAAACCTGATTTCTTTGCTTCGCGAGCTATTTTTGTCACCATTTTTTACAGCGCATGGCTGCCTTATCAGGTTGCCGCCAGTTGCTGCGCACGTGAGCGAATCCAAACAACGACACATTCGTCCGCTGCGCGCGCGCCTTTGCCGCGAGACTAATATCCATTGACCTTAGTTATTTTATTAGTCAATGCTAAAAACCGACCAGCATCGGTTCGCTGCACGTCATGTTCGAGCGCGGCAACATTTGACTTGCTCGCGCGGCAACACGATATCGACAACGCGGCGGCTGCCGCGCGCGGCCATGTACGAAGATTTGCCGCGCGTAATCGATACACAGCTTTATGCTATTTAGTTGAGTTTAGTTACATTAAGTGAACATTCCGGTGAATTACTTAATTGTGGACATTGACATAAAGGTACACACGATTTTCCTAATTTTTTTCTCAAAAAACCGTCTTTACAAGCACATCCTGGTTCACAAGCTGGAGCATTTCCACAGTAGTACTGTGCTTGTACAGAGAAGCAATCATCAGGGGGACAAGTCCTCTTGCAAGTCGTGTACTCTTCATTTGGCGGGCATCGATTGTCTACAAATAAATATAAGTGTAACTTGATGTGATGTTGCTTCAAGGTAGTCATTTATTTACAATCCGGAGAGCTAGCTGATTCCGGACATTGGCATGTGGGTATACATGGTTCTCCGTTCCTTTTTCTCAGAAAGCCATTTTTGCAACGGCATCCTGGTTCGCATGTGGCAAGTTCCATGCATCTAAATCTTACTACGAGAGACAAGCAAGTCTCAGGAGGGCAAGTCCTTTTGCAAGTCGTGTATTCTTCGTTTGGAGGGCATGGGTTATCTGCAAAGAAATAATGTTACGTTGCGTTTCTTGAGTGTTGCTTTTGTGGATGCTTAGTTACAATCCGAAGAGTTGGTTAACTCAGGACATTGACATATAGGTACGCAAGGTTCTCCATTTTTTATCCTCAGGAAGCCATCTTTGCAACCGCACCCTGGCTCGCAGAGAGGAGACCCTGGACATTTAAATCTCGCTACGAGAGACATGCAAGTCTCAGGTGGACAGGTCCTCTTGCAAGTTTTGTACTCTTCATTAGGGGGGCATTTTTTATCTGAAAGGAAACTCCTATTTATGTAACTTTGGCGGTACCTATTTGTATAGGTAATTATTATTGTGAGTCTTCTACGATGACATATTATATAATAATGTACTGATATATTAAGCACCCAATTAATTTTTCCCAATTAATGTGAAAAAGGCTATTGTTTACTTTATATCTGACTCAAATGAGACTACAGGTGACTCAGTTTAAAGGTGTGTTTGTTTCTTTTGCCAACCTTACTGTCGCGTTTAGGTAAAGAGTTTTTTCTGTATAGAGCATTAAGGAGTGCCTCTAGCGACCGTATTAAAAAACAAAATTATCGTATAGAAAGAAAACAATGACATTAGACATAAAGGCATTAGTAACGTTGGTAAATAATAAAAACAGAATACAAATCAGTTGAGAAATTCAGTTAAGTGTGGTCAAATAGTCTTATTTAGTTTAAATGGAAAAAAATGCATTAATTGCAGTTTTAGATATAAGTATATTTTTTTCAGATAATATAAGAAGATCAACGCTCCATTGAGTTTACTTACTCTCGGGACATTTTGCAATAGGTACGCAAATGCCTTTGTCGTCTCTTGCGTACTCATCCTTGCAATAGCATTTCTTGTTGCACTGAATATTCACGATCGGGCAGTTGGTCTTGTTCTGAATATGAAGCTCGGAGCAGACGTTGTCACATGCCACGCTGCAGTCAAAGTACTCGTGTTCTCCGGGGCATGTCACTAAAGATTAATGGTATGATGAGAGTTTTTGTGGTTTAAGGCGCTAAGTAGTTATGCTACTTGGTGGTAATCTGGTTTACAACTGACGTCATTGTTGATATATTTCTAGAGCAAAATGTGGTAAACGAGAACCTACACTTGGCCTGTTATCCACGGCAATCTGCGATACTTATCAACAAATCTCGAATGAATATAGCAACGATGGCGAATGTTAATTTCTCAGTGCGTGGGAATTCCCTATATTTTGTCTCACCTTTTTCCTCCTTTGCTTTGCATTATTATACACATACCTGTTATTATGGAACATAGAAAGGAGTCCACTCGAAGATAAAATTAAGTAGGTTATCGCTGCTTATAAAATTCGCCATGCGCCGGAGTGTCACCGATAAGGCTTCTCGACAACAGATAGTAATAGTGGAATGGAGTTTGAACCCTAGCCCCTGTAATGAGAGTAGCTGCTGAGAGAGTCTGCTGAGAGTAGACCCCCTGGTCTACTCTCATTCCATCGTAAAATTACTGTATTTTTTTAGAATTTCCTAAATTTTAATTTAACGTTAACATAAATAAAATATTTTTTGCAAAGTTAGAATATTATTTTTGATAAATATTAGCGTATTGTCATTGGCAAAATTATTGATAGGTACCTAATTATAGACGAATGGAGACCTCGTACTGGGAAATGCAACTTGGGACGACCTCAGGCCAAGTGGACTGACGATTAGAGAGTGTCGGTAATAGATACATTAGAAGAGCAGGAAACCGTGTGTGGCTGCGGTCCTTAGAAGAGGCTACAAATAGTCCTTGGAATATTCAGTAGCAGAGCTGATTCAGCAATTCAGAGCATACCTACAAGCTGATGGTATAGTAATTACAAAAAAATCTTTTATGTCGAAACAAGGTAGACCAGACGGTAGGTTGCGTAGACGGATATTCAGCCTCCTCCAACAGTAAACGCTGTTAAAAAAAATCATTAAAGGGAAAACTTAATCTTTACGTTACTTATCAGAACAAAGGGATCTTATTGTGGGTATGGACTTGTTGGTTAAGTTTTTCTAAGTTAAAATTAAGTTGTTTCAAGAATTTGTATAATTAAATTAAAGGATGTTCATTCATCAATGGATCTGATTTTTAAGAAAAAAACAATATTTTATGGAAACTTTTTAGATTTTTCTAAAGTAGGTATCAATATATGGGAAACTATAATCGACAATAAGGTCCCTATAATCAAAATAATGTCACATTTAAATTAAAGTTTTATTAAACTCACCTTCAGATGTATAAGATTGCGTTCCTATAACGCATAGCAATACGGAACAGGAAACTAACAAAATAAGATTCTTCATGTTGACTCTCCGAAGGTTGAACAGGTTCTGTTGTTGTCATGAGAAGATTATTTTATTTATATGCGTAGGTTATTTATATGTTTACAATATACTGTTGGATTGTTTTTAGCGTTCCTTGTTAATAACGATAAAAACCCCCTACTTATGTTCTGACTTATGTCATACTGGCTTTTGCCCGCAACTACGCTCGCATAGTCTATATGATTTGAGATGATATATGTCAGAGCCCATTCCCATCACATCCTATCCTATCTCTCCACATTTTTCCCAACATTTCCTCCAAATTCATTCCTTAAAATCTCTAAAGGTAGGCAGCGCATCCAGGGATGTGCCAACGTTTGTCATTCTGGACCATGGGCGACAGTATCTATGGTATTAACCACGAGGCTGCTCGTCCGCCGCCTTGTTTTCATAAAAACATACTAAGCTCATTTTGGGCTTTGTTGTTATTATTTGTAAAGCGCGCGCCACGAGCAGAAATAATTTCCGTCATTGACATGAGATCAACCAATACTGGACGGTTAAGAGATTTGTATGAAATCATCGATCACCGACCAAGTAGTAAAGTTACTAAACCCGAAATTCGTCCTGCTCGTGGCGCGCTCTTTATTCGAATTATTCTAAACAATTCGATGGCTTTAACAATTCTATAAATATTTGCTTTGGAGACAATAACGCACAGTACGCACAGTACCCTTTGCGTCCTAACCAGACTTCTACCTGTCTAATTTATTTCCCACTAATGATTAGATCCGGGCAAATGATGGACCATCCGTTTTATACGTCTTTTACCAGTAACCACAGATGGCACTCTAATCTTAGACACTCCACTGTCAATGCGTTGTTCGGGTTTTTAGGACGCAATTAGTATTATATGTATTTATTGTGGTTTTTTAAAATTATCACTAGTTCAGCGGTGCACAAAATAAATAATCTGGGGCAAGTGTATCGACCATTTCGCATTGAAATTTCGTGGTAGATTATGATCCGATTTCATTGGCCTTCGGATTTCGACCTGTTTTCGGATCTTAAAAAACATCTAGGATGATTGAAAAGGCTTTGGAAAATTGGTGAATTAAATATATCAAGGTAGGGGGAGATATGTGGCGAGAAATTTTTATTTGTTTATTCCTTTGTTTTAGTCTTTTGTTTCATATTCAGGCTGCGAACTTTTCAATCTATCCATATAATTGGCGATGATCGGTATGCCTACTCGTATATGTAGTAACATAACTTGTGTCCAGTCCGTAAACGCAGTTTAGAATAGATAAGTACATGTATCCAAACAATTTTGTTAATTGACTTCCTTAGACAAAAAATGACGCGCATGAAAACACACTACAAGTTAATGTGCGTAGTTAAACTAGGGAAATTACCTTACGTACTGCGGGAAATCCACAAGACCAACGAGAAAACAAAATGCGAATTTTGATTCCTCGATTATGCGATTCAGTCAAAATGCGATTATGGCTCCCAATTTCAACCAACTTATTATATATTTATGTACTAAGTTAGATCGGCTGTCGTATATCAAAACTTAGTAAATGTTTATAGTAAATATTTTCTTAGGTTTTCGCGATTACTATACATAGCAATTAAACAACTTTGAACGGTTTAAATCGCGTATATTTGACATTATTTATATCCCGACGTTTCGAACACTTTGCAGCGGACGTGGTCACGGGGTGACTAATTGATTTTATTTGTCACTTGAGTTATTAAGAAATTATTTGGACTACCGTCTGAAATTTTTTAATCATAACATTCCCTATGCACGCAGTATTCACTCACGGTGTCCAGAGGTCTTGCAGTATTGCGTTGGCCTTGGGATTTGATTAATTTAATGACTGGATCCCAAGCCGGTGGTACTTGCCAACCATCTTCTCTATGGAAATTTGGGTGTTTCTTGATTACGCGAGGCTATTGAAATTTGTTTGTTTTATTTCATTTTTCGCATAATACGATAAACAGTATTTTCTTTAACTTTAACTTAAAAGTCTTTTGTGAAATTTTACGTATTGCGATGTAATTTACAAGTGTAAGTAATATTTAACTAAGTAACGATGTTTTAAAAGTAGTGACTAAACATTTTTTTATTTGTTTCAAAAGTTAGGAGAATTATTGAATCTTCGATAAAATTTTGATTTACGATTTTTTTTAAAGATCGTTTCAGTCCATTTAGTTTCAGTACGAATTAGGGAAAGATTTTGTGATAAAATAAGCCTATCATTGAAGCATGTTCTGTAAAAAAATGAATCCTTCAACACAAATATTTTAGACAATATGACGAAAATATTGAAGGTTTCCTTAGTTCAACTAAAAATTTAGTAAAAGCTCCATGTCTCTTAAACTAAGCAATATCGTAGAACATACATTGGAGTTGAATCGATAGGTATTGAGGTCCCACAGCTGACTGCTTGCTTTGATCCACCACTATTGAAACACCGTGTATATACATATTTATATTTGTAGTATAAATATATTATTGTTTATATTATTAGTATGTAATAATAGTATTATAAAAGTAATGTCTATAGTACTTTATTTGGATACACACTATATATGTCTGCCCATTTCATTGCTGACCTGTCGTTCTCCAAGGTTTGCTGGTAGAAATCTCCCAAGGGGGATAAGCACGCTTTTTGTATGTATTTTGTTTTGTAACTATTTTTATCATTTCTGTGTACAATAGAGTATATAAATACGGTTATAATAATAATACGGTTGTCATATAGGGGTATTCACGACTCCTGGGGGTGTTTCGGCTAGCTTAATCCGGCTCCGCTCGCGGATCCGACTCCTCTTAATGATTCCTTGCCGCCTTTGATTCACCTACATATATTTTATTTTATAAGAGCCTGGGAGCGAGTCATTCGCTTTTCATGTAACTCAGCAATCCAAAAATGAAAGGTATAAATAACTCCTCGGAGTCGATAACAGTTAACGATAACGATAAAATAAGCCGGATCATTATGATCGGATTAAAATAGTTTCGGCTTCGCTCGCGGTTTCCAATATTTTGATTCTTGAATCCGGACTTACCCATCGCTATCATACGTCGTTCTTTTCGGCGTTCGGTCGAATGTTCGTAAATTTTGTATTGTGGATACATACGATCACATACACCAACATTTTTTCTTCATAGAAGAGATGGCAGACGAGCGGACGATCCACATGATGGTAAGTGATCACCGTCGCCTATGAACACTTGTGTCATCAGGAGGCATAGAGGTGATCTATTTTGAACCCATGTCGTAGCATAGCGCAAATAATACAGTTGGCAGTTTATTCGACAAGTTTCGGGTTTGCAGTATCCGCGTCTTGTGAAACTTAGTTTAGTTATCTTATTTATTTTTGAATTATTTTTGAAACTTAGTTATCTTTTTCATTAAGTTATTGGCTTCACTCAACCAGCATCAACTTAACTATAACCTTAATTTAATCTAAATTAGCTTAACTTGTGTTACCTGGTCAAGTAGTTGTTGCACCTGGCTGACGTTGAGGTGTCCCGCGTTATGTTCAGATAAAGTCCAAATAGAGAATAAATCACTAGAAATAATCAGGTCTTCAGCTGATACTTTTATTGTGGTGTTAAAACGCAGGACTTTTTTATATATATTCGTAGCTTATCAGTAAGTCAACATAAACTGTTTCCTTATTTGGTAAACATCTTTCAGTAAATATTGCTCGCAACCTACTCAGGTTTTTTCACAATACTTATATTAAACAAAAAAATGCATTGTTCTATCCACCCTCTAAAACGCCTTTAGAATGTTCTCCCTATTAAAACCAAGACTAATCTTGCTCAAACTCTATTTGTTCTCGCCGTAATTGTCACATTCTTACACTCCTCTATAATGTTCTTAACAAACCTTCTTTTCCTAATATATGCGTGACCATTTCTCGTATATTTTTGGAAGATATAGACTCCTTAGAACCCAAACTTTCTCTCTGTTAAAAATCCCTTCTCACAATTCTCGTACCTGTGGGGATTCATTTTCGATCTTTGAAAAATATGTCTTTTATTTTTAATATTTTTATTTTTAATTTAAATGTATATCTCTGTATTTTAAAAAACGATATTCTGTTATTATTCTGTTATAATTTTTCTGCAACCTGAATTGTTAATAAGCAAACATGAGCGAAACAACAACAACAACAAACCAACAACAAGAGTGAAACAACAATTATTATCTTATGATTATTTGATTATGAGCGAAATGACGAACACGACGTTAGAAACACGCAATTATACCTAAATCTAAATACATGATTATTTAGGTATAATTGCGGAGTAAATAAAATTGCTTTTTAAAAACATACATTTATGTACTTCTTTTTATTAGTACAAATAATGAATTTGAAACCTATAAATTCTAGATCAACTCCTGATTACGTTGCGCGTTGATTACTAAATATAAGATAAAAATTCACAGTTTCTGCGATAACATGTGTTACTTACGCTTACTCTTTCAACAAACGTGTTGCCACGCTTAATTTAAATTAATTAAAATTAAATTGGGGTGGAGATTTTTAAACTTCCGAACAAATTAGGGTTTTTTTATGGACGAAGGCGCCAGACTGGCATACAGTCCACCTGATGGTAAGTGGATACTGTTGCCCATAGACATCCGCGATACATGCCAACATTAGTCTAAAATGACAAACACTGTCAAACACTTGCTGTCAAGCAATGACCTTTGACCATTCATTGTTTGTGGGATGCAGAAATCCCAACGTCGTCATACGGATTAATGTGTCAATCGTTACACTAAAAATATTATATCTAACTAAAATTAACATGTTTTTTTACCAACATTGCCAAACATGCCAAACATTTTTTTACAACATGAAAATATTATACACTATTTTTCTAGTATCCTATATAATTCTAAACTTCGTGAAGTTGTTTAATGAAGGTACTTACGACATTGCGCGTAAGGAACACACTCTCCGTTGAGTCTCCAGTAGCCTCGGACGCATCTACATGTTGGCATGCATCGCACCACAAACAGGAGTACTCCAGGCAGAGGGCATCTGCCGTCAGGCGTGGCTTGGTCGCAGTTATCAGATGGACATACAGAGGGACATGCGACGTACTCCTCGTTAGGACGATTGCATTCGAAGGGAACTGAAGACAAAAAATAGGATGAACTCTTATTAATTGTGAAGATTGAGAAGAGTTAGAGAAAGTAAAGGTCTTCCATTCTTTATTTCTTGGATCGGATGAGAAATAGAGGAAAATAGCCCAGCAGAGCGTACCCGAACAACGGTACGTTACTCGTTGGGATAACTTGTAGTGCCACCATATTCTGATCATAAATCTGATTATATAAGAATTTTGTATTCGTTTTCTGGGTATAGGGAATATAAGGGAACGAGGAGTTTTTGTCATTATATAACTTTTAAAATACTTAAATACTTTTAAGAACACTACTTCATGTTCATTATTTAAGGATTCAAAGTTGGGGATCAACAAGTATATTTTCTGCCCTAATTTTCATCACTTCATTAAATTTTCTGCTCTCTTTTGTATTATTTACGTGTATTATGCAAGTATATGTATATTTGTAAATGTATGTTTGAATACGTGTATGTATACCATACCATGACTTACTTACCATCAACCTATGTCTCTCCGCTGCTGGCTAAGCCTCTCCCAAAACTCTCCACCACAGAGGATCCTCGACTCTTTTCATCTAACCACCACCAGCGAACTACTTCAAGTCGCCGGTCCACCTGGCGGAAGGGCGTCCCACGTTGCGCTTCCCGGCGCGTGGCCTCCACTCGAACACTCATTTATCCCTCGTGTAAGTGTAATAAAATTGTAGGAACCTTGCCTACACTGCAATTAATTTAATTAGGCAAGCAAACCCGCCGGCCGATGCTAAATTTGCTTTGGACCGTTACGCGCGGCCGCTTGTAGAAGGCGCTTGCGCAGAGCGGAGCGAGCGGGCGCCGTACAGTCACTACCGATATCCGACGGCGAATGCATGCGCATTTTTTAGTTTCTGTTAATTATAAATTTCTATTTGTATCTTGTGCTAGTCAATCTCTAATAATTTGTTATCATATCTGTGACATCCTATGTGTTAAATTCATGCTCTTTCTTCAACAATATAAATCGCTAATGTAAATCGTGACATACCTACGAGAATAAAGTATGTCATATAAAGTGTGGAGTTTTACTAACCAAGAACCCAAGTTAGACACTTTAAAATATCACTTTATTTGTGTATATTATTATTAATATTGTTATATTTGAAACAAAACTGCACCAGTGTCCCTCTTTCTGTTGGATCTGGTGGTTGATATAATCAACGGGATAAGCGGGTTCACTTGTCTCAGATAATCTATCAAATAATGTCCCCGTAAGCAATTACGTGGCGTACATTACAGAATGCAATCGCTCGCTAAAGCATGCGTATGGAAACATACATACATGCACGATAAACACTTTTTTATCAATATGGTGTTCTGATTTACGTGTCTCTATGTTGTTTCATTATATTTTGTATCTAAGTGTCATTGTCACCTTTCGGATTCCGTGTTTTAACACTGATATTTCTATATATAAAAATATATTCTTAAGCCGCACCGGTTGAATTAAGTTTTTTTTTTACCAAATTTACAAACAAAAGGCATAAAACTATCGAAATTGTATCTAATAAACCATAAAGATTTGTCTAAGATACAAGTAGGTACTGCGGTATCAGTAGTCAAGACATTGAATACCCTACCTGAGAGCAGTGAACAAATTGTAATTTGGACAAGAAACATCTTAATTTATATTTAAATTATTTTAAGTATTTTATCTTAAATTATTTTCACTGATATCTGTTTTAAATATAAGGTCTAACAGATTAATCTGGGAACGAAGTAAGCGCTGGTCCGCTGACGGTATAGATTGTTCACGACATTAGCTACCACACGCTTATGTGTGTATACTACGTATAACTACAGAATGTGATATTAATGTTTGAATTTTGTTATTGAAATTACTCGTCAACAGATGGCGGTGTACCTAAAGGTTAGAACGCGTTACTGTTTCTTTTTCGTACAACTCCTACTATGGTCCGGTTATTATAAGAAGACCTCTGACAGCGGACATAAATCTTAATATAAATCGTTAACATGTACTGAAAATCATTTTACAACTCGATAGTCCTTTAAGATTTTTTTTATTTTTATTTTATTGTGGTATGTTACCACTTAAGAAGGAAGCGGTATTTATATAAAATTAATTTAATAAAGAACTGTCCTGTCAGTGCTCTTCCTATGACAACCGGACCATAAACGCGATGATCGCGAGGCGATCAACGGTGAGACGGTAGCGGTGAGACCTCACTGCTATTGCAGCCTAGATGTCCGAGGAACGTTCTAGGTCTTGCGGGTGATGCGACCTCATTGTCACGAATATTCTAGAGGGGAACTGACTGGAAGGGAGTGACAGAGATGAACGTAGTGTTACATCACGTTTCCAGGAAGTTCCCTCGGGTATAGAAACGGGCCGTCACTGGGCTCGTAGGTCAACCATGTGTCCAGTCATGTCTGGCGACTCTTGAAAGGCCATTAGATCCAAAAGAATGTAGCCATTCCCAAAAAAATACCCGTAAGTCAGTCGTATGAAACACTTTTTGATAGCGACATCAGTCCAGTTGGTAAGTGATAACGAAGGATTCGAAGCAGAAATTGAAGTGTTTTAATTCATTTGAGTGTTTTTAGTTAATTATTGTTGTTTTGTGCAATTTGTGTGTGTCTGTAATAAAAGTCATCTTTTGGTTTCACCGGTGGTATTCTACTCGTATTGTTGAACCGGAAGCACTTAACAATAGGTATGATACTTATTGATCTTTTTGTTTTGAGGTAATCTCTGGAGAGTACCCAACCTATTTTGGGGATTTTTTTATTAACGTAATCTTTTAACTCTCATCTATCATTACAATATATTCTTTTATAACATACTACGCTGGTTCCTTACAAAAATCTTATATGCGACATTACTGTCGGTATGGCTTTATTAATTTTTGTTAGAAGATTTTAAGATATACTAATTTCAAAAATCATTGTCTTTAACGGCTAACTTTTAATACAAATCAATAAATACTATGTTATTTTTTAAGAATTCACCAAAATCTTCATGTCTGGGAAATTAGCGGCTATAATAAGGTCTAAAATAATGCCACATATTATGTACTTACGACAATCTTCAACACTAATGCAAGTGCCGTTAACAGCTCGGCGGTAATTGAAGATGCATTGGCAAGCGGGTTGGGGGCAAGGGTCCGGCGACTTGCAGGATCCAACTGGTTTCAACTCCTGGCTTTCACTAGTCGGACAATAGTTGTACGAGCAGTCAGCAGGACAGTGGTCAACCATTTCGTATTCCCCGCAGATCAGTTCAGCTGAAATATTAGAGGTATTTCTTTAAGTACTTTCAGGAAAAAATATATATTACTTAGGTACTGGCTTTTATATGTAAAACAGATTTTATCTCGTAAGTTTTACCTTTTTATTTCACTCGACATTTAAGCTGGGTTACACCAATCATGGTTACGAGCTGATTTGGTGACTATGGTAACGCAGCCGAAACGAGTGAAATAAAATAGGTGAATATTACACGTTAAGTCGTGTTTAATGGATAAATATGTATAAAAAAAAGCGAAAATCTGAAATTATATTATTGGCTCTTGCCCGGGGGGGGGGGGGGGGGGTTCGCGTTGTCTACATACATACATAGTACCTTGCCTATGCTATATGCCCGGGGGCGTGCCAATGTTTGTCATTTTGGACTGATGTTGGCATGTATCGCGGATGTATATGGACGACAGTATCCACTTACCATCAGGTGGACTGTATGCTGGTATGCCGCCTATTTTCTTTAAAAAAAAACAGTTACGGTAGGCTTTTATGAGAGAGGGGTAACGTGGCCAATTAAGTGTGCAAATGTGAGAATGTAGAGTGTGTGGCGATTCAATCGATCTCGCATTCTATCGGACACTATTTTGACATCACTATTTGCGTGATCACTACACCAGAGAAAAAAAAATGGAGGTGCCCTAACAAGATTGGCAGATCGACTTCTTGTATGTACGATAACTAATGAGGATAATTAACCTCTACCGTGTGCTTTTATGTGTGACTTACCGGATTCTGTGCAAAGGAACAATAAACCAATTGTTATAGCTCCATAACACAAGGACTTTTCCTTTATGATTCAGGGGTGCCTCCAACACCCACACGTGCACTCTCCTCCTCCGAAATACTCCCCTCCAAAGCTACTACTTGTTTTCATGAAAGGTTCCTAAATTGCAGACTGTTATTGAGAAAACCCGCCATTTTACTGTCATGACCCGAGACCCAAAACCGGCTCGAGACCCACTATTTGGGAAATGCTGCTCTAATTTATCAATGGATGGCATATGAAATTACGGAAATGAAAAAGCAATGAAACTCCGTGAACCACGGCACTCTACTCGTATCACAGGATGGGTGTTATCAATTTACCAGGCTATAAATAATAACTTTTCGACATGAAAACAAAACTCGATAATTTTCCATACCTGCGGCGTTGGTCGTGCACGCAGTGACAATTAAGAAAATAAACACCGAACGCGTCATGTCGAGGTCACGTCTCGGAAAGAAGTGAATCAGACAAGGTACGATGACGTCTTCCCAATAATATATTACTATCTATAACCAATGTCCAATATATGTAGCCAATACAATAGCTATTGTTTAATTTTGCACTCTTCTGCAAGGTCGTTCTTAATAAGATGTTTGAAGAAGCTAATCAGACTGTATGTCGTTCGCATATTACTTCCTGTTTTATGTATATGTATATCAGAGTGTTGCTATTTTTTCCATTCTGTCCTAATTATTATTTTACGAAAGATTTTTGCTTTAGGATAACGAGAATGTCAAGCTTACAACTTGAGAATTTGTACCGAGGTACCATGGATCGACTTAAGAATTTATGTAGTTTTGGAAGATAAAACACCAATTGGTCCAAATAGATCTTTCTGTGCTCTTGTACATAACGTAACAGAAATTGTTTTTGTCCCTCCTCAACCGTAATCAAATCATGAAAGTGTTGCATCAACTTTACAGCCCTTTCGTCTGTACCGTTTACTGCACTAAGGGTTGACAGTATTTTTGGCTTTTGTTCCTTTAAACTTTAACAAAGACCTTTAAACTGTAGGTTATGTTTCTTTTTTTGTATAGCAAGCAAATTCTTTTACTATAGGCGATAATATAATACCTTTTCAATAAGAACTCTACATAAGTTCAAAAATCAGCTGTAATGCGTGGGGAAACAGAAAGTTTTGCGAAAAAGAAAAGAAATGTTCTACATGTTCCAATTACTTTATTACATTCTTTCAAAGTACTCGCCACTTGCATACAAAATTTCAAGCGCATTAAGCAATTTAAACAAAAAATCTAGTTTACCTCAGGTGCCTCTTTCACAGCCTCTTCGAACTTAGCTATCGCGCCTATGGCGTCGAAAACTGCTTTTCTTTTAGTTGGAATTTAATTTTGAGAAATAAAAAAATCTCACAAGGTGAGAAGTCGGGACTGTAAGGAGGATGGCATAGAACTTTAAGCGGGGTACTGTTCAAAGAGTCACCGAGTGAGCGGTCGCGTTGTGGTGCAGCAGCAGTCCGCGGAGACCTGTGTTTGGATGGTTGTTATTGTTGAGTACAGGACTGTCAAACCAACGGAGGATGTCGGAGACAGTGGACCTTATAGATCGCCGGGGGGTGTGGACTGTATATAGGGGGTTCTCGTCTTGATAATAAAACGCCTTATTTCTTGTTAGTAGAGCCGGGATAGCGTAGAGGTACTTGTTTTTGCTTTTACTTGTTCTCGGAGTGGTGCCGCTGGTCGGAATGCCGGGAAGCCCAAAATGGTCCTTCTTTTATTCCATTTGGGCTTCCCCCACCATTTGTTTACGCGTGTACCCCTCCCGCTACCCGCGGGGGATCATTTATTCACATATTACCTTTTTACACATATTCATACATATAGGATTTCCTTAATTGTAGTTAAAATCTATTGTAAACTAATCTAAGGTGGATCCAATAAGATCTTGACGCTATAACGTTCGGTTGCGAATGGACGGGGCGCGTGGTTTGCGCGACATATTTACGTAACCCCGTCCCCCGCTTCAGGAGTATAAATATTATATTCGCCCGCCAGGTGGCGGACCATTTAGTTGTTCTCCGAACGTCATAGCGTCTACAACTTATCCCTAGCATGCCCTATTTACTCTATTCACCAACAATTATCCTAATAGGTAATAAAGGACACACTAGGGAATATTTTAATAGCAAATACACAATTACATAATAGATTACACAATAGATTATACAACAGACAAACATAAAACAACTTAACATTAAATGAACTAACTTAATACACATACAAGTACCCTAGCTTTATTTACAATATTATTCCGTCGTTAACATTTATTCACTGCAGTAAAAACGTTTAGCAAGCACATGGGTAGGTACCATTCTGCGTTAATGCTGCTTTGGTTTCGTAAAGGTACAGATATCAGGTAGCCAGATAAAGTGAAAAATGCGATTAAATTTTTTTCAGTCCTTCTTGCTCTTTTCGCTTTGGTAGGCGTTGGCTCACTTTGAAACAGCCAAACTGGTAGATACTGATAGATCCAGGATTCGTCAAATGCTTCAAATTTTGCTTCACGGCACCACACGATACTATCCTCCTGACTTGAAGATGCCCATGCAATATTTCATACATATTCCCCGATCCAATCTGCAATCTCCTCGTTGTTGAGTAATTTGCCTGTTTCATAAATTAAATTTTTCACTGTCACCACATTTTCTACCGTAACAGCCGTTAAACGGCGATCACTTCTTTCTTCGTCAGCCAAACTTTGTCGACCACGCTTAAATTCATTGTACCAAGGATACATAGTTGCCTTAGAAGGGCACCTATCTTCAAAGGCTAAAGTCTATTTATAGAATCTACAGGTTTTAAAGAACATTTAAAGTCATACAAAATCATAACGCAGAAATGTTCTCGTCGAATATCCATTTTTAATGAGACACTATATTTAGATTTAGCTCGTATGGAGGGAAATTTTAAATTGGAATGGCGCTACTAGCATACTCTGCCAGTGTCAAGCCCTCTTCGTAATAAACAAGTTCAAAGTCCAGTATTTTATTAATGTCCAGTCCCGCCGAAGAAAGTCACGAGTCCTTCAGTAAAACCATAGTAGGTTTACAGAGGACAGAAGTGGACTCCGTGGAAGCATACAAAAAACGCAGTCCCACGTTTCTATTTTATCACAAACACCACGCACGAAATAACACTTTGAAGTTTAATGAATTATCATTATTAAACCACAAAACGACTAATACACATTTTTTTACAATAGTTATACAAAAATTTAACTTCACTTCTGAAGTTCCCGCCAAAAAGTCAATTGATATCAAAACCAGTCAGTGTTATTTGGATAAAAACTCTTTGTCACAAAACATTCTGAGAAGCCTGCTTCACAAACACGAAAATATCTTTGATGAAAAACGACTGCTGGTGACATCTGTGACAATGTTATTGAACTTAAACATACTGGTAACAGCTATTTTGCATGTTTTTTCATAGACTGCCGAGGTTTAGATTAGGAACACAAAGTTCTGACAGATGTCACTACAGAAATCTTAAAACTGGCCATTTTTAATTTCTGAGAACAATTATCATCGATAATTATGTTCTCATATCGATGCTTATCGTATCTATGGTTTGTGGAATCTTCAAAATATGAGTAGAAATAGGCGCCACAAAAGAAGTAGGCCCCGTAGGCGTGGCGCTGTAATCGGCTATCAACTTACTATATCAAATTATGTATTTTTATTTATACCTACCAATAAAGGTGTGTTAAAATTAGGAAGTAAATTATAAACTTGCTGAATTGCCGTTCTGTCATATTTAGTTCCCTTAAATTCTTTGGTGGGACTTCTTTGGTGGCACCTTATGTTTTAGAGTGCTCACTACCAAAGAAGTCGCCGAATTATAGATAAAATTGCTCGAATAATAATTATAGTTAGATAGATTATTAAATTATAGATTTAGCAAACACATCTAAAACGCAAGTAGTACATACATTATTTGCATTTTGTTTATTGGAGTCATAAAAAAATCATAAATGACAATTCATAATAATAGGATAAACCACCACCATAAGTATATATGTATAGGAAAGTATATAAAAATGGTTCTGTCATTCGAGTTATACCTTGCTGTGTTTTCTTTATCTGGTGATTTATCTTGTATGAATTTACATGTAGGCATGTATATTTTATATCAAAATGAGCACAGTATCGCGAGTGCGTCATTATGATATTGATTAGTATAAGAATATATAAAACCAAATCTTTATATATGAATGTCGTCGAATTAACGTAATAGAAATATTAAAAAATAATTATGATTTAGTGAACATACTAAAACTGACTGACAAGAAGAACTAGATTAGATAATGTGTATAGGTACTGGCTAATCTTATACAATTCTTGAGGTTTCTGCAGGCATTACTATCTATTGCATGATTTTATGTAGCCAAAAGCTATAGATTTTATATAGTCAAAGCTTTTGACTATATAGAAAACTAAAATCGTAATTATAATTACGATTTTAATATTCACCAGCTTAATAAGTTATTTCTAAGCTCTACAAAGATGAATTTACAGCAACACTAGGATTCCCTGTGTCGTGGGGTCCAGCCCCCCTTAAACTTAGGCGTTGTACCTGAATCAATACGCATTGAAATCAATGGATGCGTGAGTATGTATATGTGTGTACGTATGCATGTGAGAGAGTTTTTGGGAAAAGTGATTTGGAGAAAAGTCAAAGTAATTATTAAAAGTATAAGTAATTATTAAAAGTAAAAGTAATTATTAAAAGTAAAAGTAATTATTAAAAGTAAGTAAACGTAAAAGTAATTCGACTCTCATTTGTGAGGTCGTCAATTCAAGACTTCGGCTCGTACATTGAGTTTTTATTTAAGGTTTTTTTTTTATTAAATCCAAAAACACACCGAACCATAAGAAATTGTAGCTGTCAAACTACAGTACAGTTTGTCGGTAGAAATAATAACTAAAGGGTCTTTCAAGAAGTGCGCTCTAGTTTTAAATATAAATGAATCAAGTTGTACCTATAATAGATACCTATATTTTTTTTTTATTTGCAGGGTCAATCAATGGCTTTAATTATGGAATATGATATCGGGCAAATGGCCGCCACGGCTACGTTGAGTGACGCGCATTCTGGAGCTCCAATTTTCGATGAATCTATCGCATAAATCTGACTCGATTTCAATAATGACGAGGGTGATGTTGGCCTTTAAGGCATTAATTGTTTGCGGTTGATTTGTATTCACCGGGGATTTAACGTAACCCCACAAGATGAAGTCCAAGGGCGTTAGATCACACGATCTCTGTGGCCAATTGATATCGCCTGCGAGATAATGGAGCCGCGAATGTACGGCGCTGTCTATGGTCATTCGGCTTCAGTTCTTGAGTCAATTGAATTTTATATGGATGACGCCTCAAGTCCCGACGCATAATTCGCCAAGTTGAACACGCCGAACGACCAAGTTCTTGCGCACGATGATAAATTGACTGTCTCGGATTCTCAAGTACACTGTCAAAAACAATGTTTTCGATAGACCTTGCTTTTCGTTGATGTGCAGGATGTGTTCGATTGGCAACTGATTTCGAATTCAATGATTAGAGGTCGAATTGACGACTCAACAGGCCTATCATCAGACCATAAATTCCACGTAACGCACGGAACTTTCCACGAACTGAACAATCATTTAGTAAAGTTTAATGATTTTTACGCGTTGTTGAATCATGTAATTTTCCATGATTAAATGGTCAAGCTCAATAAACATTACTGTCAAATATCTTTTTAAGAGAAGGCCGCAATAGGCTTTATAAATCGAGCGTCCCTTTTGAAATATCCATTATTATAATTAATATATTGTGCATTGATTGTCGTCAGTATATGTGATAGGAAGACCCTCAGCAATCTACAGCCTATCTAGCTTATTAAAAATATGGGTTTTAAAAGGCTGGTTGCATTGCATAAAGCTTTAGCGTTCATCAGTCAAGCAAGCTTCATTGAACCTCGTCCCTCACTTTTTTTTCTCGCTATCTGGTGCTTTTTTCTAAGCCCCGACCAATGAATTTGATGAACTGTAGTTTACGATCAATGATGATTTTATAATTGTCCCCTAAAATTTAATAATCACTTATAAATCCCTAACAATTATAAAATTATAATTATAATAGTTCGTATTTTTTGCTGAAAATATGCATTTATTTCAATAACCCAATGAAAGAATACATTATTCAAAGGATTGTCCATCGGAAGCTAAGACTTTCGTCCGTCTTTCAAGCAGGTAATGGATTCCGTCTCAAAAAAATCTCATTTTTCGAGGCCAGAAACGAATCAAGCCAATTTTTGATTCCTTCGACTGAAGTAAAGCGTATTCCGGAAGGGGCATTCTGCTTCGATCGAAACAAGTGGTAGTAGGAAGGGCAAGGTCTGGGCTAGGCGCGTGAGGCAAAACTTCCCATCCGCTATTTTCCAAGTAGTTTTTAACGGGTTGCGCAACATGTAGCCGAGCATTGTCATGATGGAAAATCAATGTCTCGTGTCTGGTCTCCCATTCCTTCCGTTTTACCTTCAATGTTTGCTTCAATTTGATCAATTGTTGTTGGTAGCATTCCCCAGTAATGGTTTCGCCAGGTTTTAGCAGCTTATAATACACCACACCCTTCTGATCCCACCAAATACAGAGCATTAACTTTGAAGCATGAATATTCCGTTATTGCATCGATTTCGCTGATTTGCCGTGCTTGATGTGGTTGACGGTTTTTGCGCTTAGGATTATCGTAGTAGATCCACTTTTCATCACCACTAACAATTCGATGCAAAAACGACTCCTTTTTATGGCGCTCAAGCAGCATTTCAGACATGCAAAATCGCCTTTCGACGTCTCTCGGTTTCAATTCGAACGGCACCCAATTTCCTTGCTTTTGGATGAATCCCAATGATTTTCGGCGCTTGGAAATTGGTGCCTGTGTCACGCCCAATGATTCTGCAAGCTCTTCTTGCGTTTGACACGAATCTTCATCGAGTAATGCCCCCAATTCTTTTAGGCTGGCCCGGACGCTCTTTGTCTTCGATGTCAAAATCACCACTTTTAAAACCACTTCTGACACATTCTAACATCTGGAGCATATTCAGGGTATGCTTCTAAGAGCAAACGATGAGCTTCATATGCATTTTTCCTTAAATTACACCAATAAAGTAAAACTTCCCGCAAATGCTGTTTTGTCGGCACGTAATTCGACATTTTGAACTCATTAAAAAACTTGTGTGTGTTAACTTGTGTTCACTTTGACAGATCAAATTTAATAGATTTTTTGACGCTCTTTAACATAAGACAGCTGTCATTGTGAAAAAAATTACGCGTATGATAGATATAAAGTTAGTAACAAATACTAACTTTTTAAGTTATACACCTATTATAATTTGAAACGGAATTATTGGTTATGGTTTAGAGTGATATTTGAATTCATTGTTTTGAAATTTATTATTTATCTATTAAATAATTAAGCATGTTCTCATAGAAGACTATCATGAAATGTACTGCATTTCTCACTTTATCCTATTACCCCAATGTACATACGTCTTTGGATAGAGAGTGAGATAAGCCATCCTATCCTATCACCTCCCTATTTTTCCAACCTTTGCACCAAATCCATTCCTTTAAATCTCCAGAGGTAGATAAGAGCATCCGAGGGTGTGTCAATGATTGTCATCCTGAATCGATGTTCATTGCGATGTCCATGGACGACAGTATACAACCGGTGGAATGTCTGCACGTCTTGGCAGTGAGCTCGTCACAGCTGACTCAGGACCGACAACCGTTGGGGAGGGTAGATGTGTCTTACAATTGAGTCTACGTACCGGGAAACTTAGTTCACGACGCCCTCCGACCTAGTGAATTGATGACTTATTTTTGCAGGTAATCCCTGGATAGCAGGTAATGGAGCAGAAAAGTGTATGGTAATGGGCCTTCAGAGAGGTCAATATCCAGCAGTAGAGAGACATAAGCATATGCGATATTGTATTATGGATAGGAATATTCAATAAAACCGAAATACTGAAAATTATCCAGATGGTCTTAAGCCAAAAATAACATGAAAAGTCAACATTAATTACAAGTCAAAATATAAAATGACGTAAACGAAGGCACGGTCCGTGACAAATTTTTAAATTTCATTCAAAACCAAGTCAATAAAATTATAATAAAAACAGATCTTGAGGCAATAATGGAAAGATCACAATGAAACATACATATTTCATTCGAAAAGTAACAACAAAAGAATTTTGTAGTTTCAATATTTGATTCATGTGTAATATTTTGATATGTCATAACACAACGCTTATCTACATGCATATCAATGCATGTTTCCACCAGTCGATAAATATTTGTTCCAACACCTAAATTCTTTTCCCTTTTTCTTATTTTATTCCCTCGTTTTATAATCTCAACCTCCAAACAATACCTAATGGTTTCAGTTCTAGATGCCATTACTCAACGTTTCCATAAATAACTAAGCGACTTATAATTGTTTAGATTGTGTATGGTTAATAGTTAAGAATTTTAAAATTGAGAATGTAAATACTGGCCATACTAATACTGGCATAGGACAATGTTCAGAAATGGATGCTAAAAAGGCTGATTAAAGTACGATATCACTGTACTTTTATTAGAAACTGAAACAGAATTTGTAAAAAAAAACTAAAAGGTAATAATTTTTTCCATAAAGAGCGATTCCTTGTTTGTCTAATCTTAATAATTATGTAGGTATGTTTCCAACATTTTGAGGCACTAAAATTCTAGTTGACGCAATACAATGAAACTACGCATATGAACAACGCAAATTAATAATTATAATAACCCAATAATAACAATAGGGTTTTGTTTATACAGATTTTTTCGTCGCCGTGTTTGTGTTCACGTGTCTATAATAATAATAAGGTGGGGCGACACACTTCAGAGTGTTGCGATACAGTATCGATGTAGCTAACAATGAAGTCTCGAGTAATAACGTTATGCGTTCTCATTTTTTGTTCGGAGCTAGTTGGTGAGTTTCTATTATTTTAGTTTATAAATTAGTTTTATTGTTTTCTATTACTTTATCATTAAAATCTAAAAAACTAGTTAACTAACCAAGATGATAAATATTAAGTTATCTTTTCAAGAGTTCCATTGTTAAGTTTTATATTAAACTTTAAAATTCCAACTGCGCAAGTAGCGAAAACTGAGGCAAAGATGTTTTAAATTCTATAAATATTTTATACACTGGGGTTTTAAACTTTAAATTTATTGCAGCATCAATTCCTTATCCTGAGGATCTGGCTAGTCTCTTACGAGCATTTTCGACTTCTGGTGCTTCATCGGAAAACGAATTCTCTAATTTGGAAATTCCAAGCGTAGCACGCTCTCAGAGATCATCAGCAACGTCAAGTGGGTCACTAGAAGAATTATTAAAATCGAAATCCTTTCAGAAAACCAGTAGTAATTATGACCAACCATTAGATCTTTCAAGTTTTACACGCTTACAAAGTCAAGATGGGTCAAGTATACCAAGAAAGAATTTATACAGCAGTGATAATATACAGCAAAGGAGTAATAATTATGACAGAGTGTATCAAAATCAGCCCTCAGTCTCGGAAATTTCATTGCAACAAGAGATAGAGCAACAACAACAACAAGCGCTAAAAGATCGTTGGACGAACCAACTAATTCAGAATGAAGCTTATAAAAATCTTATTGCTGAATCTCCGGTAGAAATATCATCGACTCCGATAAGAAGAGTTTCCAATTCATATGTGAACTCTCTTCCAATTCAAACACTTTTACAAAGAGCGAAAACTGTTGAATCCGTTCCTGTGAGATCGAAGTTTGTGCAACAACCGTCTGTATTTAAAGAACAAACTCCTATTTTATTAGACGAACTTCGACAGGCACAATTAGGGTCCCAGTCTACAAAAATAGAAACTGGTTCTCAAGCAGCTGAAATTTTGTCTAAATTAAAACAGTCCCTTGAGCCGATATCCTTTACTAATGAACAAATTATTAAAGTGCCTCAAGGTAAGAAAACCTCTGCAAACGACTTTAATTTTTATCGTTTTGAGTATTCGAATTTATTTTAACACAGTTATGTAATTTAAAAATATCCTTAAATCTAATAACAAAGTTATTTAAATAAGTTAATAATTTAATGTTTTTATGTTTTAAGGTAGTAATGTGGTAATAAACGACCCCAGAATAAAGAAAATTTTAAATGAAGTAAAGGCAGCAAGAGAAAAACCCGTATCAGCCCCTCAAATCACTCAAGGTGAGCGAAAATACGTAGTTTTTGTGAAAAATCTCTTTATTAAAAACTAGCTGTGTCTGCACTTGTGTAAGCAATTTGGACACGTAGGGGTTGGGAAATCTATCGTGGAATCGGTTTCCTAACTCATTCCATCTCTCACATTTTATTCAAATTTATTCCATAATATACAATCCCATCCCATCCCACAATGCAATCTAATCCCATTGCATTATATAGAGTGTAAAGTGAAATCTCATATTTAGTATTCATAGTCCTATTCATGCTAGCGCGCTTTATATTTCCGGGGGAACTTGTTAGGGTTCGGAATAAAAATTATCGTATTAGTTGATACAGTATATAAACAGTCACTTTTAATTTTGTTTTAGGTTCCAATGTTCAACAAATAGCCCCTAATTATGGTTTTAAAAGAATTTTATCTGAAACGAAGACACCTCCTCAAGCAACAGTTGTATCATCTCAACAAGTTGCCCAAGGTAATTAATTGATAATCAGTTCATTATGTAATTTGTAATATATTGTAATATATTTAATTGTTATAAATTAATAATGACCTTTCTTTCTAGGAGTAAATCCACAGATTTTGCCGGGATCCTTGAAAGATATCTTCTCACAATTAAAAATTGGTCAAGGAGTAGTTAAATCACCAGGTAATAATTTAATTGATGTCAGCCCTTCAAATATCCAAGTACTAGGAGGTTTTAAGCCATAATCGACCACGCGGACCCAGTGTGGATTGGTTATCACAAGCTCAAGGTTTTTTTTTAAATTCTGGAACATGCGGATTGTTTCCTCACGATGTTTTCCTTAGTCGCCGAACTAGTGAAAATTTTTAAAATAATTTAATTTTTTGAAATAATAATTAATTAAAGTATGAAACATGATGAGTAAAATTCTAATTCTGTTTTAGGAATAACAGCTACAGCTACTACAGTTGCAACAAAACCAGTTAAAACTCCTCCAAAAAAGCGTTATTTAGTGATACATCCTAATGGAGCAAGAGAGTATGTAGAGAACTTAAATTCAGTTGTAAAAGGAAATCCCAACTACGTTTTATACACTACAGAGAATAAAACCCAAACACCCGTAGACTTGCTTGCAAATACTACTGCAGTTGTGGGTGTAGGCGTAACACAATCACCCAATGCTACAAAGCATGTAACAGTTATTTCAAAACCTGGTAAACCAGTCATAACCGTTGCTACAGCTTTTGCTTCTTCAGGGCCAAAGACACCAATAAATGGAACAGTTGTAACAAGACCTGTAACATTTAAGATTAATTCAACCACTCCAATACCGACAAAAAATATTACACTGGTTCCAAAGCCTGGTGTGCCAAGAATATCGATAAACGGAACTGTACCAACTAAATTAAACTCAACAACTCCAACATCGATGGTTAAAAAGAATATTACAACCGTTAATCCTGTTAATATTAAGCCAGTGTTAGCTATTGCCACAGCTTATGCGTCAGTACCATCTTCAGGACCAAAAAGATCACCAAATGGTACAATAACAACAAAAACTATAACAGTCGAAATAAACTCAACAACTCCAATACCCACGACGAAAAGAAATGTTACCATAATTACAAATCCTATTAAACCAGTTGTAGCGATTGCTACAGCTTCTGCATCTATTCCACCATTGCTCACAAGACAGCCACAACCAGAGAAACCAATAAAACAAGAAAATAAAACTGTGACTGAAATAATCACATATAAAATTGATCCCATAACAAATCAACCTAAAAATATTTTTGATATTTTAAGACCCGGAATACCCGGAAAACCCGGAATACCTGATGTAAAATGGCCAACGATTGAAATTGAAGAAATAACAACTACAACAACGACTGCGAAACCTGCAAATACTACAACAACAACATCGTCAGTAACAACACCAGAAAATATGACAACCGAACAACCAACCACTACAACTACGTCACCAACCAAAAGTACTCCAAAGCCCACTACAAACACTTCAACAACTACCGCAAAACCCATCACTACAACAACTACAGTGCCAAAACCCACTACTACAAGCACGACAACTAGAACAACAACCTCAAAACCCACTACTACAACCACAACAACCACTGCAAAACCCATCACTACAACAACTACAACTCCAAAACCCACTACTACAACCACAACAACCACTGCAAAACCCATCACTACAACAACTACAACTCCAAAACCCACTACTACAACCACAACAACCACTGCAAAACCCATCACTACAACAACTACAACTCTAAAACCCACTACTACAACCACGACAACTAGAACAACAACCTCAAAACCCACTACTACAACCACGACAACTAGAACAACAACCTCAAAACCCACTACTACAACCACGACAACTAGTACAACAACCTCAAAACCCACTAGCACAAACACAACAGCTATAACTACAACGACAAAGCCCACCACTACAATCACAACAACTACCGCACAACCCACTACTACAACCACTACAACTACTCCACAACTTACAACATTAAAACCTAACGCGACAACCACCACGACAACAGAGCAACCAACGACAACAACGAGAAAACCAAATTCAACGCACCCACACCACCTAACTGCCTACAGAGTTGGTAAGCAAATAATATTGTTTAGAGACGATTAACAGACTAATCGTTGATTGGTGATGGAAAGGCATATTGATTTTATATAATTATGTAGTATTTTGAATAAAAAAATGAATTCGAGGTTATCACTGTAGTAAAAAAGAGGTGATTTTATATTTTGGTAATAATAGTACTTTGTCATTATAAGCAAGATCTTTATTTGTCAAAAGGTTCACGAAATACATTTGAAATCAAATTGCCTTTCTGAAGGGAAATAATCATTCCACAAGACAAACATAACACAAGGACAGTTATGTTCTTACAGCTTTTTATTTAACACTAACAGTGATTAACTGCACAAACTACATATTTACAGCATGAGCATGTTATTACAGTAATTTATTATTATAGTGTAGTTATAGTCAGATCTAGTTTACGTTACAATATCTATTAAAGTTATCTTAAGGGTTATAAAAAAAGGTGACAGATGAGTAAAAAGTTCGCTTCGTGATAAGTGGTTATTATTGTCGCAACGGCATCCGTATTTAGAAGCTCTAAAAAGAATCTGATTGGTCTAAAAAATATAAATTATATAATTAGTCCTAATGCTAACTTCCGTCAATGATAAAGTATGTTGGTAAAGGCTTTCAATAGAGTATGTGACGAATTTTAGATTTAGTTTTAAATTAAATAATTTTAGATAACCATAAATGAATCTGTGAAATCAAATTTTGTTTAATGAGCTTACAGATCACATGTTAAAAAAGAACCGTAATATATCAATACATCGATGGATAATCGTGCATTGGTGACAGTAAATGCATGGATGAGTAGCTAGCTATAATAAACGTAGCTTCCTCTCAAACTCAATGTCACCTCCACCTTAAATACTCTCAAACTCAAATGTCTTCTTTTCTATCTATGTAGCCTTGAAACACGTCATATAAAATCGTAAAAGGGTCGAGATTTTAAAAGAGTAAGGATATTAGCATATCCATGGTTGATGCTGCCAACATTTGAATACAGGTCTTGAGAGAAGAGATCGGTTAAAGTTGAGAACGGTGATGCAAGGAAAGAACAGAAGAAAAAATAACAGAGAGAAAGGAGTTCTGTCATCTCCTTCCATCGATTCTTCTATCGATCAGTAAGGAAGCCGATCGCACCGGCACAGTTTAAGGTCCATTTATATTATCCTGCATCAATCGTTTCCAGTATTATCTAGTATTTCCAGAAAATGATCTTTAGTATTACATTTTATAAGTCAATATTTAAAAAAAAATCACAGCGTTATTTATCACGGATATCCATAGACTAGAGTATCCACTTATCACTAGGTGGACAGATGAACTGTTTACTCATTCGTCACCACAATTCTATAAAAATGATCTACTTTGGTGGGATATTACTACTACATATACTCGTATTTCTAGTAATAGGACGTTACAAAACTTTCCTTTACGTAATATGAATACTACCTTACATACAAAACGTACCAAAGGATATTTGACGGAAACTAAAAATAGTTAATTTTGATGATTCCTTCGTAAGAGATTTACTTAGCCATCTCTCGACTCTATATCAAACACTACAGTTATGTCATGTGTGACATCGTTCTTGTCTAATCCAAAGTGTACGCCGAATACGCCGCTGTGTTATGAGGGTCCGCCTCTGTACTTGCTGGAGATGATTGATGAATTATATTATATAAATTACTAATAATACAAATGGACTTTTATCTTCACCTATGTAGCCTATTGTCTAGGTAAATTGGTCATTAGAATTTGCCATTAGAAAGTCTAAATAGCCAATTCTGTCAATGAACGTGTAGTCTTATAAGGATGTCTTGTTTTGTTTCGGTGTGCAATAAAGAGTTTATCTAGCATATAAGGATCCATCCATATAATTTAATGAACAAGGTACTCGTATAGTGTAACGTAGACTTGATCTGATGACATCGTCGTTGTATTGTTATTATTAAATGCTAGCTTTTCGTCATTGATCTGGGAATACTCTCATATCGATAGTTATGGTACAAATTCACATTTTATTGTAAAGTTTTTTTATATAAATAAACTATCTGTTTAGTTAATTTTTGGTTTTTATTTTTTTATATTTTCTGCTACCGGATAGTTTCATTTTTTTCTTTCAACACACTTATTTGTATGAAACATTGGTATTATTAATGTTATCTCCCTCAAACTGTTTTAGTGTTGGAAAGTGTACATGCTATTTAAATAAAGATTATTTGTATGATAACACATAAACAAAGATTTGAAATAATGGGCATGGTTATTTTTTATTGTTTCATGAACCTGTTAATCTATTAGTTTTTTTATTTTTCGGACGAATATGAATTCAAATAAAGATAATAAACAATTGAAATAAATATCACTTTGAAGTATAGAGTAAAGTTGCCCTTTTATATTATTTATGTCTATGTATTTAGTAGTTACTAACTTTAATAAAATCAATTTACCTCAACTGTTGATTTTTGTTTCCTTTATTTTTTCCCACAGATTAAATGGATTTTTTTCGCTATGCCGTGCTTATTTCCTGTAAAATATATATTAATTTTGTAATTGACCTGTTCGACTAAGAAAACTATCTACTCTTGCTATATATACTAACACTACCTAAAATCAAAACATACGCTACTGATAATACAATCATCATTATACATAAATGTGCATGTAATTTATACCTTTTTGGATGCTTGACGCACTATTAAATGAATATCGCATTGATTCGACTGTTTATATAAATATCGACTGTTTATTATGACACAATAAAATTATGATGTGTTAATTGAAAAATAGATGACTTAAAACATAAAGAATAAAGAAAATTTTCCTGATCTAATTTACAATATCCGAGAACAAAAATTTGAAAGCCTGCATCAGACTTTTTCACGATGTCTGGGATTATTCTGTCATTATTTGTATTATTTGTTGTTCTCTCTGCAACTAATATTTTTAAATTGATTTCACTTCGTCCGGTTCGATAGTCGGTGGATGCAAAATCTCTTCGAAAGATGTGGAGTGTTTTCATATTCGAGGACCATAATGCTGTTAAGTCGACATTTATAACTGTCACGACATTTATACTGTGTATTATACATGTATTTATAATGCATAAATATGTAATAAACCAAAACTAACTTGTTTGTCTCGTCTTAAAACTTGTCTTAACACAGAAAAAGACTCATCGTAGTTATCGAAGATCTGTTACTTATTACACCGTATATTTGGCAAACGAATAACCATTATAATACGTTTACTTACGTCATGAAAGCGTGGAGTGGCCTCTAGCTGCGATATAACACGAACTCTTTCACAGCACGTTTTATTGCAATGACATTGAAAATAAAATGAACAGAATGGAATCTTCAGAAGATTTACTCGTAATACACCTTACATAGTTCGTACGCAGACGCAAACATATGCTATGTAAATGTAGGTAAGGTACAACTATTATTATAATAGTTCAAGCTAACCTCCATTTACACAGTATGTGAATCTCCTATAATAGGAGATTCAGTCTTACTATGTTATATTACTATACTTTACTATATGTGGTTGATGTCGTGAATCGTCTACCATGGGTATGTTCTGCGTTTACCACACAATTTGAATTGTCGCTCTTTGACAATCCAAATCATGCTGCAATTGTACGTCTCTTTTGTATGACTAAGATAGATGAGATGAACCATATCTAGATTGTCAAGCAATCTTCGACAATCTTGAACGCAGTCTATGTAATCCTTATTGTTTCCGTTAGTTAAAAGAAATAAAAATGGGATCGTAAGAGATAATATAGTAGGTGCGTATTCTGTGCATAATTAACTAGCTATAAGTAATACAAGTGAAGGGCTATAAAAGAAAGAATATAAAGTAGTTCTCCTATGTCTATTATTTGACGACATTGGTATACTCTGCAACAGTTTCTTTTAAGACGCTTTTCTGACATCGCAACGTAACGCCACTGTTGTAAATTCATATTATGTTAGAGCTCCTAAAAGTTTATATAATAAAAAATAATTAATGTTTCCATATTACAGGTGGTAAGAAGTCCAAAAAACCAGTATGGTTTGAAACAAATGTTGATGGAGATATTGAAGAATTGTTAGATAAAGTTACAGATGAAGATGTTAAGTACGATGTAGTCTACATTTTTGAAATTCCTGCAAGACCAGTCATTGACAGAGACGTTACAACTACGATACATCCAAATGGTACTATCATTGAAGAGACTATTGAAACTGTATGGGAAGATGAAAATGGTAAGGAATTATATTTTTTAGATTATATGTTTGCTATTTTAATTGGTGTGAAATATAAACGTTGATATGACTATAATGTCTTTATAAGGTTTTTTTACGCTGGTCATACCTCATCGTCATCATCATTCTACCCACTGCCGAGTATGAAGTCCTGTGCTGTTTGTTCTTAACTCTTTTAATATCATTAACCCAGCTTACAGTCGGACGACCAACGTTTAGTTTCGTTTACCTTCTCTCGACCACCACTCTTTCAAGATCTTACTCCACCTGCCATAACCATGTCTAACTTTAGCATATCTGACAATATTTCGTTTCATCCTCGATGAACTCATATTGCGAAATTCGTTGCGTTTGACGATAATTACCCTAATATAAATGAGACTCTTTATAAATCCTAAGGTATCCAGTTTCAATACAAAAAATTTGCAACTGATATTCTGGTATGACAGTTTTTTTTAGTCACTGTAATATAATCGTTTTAAGTTTAGAATACCTACATAGAACATTAAGTAATTCAGTATTCTCTAGTGTCTAGAGCGTTGCTGTCACATTTAGCGGAAATTAGTGATCTCAATTTATTAAAAGACAATTTCGTCTGTATATTAGTTATTTTACTCTCAAAGAATCCATTAGTTCTGAGGAATCCATTCCTTTAATTTCCTTTTCCGTCATTTCTTTTTCCTTTTTCAAAGAACCCATCTGTTCTTTGAAATATAATTGCAGTAGACGTTTCAATGAAATTGATTATTTTTTAAAGGTTTAAATTACTTTAAAGGTTTGAAAAAATCTACAAAGTTGAACTGAACATTTTTAAGAAAAATACGTGTGGCCATATATCATTGTTCTATTATCTTATAACAATAATTTGGAATTATTCTCTGTATTGTATATAATATTTGGCGAAATTTAACATTTGTGTGAATGTGCACGATATAAGGAGCTGTATACATTAAAATAAATATATTATATTACATAAATATTATTTTTAACGAAAGAAAACTTACTTACTTGTGAAAAATGTTACCGCTATCCATTTACGAAGCTCTAATATATAAAATAAAATATTCTATGTTCATTATTTTGATTATTTGATTATTATTTTTAATATACTCTGCATAAAGTTGAGGACAGGATGAAATTCTATAACAGGTACCGATATGAAAAAGCACAATAATTTTATAACAATTTTTTTTTCGTGTAAAACAATATTACACAAGAAGTATACGATAATTTCTTTGGGATGAGTTTAATTGTACCGTTTTACATGCAGAGTTTAAACAAAAAGTGCGTATTTTGAATAGTTGTATCATTTGGCACAAACTGTATTTCAGGATGTATAGCTCGTATCGCAATGTGGATTATATAGTGTACGCGATGCACTTAAAGAACTAAGAGAATGTCACATAGAATTGCCTTTATGGAATTATTGACTTTCGTTAACATGAAGAAACTGAAACTTTCGTTTTTCAAAATTATGTTTAAATGCCTAACATCTGATTTTTAAGATAAGGCAAATAGTGTTTTGAAAAAAAAAAGTGTTATTTTCTTAAAGGTTTCACTAAAATCTCAAGATTTATATAAATCTATCAACAAATGAGGTCCCTTTTCTCAGATAATGTCAGATTTGTACAATTTCTTACATGTCACATTTGTGCAATATTTCGTTTAAACAAAAGCGTCGTTTTTATAAGAATATTCGGACATATTAACGAGGGACCGACAGGTTGTTGCTGTTAATCTCTATATTGTATGCTCTATATTGTACTTAAAATGAGTTGTTACAATCAGACATTACAGTATTACCATAAGTACAGAGGCGAACTTATTCCTACATTCCTCTCTTCCAGTCAACCATAGAATAACAGAGAGGAGTTATGTCATTCAAAAGCAGGCTACGATATATAAGAATAAACGGCAGATTTATTTGCACTTAAATATAAATCTATATATATACATATATAAATACATACACGCATACATACATACATCTAGATTTTAAGGTTTTAAATGATTAAATGACCAGAATGTAAGATCGACAGCATAATCTAAGCTTTTACATCTTTACCGCTTATATAAAAAATAATCAGAATATAATTTTATTTGCAGATAATAAACCAAAATTAATAAGAACACTTACAGTGGTCCACCCAGAGCAAGAAGAAAATACAGATTAATAGATGTCAATAATTTCCATATTGATTATGTTTAACTTTTAACTAACAAGAAATAGAAATTTCACAATTTTTTAATGTTGTATTTATGGAACTTTTATTACTTTTCAATAAAATAATCGAACTAACTGGCATTAAAATTTCCTTAAAACTTTGAAAACATTCTGCATATTTATGAAAGTATCCTTTTTTCTATCAATTTCCGTTACTTTTTTTATAATGTTAGTCCATAAAATACTTATCACTTTATAAAATAATTTAATAGTCCATACTCTTCTTCTTCTTCTCAGCCCTTGGACGTCCACTGCTGGATATAGGCCTCCCCCATTGTCCGCCATTTAGACCTATCGGCAGCGACCTGCATCCAGCGGGTGCCCGCAACCTTTATGAGGTCGTCTGTCCATCTAGCAGATGGACGTCCTCGGCTTCGTCCGCCGGTACGTGGTCTCCATTCGAGAACCCTTCTGCCCCATCGGCCATCGGTTCTTCGAGCTATGTGCCCTGCCCACTGCCACTTCAGCTTGCTAACCCGAGAGGCTATGTCGGTGACTTTAGTTCGTCTACGGATCTCCTCATTCCTGATTCGATCACGTAGGGAAACCCCGAGCATAGCCCTCTCCATAGCTCGCTGTGCGACAGTGAGCTTATTTATGAGGCCCATAGTCAGAGACCACGTCTCGGTGCCATAGGTCATCACCGGCAACACACACTGGTCGAAGACCTTCGTCTTCAAGCACTGAGGTATTTTGGACGAGAAGACGCTGCGTAGCTTCCCGAACGCTGCCCAGCCGAGTTGGATTCGTCGATTGACCTCTTTCTCGAAGTTGGACCTACCTAGTTGGACCGTTTGGCCTAGGTAGACGTACTCGTCAACAACTTCGAGAATCGAGCTCCCGACTGAAACTGGGGTGGGCACGACATGGACATTCGACATGATTTTCGTCTTGTCCATGTTCATTTTAAGGCCCACCTGTTGGGAAACTCGATTGAGGTCTCCGAGCATTGTGCTAAGATCCTCCAGCGATTCTGCCATGACCACGATATCGTCGGCAAATCGAAGGTGAGTGATGCATTCACCATCGACGTTGATGCCGAGTCCTTTCCATTCCAGGAGCTTGAAAGCGTCTTCCATCGCATTGGTGAAGAGCTTCGGAGAGATGACATCTCCTTGTCTCACACCCCTCTGCAATGGAATCGGCTCCGTGCTCCCTTCCTGTACTCGAACTGACATGGTGGCGTTGTTATACAAACACTTCAACACTTCGATATACCGATAGTCAATATGGCACCGCTGGAGGGACTGTAGCACTGCCCGTCTCGATCGAATCAAAGGCTTTCTCATAGTCCACAAACGCTAAGCATAATGGCAAGTTATACTCCTCGGTCTTCTGTATAACTTGTCGCAGCGTATGGAAGTGGTCTATGGTACTATAGCCTTTTCGGAAACCGGCTTGTTCGGGAGGCTGGAAGTCATCAAACCTGCGCTCGAGACGATTCGTGATAACCCTCGAAAACAGCTTATAAACATGGCTCAGAAGCGAGATGGGCCTATAGTTCTTCAACAAGGTCTTGTCGCCTTTCTTGAAGAAGAGCACCACCACGCTTCTGTTCCATGCCTCCGGCGTAATACCTTCGAGCAAGATGGAATTAAAGAGCTTCTGAAGGACTTTAAGTACCGGTGTGCCACCCGCTTTCAGAAGCTCTGAAGTGATTCCGTCTTCGCCCGGCGCCTTGTTGTTTCTAAGCTGTTTGAGGGCCATCCTAATCTCGTACAGGCTGATGTCCGGGATGTCTTCGGTATAGTGTCGGGTCAACTTGGCTCTTGGGTCTTTGGCCAAGTTGCCAACAGGTTTAGCGACCGAGGTATATAACTATCCATAGAACTCCTCGATCTCCCTCAGTACCTCTTGTGTGTCGGAAGTGACACTGCCGTCCTCCCTCTTCAGCTTCGTCAACTGGCTCTGCCCAATAGATAAGTCTCTTGCGAACACTTTGGAGCCTTTATTCCGCTCTATCGTCTCCTTAATACGATTAGTATTAAAGAGACGGATGTCGTGTCGCAAGGACTGGTGAATCCGTCTATTGAGCTGCCGATATGCTTCCGCGTCATCAGGAGTCTGCAGTGTCATCGAACGTCGTTCCGCCAAGAGATCGAGGGTGTGGTCGGTGAGCTTTTGGGGTCCATCTCTTCGACGGTGTCTGAAGAATTTAGACCCCACCGTATGGACAGTTTCTACCAACCTGTTGTTGATATCGTCCACTGCAACGCAATCCTCTAGGCAATCGAAGCGATTTGACAATTCAAGCTGAAAGCTTTCGGGGTTTTGTATGTGGGCAGCAGTAGGTCGGAGCGTAGACTTCATCAGGCGGGACCTTTCCAACTTGACGTTTATATTCAATGTGCCTCTAACCATTCGGTGATCACTACCGGTTTTCACCCTGTGGATCACGGAGACATCATTGAATATTTGTCTCTTTGTGGCCATAATGAAGTCTATCTCATTTTTAACGGAACCGTCGGGGCTCATCCAGGTCCACTTCCTATGGGGCGGCTTCTTGAAGAAAGAGTTCATCATAAAGAGTCCCTCTTTCTCAAGAAAGTCGGCCAGCCTCTGGCCCCTCTGGTTCCGGTGCCCACATCCAAATTGCCCCACTCTCAACTCATCGTCGCCTCTTTTGCCCAGTTTCGCGTTGAAATCCCCCATAACAATATTGTAGTGTGTTTTCGAAGCATGTATGGCTGTACTAATGTCCTCATACATTGCTTCCACTTCGTTATCCGGGTGTGCCGAGGTCGGTGCGTAGACCTGTATGACCTTCAACGAATAGCTCTTGGATATTCTGAGTATAAGGTACGCGACCCTGCTCGACACACTCGTGATGGCTACAACATTATTTACGAGGGACCTGTGGACGATAAACCCGACACCACCTTGGGACTGCTGGTCGCCCTCCCGGTAATAGAACAAGTTGCCGGACTTCAGGGTTATCGTGTCCTCCCCCTCTCTTCGGATTTGTGATAACCCCAATATATCCCAGTGCAACTTGCCTATCTCCTCTTCCAGCTCAGCGATCTTCTCGTCTGTCCTCAAAGTGCGCGTGTTGTAAGTCACCAGTGACAACCTACGTCGGTAATCCGTTTTCAAAGCCCTGGTCGTTCGACGGTGGAATCCCGCCCGGAGATTCTTAGCACCCCTGGCTCCAGCGCTCGACCAGCGCCCGTCGTTCACGCCGGTGTTGCGACTGGAGCCGCCGGGAACTTGGGGCCGTTTTACTTTTTCTGCCATAGGGGGTGGGGGGTGGGGGGGGGGGGGGGTGGGTGGACCGTAACCCGCCGCGCTGGTCCAGTGCGTGGTGGCGGGTCGTCAGAGCCTCGTTCGTTGGTCGGCAGGGTGCACCACGAGCCGGTGAGGTTGGCTTGGGTCCCAGAGATGTAGGTTGGGACCCCTTACACCCCTTACTGATACTTACTGATAGTCCATACTGATATTTATAAATGCGAAAATTTGTTTGTCATACGCATACTTCGTAGTCTATATAATAGCTCATATAGACAGGTTTGGGCGAGAATCTGAAAACGATTCTCGTATGCGACCAAATTTCACGATGATCACATGATGATAAAAACTCGATGATAACAATGATCACATTATGATGACAGTTATTTATGTTGGCTTTTGACCAATTTTCTTTCGTGCACTACTTATGTAAATGGGCCTTAATGTTGTAGAAAGGAAAAACATGTTCATCGCTGGATCGTTTATTATAAGGCATAGTACAATCTTAATAATAAATATCAGGTACATTACAGTAGGATTAATTAACACGTAGGGTAGTTTTTAATCCTGCGGCAAGGCTTGTGTAGCGCAGAACCGATAACCGATGGGGTGGACGAGTCCTCGAATGGAGGCCACGTACCGGGAATCGAATACTTTTAATCCGAATACTTGCGAAGCCGCGAACAAAAACTAGTTCTTAATAAACTACTTAATAATAAAGCAATTTTGAGAATAATAATGGCCTCATAAAAAAGTCGAGAGGTGTAACACCCCATAAAATGTAAATGGGGTTCATATCTCATGGACATTAGACTGTGACAGTTCGCAAAAACAATTTTAATAAATAATGAAGTATTTTGTTTTTCTGTTGTGTATTAATGTTTCTGTGAGCTTTGTCGGTCACTTTAGTTCTTTTGCGAATCTCTTCATTTCGGATCTTAACCAGAAACAAAACTCGGAGCATGGCTTTCTATAGCTCGCTGAGTGACTTTGAACTTATGGATCAGGCCTACCGTTAGAGGCCACGTTTCCTGCAAGTATGTCATAACGGGCAGGGCACACTGATTTAAGACCATCGTCTTCAAACACTGTGGTATAGGCGACGGAAGGAGCCGACGCATTTTCCCAAATGCTGTCCAGCCGAGCCGAATAGACCTCATAATATAGACCTCATCTCTGAAGTTAGACTTGCCTAGTGGGATGATTTACCCAAGATAGATATAATGATCAACATCTTCGTCATCATGCTGGAACATACAGCCTATTTAGACATCATGTTGAAGTTTCAGCTTTCCGCATACTAAAGCGGTAGTGGGCAGGTCATATTTGCCGCAGGACCGATAACCGATGTGTAAGACGAGTACTCGACTGGAGACCACGCACCGGGACGCGCAGTGTGGGACACCCTCCGGCCAGGTGAACAGACGACTTAAGGAAATTCACCCGTGGTGGATGGATGAGAAGAGCCGAAGTTCGTGTGTGGTGGCGAGCCTTGGGAGGGAGTATTATAGACCGTAGATTTTACTGCTTAATTTTATTTATACATTTAAGAGGTAAAACACATATATATTATTATAACCATTTATTTTGTGATTAATCTACTCATTAGAAGCAAAATATAACATGTTAACAATATTAACTAACAAGTCAAAATCTACGGTGAATGAAAATAAATACTTCTCAAGATAAAATTAACTTTTAATCTAACAATTTATTTAACAAACAAATGAAATCTAGTTTAATCAATTGACTTCAATTAATAGAATACTTCACCAGTTTTGTTTTTTTACATATTATAAAAGAGATATTTTCTATTCAATAAGTAAATTACAATGATTTGATCACGGTTAGTCCGTAATATAACCGATTCAGAGTGTCAAGGTTGACACAGGAGTATGAGTCTCGGTCGACTGCCAGCACACTTCTGAATCGCTGAGCGGCCGTTGTTCAATTTATAACGTAGCTATGGGTTAACGAACAGGAAGAATTTCGATCATTGACAACGGAACTGGATTGGGTCTACTAGTAAAATGGTTGATTTCATACAAATCTCTTTTCCGTTCAGTCTCGACTGCTCTCATGTCAATGACCGACATTCTTTATGCTCGTGGCGCGCGCTTTAGTGTATTAGTATGATTGTACAAGGTAATAAAAGGCCGATGCTTTGTCAGAATTATTTCCCAGTCAACCTTTGGGTTACGCAGAAACTGCTTGTACATAAAGATACTATAGAAATAGTCTAAAATATTTTAATATGTTAATCAATAGAGTAAAACCTACTAATTACAATGACGTTATTATAATAACGTTTAGGCCTTTTATATCGGGTGGAAAATATGAACGGGACATTGAGGAAACATATACCTAATTAAATGCATATTTGTGGAGATTTAAAATGGCATGTCTACTAATTTGTTTTTCTATTTATATTGATTTAACAATATTTTTAACAGGACTGTAATATTCCTTAAAAAATAATAAATAAAATAAAAACAAATGTCTAACTAAAAATTAACACATTTCATTTTTTTTTATTAAATTAAAATACGAATACTTAGTAAATTGAATTTTTAATCAAATTTTGATTGATGGTTTGAATTTAATTCAGATTTTTACATGCTTTCGACTATTAAGTTTTCTATTTTCATAAATATTATCACTATAACCCACTAAATATCATACTAGATAGAATAGTTCACACTATTTTTGTAGGATCATATATATATACAGGTATATATCATATATGTTACCAAACTTGCAATCAGAGAGCATTTAATATAAATAATCTGCAGTAAACCGAATTTTAAGCTGATCAAAGACCGTGTTATTAAAATTATATTTCGAAATCGAAATTTTAGTTTACAAATTTGTACATTGTGTCCGCTATGAAGTCCTAGAGGTACCTATACACGACTCGCATTCGTGTGATCCTCGCCCCGTAGTCACTGAGTTTTTACGTAAGTACGGATTTTTAAAAATTGTCACTAGTTCGGCGGTGAGAGGGAAAAGATCTGAAATATGTGTATCCACCAATCCACAGCGGGCTGCGTGCTGGATTACGGCCCGGAACCCCCCGTGATTTACTACGGGATGCTTATGCACTGCAGTGCGATATTAAAGGCACAAGCCAAGAGAGGGTTATTTCCTTATTATTTTTTTTAAGATATCTCGAATTATTTTCTAGAGTTTCTAGAGTTACTTTAAAACTAATTTTTTTTTTAAAAGTAGTCTATATTCCAATTCATGCTGGTTAGAACAATTCGCAATAGAAACCATACAATTTTCACTACTAACTTCTAAATTTTCTCGTTATTTTATTATTCTATTATTTTATTAATTTCAGTTTCCCTTTGAATAGGACCTAGTTGCTATTATGCTCTTGTAACAAGGAACGAAATGTTAAAAACCCTCTGAACAACTTATTTTTCACGCTTTCTTTGTTATTTTCTGGAAAAGTAAGAAAGAAAGATGTGGAACCATTTACAGCGGAGATGGAATATTTAAAAAAGAAACTTTATGGAAAATGCAATGCAATCAGCCCTTTCAGTATCAACTGCAGGACATGGGCCACCTTATGCACACCTTATGGTAAAACTACCCGTTTTTATTCTTTATTTTCTTGTGTGATAAATCGGCTTGAATATGAATTCTAGTAGATTTTCGGTTAGTTGAACGCGAATCGGGTGTCAAAATTAAGCTGCACCCTCTTCATCCTCGTAACCCGCTGCATATAAGGGGTGTTTGTGAAATTTGTATTCTTATAGTCTCTAAACCTAGTGGATTTGAACCCCAGTAAGAGGCAAACCTCACCTCTAAAAAGCCCCTTTTGTCGTAGCACCTTTCAGAGCATACCTCTTAAGGTCTCGGAGAGTATCGGGATCATGGTGTGGATATTTCCAGCAAAGTCCAATTTAGGGCTCACAGCATAGTCCAATTTAGAAGTCATTTGGACAATAAAGTCAAAATGGCCTCCAAAAAGCTCGGTGTGCTGAACAGAGTGAAGCGGTACTTCACCCTGGGCAACTCCTAACGTTCTACAAAGCTCAGGTAAGGCTCCATATGGAGTACTGCTCACATCTCTGGGGCGGCGCAACGATATATCAATTGGACCCATTTGACTAAATCCAACGACATGCTGTTCGAATTATCGATGATCCCACTCTCACCGCTCGGTTTAGAACCAACCCCTCAGCGTTCGGAAAGACGTTGCGTCTCTCTGTTTGTTCTACCGCTTGTACAATGGGGAATGCTCTGTAGAATTGTTCAATATAATTCTCACCTCTTTTCTACAACCGCACCTCCCGTCACAGAAGTGTGGTCCGGATACGGAGGTGTCGCGTACTGTTCGGTCCAAAAATCATTTTATACCGCAAACCCGTAGGCTGTGGAACGAACTGCCTCAATAGGTCTTTCCATTAAGCTACGATATGGGGTTCTTCAAGAAAGCTGTGAATACGATTTTGCAAGGTCGTAGTCACCTAGTCGTCTTTTGAAAGCTTTTTGGAGGTTGATTGCAGTACTAGTAGTACATCATTTCATTTAGTCACATAGACGTGAGCGCGAGGTTTAGTACATATCCATTATATATGTGCTCTAGCAAGAAATGGGTATACAAGAAATTTGTTTTTTTATTTTGCGATGAGCGCGTCACGTAAATTCTAGATCTGTGACGTCAAGTCACAGGTACTGTGAACAGCGTACTGTGTTAATTTGCATACTGACCTTATATGAATACAGATAGTATGAAGCAAGTTCGCGTTCTGAAATATGAATAAATCCGCTTACATAGGTAACACGCCTACAACATGGCGTCTGCCATTTTTGTGACGTCTCCCGTCCGAATTATTAATAAGTGGCGTTTGCCACTTTCCTTTGTGCTGAATATAGGTCTTAGCCTGAAGCTCTTAGGGCGTCACACAAAGGCTTCTAATATAAAGCTGTACCAGCAGGTAGGGAAAGAATCAAAAATAAAATGGGCATGAGTTACCTACTCATGCCCATTTTATTTTTATTTTATTTTAATTTGATACCTCAAAGGGTATAAAATGGAATGAAAAATATATCATAGCATTTCCTCTCGAAGACCAGGCAATTTAGTGTATTTTCTAGAAAAAAATCGCATTATCCCAAAGTAAATAGATACTGTCGCCCATGGACATTCGCAATACATGCCAGCGTCAGTCGGGAATGAGAAACCTTAGCACGCTCCCGATAGTAAATTTTGGAATGAATTTCCAGAAAGGCTAGAAAAATGGGGAGGAATAAGGTCAGATGGGAATGGGCTCTGGCATATTTCACTTCCTTAAAATATTCCCTGATATTATGCTCAACATTAAACTATTTATAATAGCCTGTGACACACAGTTCACCATAAGTTTCGTCACAGAAACGTAGGGAAGGAATATATTGTTATAACCAAAAATATGATAATTTTATTACAAACAAGGTCCGGGAGTTGTGTATGAATATCAAGTGCGGAAAATGTCTGGTTGTAAAATAAATTCACGAGTGAGATGTGACCCGTGACAATTTTCAATGTTTCTAGTTTCATCGAGGAGAGAATTGAGACCGAAAATGTGTTAATTATTGAAAAATTGTATTGGCTGTTATTCATAATTAAAACTCAAAAGTATTAAACTTATAGCTGTCATGCATAAACGAAATATATTTAATACTTATTCTAATTATAATAATTTATAACTCTCATAGTCAAATTAAATATTAACGAAGTTAGTGTTGAAGGGCTGTCATTTGTAAAATGAACAAGTCCAGAAATAGAACACGAATAGCCTGAACCTTTTCGCTTGAAATCGCTTTTATTCAAATATGGCTACGATTGAAATTTTCCCTCTGTTTGGTAATATTTTTTCTCGTTCTACGTAGCACAGACACGGTGGCAAGACAACGCTCTCATAAATTCAAGTTCTAATTGTTGTTAATTACAAGGAAGTATTTATATCAGCACACTCACATTATTCATTGAACTATCTATTTACATTTAGAATAAAAATAAGTAATAAAATAAAAAGTCTTTTTGATATCACAACGAAGCATGGATAGATTTCATATTTTTTGGAATAGTAATTGTAACACATTTGATTCATTCTTTAATTCATTCACTTGTATTATTAACTTAATAATTATATTTACAGTTTAGTTGTAAATTATTGGTACATTAAACATTTAATATTAAAACAAACATTTAAATTTTTAGTTTAAAGTTAGTGCCTTTCTCACCACCTTCTGATAATGTATCAGGAGGTATCTGATAGTCAGTTGTACCATATCAGAAAGTCAGCATCAGCTACATTTAATTGGCAGATACTATTTGTCTGTCAGGTTGTTAACGGTTTGTTTATCAGGAAGTGGTGAGGAAGGCCTTAAAGGCCTACCTATCAGATTGTTGACAGTTACTTTATCAGGAGATAAAGTATCGGGAGGTGGTGAGAAGTTAGTTAGTGAGGTGAGTCCCTTTGTCGCCTAAATTTAAAAACGCAGATGTTATCGAAAACCTCGCCCGGACACCCGGCATCCCTTCCCGTGGGTTAGGATGTATAATCTGTGCCGTTAAAGGCGACTAAGGCGTAACGAAGCAGCTACCACAAGCCCTAACGAACTACACCAACTCTAAAAGAGTGAACTCGCCAATCCGTTTGGCCAGCATGCTGTTTTAAGGCACGCTGACACAAGAGAAGAGAGTGTGCTTGAGGAGACCCGTGTCTAAGAATAGTGTGCGGGCTTGTATTACCCGCACTTGTGTTGTGCTGGGATTGTGAAGAAATAAAAAACGCAATGAACTGCTCTTGCGATTTATATTCAATACAGACTTAACTATCTGTTAGACATGCGTTTAGTGCGGTGACTACGAGTTGACTGCAGTGGGCTAGGATTCGCCCCTATTTATATTGATACAACGAGAGATGCTGGAGTTGGGCGTTTCTATTGTTACAACGACCAATTGTGCGCTGTTTTCGGCCTACGTGCCCGTTACGGTGCACATGTGCAAGCCGTTTGTCTGGGATGCAATTTCTGTTCCTTTGTCTCTTCAATGTCAATAGGGATGATGTGTAAACCATTAGGTCGGAACGCGCTTTCTTGTCCTTTGTCTCATTCAATGTTTATAGCGGGAACGTAAACCGTCAGTTTGTTATACAATGTCTTTTGTCTCATTCAATGTTTATGGCGGAAGCGTAAACCATCAGTTTGTTATGCAATGTCTTTTGTCTTATTCAATCTTTATGGCGGAAGCGTGAACCGTTAGTTTTTTATACAATTTCTCGTCCTTTGTCCAACTCCAACATCCCTTTACAATGAATGAAATAACTGTCTGTATGGAACGAACTAACAAGGGTAATTTAACTTTAGTATCCTACCTTAACCTATTGTACATTATACACTTATAAACTTATGTGCTATGTACAAATTATGAGCAGGTCGTCGCGAACAAATAGTAAATAATTACTTGTATTATTATTTATTCTTATGCCCATATTCAATAAGCAGTGAATGAAAACAGGGCTAGTTACGATAGTATACATTGACAGTAGGTATAACATTAGCATTCATTACACAACCCAGTAATTCGCAAAAAGAATTGTTCAATCATGTAATAATCAATGAATGAATGTCTTTAAAATTTATCGTTTATATTTGTTTTGAAAGGTCCACTATAATATGAAATTATTTTCAATTTTTATGTTTGATAATAATAACAAACATCCTGAAATATATCTAGCCTATGGAACCAAAAGCAGCGACCTTACTTATAAAAAGTCAAGATATAATAAAATCTTTTGTGTTTTTAAAACATCTTTTGATAAACTTGAACCAAAAAAAGGTAATTTCCGTTCTCCTAGGGCTCGTAAAAAGAGAATCGTTTAGTCTTACCGTTGACCTGCCACGCACAATATTGAACGATTAGTTTTTATTTTAGGTATACTGCGTCGTAGTGCGGTCAGTCGAGCGAACTTTCTTTCCTACGTGAGAAAGTTATATCCGGTACGAAGGAAACAACTAGAAAATAAAGGATACATTCGAAATCTTTTATTAATTTACAATATTCCTGTTTACGGTTATAATTCACAGAGTCCGTCATTTTATTCTGTTTAACTGCGTTTGATGGAGTTTTTTTTTGGCAATGTTTTCATTGCATAAAAAACTGCATCACACGCATTATCTTTATTGTAAAGTTATTTGATTATTTTGATAGCATGTTAATAGTATATTGGTTTTTTATACTGCATCTATGCTCCGTACAGTTTGTTCTTGATAGCTAGTGTTGATGTTGTTTTTGTACTAAAACTATATTACAACCTATTATAATAATAGGTAGTCGGAAAAGTTCTCGGCCTTTTTGAGCGTATGGTATAAACATTTAGCAGCAATTTAGGTGTATCTACATAACATCTGTTACTTTAAACTTTTCCGCTCATTTTGGATATTTGTTTTTGGTTTATTAAAACGGTTTATTTTATTATTTTAACGGTATCTATTTGTTATGTTTTATAGGGAATGCAACGGCAGCTGTCGCGGACATTGTGGTTTTAACCACACTTATTAATTCAGAGGAAATATTGTTAACATTAGCTTTTTGTGGTATAAATTGTTGTTAGTATTTCAGAGGGATATTTATAGCTTAATTAAAATGATTTTTACTCTGCAGATTTGTCGTCGGTTACGCAACGAGTGCTTCCGTGACGTTTAAAGATAATTCTGTGATGTTAAAGATTGTAACAGATGAAGTGCACAAAAGGCGGTCTTATCACTAATAACGATATCTGCCAGATAAACATTGGGAAGAGAGGAAATAAATATTTTCATCACAGGTAGATAGATAGTGTACAGTATGCATAATAACATATACATATAGACGGAAGTGTAGATGTAGCGTACCTACCTTAAATTTGAGAATTCGTTAGAACACTCAATTCGGCAGTAGTACAACAAACTCTGCGGATGCAACATCTTTCCGCGCCCTGAGAGGTTCTGCATCCGTGTGTATGAGATCGTCCACAATTTGAATAGCACGTTGATTGACGAGTTAAATGGGTTTATAGTTAATACTTCGGTGCACCGGTCTAGAGGTTTGGTGTGAGTAGTAGCTCAAATGATATTAACAGACGAATCTGCCTATACTCCGTTTTGTATGTAATAATATAAAAGATTCTTAAACAAATCTCTACTCGTAATTCATTCGTTCATTCTTCGTTTTATCCCGGCCGATTGGCTAAAATGTTCCTCACATTGCCGCGTCATCGACTAACGATAGGCGTATGTTCTCATTGTGTCCGGTAGATTACACTCCCGGAGAAAAATGGAAAGTCATGAATGTTTCTAAAGGCTTTGTCGAAATTTTAAGGGATGCGAATTTGTACTACTTGCGAATTCATTTGTTTTTGTTTTGTTACAAACTTGCGTAGATACCATGGGATTAATTCAATGTAATCAAAGATTTAATGGATTTTATTAAGCCAAAAAATGATTACACTATAAATTATACGAATATTGCTATTAAACTACCAGTAATATTAGGACATTCTTCTTAGCATAAGTAGTATTCTAACATAATAAAATTTAGATAAGATTTTTTGCAGAAATACTAAAATTTCTTAAAATTTTATTTTAGTACTAGCTGTGCCCGGCCACGCGTTGCTGTGGCTGCTCTACAGATGGCGCTTACCCTGTTTTACCTGTTGTTGGGTAAAAAGTATGTTTTTACCCTGTGACAGGTATACAAAAACGCGTATTCGAATGCAACATTGTGTCAAAATTTCAAAGCAATCGGCGAAGAACTTTGGGAGCTTTAAGATTTTGAACAAACGAACGTTTACATTTTTATTTATATAGATTGGATGTGTTTTTCTGTGTAACGTTATTATAAAAAAGAAAGCAAATTATTTCTTCTTGCTATATGGTGTGGAGATAAACAACATTTTTATTTTCAATTAAATAAATTGGTTAATATAAATTTTATTGTTATATTAATATTCTATTTGAAATAAGATGGTATTCAAGAGGTCAATGTGGAATAAATCTGTAATCTTATAGCAAAAACGAAATGGTGAATTTTTTACAAATTCTAACTTTTCATCACTCATCCACTTAAGGAGTCTTGAAGTTGAAACGGTTTAAAAAAGACAAGATAAGCTGCGCTTTTGATAGATATAGATTGGAATTCAGTTCATGGTAAAAAAAATCTAGAGACCAGACGGGATGTCATTAGTACCACCGTGTACAATGGGCCAGCCACTGGAATGAGACGCTGTGTCGACACAGTGTCGAATGCTAGATACAGTGTTTTATTAACTCAGCAGCAGAGGCTTAGCGGTGCTGTACCGCCCCTGCTACCTTCAGTCATCTCCTGTTCACCAATCTGTCTACCCGTTATTAGTAATTATATTCTTATAAAATAAAATATTTGGAGGATATTATTAAATGTACCAATTAAAAATACGAACACTCAACCTAACTCAATAGACAATTAATAAGAACCGTCTAAGAACTCTTAAAAGCCCCATCGCACCTTAATATAACCTGTGAGAAAGCTGGAGCAGTGGCAGAAGGGAAGACTTAAATACCGGAATATCGGCACCGAATATATTTTGTGTCCCTTTCGGTGTTGAAACTCTGGGTCCATGTCCTAGTGCTCACTCCCTATTTAAGGACTTATCAAGACATTGTTTTAATATCATAAGCGATCCCTATGCGTTGTGTGAGGTAATTACCACCTCGCACCAGTCTGGCCATTGAGTGAGGTAATGCCCGCCTGTTTGTTAGGTACCTTGCCACAAGGACAAAATTTGTATATCGTTTTCAATATGTAGGAATTTTCAACTTTCATAATTGAAAACCTCCATATATTATATTTTAATTTCAGCTGTAAATTTTAGATTATTCTTGTATACAGGCTTCAGTATAATTTTATTTATAATTACAATATTTAAGTATTTTAACGTTTTAATAAGAATAAGTAAGTACTGCAAGATATTCGAGTAATTGATTACCAGCTTAAATGTTACATTGTCTGGACAAAGGAACTTCATTATCGGTATATACCTTTTGACTATGGTTAAGAAATCTAAGTTTAAGTTTCGAAATTTCAAGATTCTATTTAAATAAAAATGTCGTAGGATAGGATTAAATTGGAGTTTTCGTGAAATTAAAAAGAGTGATCACAACTTTTAAAAATGCTACAATGGGTATACAAACGAGACCATCACAGTCGTGGGCGACAGACCGCTTGGTCGCGCGGCTGACTGATCGGTGGTGCGGCTGACCGCTCGGTTGAGTAGTTGGTCGATTTTAAGCGACCTCATATAACTCCTTTTGAACTACTGATCACCTGGTCGCGTCACTGTGTGCCTGACACCAAACGCATCAGAAATGCAACCCTAATACTTCTAAATAGCGTCCTTTCTTTAGATGCCTGTGTAAAATGTAGGATTTTCATTAATGTCTATCCCTTCATAGATGTTAGATAATGTTATATAGATGTTAAACGCTTTGTTTTCGGATAGGAAGTCAGAAACAATTTATTGCTAATACGAGTAAAAGTATATAGAACATGTCTACTAGGTAAAATTGGTCATGAGTCATGTCATGACGCAAGAACACTTGCATTGATACATAAAATATAATAAATGAATATTCTCCTTTTAATAATAATGTCAAGTATATTTTTATTGGTGACGTATGTATATCTTCGTTACGTATATTTCTAGGACTATTAAGAAAAAATGAAAGTTATCATATTTTCAAATACATGTTACTAGTAAGTACTTTTCTAAAGTTTACCTTAAATTTCACGAGGAATATATTTTGGAGAAAAGTAAATAGAACCATTAAACAAAAACGTGCAAGTAAATACGTCTTCTCGAGAAAAGAACGTGACGTTTCGATAAATCAAGGCATTTGTTCAAACGATGCACGATTTCATTTCGGGGACCCCCTTGTTATCTTTTTTACAAGGAAAACGGGAAGCGGAAGGTTTTCATTGTTTTTTGTGGTAAATTGTAGGTTGATTTTCGGGGGATACCAGCAAAGTTTAGAAGTCTCTTTCGTGAGGTACATAAGAATTTAATGATTTCACTGTCACACATTAGTCACACAATATGATTAATTCTACAGTTATTTTAAGTCTTGTCTGTGGACAACAACATTATTAATTATTTCTAAATTGTATTTTTTTTTCTTCTTTTTAAGGTACTTTTATGTCTTGGCACATGTCAGTTCCATCGTACCCTAAACTTACATTCTACAACATTAATGTAGGTACCCATATGTCAGCCCTAGTGAGGGCTCACGAATCTGTTCGAACTAAATGCTGCTCGTGAATTAGGTTCTCCTAGTATCTGGAACATACAAACATCATTCCTGTTCAGATCGAGAGCCCTCACTAAGGCCTCCCGTTTCTGTTGATTCCGGACACACTTCACCAACAAGTGTTGGACATCTTCAACAATTCCACATATATCGCAATTTGGAGAGCTAGTCTTTTTCATGAGGTATCCAAACTTATTGAGTGGCATGTGTCCAGAACGCAGCCTGAATGCTAAGACCGTGTATTTTCTATTTAACTTGGTTTCAGAAAACCGAGGTATATGAGGAGGCTCACACTGAATGGTTTTATACCATATGCCCTTTTCTCGGGTTTTTTCATCAAAATACTCCTTCCAATGCATATGGCATTTCTTTTTATATAAAGGCAATATTTCCGAATAATTAGGGTATTTATTTGTATGTAATTATATTTCATGTGTAAGTAAATGATGAATATTATGTACCTACTTTAGTATTTTGAAAAAATTAAAAAATACTAAACAATTAGCCTAATAGCGTGTTGTGGTTTATAATCGACAGTTTTTTCAGCGAATATTCTGCTTCATTCTACCTTCTTTTAAAACGAACACGAATCTTATATGTAGCTGCATAGAACTTTTGTAATAAAAGCTACCGTATAAAAGGATTCGCTTGTAGGGCCCACCTATAAGTATAGCTTATAGGTGGGCCGTAATAATAATTAGAAACGCAATAAATAACGCAAAATATGTATTTAATTAAATATGTATATTTGAGGTGCTTTTAGTATAGGTAGTCAAATCTCGGTAGAGATTGGAAGCTTTTGAAAAAAATAAAAATAATTACACAATAAAGGAATGGAATTATTACACAATGGAATTATTAATAAAGGAATTTATTACACAATAATAAAATTTGGAACTTTATTGGCGATGGTCCGACTTCAGTGAGAACTATAATAGAACCAACTATATTTTAATGGCGGGTGGCCGTTCGCTCTTCGTATGGTAGAGCGTTGCGACATAGCGTCAGCAAAAATGCGCGGCGCCAGCGCATCCGCTCAGGTGTCTTTATCAATATTCTAACAACACATGTCTAGAATGTTAGCATTAACTGGATTATCTCTACCAGCCGAGAGCATAACTAAGTGTATTGAAATATGTAATATGTTTGCAAGGACTTTAAAAAAGTTATATAACAATGTTGAAGTATGAACCATTGGGGGCTGAGCTTTGGGAGACGCCTATATCCAACAGTGGATACACGGAGGATAATATTATAGTAACAGGTATGGTACAGTATGACATTTTGAATTAATTATCGTCAAATCTGCGTTTTTCTGTTAGTTAGAGAATAGTCTTGCCCGTTTTTTTTAGAATTTCTATTTCTAATCTAATCAGTCGGTAAAATTATCTCGATGTTTAAAATAATCATTATAAATTTTAAAAGTAAAACAAAGGAGTAACAAGAAAAAAATAAAAAGTATATTTTTTCCCGTACCGGGAATCGAACCCGAACCTCCTGGGTGAATGCTAGGTATCCTAGCCACTAGACCATGGGAAATATAAAAAGTATATTTTGTCCCTTACCGGGAACCGAACCTGAGCCTTCTGGGTGAAAGCCAGGTATCCTAAACCATACGAGATCCCTTTAATTCTTTTAAATTTTGGCATTTATTTTGAGCGATAACTTTTTTTATGAAATTTCATAAATAACAACACGTCAGTCAATACAGATGTCATTGTGAACCATATATACAAAAAAACAATCTGTCAAAACATCGAAGGCCTGTGTTGTGAAGTTGTAATTGTTGATTGAAGGTTGTGACTTGTGAACCACTCTGTGTAAACACGTTATAAAATTGCGCTTCATTATACTTAAGTTTACTGATGTTTAATAATTCGTATATTATAATATACTTAAATAAAAGTATATGTATTTGTGTTGTTTTAATTTATTTATAATATTGGTACCATTTTCTTATTTATATATTTATAAATATATTTTATTAAGAACCAGCAATACTTTTGTCATTGTTCCTTGCTGTCATGGGCCTCAAGCATGCGAGTGCTTGAGGCCCATTTTAGCTCGGGAAATAGCAAAATATGGTCACGTTCTCTTAAAAAAAAACCGATATTATTTACTACTTGACGGGTTTCCCCGTCCATAAATATGCCATAGCTTTATAGAATAAATTCCAGAGAAACTAACAAGAAAATCGGCTCATTAGCTTCTGAGATTATCTCGAGCAAACATGTTAAATTAGATAAAGAACATGTTTGTTGGCGAATTCGCGAAATGTCGCAAAAATTTCATAGTTAATGTTCTTTTTTCATTGATGAACAATATTTGAAGCGGTAATTAATTTTGTCGTAAGAAAAATACAGTAGTAGGTACCGTTTATCTTAAGAATTATCCTCCCATGAAATGAAAGAAAAAACATCGACTAAGAAATATTTCAGACATTTCGCGAATACGTGAACAATCCTGTATTGTTTTAAGAGTATATCCCTAATTTGTGGAATAACGTTCAGAAATAAAATGTGAAACCTTGTCTTCACTATATTATGAGTACCATTGAATTGGTTTGAATAAAAAGTTCTCAAGTTTGATTATGCGATTGTAATTTCCTTGTATATTCTTTGTAGAGTTTAAAGTATGTGATAATTCTAATTTATTATCGTACTATATTAAGTAGTACTGCAATCAGCCCCCAAAAAGCCATTAAATACGACTAGGTAATCACGACGAGGTGGGGATTTGTCTTTTGTGATAATGATAGCTTTTGTATCATAGATTAAGGAACCCCACAAAAAATCATTCCCCTATCATTCCCACAAAAAACAACAAGTTGCCATCTCGTCATGGTCACCTAGTCGTCGTTTGACAGCTTGTTGGGGCTTGATTGCAGTACTAGAAAACCATAACAAAACTGCTGTATAATCTATCGAGATAAATATCCTATGCAACAGTGAAAGTCACATTAAAACCGCCTCAGTACATTCTGAGATCATTGTGATTATAAACGCGTATATTAAATAGAGTATAAACAAATTGCCGATATTTTTCCAATAAACCTGTAAATTTTAAATTAAATATATCTAAATGTACCTATATTATTTCAGACGAGTGATTAAATATTAATATAGGTATATTTAATGCACCGAGGTGATTTAATCCACGTGAATTAAATATATTAACACCATAAAGCTTTTAGAAATGTCAATAGTATAATATCGTTATTATAATATGGGCTTCATCTACTTAATATAACATTCGCATAATTTCATGGAAGAGAAATTGTAAGAATATTACAGACAAATAAGATATAAAGTAATAAAATGGTATGCCTTGAGGGGGAGAGTGCACGCTGCAATCCAACAGCCGCTGAGCGCGCTTGACTGGCCACGTTACCCCTCTCTCCAAGAAGACTACCTTGAAATGTACTGCATTTCCCAGTTTATCTTATTTCCCTAATGTCCGTACGTGTTTCGGTAGTGAGTGAGATGTGCCAGAGCCCATTCCAATCCTATCCCTCCCCATTTTCCCTACCCCTTCTCCAAATCCATTTCTATATCTCCAAAGGAAGGCATCCGGGGGTGTGCCAAAGTTTGTCATTGTGAACTAATGTTGGCATGTATCGCGGATATCTATGGGCGACATTATCCACTTACCATCAGGTGGACTGTATGCTCGTCTGCCGCCTTCGTCTATAAAGAAAAAAAAAATAAAGAAAATCTATGGATATAAAATATTTATTTCCAATGGCTCTCAGCCAGGATGGGTCTCATCCGCCTTCAATTTTTTCCCTCTGTCCCTATGAGCTGCTAGAGACACGGGTTCAATCTCTAGAGATTTAGCTTCAGATATTTAACTAGGATTTTTATCTGTTTTAGGTCTCTCTCGCAATCTTTTTCATGTGTGGAGTCCAGTTGGTGACCGGGTATAGGTAGATAAATACAACGACATTGTATACAAGGTATTGTTTGTATAATATTTAAACTTTTTGAACAAGTAGGTACTACATTTTGTTTCGTTTAATATGGTATTTATCATAATAGTTACACAGAATTTATTATTCACATTTTTACCTGTTTGTATACACACACATGTTTCGTATACATATTCAATTCCATTTAATTTATTTATTTGAAATGTATGTTACAAAAGGTGGTAAATGGGTACATAGTCAGATCGACACATTTGTCAATAATGGCGTGAAAAATTATGTATATCTAACATAAAAATACATAAATGCTTCCAAAAACTACAAAGAACTCCCAACACTTAACACCAACTTAATACAAAATATCAGTTGCATAGTAATAGTATTAAATAGTGGTAATAATACAATAGTAAATCATAATAGCAATAGTGTCAGAATATAAATGTCATATTTTATATCAATTTATTTTATTATATATTAGCTGTCCCCGGCCACGTGTTGCTGTGGCTGCCCAACAGATGGCGCTTACCCAGTTTTTTCTTCTTTTTGGGTAAAAAGCATTTTTGTTTAAATTTCGATTCGAGTATTTTCTAGATTAATTTTCTTTTTTTTTTTCCCGTAAATTTTTCAGATATTTTAATAGTTCTTCTTCTTCTTCTTCTTCTCAGCCCTTGGACGTCCACTGCTGGACATAGGCCTCCCCCATTGTCCGCCATTTAGACCTATCGGCAGCGACCTGCATCCCGCTGGATGCTATAGTGGTTCCATAGTTATATTATGCTATTCAGTGCGGAGACGAATCCATCAAATTAGAGATCATTAAAATCGGTCCTGCCGTTCTTGAGTTATAAGTGGTGTCACTAACCCGACTTTGTTTTATATATATAGATAACATGTCCAAATTTGATTAATAACAGTAAATTATTTTTATTTAAACATCCATTAGCGTCTATCTCTAAGTTACATATTGACTCAAATTAATATAGCGTATCCGAATATGAGCTCTTAGATTTTCAATAACTATTAGAATTAACGTTGTCTATTGATGAGTGCTTGCTTTCAAGTTTCTTGAGGTGTAAATTTAATCGTTAACTTTTTAATGAAATAAATATAAAAATATTTGTAGTTTATTCTTTAAGGTTCAAGGCCAAACTACGTTGAGTAAATATTTAATTCACTCGCGCTCACGAGTTGGGAAAGTATTTATTGCTTCTCAAAGTTCGCGATGAGTGGGCGGAGCTGGGGAACTGATTGCACAACTTCGCCTCGGTATCCCAAAAACGCCCCAAGTCACGCAGCTGTCCTAAAGTTCTTAGATTAAACGCGAATCATATACCGATATACTCATATAAAGTGTGTTTGGAAATTATCTTGAAAATTCTCTTTTGCTAACTTATACTTTATTACTTTGAAAATTATCTCTCTACCTACATATTAACGTCGTGTGTTAAACATAAGAAATGCGTAACAACGTTGAGCGGCATCCATCACAGATAGACTACCTGGTCGCGCGACCAGCTATCAAATCGCTATATTAGCTAGTTGGAAAACTTTGCGACACTATTTGAACACTTTCAAGCGACTCGTACAACACGGGTCACCTTAACTAGGCGACAGCGACGCCTTGTAGCAATTGTTAACAGCAATTTTATACTTAGTGTAAGTCGGGTCTTTTAATATTGATAACTAATATTTTCACGAAAGAAAACCAATGGTTTCACAGAAGAAAACACTCTCCCGCGCTCTTTTGCGCTACCGCTACCTTAGCGTTACGCAATGCGCCTACTGACGTCTTTAACGCGTTCGAAAACTGATAGGTGCGATGGCAATTTTTTGATCTTATTGCAAAGTTGATTGTTGTTCGTTAATTCGCTAGGTCTGCGCTGGCCCTAATAGTAGCGGTTCGATTAGCAGTTATTTAGGAATTAAGTGTGCTGCGTTGTCACTCAAAGTAGGGTATGGTTATTTTTTTTAATGAAGTTAGAGACTTTATTTACAGAATTTAACTTTTTTGGACCAAATATCAAGTTTAGAAAAATATTCGTAGAACAAAAATTGTTAGTTTTTATGATAAAAAAATTATATTAAGGCGGTGCGGTTATTTTCTATTTAACACTGTATATTTCGTATTTTTGAAGTAAAAATAATATGAAAGTTAAATTGAACCTCTAAAGTGAATACTGAATGTTCAGAGAATAAACCATTCGAATTCGCAAAAAGTTGCAGTGCAAGCATGAAACGTAATAAATGGGATTAATTCGAATGTTGGTGAGATACACGGAAGTAGTTTTAAATGTCGCCTTTTGTAAATGCTTTTGTATATTTCCGCTTTCGGTCAGATACGAAATGAAATAAACAGTCGAATTGCTTCGCGAGGATTTGCAAAATAGCTTTATGGATTTTAAATGATAATTAAAAAAAAATTAAAGATACCTATTTTCACATTCATATTTCACTTAAAAGCTATTTTGTTGTATTTACAAATTAAAATATGTCTTTACCGTCCATAAATAGAGCAACATTTATATAATAACTTATTTATATACATAATAATATAAAGCATATATACATATAAAACATAAATGAATAGGTGTCTACGCTTGGAGACACTGCGAGTTTTACTCTATTGGCGAAATAAAACCCGAAAGGTTTGCTTGTATTGACTGGTTTTTATTACTAGATACAATGTTAATACGTCTCGGCTCAAGATTTTGATTGACTGAATTTTATATGTAAAACAAGTAGGTAAGCACCAAAAACGGCAAGTTACCCATACTTTGTGACGGTAGTTAAATAATAAAATAAAAAATGTTGAAGCGGCGATGTGGAGCCGCGACAATTGGTATAATTTGTTATGGATAAAAAAGCTGTATGTGGAAAGTGTGGAAACCTTTATGTTGTATTGTTATTTGACTAAGTATCTATATACTGGTAGTATACTATTTAAAATTAGGAATGTGCTGTCTGGTTTTGCAATTTGAAAGTAAAAAAAAAATTAATCTCCTTAAAATAATAAGCAATCTTCTACATATATTATTTATGAAGAGGATGTTTATGGAGATGCGTTTTGATAAGCTCCCCACTGGCATCGGGATGCAGGGCCGTCTTTACCAGGGGGTGCAAGGGGTGCGGTGCACCCCGGGCGCTCACCTTTTAAAGGTAATGAAAAAATATAACGCTATAGTAAACAATTACACAATAGGATATTTGACTGTCATAGGATACACAATAGGATATTTGACTGTCATAGGATACATAATAGGATATTTGACTGTCATAGGATACACAATAGGATGTTTGACTGTCTTAGGATACACTCCCGCACCCCGGCGCAGAATAGACTTAAGACGGCCCTGTCGGGATGGTTACAGTAGCCTTCTTGATGTCAGTGGCGAGCTCGTCTCAAGTTATTTCTCAAGGTTGTCTGGAAGAAATTGCTACAAAGTAATAAGACCGTCTTCTTATCACATTGTTTTTTAGTTTTGTCCTAATGTAACAATTATACAATAAAAAGTGTTATCTATCTATCTGATATAAATACATAACATACACATTTTTGACCTTTAATAAAATAAATGTGGCTTGACAAATATTACATCTATTTGTCCCTGGAGATATTATACGTATCTAGATCTATCCCTTTATTTCCATCTAGTACGTGACACTGAAGTGTCAACACGGCAAGTTGTCAGAGCGTGCCGCCCAACTTGTGTAGGAAACCCGAAGATCAGACCACGTAACTCACACCTTATATTACGATGTGTTAGGTAAATGTGACGCGATTTAACACAGGAACTTGGGAGGATCTTTCAGGGTTTCGTCTAAATGGAAACGTTTTCTACAGGTATAATTGTATATTTTATGAAGTCTAAAAATCTAACATTAACTTAAATCGAATCAATCTTATGCTGTTAAACAAAATAAATCTCTACTCTTTATATAAAATTGTAACACATTCTTGTCAGTTGGTATAACCGCAATAACATGTAGGTATATTGATTTTATGCATTGTAATGACATACTCGTATATTGTAAATATAGGTTATATTCTATATTAGCATTTAGAATACTTTTATATTCAGATCAGTTACAAAATTAATAAAAACATCATCGTCACGTAGCCACCTACGACGCGTGATTGATACACTCCCGATAACTCACAATAGCAAAATACGTACGTCGGAATTTTAATCATGAAACATCGATTTATTAGCGTATCTACAGGCGTTGTTTAGGTTTTATTTTTCAATCATTGAGTGTATAAAATTGTGTGATTATGCTAACGTAATTTTTTATTTTTTTAAACAAATTTGCATGAAGATCTCGCTGACTTGACAAACTAGATAACAATGATTTGATGGGATAGGATGTTATGAGGTGGAATGGGAAACGAAATTTAGCAACTCACATTTTATCAATCATTCCACACACTAAAGTCCACGAGCATGATGTCGCGGGCAGAACTAGTAGATACATAAAACATACGTCTATATTATTTTATAAATGTCCATATGGATATTAGTATGGATATGGATTTGAGGGGGAGAGTGCACGCTGCAATCCAACAGCTGTTTGGCGCGCTCGACTGGTCACGTTACCCCTCTCTCACAGAAGACTACCTTGAAATATACTGAATTTCCCACTTTATCTTATTTCCTTAATGTACGTACTTCTTTCGGTAGTGAATAAGATGTGTCAGAGGCCATTCCCATCCTATCCCTCCCCATTCATCCAAGCCTTTCTCCAAATCCATTCCTATATCTCCAAAGGTAGGCAACGCATCCGGGGGCGTGCCAATGTTTGTCATTTTGGACTAATGTTGGCATGTATTGCGAATGTCTATGGGCGACAGTATCCACTTACCATCAGGTGGACTGTATGCTCGCCTGCCGCCTTCGTTCATAAAAAAAAGTATACTTATACTAATAATATATTAATATATAGTATAATAATAATATATATTAACAGTTAATCAAGACACCTAAAATATTTCTTCATGAATGAACCATTTTAGGTAGGTATATGCTTCAATTAACGGTAAATCGTTGTATAATGCGCGGCAATATATACTGCGTCGTAAATGAACAATCTATCATCTTTTACTCATAGCATGCAAACAACTAGGTACCTACATAAAGATTGCATGATACATATAGAATTATTAATGTACAAACCAAGAAATGATAATGTACATACAATAATATATTTAATGTTAGATGAAATAATAATAAAGATAAGTGCAAATAAAGATCATTTAAATTTAGGATCTGCTATTAACAGTCAGTGTACAGCGTAGTGGGTGTAGGCCCTAAATAAATTAAAGTAATAATTTTATTTAATCCACCCTTAACGTGTGAATTTCTTGAAAATTCCTAATGTCAAATTGCGTAGGTAGATAATTTGTTATGTCTAAATAGACACTGAGCCATTATTTAGGTGACACGAATGGTGTTAATTCGAGAAAGGGAAAATTCATTTAATTATGCTACCCTTCCCCATACGTTGTAAACACGGTCTTCCCGTTTGGAAAGCCTATGATGAGGCCGAGAAGTCACGTAGAGCATATAGAGAGAAAGCTCACTTTAACGAGGCGAGTAGGGCTGGCTATATTGAGTTAACGATAATGACGCGACAAAAATTATGTCGCTTATTCTGGCAAATTAGTTTGAAACTGGCATGTGAAACTTATATCTTGGAAACTTGAAACTCGATTGTATGAAGCTCGCTTCAATTAATTACATTTGCGGAGTGTAGCCACGTAAAGGAGGTTCGAACATAAGAATAAGAAATAATACTAGTATAGAAATGAAATAAATAATACAACTGTACTTAAAAAATGATATATTGAACTTACTGCGAATATACACGTAGGTACTGCGTCTAAATAATCTGCGATTTGTACTAAATACTAAATGGACCTACCGCTAATAATTTTTATTCCGAGGTAGAAAAGTAGTTTTCTTTATAGAATGAGGCGGCAGACGAACAGACAGTCCATCTGATGGTAAGTGGATACTACCGTTCGTGGTCATCGGCGATACATATCGACATCAGTATAGAATGACAAATGTGTGCACTCTGTGCACGCACGCCTCGGATGCGGTGCCTACATTTGGACATTCACGAATGGATTTGGAAAAGCGGTAGGAAAAAGGGGAAGGGATCGGATAGGATGGGATGGGAATGAAATCCGAATATCTCATAACTCATTCACTACCGAAACACATACGTACATTGGGGGAATAGGAAAATGTGGGATATTTTACGGTAGAGAGTGGTCAGGTGGCCAGTCGAGTGCGCCTACCGGCTGTGGGATTACAGGGTGCACTCTCCCCCTTCCTGTTATTACAATTATGTTCTTTATTGTTACATTATCAATCGTTAATTTTGTTACTATAATATTATTGTGTTCGTCATTTCACACAGTTCTGTGTCACAATGTGTTAATTACAATTTGGATGACTTCTTAAATTTGTGACGACATTTTGCATTTCTTCTGTTCTCGGATGTAATTTTAAGGTGTTATTTAAATACTTAATTACCACAATTTATCTTAAGACTACACGTTTTAGTCTTAATTAAATTCTTAAGAATTAAGTATTTATTGTTGTTTATTAGATACTATTTATGTACTCGTAAGTTAGTAAGGCAAGCTCTTTAAAATATAGTTTTATATTTTTTGAATTTGCGATTAGTAGGACGTTTTAACGTAGGTACCCGCTAGAAGAAAGGAACACATGAATTTGTAACCTGTTGATTTGTTGTTATTGTTGCTCTCTTTTATATTTACAGTGAATTGTTACAATGAGACATTACACTATTACCATAAGTACAATGGCGGACTTATTTCTGGTAGGAATCTCTTCCAGTCAACCTTAGAATAACCTATAATGATGACAATTGACAATAAACTTTTTCTAGTTCATCTTCACTTACTGTAGTCACTTATTGTACCTTATTGTAGTGATCTACAAGAAATCGACACTTAAAAAAAGAAAATTCAACAGTCCTTTAAAGAAACATAATAGATTTTAGGAAACTTCTAATTTTGAGCAAAGAAATCGAATTTCTAAATCTCTAAAGAGATCACGTAAATTCACACCTTCCACAAATTATTACAACCGTAAACCGTTATTTCTATTTGTTTCCGCGCCGTGTTCCGTATTTACATTCCGGAGCCGGGAGTGTTTCGATAAGTTGGAAACTCCGCCATTTTGGGAAACGTTGGCCAGCTGATACTTTGCATAAAGTTTACACGTTTTAAAGACAGTTTACACTATACACCGGACCGGTAGTGTTGAATTGAGTATGAATAGCAAAATTTGCAGTATAAAAAACTTATGATTTTGAAGAACTAGAATGTAACTATTTAGACAAATTGCAGGCCTTATTTCCAAAAAATATTTAATAAAATATTTACTATTCGATTTCGCATATATATTCTTATATATCCTATTTGCATAATATTTTATAATATCCAAATTATTTCTGTTCGAAAATATTTAAATTCGCATTTCTAGAAAAATAGCTTGCGTCTATATATCAGTAAACTTTAAAAGCTCGCGTTTTGTATACATTTTAAATTGTAAGTCGTGTCGTGTAGTCGTGTTTTGTAATTGTAAGAACGAGTAAAGTCAAAGGTTAAACGGCACGGGTTACAACAGCCGTGGTTCATTTGACCACATGTAATTTTACGTGTTCAGACCAGACTTAAAATATAATAACATATTTCGGTTAACTTTATGGATGAGGTATCAGCCGCCTTGCCACAAATATATTCGCCCGCCCTGATGCGTCGCGCCTCCCCCACATCAGGGGGCTAGTGCCCTTGCACGCGCGGCAGACCGATGGTAAGGCCTTTCCGGACGATCAGATCTGAGTCAGTGCCACGGCCCAATAGGGCCACTCCGTGGACTAGTCCGTATTGGCGGACAGAGGGGCGATTACAGAAAGGGATGAAATCCCGGTACTATTTCTTTAAAAGACGTTAAGGTGTTCGCGCAAGATGTTCCCGAATCAGTTTTAAAGATGAGCCAAATTGGTTCAGTAGTTCTAAAATAATGACGGTGTAAACTTTCAAAATATAAGTTTTGATGTAGTAACTATATATATATTTATAATGGCGGCAGACGACCAAAATGAGCATACAATCCACCTGATGGTAAGTGGATACTGTCGCCCATAGACAACCGCGATACATTTCAACATTAGTCCAAAATGACAAACGTGGGCACGTCCCCGGATGCGCTGCCTACCTTTGAAGATATAGGAATGGATTTGGAGAAAGGCTTGGGTAAATGGGAAGGGATAAGATGGGAATGGGCTCTGTCACATCTTACTCACTACCGAAACACGTACGTACATTAGGGAAATAAGATAAAGTGGAAAATTCAGTACCTTTCAAGGTACTCTTCTGTGAGATAGGGGTAACGTGGCTAGACGAACGCGCCCAGCGGCTGTTGGAGTGTTCCGTGCACTCTCCCCCTCAAAACTATATGTCAGTAACTATATAGTAACTGTATGTTGTTGGATAGGATCCGTAAATCTCTAAAACTTTCGTCTAAACATTATTTTTTATACATTTTGATAATTACAGGTGAAGAGGCGCTACTTCAATTACAGTAGACCGGTATGCTCCTCTGTAATTTACCCCACTGCCATGGGCGTACAATGTTTTATCATAACGTAACTTACAATTAAAATTATAAAATTTATAGCAAAATATTAATTATTATTATAAAATTACAATTTTATGTCGCATAATGTGACAACACAATTTCTACAATTTCCATCTTCAATACAAAGAAACTTAATCTATTAAAAAATAACTTATTAACAACAAGAGTATTAAAAGACCAACTTATATATAGAATATCTATGAGTATAATAATGAAAGAAAATAATCAAAATAAAAAGTTCAGTCCATTATTATCCAGGGTGCTCAATATATACCTATATATTGGTATAAATTAATGTGTAAATTTAATCCCTGTGGTAAGGTACTCAACGTAATGCGGCATTACCTCCCTGGATTGCAATGCTGATTCGCCGTGCGAGGTTAATGCCCAGCCCTATATTATACTATATAATATCGTTATATATGTAGAATACTATATCATTTCAAATTCGAATTCAAATGATTTATTGCCGAGTTATAGGAAAATAAAAGATTTTCACAAAATTTATAAACTAGTCCACTGTAACTTGCTGCGTAAGTGTTGCGTAAGTGGTCTTATATCTAATTACAATCTTAAAATTATATCTATATATCGTAATAATTATCTTATTTTTCACTAGCTGTGCCTGCAACTTCGTACGCGTGGACTTTCAGTTTGATTTATAAAGCTTTGCATACAGCATATTTTCTTCCCGTCAACCGATACCCGTTCCCGTCGATAACACAAGCCAAGCTAAGCTTAATTAACCTGTGGAAACCCCATGAAAATCCGTTTAGTAGTTTTGGAGATTAACGTGTTCGATCAGACAAACAGACAGACGTACAAAAATTTTCAAAATCGTTTTTTTGTATTCTGTTACACTTCCTTCATCGCCCCCAATCAGTTTTTGGTAAATATATTCAATGTACAGACACGCTGGTTCTACAGTTTTATTATACGTATCGATATAGATGTCTAAAAATTCATTAATATTGTAATAAGATTTATTCACTGGAATGTCAAATTACTTTTTCTTAAACGATGACAATTTCATTTCCTTTAAGTCGTTAAGCAATTTATTAATGTAGGTAATTTCCCACCATTAACATATTATTATATATTTTTGCTGTTATCATGTTTGCTTTGGAAGTGTATATTGGCAGTACATTATATTCAACTGTGTATTTTCGTGGATAATTCTTTTCTTTGATTTTAAAATATGTTACATTTTGTTTTTCAAATTTACATGCTTCATAAATGTAGGTACATTGGGGGATGAATCAGAATCCGCAACTTTTTAGGGTACGAGTACGGCTTACAGCTTTCGGTCTGTCTCATTCCTAAAATAGTTCTAATACATTTTTTTTTGTATTTTGAACACCAGTGGAACACGAACAGAATTGTCTCAATGTATTTATATCTCAATATGGAAGCGACAAAACCGCATGGCTGCTTCCTTTAATGTTCTTAACACAAATATGTGTTTCGATTTATTTGCAGAAATGAGCACAATTTACAGCAAAAACGGCAGTTGGTAAATTAGGACCGAGGCTGCCATCGGTTTTTTTTTTTATTAATCAACAAAACTATGCTATAGCCAGATCAGAGACAATCACGTTCTAGTGTTCTACGTTCTACATACGGTTCTACAAGTACGTACTGACACGTGAAATAGCATCCGCAGTCCGGACGACCTATCCCCAAAGCATAAAACTGCCGGACCGGTATAATGTAAAGTAGGTCTTATCATGTGAGACTTAGGTTTAGAATTCGCGACAGCTGGAAGGACGTTCGTTACGAACTTCATAGGCGTTAACTTCCCCTACGTGTTAGATTAGATTTGCCAGTGTGGTAACTTGTTAAAAGGTCTCCCACGACAAAGTTAGTAAATGCTGACAAAATCCTGGACTATTCATTAGTTCTAAATACCAAAAAGAACGTTCGTTTTGTTTTGTTATGTACTGAAGGACGAAAGGATAAATACAATGTATTATTATCCTAATAAGCGTCATTTCCGAATAGATAGAAAGATCACTTTAACTATTGAAAAACTTTGGTTACTATATTATATATGTATACTGGTTTGTTGGTATCTGTATCTGCCGTATCAAATAATTTATACAAGCTTCTCTTTGTAATTACAAGGTATTTTGAAGGCCTTAAATTATTGGCTGCCCAAAGCAAGTTCGTGAATCCACTCTTTTTGGAGTTATTTAGACTCCACGACTTGTGGCAACTCAGGAGGTTGAGTTATAGCAACCCGATATTCGCCATACTACATATTGACAATATAATCTTGGAGCTAAAAAAATTGTCATCAATTCTAGTGATGTAGGAATTTATTACATTTATCATATTACATTTATTAGGGTAAAAAGTCGTTATGAGACTCAGGTTACATCATAATCCTTAGCTTAGACTCATTATCTGCACATCATTAGGGTTGGGTGTCCTTGTACTAATAACAGCGCTGAAAGGGATGGGGCCGTCTACATTAACATACTGGAGAATATTGTTGTTAATATGTTTATGTAATTTTAACGTGAGGACCTGGAATTGTAGGAATTGTAAGACGTGAGGATCTGTGAATTATTCATTAATCGTATTATAATTTTAATCACTCATAGACAAAAAGTGTAGTGTAGAGATTGCTATTCGCATAGGCGAAGGTTTAAATCTTAATATGAATTATATTCTAAAATTATAATGTCAACCTGTGCATCGGGCAGTTCGAGGTCACCCGTGCTCCAACTGAAAATCACCGTCAACATACGTGGATGCTGAGTTGGTAAGGATTGCCAAAACAATTATGTATATTATTTTAAATAGCGTTTCATTTTGTACTAGGTATATGTTGATGTCAATAAAAATATTTAATTAATTCCTAATTAATTAGACAATAATTGCATCAAACTTTTTTTAAACAAATAGTTCATTTTGAAGGTGTGTATGTTGCCTGAAAAAATGTATCTTTTCATCTTTCATCTTCATTCATCTTAAGGTACGTTGAGAGTATTGATTAATAGTGCGTATACTTAATGGAAGTACTTGGTGAAACATTGAAATTATAGTTTACTTATTCACTTAAACACTCAGAGTATTAGAACTATTCTAATACATGAGTAGTAGCCCTCTAGAACTCGCCATCTTTCTAGATATTTTTTTTTACTTAACCCGGAGTTGTGTCCTACTGTTGGGCAAAGGTCTCCCCTCTTATATATGCCAGACCATCCTGTTAACTGCTGTGCTCGGCTGTTCAGTTAGTTAAATGTTGTTTTGTTGATAATTTTTTGGTGCTAATTTAATATTTATTTATTTATTTGTACACCGTATTGTACGCACAAATGACGAAAATAATTACAAAAGGAAATATATACAATCCCCTTGGGAGATTTCTACCAGCAAACCTGCGAGAGCGACAGCTGAGCAATTAAATGGGCAGACATAGTGCGTACCTAAATAAACTATTACAAATTCTACTTTTATAATACGATCATTAAATACTAATAATATATTATTATAGGTATATGTACGTGTGTATACACGTACATATACCTACTTATACAGACACACACATACACATCTGTATATATAATATATTGTATAATATTACATATTATATTACACTTTATTGTGTAAAAATAAACAATACACAATACTTAACACAACAATGAAGAATTTATACAATTGGCGGCCTTATCGTTAAGCTATCTTTTCTAGGGGATAAGCACGCCCTTTGTATGTATTTTATTTTATAACTTTTTTATCATTTGTATGTATAATAAGGTATATAAAAGAATAAAGTACAAATTTATTGATTACATGAGCATTGACAAGACAATAACGAAGTGTACTTTCCAGATTTCTTTCTACGTATTCCTACCTTTTTGTTACGTAACTTCGTATCCAATGCAGAGTGGACTTAATTGGCGGTGGACTTCGTTAATGTAATTCAATAGGGTTCATTAAAGCTGCATTGAGTGGAGAGCTCTTCGCTTTCGTAGGTCATGAGATCGTTGAAGTGTGGGTCGTCGGTTGTGATATCTGCAATATTTTGCGCTTACATTCTGTCATTTATGGCAAGAGTATCATTATTCAATATCTCGATTTTAGAGTTATTACCCTTGTATAAAAAATCTACCCTTGTACCCTTAATTGGTATATTTTTAATGTAAAAGTGTCATAAAAATTAGTATTTTTATGACATAGTGATAGTTCACTACAGGCTGCTTGTTGAAGTTCACTGACTATTTTTGCTTGTCACCAAAAATACAGCAAATTATTTTACAACTGCTCTCCTGCAAAATCATGTTTTATGAGTTATGACAGTGTTGCAATAAATGAGCGATATGTATCATAGCTACTTCTTGTTATAGAAAAGTACAAAATTTGTTTTCTTAAATAAATCATAACATACATGTTTAGCACTTACCACTACATGGTAAGTACTTACCCTTACGTGGCGAATATTTACACCTACATGGCAAGTATTTATCGCTACAACACAAGTATTTACCCCTTTAATAGCCTTACATGGCGAGTATTTACGCTTACATAGTAAGATATTATCCTTACATGGCAAGTACTTACCTTTACATGTCAAGTACTTACCCTTACGTGGCAAGTACTTACCCCTACATGGCTTAACGATGGCTTACCCCTTACCGATGCAGGGGTAAGTACATTATATGTACTTACCCCTGCATGGTAAGGACTTGCCCCTGGATGGTAAGTACTTACCCCTACATGGTAAGTACTTACACTTATTTATCTATTTAAACGGGTCTTAAGACCCGTTAAATAACTAAATATGTATGAAAAAATTTATGAAAATATCAAATGTTATAAGTACTTACACTTATATGGTAAGTATTCAGTGTTGCGTGATTTGTTAACGCTTACTGCTGACTTGAAACAGACCCACTCTGTAAGTTCTAAGTTCTAAGTTAACCCGGCACATAAGTTACATAAGTCAAGTTTCATTAAAATCCGTCAAGTGGTTCTTGCGTGATGAGCGTTCAGACAGACAGACAAAAATTTCAATAATTATAGGCTCTGTATCATATTGTATTAGTCATTAGATATAGCTGTGACACCATACTAAAGGCTAAATGCTAAATAAATATTGTAAATAAATAGACCTGTTGTTCTGCACTGCATCGGAGTGCTGAATACCTAGGCGCTGAGTCTGTAGACTCTTTTATTTTTAATTTGTATTAATTACCTTAGGTATAAGTTATGTAAGACCTTACTAACAAAATTTAGGGTTTACTATTTATTTATTTAACAGTTTATTGCACGAAGTACAATGGGAGTGCTCACATGGCCAACCATCAGAAGGAGAATGATATAATCGCGGCGGCGGCGCGGCGGCGCGTGGCGGCGCAATCGAGGAAGCAGAAAGTGCAAAATGAAAATAAAACTAAACAAAAAGAAGTGAAAAGAATAATTGAAATAATATTAAAAGTTATGCTAAGTGTATATTAATAAACTATATAGATACTAATAGGAATAGTTTATTTAATTAAATAAAAATATTCCATTTCATTTCTTTATTCGTTAAGCTTTTTATTTGCCAAGCGATGTTTTCACAGACTTCGTTTAATCAACGTCTGGAATTTTGGCTCAGCCTTTCTGATCGTTAAGCAGCTAGAAGTACGAGTCTCAACCTCGAATCGTTTTGTGAACCCCCACTTAGCATGCAAACCGCATTAATGAGTCGCCTGCATTCCCCTGCTGTATATTCTTACAACTGCCACATATAACTGAGTACAAGTATGGATCCAAGATGAATATATTGTATGTATTTATACGTATGAATATGTGTGTAATATAGATACATATTATGTACGTATGTATGTGTATACAGAAAACAGCCTTTTTAGTCGTTCTGTGAACGTTCTGTGTGATCGTTAAATTTGTTTTTTATAAATATGTATATCAGGGGTGGCATATTATAAGGTTGATAAGATAATCCCAGTTTACATAGAAATGATTATAAATATGTAGTTAATCACTGTGTCGAAGACATGTTTCATTAACAATCTAATTTTTCATCTAGGTAGTCAGACACGTTCGTTCAAAGTTTCAGCTGGTAGCTGGCATACCGCCAATTGTGTAAGCCCTTTTGCGTTCATAGAACACAGAAAAGGCCATGAAAAGGTCTGAACAGTACTACAGCACTATTGTTAATGGTGGAAGGTCGAAGTGTAGCAAACAAAAGTGTTATTTAGCGGCTGGCTTTGCTGATATAACAACGGTTTTGTAAAATGATTCTTCAGCGAATATGCTATCGAGGAATGGTGTCTCGCGTTCTCGCCAGGAAACTATGTAGGAAATTCAACTTTCGCTGTGTTTAGAAATAATAAATCTTAACAAAAACATTTTGTAAAAGTTTTTCGTAGATCACAATAAATTAAGTACACACACAACATACTTTATGTTTGCAATTAACCAAATAACCACACACAGATACATAGAAACATTTCCACTTCATAAATTGTAGCCACTTTGTATATGTATAAAAATAAATAAATATTGCCAATCTTGAAATGTTGAATCTTGAAAGCCAATGTTGAAAAGCCTGATTTAATTGAATTTTTCTATATGTGGTTTGACCATTTCCACTCGAGCATTTCTAGCATGGATAACATGATCACTCTCTTACGCGAATAATGACAACTTAGCTAAAACTGTGATTTGACTAAGTTAATATAACTAAAACTTTCGCGTTTTGTACACATTTTATATTGTAATTTTAATTTTACGCATTCAGACTCTATTTCCAATATAAAACAAAAAACGAAATTCGAAATTTGTATTATTACCTACTCTAGAGAAACACAAACGGCTTAAAATCTGTGTTACTATAGCCTAGTGTAATACATACGAGTGGGTCATAAGTACTCTGAGTTGCTTCGAGAAAATGGTGCAGAGCTCAGTAGTGCTGCGATATGTCTTGAGTTTGATAATATCTCAGCGAAGATGAGATACAAACGTGATGGTGTATCGAATTTTCGCTGGGAAACCATAACAGTAAATTCAACATTCAGTCTTGGTTATAATATAAGATCGGAACTTTGGTAATATAATGTTTCAACGAAAATTCGACACAAGAATATTCGCATCTTCAATGTGAAAACATAATAGGAAACATTCGTTCACTTTAGTAAAATATTCACACCTTAGTATTCACACGCGGCTTTAGTAAAAGTTATCACGGCTAAGATGCAGTACAAGTGTGATGGTATATGCCATATACTTTCTTATACCATATATCTTTACTGAAAAACTATAACAGCATATTTAAGATTCATCAAATGGAACCAATGTTTTGTTTCTCGCCATTGTTCGACAAACTTATTTATACAAATATTCTTCGGGAGCAGCGGTCCTTAACCGCAGGACACACCCATTGGCCGAGTTACCTTTCTCTCACAGAAGCCTGCTATAAGTGTACCTCTTATGTATTTTATTTTATTAAGTGTGTATTTCCCAATAACTGGAGTATAATAGGATAAAGGAAATACTTTGTTCCATTATTATACTCTAAAGAGTATAGGATAACAGACTAAAGAATCCCATCCCATTAAAGAAAAATGACAAAAGTAACGGAAAGAGGGACACTCATTATCTCGTCATAAGTTGTGTTTTATCCATATTTGCATCACATTTGACTAGATTTTTAAGGTAGAAGTTTAGCGAATTCACGCATTTTCGAAATCTGGGTTAGCTTTTACATTCACACGTTGGATCTGAGCAAGTGGATTGGCGGTGCCAAACAATGTAGAGGCTGGATGGTGAAAATATTGACGTTTGTTGTTTAATGAAGAACACCAACGTTTGGAATATAATACTCGAAAATATAAAATTTTGATAGAAGCTTTTTGGAATTGTAAATATATTTTAAAATTTCTAGTTTATTTAACTAAAATTTCCTTTATCTCTAAAAGTTCTGTTATTCAAAGTAGTCAATATTCTAATTTATGATCATATTAAACAAAACTAACTTTAATCCAAATTTTGGTATGATTTTATTGTAAATTTAATTATCAAGCTTCATAATTTATATACGGATAAATACATCACAAAATGGAATGTTGATTAGTGTGGAATTTAAATACAAAGGTTTATTTTTACTTTAATAAAATCTATTAACACAGCTCATAATCTAACATTATTTATAATTCACTGTATTGCATTGTTTGTTAATAATATGAATATGAAAACAACACAACTGCAAGCATATACACATTTTGATATAATCAGTTCAAGTGGTAACAATTTATACTGTAGTCATAAATGAGATTGATGTAGACAGTTTTTGTTATAAGTTTAATGAAATGTCCCAAGGCAGCCCCTTATGACCGATTGCGAATTTGACGAACTGTGTTCGCGTCACGCCTTTAATTAATTAGGGTCCCGCAAAAAGGTATTGGGCTCCAGTGGCTGTGACGCAGGCTCCTGCAGAGGCAGTATCCGCCCGCGATCCGTAGTGGCCGCCCGCCTTCATTCCCGTTGCGTTAGATGCTAAACTGAGCGGTTCGCATCGCGTTCGATTTATAAACATTTCAATTTATGTTTTTTAATTGTACAGTTTTTTGACAAAGACATTGCATTATATTCTGCCAGTTCGTTTTTACGAACTTTTTAATATTTATTTTTCAAGTTGATTTAATATACCAATGCAGTAACTTTTTGGTAATTAAGAGGTATTTGTGGCTGTGTTTTCATTAAGTTGTTAATTAAAGGTCAGATTATGCACATATTTCCTCTTTCTTAATTAGTAGAATAATGTGATACATTCCGTCGGGATTTTTTGGGCAACAATCAGGTTAAATGTGTTTCTGAAAAGGATTGTCTTGTTTGCTGATTTACGTAATCGTACTGCAATTATGCAACGAACGATCTATTGCGAATTAAAGGCTATTAAGTATTCTAGTGTATATATTGTACATTGCTTCTATTTATTTGTAGATTATTATTTTTTTTGAAAACACGAATAAAAAAAGAAATACGACATTTAACGGCTGATAAAATCAAGGAAAATATAACGGGAAAATACAATGTAGGTAATAATTTTATTTATTTATTACATTACATTTTATTATTACTATATATATTTAGGTCTATACGGATCCTACTCTAGACCTATGTGAGAAGTAAAATAACTATAATCTATTCACTGAGAATATTCTACTTCTCCACTTTTGTATTGTAATAATGATTGTATATAATAGTTTATATATATATATATATATACATATATTGTATATATTTTAGTTACTTTAATAAGATTATTTTAAATCATTTAAAATTCTTTAAGAAATAAATCCGTTTCTAGAACAAATTTAGAGAACAGTTTTGGGTTCGACGGTATATAGATCTTCACAAAAAAGGAGTACGTGTTTCGTTATTTTATCACGTGATGTCACAAACTACTAAATATTTTTTATTAAAGCTTTTACCAATTTGTTTCTTGTAATCTCCCCTTTTAACATACTCACATATGTCTACGACACACCGCTGTCGGTGTTGAACCTCTCTGGTTTTCTCTTCTCTAACCTAATCTAACTTGAAGTGTAATAGCATAATGTGATATTTACATAACACTAATAAAAACAGGTTTCCAATAAAAATATCCACAAAAACAAATTCCTTCGTCTTTAGGGACACAAATATCACGTAGGGGCACAGATGTTTACTAGGGCTGTGTTCTGGTAAGTGCTTTTGCGATTAAGGAGAGGAGGGCTTGCCAAACGCCTGCCAGTGGAAACTTAGCCATTAAGCTATCTCCTGCCACATTGCTTCAATTACAAAGTTCTTAGAGAGATAATATTGAAATTGTTGGATGATTATGTTACAACGATGTAATTGATACACGCGGTTATATTTAATTAAGCCAGTAATTAACCAATTATTTCATAAATTGAACATGTTAATTGCTTTTATTTTTTTTCTATTCGATTTCACTGATGATAATAACACTATTATATTATTTTCCAATATTTTTCTAACAGGTAGTTCTATTTTTAGTAAAATATATTACTACTTACTTACTCTGTTACTAGTCCTTTCTATATTTAGTCTTGTAAATGAGTAAATAGTATAAAAATGAACAATAAAACCATTACATTAATGATATGTAGTAAAACTTTAATAAAACGAATTAATAAACTAGTCGATGACATAACAAAACGAACATTACACCATTGAAACTAACGAACAAAAATAATAATAAGCAATTACAAAACACATCCATATTTTGATTGTTCTATTTACACTAAATTAAAGATTAAAAGAATTAAAAATATGTTAATACAACAATAATAATAACAGTTTTCTACAATTTCTACAAAATCGTTTGCAGAAACAAATTTCTTCAAAAATAATAAAAGATAAGAAGTAGTTACTAATGATTTTTTTAAATTCTTTTATACGCTGTCACTAGTATTAATAAAATATTAGGTAGGCGGATTTTTTATAATAAAATGAAAATAATAAAGACTTTTTGTATTACATAAATATTTATTGAACGGAATATTATCCATTTATCTCAAATCATGCGGCACTCAAACATCAAGTTTTTTACAAAATTCGCTTTCTCTACTAAGCTCTTCCGCAATTTGATGACTGCTTGTGTGTCGATCTGCTTCAATTTTTTCAATGTTAACACATTTACCTTAATAGTAGATCATAGTGAGGAACATCATTCACATCAAAATTACCAGATCTGAATCGACTGAACCGTTTTTTGTAGTAATTTTAGATAAAGCATCTTCTCCGTAAACACCACAAATCTCATTTCAAGCACTAGAAGCATTCATACCCTTGTCGAAAAAAAACTGTAAAACATATTTAATTTTCTCTTAATTTAAAATTGTTAAAAAATATGAAAAGATAAAATATTTCTCTTTTCGAATTTTTTAATGATCATAATGTACCTATTAATCATAATGTAATTTCAATTTACCGCCATTACAAAAAAGTCAGATGTCAAAAGGTATATCACTTTCCCGCCAGTGATCAGTGTTGACAGAAATATAGCACACTAAATTCGTACTTTCAAAAAGGCCGCGTATTTTTCCGACTACCTATTATATGAAAATTATAAAACGAGAAACGCTGATAATGAACGTTACAAAATACGAATTATTTTATTAAAGATCGTTTGAAATAATAAACAACAGCAGCCCGATGAACGTCGAGATGAAAGCATAATACAAAGAAACGAAACGTTTCATTATAAAAATGTAAATGACAACGAAGAAAATTGGGCATTTCATGCTGAGAACGTCTACGGCGTAGACGCTCTACGGAGTGCTACAATAGCGTATACTTTCGTAGAAATATTAATTATCACGGTGAGCGAAAACTTTACAGAGAGACTGAATGCTGGCTCTCTTGAAAACGAACATTTAGAAATCTTCATAGTGACTGTCGTTGTATAAGAATCGCTTTGTACCGCAAATTCTGCTAATATTTAAGTAACTTTTTTTTTATAGATTAGTGGGCGGACGAGCAAGCGGCCCCACGTGATGGTAAGTGTTACCGCCGCCCATGGACACCTGCAACGCCAGGGGGTATGCGGGCGCGCCGCCGACCTTGCAAAATCCTATTCACAGCTCTCTTGAAGAACCCCATATCGTAGTTTAATAGAAAGACCTATTCAGGCAGTTCGTTCCACAGCCTACGGGTTCACGGTATAAAATATTTTTTGGACCGAACAGTGCGCGACACCTCCGTATCGAGGAAATGCGGATGGACCGCACTTTTGTGACGGGAGGTGCGATTGTAGAAACCCGAGGTGGGAATTATATTAAACAGGTCTTCAGAGCATTCCCCATTGTACAGGCGGTAGAACACACCGAGAGACGCAACCTCTCTCCGAATGCTGAGGGATTCTAAACCGCCCGTGAGAGTGGGCTCGTCGACAATACGAACTGCATGTGGTTGGATGGAGTCAAGTGGGTCCAATTGGTATTTCGGTGCGCCGGCCCACAGATGAGAGCAATACTCCATATGGGGCCTCACCTGAGCTTTGTAAAGCATTAGGAGTTGCCCAGGGGTGAAGTACCGCTTCGCTCTGTTCAGCACACCGAGCTTTTTGGAGGCCATTTTGGCCTTATTTCCCAAATGACCCCTAAATTCGACTTTACTGCAGATGTCGACACCAAGGATCCCGATACTCTCCGAGATCTTAAGAGGTATGCTCTGAAAGCGAGGTGCTACAACAAAAGGGGTTTTTTTAGCGGTGAATGCACAGACTTGCGTCTTACTGGGGTTGAAATCCACTAGGTTCAGAGAACCTCAAATCGAGACTAGATCTAAAGAGTCTTCTATTTCAGACACAAGCCTGGTGCGACTCTCTTCCACTTCGACCCACTTCGACATTCTACTTCGGATGTTGGCGCGGCCCCTGTACAAGGCGTCTCCGGTACTGTCATCTGCATAGCAACGTATGTCACCAATTTGCAACAGGTCGTTGATATGCAGAAGGAACAGAGTTGGAGACAACACGGAGCCTTGCGGGACGCCAGCGTTAATAGACATGGTGTCGGAGCAGCTACCATCGATAACGACTCTGATGCTCCGTTCAGTCAGGAAACTGGCAACCCATTCGCATAATCCCTCGGATATCCCGAAAGATGGTAATTTGGAAAGCAGCGATTTGTGCCATACCCGGTCAAAAGCTTTCGCAATGTCTAGGCCTACAGCCAGAGCCTCGCCTCTACTCTCAATGGCGTCAGCCCAGCGGTGTGTTAAATACGCTAAAAGATCACCCAGGCGATAAATCCCGGCGAAGAAATCCAGGCGATATTATCGGTCCTTAACAACTAAAGAGTTAAAAGTTAAATATAATAATGCAGTCATCTTTTAAAAGAAGGAATATTCCGCCGAACTCTTTCTTAGTTAAGTTGTAATACTCATATTGCTAATCATAAGGCTTCAAGGTCGGTTGCAGAATAGAGAAACATTTGTTTAAAGATATGTGTATTGTTTGTTTGTTTAATTTGTTGGCGTGTTAACGTTTAATTTGTTGTTAACGTGTGTTTCGGCGGACTTGAGAATAGCAACACCAATCATGCCGTAGGTGTGGTAAAGGCGACTATGCGATAACAAAAGCCGTTAACACGAGCGTTGAGGAACTACACTACCTCTAAAACAGTGGACTCGCCTACCCGCTTGACCCAGTGTGTCGTTTTAAAGCCGTACAGTCCTCGTTCACAAGATAATGGCTATGAGGAGGTCCACGTCCAGCAGTGGACAAAACAAAACGGGCTGGCTATTGTTACGGTTAGTTTGTGTGAAAAACAGGATCGCGACAACGAAACAGGGGCGTTCACTTAACACCGTTTATTGTACTAACCGCAATGATCTATAGGATATATATATAATTCATTTATTTCAGACAAAGTCCATATTTCATTTTTTTAGTGTTAGTAACAATTTTAACTTATAGACTATGTTAGTACTTATTATTAAGATTTTGTTATTACTAATTATATATATATATATATGTATGTACATGTACACGTGCATATGCACATGCATACACATACCCACACACACACACATTCACACACGCACACGCACGCAAATATATATATATATATACATATTCCACCATATATATCCATATACATACACACATACATATACATGCACGTACACACCAATCACATATACACACATACACACACATATATTTTACATCAGACATTGGCTGTCGCCGCTCGTCACCTCCTATAGGATGCAACGTGCGACTCCACCCAATGTCTCAACATGGGGCCATCCACCCTCTCTGCAAAGATCCTCAGCAGCGTGTTGGGGCTGCCCCGCACCCTAGACATCAGTGATGCTATTCTTTTTCGCAATATGGCAAAGAAATCATAGACTTCGCCTGTTACTCAATAATACAGTTTAATACACCAGTCTCAGTTTGAATGCAGTGGCGTTTGTGTTCGTCTTTGTGTGCCTATGGCCCCACGACACTGAAATTGCAGTTGTCATAAATGACTATTATCCTGCATCGTACGTGTACGGTAGAGTAATCATTTCCTAGCATAAACTAAAGTTGTAACTGCAATTGAAAGTAACGACTTTCTGGTTACAGACTTTATGGAACATAGCCAAGGTTATCCAACCTTATTATCTGATCCGGTTCCCATATTTTGAGATTTATAAGAAAATATCTTATCAAAAATACACATTTCTCATTGATTTGTTTTAAAAATTCCGTGTGGTGGTCGGCCGATTAGAATAGCACTACTTTATTAGAATTACCGATTAGAATAGCGTGAGTGTCGTAAAAGGCGACTAAGGGATAAGCCGCTACCACAAGCCCTGAGGTACTACACCAGCTCTAAAATAGTGGACTCGCCAAGCCGCTTGGCCAGCGTAACCTTTTGAGGCCTTACATCCCTCATACACGAGTCAATGTTAAAGAAGAGGCCTTTGCCTTTGGTGGATACTAAAAGGACTGGTTGCATTGCATTATCTTAAATATCACATTTTAAAGCATTATCTTAACGAAATTATAAGTTAGAAAATGTTAACCAAATTAATGAGACAGTAGGTCTCTTTGCTCAGATAACGTCACTCATTACCTGTACTATACCTATATATAATTGTATCTATACTAAAATGTAACTATACGAAAGCAATGGTATAACCATTCGTAAAAAATTCAAACGTATGCAACTGTAACCTCCTTATGCACATTATATTATGCATGAGAGATAGCCTTAAAACGGCATGCTGGCTAAGAGGGCTGGCCAGACTTCTCTTTCAGAGGCGGTGTAGCTCCTCAAGCCTTGTGGTAGCGGCTTTGTCATCCCTTGGTGGCATAATGACACCCATAGGGACAGATGGAATAGTGCTATTCTAAAGTCAGCCGACATGACATGGCGCAAACATAGCCGACATCCATTGGCATTAGTTTAGTTTCCTAAAAATAAAATAATTTTCAAAATCGGTTCAGTAGTTTTGAATGTATCTCTGAAATATAAGAAAAAATGTTTCTCTTTAGAATAATATTTTTAGATATTACTTATTTTGATAATACTTGTATCTACATATTTCGCAAAATTTGAGGATTACATGGATTTGTTTACAAATAAAATCTGGTTTAGGATTTACGAAAAGCAAATTGGAACACAAAATAAACATTTTAATATGTTTTTTATAGATGGAAAATATCGGACGAGCAAATTCGCTTGGCGGTGAGCGGTACTGTCGCCCATACATATCCGCGATACATACGGACATTAATAAAAATCAGGAACGCTGATGCCTTACTTTTGGGTAGGCGTCAAGATGAGTTTATTAAATTAATCCTAGATACATGCCAACATTAGTCCAAAATTAAATTTTATCGAAAAAACTTCAAATATTTGTTGCATTTTGGCGAATATTGTTAAATGGATTTTGTTATGAATGCTAAGGGAGGCAGATGAGAAGAACGGACGATGGTGAGCTTTGGGAGAGACCTATATTTAGCAGTGGAAAGACATAGTCTGATAAAGTGAGTGAGATATGCCAGAACTCATCCTATGCCTCCCTATTTTCCCAACCCTTTCCTATATCTCCAAAGGTAGGCAGTGCATCTGGGGAAGTGCCAAAGTCTGTCATTCTGGGCTGATGTTGGCATGTCTCGCGGTTGTCTATGGACGACAGTATCCACTTACCACCAAGCCAATTTGCTACCGCCGTTTTTCCTTAAAAATAATAATAATATGGTAATATCGCTATAATGCAAAGCATAATGGCGACCGATTGGTGCAGTTGGTAGTGACCCTGCCTGCTGAGCTCGGATATCGTTTTCTTAGTAAGGGCCTTTAAATCGATTGTAGCAATTCAAACTCGGTCAAATATTCTTTATTTCCAATATTTCCTAACAAAAACTTATATTTTACTTGAAATAACTTTCACAAATTTATCAAACGGGGTAACCAAATCTGTGAGGGCTTTTATGTTTTCTTATCGCAAGAAAAGTCTCTTTATATCGATAATAGGGCTGCCATGACTATGTCCCGATGCAAACTGGGCGGGACATCAGTATAGAAGGTAAAACAAAAGTAATAACCTTTATAATTGATGTTATTCGTCAGATGCAATAACGATTATTATCTTTATAGACTCAAAACAAACCTGACGGGGTTACAGCTAATGAGTCTAATTTTAGATGATGATCATAATTGCAACGAATGGTAGGTATATATAATGGTAGCTTTAATTGGACGAATGAGCATTGAAATATAGAAATTAATTAGTATGTTTAATAACTCTGATCCACAACTATTATATAAATAGGTTATTCACGATGTTATCATGATTGCTATACTTTTCGAAATTAGATGAATTCAGTTTATATTCAACTATGTAATACAATAATAAGCAATCCAGCAATGTTGTAATTAGTTTTAATACGAATTTCTGGTGGCACAAACTATTCACGTTTAAGGACACAAACATGTATAATAACCATGTATTGTTTCTTTATTATTTAAATAAATAAATAATAAACATATTGCGACGTAATTACGTGAACTGTAATCACAGCGAAACTGGGGGTGACGGTGTAGATTGTATATGTATTGAAAATACATAAAATAGTTTATAAGTCTGTACTATTATCTTTCCTGTCATCCTTTTAGTCTTTGTTCTTCAGAAAATCTTCTTCTTCTAATTCCTGGCAATCTTCAACTTTTTATTCACGATCTTTCACGGTGAAAGCGGTCCGCTTATGGAACGCACTACCTCTAACTACAAGACGCGCTTGGATTATTGAATAATTTTAAGAGCCAAGTGAAGGAGCATTATCTGACTTAGTAATTTCTGCATACTCTATCTCTCTTTGAGTACTTGTTTATCTACTTTTACAGAAGAACGTTATTTAATAAAGGAAACACTAAATAGTAATACTGTTTTACTTTTAATCGCTTTTTATAATAAACAAAATATTTTTCAGAGGAGATATACTCTCTATTAAAGTTTCAATCAATATGCCAAGTTCCAATCAAAATGGTGATGTAGATCGCCTCCCTCCTTTACCACCTCTCTCCTCTTCTCTCCACAACTTCCTGCGCCCCCCCCCCCCCCCCCCTGCACGGCCAATTCAGTATTCAATACACTACTCTCCTTTCGTTATACTACTCAGTCCTTTACTACTAAGTCTCTACTCACTTTGTTTAAATTTTATTTTTCTCCCTTCCTGTCCCATATTATCTATGTATGTATGTTTGTGTATATGTATGTATATATTTATGCATGTATATATGTATGTATGGAATGCATCTATGTATTGTATTCATCTTAAGTAAGTGTTTAGGTATAAAATAATTACATTATTTTGATTTGATATTATGTAAAATTGCACCATCCACCTATTTGTGATATTGTTATCTGTTCTCTCTTTACCACACAAAGGTTGCTTGATAGAGATCGCTGGGGCGATAAGGCCTCCTATTGTACTTTTCATGTTACTTACTTAAATCGTCTTCTTGCAACATGTATTAGTGTACAATAAAGAGTTTATCTATCTATTATTATGTGTCCATTTTTGCCTGAATTAAAAGTTTTTTATTGTATTATTTATAAATACAATAATTAAAGAAGATATTTGAAATCTTATCTAACTCGAATTAAGTTTGTCAAATCGGGTCAAACAACTGATCTGTTTAACGGGACATGCAATTATTAACAGGAACATGTCCCGGGATGTATGGCAGCCCTACGAAAGGACTTTCTCAATTCCCCGAGGACAGATTATGCGAGCGATAGCGAGTTATAGGTAGATTTGTTAGATTGCTTAAATCAGTTTAGATTGCTTCATTATTTTTAATTATATTCTTGCAATTTTCTTATATGTATGTGAATAATATTTTAGTTTAAATATTTTGTCTTTATTACAAAATAATTAATTATTGTAGTAACTTTGTTTTTGATAATTATGTTGAAGATTACGTTATAAATAAAACATTTTTAATTATAATAAAACCATTATTACCATTGGTATGATAATTTTGTTAAATTTGTTCCTTGGTAACTTTTCATTTAAATTTAAAACATTTTTTTAATGTGTTTAAATTGTAAAGCCCCGTTGATAATCCCGGCTTCATTCCGATCGGAAAATAAAGACATATTTTAAAGACTAATGTTTGTTTAAACGATATAGAGACATACAAAGCAAAGTCGTTCGTGAATTCGGGACACAGGGAGACATAATGTGGGCCATTGACTGTATCCTTATATTATATTTATATACCTACACTAGAAAAATATACTCGAATAGTGTACGGCCAGTCCGAAATCGTGTCACGTTTTTTTGTGCCGAACAGGGTTATAGTTCATTGAATCTTCAGTAGACATACATTGTTAATTAATAATAGTTGTAATAAGAAGTACTACTTACTACATTAATCTAGTTTGTTGCATCAAACTTAATGAAATGGCAAAATGATACTCAATTGTCTATGGATTTATATCTGAAGTCCTTCTAAAACCCACTACCGCTAAGTTTCAACTTCTCTCATACACGCCTATGATTTAACATTCATACCATTATTCTATTTCACAAAGTACAATTCGCGACCCTAAAACGGAGTACCCTTATTATAATTTCAGTGATCCTTTCACATATGTCCTGCATATCTGGATGAAGCCTTGTAATGTTCCGCTTATATTTTTTACGTGCGTGAGGGATTCCGCATGATTTATCAGTTTCACTTCCCAACACCATGGAAAAGAAAACAAAGAGAATAAAATAAGAGAACTAAGGGTGAGATAAATAGTTTCATAGATCGTTCTTCGCTTTGAATTAGACAGAGTGGTTTGAAATGAACCTCTACTCAGACTGTATAAAGTGCTACGAGACATGTAAATCTAATTCTAAACTAATTCTAATGTAACTAATTCTAAATCCGAGAATCGTCTATTTTTTTCTTCATATATGGCACTGTGCAATTAGCACATTTTGTCAGTATCAAGTTTTCTTCGTTATAAATAATTTCAAAGTCTAAACGTATCCTGTTATGGTCCAGTCCCGTCGAAGTAAGGCAGAAGTTTATTAGAAGAAGCGGCAGAAGCAGAAGTAGTTTACTGAAGACAGAAGAGGACATTTTGAAAGCACATGAAAAACACAGTCCAATGTTTTACAATATTTTTAAAAAAAATTACAATAATAAAAAAAAATCAACTTTGAGCGGAGTAGTTTGAACTTTTTGAGGGGGAGAGTGTACGCTGCAATCCAATAGCTGCTGGGCGCGCTCGACTGGCCACGTTACCCCTCTCTCACAGAAGACTTTTCTCACAGACACGTACATATAATAAGGGAATTTGATAAAGTGGGAAATGCACTCCATTTCAAGGTAGTCAGTCTTCTGTGAGAGAAGGGTAACGAAGCCAGTCGAATGCACCCAGAACTAATTGTAAATTACTACTACTTTAGTGAATTAGAAAGATTAATAACAAGTAGGAGAGTAGAGTTACGTATTTAAGAAATTGACAAATAGTGCTTTTTAAATTGTTGTTTCAAAATAGTAAGAGAAGGACTATCTCGTATCTTATGAGGGAGAGCATCCATAAGCATGCGGCTTGAACCGAAAATGAATCCCCATAGCTAAGAGAATTGTGAGAATCCCTTCTCACAATTCTCTTAACAAGGAGAAGGTTTTGGGTTCGGAGAAGGTTATAGTTTTATATATAAACTTAACTTCTGTCGGGCTTCTCTTAACGTAACTCTTCTCTCCTACTTGTTGTTAATCTTTCCAATTCACTAACTCCGTTTTCTAACACAAAATAATTTTAATTCTCGCACATGTCCGGGCCAATCCTATTAAACCTGAGCCTTTGTCCTTTGTTGTGAGTGTCAAACGTTGTCTCTGCTACAGGTTGCTATTTTAGGCAACTATAATAGCCTTCGGCCTCCCATCGGTTTATGACCGGAGTAAGTTTCATTTCCACTGGTGTTAGTTTTCATAATCAACAGTACGTTTACATTAACTCACAAACGTAGAGTCGGCGACAAGCCGACACTACTTCGCATTGTGTACACTGACTAGACATTTTAGATCATTTTTATCTATTTACGACTATCCTTTTTAGTTCTATGCAATTTTTCGTATAAATTAGTTATTTCAGTTAATATTTCAGGTAAATATGAAAAAAAAAATAACTATGTAACGCATAGATAACTTTTACAGTATCTTTTAAACATACAACAACCACTTTATTATATATTCTATTAAAATGTAGTCTTTACAGACCTACATTTTCAATATACTTGTAATTACGAGGGAGTTTGTGTTATAATATTGATATAAACGTATCCATTAATTACATATTATTTACTATTTTCTGCACCTTTAACAGTAACACTTTAAATTCTTCCTTAAGGATATAGGTTGTATAAATCGACATAGTTTTTTATTAGATAACAGTCACGAGGAATTTAGAAAATCTAGGTATTTAGAAGCTATGTGTTGTTATTGTGCCGTCAGTTTATACTGACGACACAATAAAAGGCTGTTTGCCTTTTAATCAATTATTTCATAAAACCTCGTCTGTTTCCTATTTTCCTCTGACATTAATCGAACGCCATCTTCAAATTCAACATTCATGACAAAATCGTAGAAAAATATGATTCCAAAATACGTAGTTTATAAGCCGCAACTAAAATACGAGAACTCGCTATCAAAACACCACATTCAAGATGGCGGAGGAGTTACGGCCTTGCGTCAAGATCGCTCCGGAGATATAAGTTTATCATATTAAGCGAGTGAAAATAGCTTGTTTACTGAGAGAGAACACGGGCTTTTTACATTTTGAGAGAATTTTGGAAGGGGAATCACGTTAAGGAAAGTGGCAATATTTTTTACTTTTTTAAGCAAAGTTGTAGGTATATGACGTTTTGTATTGGCTTAGCTATGTGCAAACACAATAATGCAACGCCTTTTTGATAAGCTTCTTCAAATAAGGCCTCTTTTCATTATGTTGTTTAAATAGTCTAATAATTTTATTTATTTAATTACTCTTCTTTATAAATTATTACAAAATACGGACTTAGTACCGTACAGCATTTTCTACCAGTAATTCTTTGGGCTATGCACGACATGAAGTGGTAGTGGAGCAAATAAATGTAACGAATATAGAAGACAGAAAAAATAACTAGTGTAAGTATTTATTAAAATCATTAAGGACGAGTGTAAGTAATTGGTTGAAGTGTGGAATAATGTGTCATTACACACTATCCTTAATATGTCAAATAGGATTTTCTTGTATAGAATTCCGTGTATCGTTGACTCAGAGAAATAAAGATGAACCCAAACGTGTCAAAATTCAATGCCCGAAAATTTAATCCTTCGTTTTAAAAGCAGGCGCATTACGATTGAGCTAAAAGGGTCGTAACTAAATGCTGTTGGATTTAGTAGTCTTTTCAAAGAAGCATCCATTTCTACCAATCCTCCGACAACGTTTGTGCATTTACTTCCCAATCCGTTGGGCTTAAACTAGCTAAAAGTGTCGCAATTGCAGGCTCGAGTTGGGCCGACTTGGGGTAGCCAATGAGAAGCTCTTACATGAGAAGTAGGTTGACGGTGTCGTTGATATAATTTTCGTCTGTTTGTCTGCTCTAAATGACAATTTTTTTTACCTCTATCGTGAATGTATGACCATTCATTCACGATATGTGATTTCATTTCTTGCATATATTTAATAATTGCATTAACTTTATGGATGAAATTTTAACAAACAAATACAAACATATTATTATAATATAATACAATAAATAAATGGGTATTTAAGATGACTAATAAATAAGTAAATAATAATTAATTAGAAAGAGATTAATAATTCATTCATAAATATATCATATGATTTAATAATGTAATATTATAATTTTATTTAATGCAATTTATATTTTAATGAATAATGTATGTATTTAAAAAAAATATTTGAATTGCTGTGCCTTCGCATGGTGTTGTAAGTCATTAGATGTAAGTTTAATGTTACTTACAACATGTAATAAATAAATATTATTTTTTCCAATATATATGACATACAAATTGTCTAAAATAATTTATTAACAAAATGGAATTGATCTAAAAAAGCTTTCACATTGCGACCCTCAGGTACTACTTTAGTGAGAAGTTATGAAGCAAAGTTTAAATTACTATTTGTAATGGCGGATTACTATATCCTATATGTTATGTTTTTTTTTTCTTATTACAAGATCTACAGCACTTAGTTATACTAAAATAATACGAAGTAATATATCTCTCTGTTTGACCCAAAGGTTAGCTGGTAGAGAACCCCGAAGCGTTAAGATCGTCTTTTGTATCATAATGTGCGATAATGATTTTTTAAATAATAATAAAACATAAATTAGGAAACTTTATATGTAACTGACCGTTCTTCTCTATACTGTTCAAAGTGTTAACCATAAATAGCGTCCTGGAATACATAATACATAGCCAACCCCTAATAAACCCTCGAGGGTTAAATACTACCAATTCGGAATATTAACCACCGCACTGTACAGACAGACTGTTGAGGATTACGTGATTACATTATTGGAATAGCAGTAAATTTAAATGAATACATATTATTATTTATATAACAATAATTAATAATATAAACTAAACTATTAAGTATACGGCATTAAAAATACCTACATAGTGAAAACGTTATACAATTTTGATCCTTGTGGCAAAATACTCGCTGAATAGCCACACTGATGTGTGATAAGGGGTAGTTGCCGGCCTTGGGATCGCTGGGGTTAAAGAAGCGTCTTGATTATTGGATTATTTGGATTTAGTTTTCATCTTTGCAAGACTAGTGGGTTGTGAATGGACGTCCTATTGTAACCATAGAGTTTCGAGTCTCCTTTCAGATGGAGTCCACTCCTTCAAATGGATTAATGAATATCAAAGTGTTGAAATATAAAATTTCCATGATTTTTTAATTTTCCTTGGCAACAACGACACATTATTTCGTGTCAATGTTTAACCTTAAACTTTATTGGTCATTATAACACTACATCATGCTGAATCGACATTTTAAGCTTCGTCAAACGGATCTATTGTTATCTATGTCCCCTATACACTTATGTGTACTTAAACACACTTAAAACTTGGGAGTTCAGTTTTGGAATACGGCCAACTTATGTCTATGGTTAAGGCCAACTATCATTATCAATGATCGTCATGGTCGATGTTCGCAAGTTCACACATGACGACAACGGAGCGTTGCGTCAAGTAGTTTAATAGTGAACTTTATCTTTAAAATAAAACTTAAAATTGAACTTTCCTTTTCCGTTATAGTTATAGTTAAGTTTTTAGGCTATCCATATTACTAACCTTTCATAAATTCATTTAGCTGTTCCATGGGAACACAATTTTTGGTTATTCTTTTGACCAGTTGTTCCACCGATAAGAAAAATATTTACATTAATATTCTATACAATGGCAAAATCAGTACGAAAACTACAACAGTGGGTAGATCTATAAAATATTTAAATTGTGTAAAAAAATATATTAAAAATATATTAAATTCTATAAAAAAAGTGGGTATAAATTTTTTATTTCGAAATGTAAACTTTTAATATTGAAATTCTCAAAATTATCTTTCTGTTTAATTTATATAATTTTACATTTTTCCCTCCAACATTATGTATGTATGCACGTATTTATATTGTATATGCATCTCAATTAAATGTATACAATAATTTATTTCAGGCGTATAATATGTTGATATTATGTAAAAATTACAGGATCTGCCTGTTGTGTATTTTCTTCTTACCAAGAAGTTGCCTAGAACAGATCGCTTTGGCGATAAGGCTGCTTCTTGTACTTTTCGTGTTAGGTACTTAAATTATCATTTTCCAACATGTGTTTAGTGTACAATAAAAAGTTTATTCATCTATCTATCCAGAGATTAACGCGAATAAACAGACACTAGACGTACAGAAATTTTGAGCTTGTTTGACATTCACCTTGGAAGAACAAAGAATACAAAAAATCTGACAGTTGTTTTCTAATAGTACAGTTCCAAAAGGCGAGGTTTACTTACCATGCATCTGGCTTGATGAAAAAGGTGATTAGTGTGCCATGCCAGATGAATACTTGAAGTGCGACATTTTTGTGCTATTTTAGTCTTTACGTTAACGCAACAAGACAGCTTGCGTTCACTGTAACTTAATATAGGTAGAAGATTAGTTGGAGTTTCTGTACCTATGTGATTTACTAGCATTTGCCTCGTAGCGAAGCAACTTCTCTAATTAATTTCGTTTCTAGATAACGTCGTCGAGATTTCTACGCGATTAGAATTAATTATAATTTAATTTCGAATGTATTGTAATTTAGATTACAACCCATTCGAAATAACTAATTATTCGCACAAAATATACAATGTAGAATATTCTACAAAATACCTAAGCTGAACAAATATTTATTAGGTAAGAATTGTGAATTCCATGTAAATTTCAAGCGATGTAAATCGTGACAGAGGATGTGACCAACGTCGTGCAAAATCTGGCAACATCTTCCAGAATTGCGCACAATCTCCAGACCATTTACATTTTAATCTGCATTTACATATATAATAAAATCGCAACAACTTCGTATCAGTATATGAAATATTTTTTACAGAAAAATAGTTACTGTGTACACTATCTACTAATAAATGTTTGCCTGTCTGAGAGAGAGAACTCGAAATATGCATCATATTTTAGAAATATACACCACGGATTATAAGACACATAAACCGTGGTTTAGTGAAACAATAATTTACACGAGAGCAAATAGCCCACTAGTAGCTAAATCCGGGTCTAACCGCAAGAATCCATATAGAATATTGCCTATGATATACTGTTATTGTAGTTTTAACCGCTTGGGAGTTATTGCCGATCGAACATAATCGTATATTCTCACATCGAAACTTGTGTGTTAGGGTATTTCCATACTAAATAAAAATGTCATAAATATTGTGAGAAAGGAAGAACAATAATTATTTGTACATAGAACACCATAATACAGAAAATTTTGCATAGAACACAGATCAGAAATAGTTGTGTGTCGGCAAAAAGGTCTGTACTGCACTGGTTTTCAGCTACAACCAGGTGCTTAGGGTGTAATGTAACGGGATACAAAAGAACAGAATAAAATGAACAGCTATCTTGGAGCTGCAGGATCTTCCAGATTTTGGAGATTTAAAACCTTATACTACAAATACTTCGTATACTTCAAACCTATAATTTTCTTCCTCTAATCTATAGCTGGTGGCTATTAATCGACCAGTTATGAACTCAAAACAATCGTCAGTTTGAACGTTTATATTAGGGGTTTATATAAAAACGTTTGTATTGTTTATTACTTTTGTAAGTTTGTACTTTGTTTTAAATAGTAATCTGATGATGATCACGATCTCATTGTGTCTTGATGATCAGGAAGAGTAAATAATCCCGTTTTATAAAATTCCCCGTTTTTTGAGAAAAACAGTTGTTTAAAGGTAATTTTAACATTGTTAACATCTCCAAGATTTTTTTTCTTAAAAAAGTTGACCGAAAAATAAATGCATGCAGTCGTATTTACATACCTATTGTATGGTATACATGCACATATATTATATAACTTATATCACGTTTGCGTGAAAATTGGTGGTCGTGTTTATTAACCGATTGAAATGGAATTAGATTCTAAAAAAATCGGTTCATATTAATTAAGTTCATAAAGGGACCAAATTCCCTCACTATTTCAAAATTGCGATGATTTTTATAGAATAGATACCAAGTGGAAGGACGTCTATTGGCTTATTGTTGGCTACGCCATTTACACAGCCCTTTTCATTTCATCTCAGACGGATAAGACATTTGATCCTTTATTTGAAGGTTGAGTAAAGTTTTGAGGAGTGGAGTACGAAAGTGAGCAGAAAGAGGAACACAAAGGAGTATTGTTAAGTTATTGCCTGACTTCTGAGAAACTTATAATAATCTATTCAGCCTATATTTCCACTAAAACATTTAAACCACTATATTTTTCATTAATCATTGCTACCAAGACTTAAATTACGAAAAATTATCCTGCATGTATGGACATTCGTATGGTAAGAGTCTTATCCGCTTAAATTGATAATACGAGTATACTAATAGCTAAGTAACATCTAAGTAAGACAAAGTTTTGATTAATGTTTAGCCTTTACCTGTAGTTATAAGTTGGTCAAGTTAGCGGGTTACTTATGAGTTGAGTAAGCAGTTTCGGTAATAAGTTACAGCTTGCTTGCTTGCTGTAAGAGTAGTTATGGCACAGTATTTACAATAGAATAAGTTTAGATTTAGTTAGACAGTTTTTTTACTTATACATAGCTACTGAAAAAAATGAAACGTAACTTTTATTTCAAACAATACCATTCAAACCATTGGTTTCGTTTTTGATATTAACATATTAGAGCATTAAGTATAATCATGACGTTGACATCACATCCGCTGAGATTGTAATTTCCATGATCATAATGTTGTTTTGTTTTATATTTGCATGCCACTATATAGCGGGAAATGTCCCGCCACAATAAATGATAGGTACAATGGTATCTACTATTTATTGGGTAACAATCTTTTGACATATACAAATAAAGTATATATCTATTGACAGTAAACTTTACATTAATTACAACATCAATTGGCCAGGTGGACCATGCAACAACGTCCACTATTATTCGTTTATTTATTTATTTACTCTTTATTTACTTCAATGTAGGTACAGAGGCGGACTTAATGCCTTAATAAGGCATTCTCTACCAGTATACCGTTTGGTTAAATGTGAAACATTTAAGCGGGTGCAGAAGAACTCAAATAGTAAAGCATAATTCATCTCTATAAATAACAATAATAATATAATAACACATTGATAATATATTTATACGATAAAATATATAAATATACATACTAAAAATAGATATTAAATATATAAACCATACATATGAATCATATAATATACATATTATATTATTCATACATATTACATACATATAAATAATATAAATATAAAGAAAAGAGGAGAAAAATAGCACTATGTTTCGTTGTTTTGTTGATGTCATTATTGTTGACTTATTATTTTGAATAATTGTTTTAAGCGGAACCGCAAATTTGTGGTTGAACGTTATTAATTTATCTAGTTTTGTTTGCGGTTTCACTTGCATAGCAGGTAAGTTCAGAAATTTCATAAACATGTTTTTGGTAATGAAAACTCGTGAGTTTTTTTAATAACTTTGTATCATTAAAATTAAATAGTTTAGAGAGTACACGGTAGTTTCGACGGAAAATATATAAACGTAACATATATGTATAGAAACATAAACATATACATAACAATACAGATACACTAATAAAGAGTATTAGATTATTCATATTTCATTTTAATAATATACAATATTCATACATTTAATTAATTAAAATTAATTGAATAGGTATAGGTCGCGCGGTATAGGTTGAGCACTACACCGTACTCACGCTAATACAAATTCTATATAGAGCATGTCTCAGCTATCTCTTTCCATTCGATAAGATTATATGTGCTAGAGGGACGCGGGCAGTGTTATCTCGTCGCCTTCGCGAATGTGTTGTTGTGTTCAACTTAGTTTGCACGACCTGTACTTTACTTCGGTATTACTTCGAATAGGTACTTGTAAACCAAAGATTGAATAAATGTCATAATCCCGAATAACTATTAGTAATCGTTATTCGTTAATATTAGTTGACTAACTCAATCATATTAAAAATTATTCTTTTTTCAATAATAAGCTTGTGTCCGTGACTTCGCATGCGTGACGTGGTTTCCACGGGAACCTTAGTTGTGTAGCCTATGTCTTTGCGTGGTCCCGAAGAAGGTATTTCTGCACATTTCGATTCGTCTACCTATGTTCAAACAAACATAGACAGACAAAGTTTTTTTTTATAATATTAGGACTAATATTTAGTATTTAGTGCCTATCTAGTTTATTTTCCTCGTAACTAATTTTCCGTTTACTAATTAATCTTTTAAAATTCTAATGGCAACACTGAATATTAGGAATATAATAAGGTGGAGAAAGGAAAACGTTCTGTGTCACCTTTCACCATCTAAATACTTTGGTATATCCATGGTGTATATATCAATATTCAAAAAATCCACATGTCCCTTCAGATTTTAAAAAATGCGATAGCAATGTTTCCAGGCTAGATTTTGTCTAGGCTTCAGCGATGACCTAGAAATGCTGACCTACAATCGACGAAAAACGACACAATCGCGTCGACTGTTCAAATTTTCACGTTGAAAGCAATCCGTTTGCGGGCCGTCAAACGGATCGCGGTGGGATTCGTTGCATTCTTTATAAAGACTCTGGTAAAAAGTATTCGATAAAATCCGAGGCAATCTGTACGCCATTGGTACTAAACTTTACATGTTTCGGTCGAACTTTTGGCAAACGATACAGAACTCGAAAGAACAATTTTTAGAATTTTTGTTTGTGTGTCTGTCTGTCTGGTATCACGCACATGGCACTAGAGATAATTTAATGAAACTTTGCATAATTATACCTTATGACCTGGGTTAATATTTAGGATTCATTTTATTTCGATCCCTTTAGAGTTCCCACGGGAATCACAATAAAGTTTACCCAAACGAAGTCGCTGGCATCGCTAGTCGGAAATTAAGCAAACACTCGACAGTTTCTTATCGATAACACTATTGAACATTTAAAGTGTTCTATTATACATCGCTAAATATCTTTTCACTACCTTAATCTATGTACGTATGTAATGGTATCTATGTACGTGATTATGTATAGTTTTCTTTATCCTATACATTTCTTAATTAGTAGAAACTAGACATGGCAACAGATAGAACAGAATAGAGTGTCCTTTCATTCTTTATTGAATCTTTGTAATAGTATGTGTTGATTCTCAAGTTGATTTCCTTTTAACATCCGCATGCAGTTCCTTTTAAAATAATTATATATCGTTTAAGCCAATAATTTTCATTTGGCAGGTTGCTTATACTCTCTTAAAGACCTAAATTGACTAACTAAATATTTTTATCTCTATCAATAAATTGTTTTTTTTTTAAACTATGATGAAAGGATATTTGAATACAATTTTATAATATCGATCAACGAATATACAGAGATCGATTCTTCATTGTGACAAAAGTGATTGACATGAGTGATACAAATGACATACATAAAACATTACTATTACCCAAAACTAGTTATGATAATTACGTTTTTAAAAGAATTTTAGTTATTTATTTAGTTAAAATTAATTTCGTAAACATATATACCGCAAAATATTGTTCATTGATAGAATTTTGGGTTATATAAAAAATATTGTTTAACAATTGTTATTTCTAATTTTTTTACATTGACAACACCATTACGTCAAAAATATAGCAGTTATTGTAAAAAAAGGAAAGCTATCAATGATACGTACTTGGTAGTTTTTTACCAGTAAATGACAGTTTGAATTGAAGGTAGGTCAAAATGACCGCCTTGCTAATGCCACATTTATAAGGCAGTATTGCATCTCCGTATTTTGATTAATCGATATTTTATAATTATACAAAGAATACACGAAACCGCATTTGTATCGGTGTGAATATCTTCTTAATCCATTTCATGTCTAGAAATATTTATGAGATAAACACGCTACTTTTTTCAAGTGTCTGTCTGATGTAATAAATAACACTTGTGAGTTAGATTTATTTGTGCTGCGAAAATGTTCGGCCTGGCATAAATCATTGTGAGCAATATTGTTCTTGAGCTTTGTGGCTAGCACTTCACACCCGGTTTTACTGGGATATTGAATATGAATACATCAAAAAATACATATATATATATATATATATAACTATAAAAAAATAACGCCACACTCAATGGCCCACACTAGGTGTCCCTGTCTCGTGGGTCAAGAGACACATATAAATTAAAATAAGAAAAGACTTTCTGAAAGTTGCTCCTTGCTAAATCTCGCTAAATATCTTGAAAGATGTCAATTAGGTTGTGATGGATTACAGATTTTCCTTAGTACTCCACGATACTGCTGAAACAGCGTTTGTTCCTTGAGCGTTCTACGTCGAGTGACCCACTTATTTGGCGATACCAAAACGGCAGTTAGGGCCGAGGATGAAATAAAGGCTTATAATATGTGAGACTTATCGAAATTTCGGAAAAATGAAATATTTTTAAAGATGGCCATAATTTAATAAAGAAAACACTAAATAGTAATACTGTTTTAGTTTTAATCACTTTTTATAACACTCAAAATAATTTCAGTTTCAATATATATACCTAAATTAAATTTCCTACTACCGGGCTTCTAACATTAATTATGCTTTTAATAAAATTATGTCCGCCTTCTAATAAAATACGATTCAAATTAAATTCTGAAATGTTTCTAATAAAATTGATTACAGAATTTCCTTTTTATAATTACAGTATCCAATAACTTCAGTTGCATAGAATCTCGAACGCCCAATTGCCTATTGCATTTTTTTTTCGGAAAGTCTAAATTCTTGTGACCCTAAGATTGGTTGAGACCTGTGAGGATGTGTTCGATGATTCGGTGCACCTGTTGGACACTAGAGTGGGTGGCTCTAAAGCTGAACTGTCCATCGATGAGTAGGCCTTTTGAGTAGACGTGACTCAATAGGCGAGAAAGGAGAATTCTTTCGTAGATTTTTGCCATTGTATTCATTAGGCTCTATGACTAGGGTCTATGACTAGAGGGCTCCGAGCGGTGTTCGCCTGACTTGCAGGCTGCTGGAAAGAGATGATGTTTCATTGCTGCATGGGAAATAGCCATAAGAAGTGCGATCAAGTTGATCGGGACGCTTTTTAACACCTTATTAGGAATTCCATCGGTACCAGGTGATTTTTCAATTTTGAGACCTTTGATCATATCCTGAATTTCAGTTACTGTAACCGGTTATGCTTATCGCATTTCTATCTATGTGTTATACCTGCATGATGATATTAATCATAAGCCTACTCGTATCTTATCTAAATGTTTTAGAATAAACATGATGATAATATAAGCATATGATGTGATGATGTGATGCACTCATCGCAACCTTCAAAGGAAATGAAGTCTCTTAAAATAATTTATTGTGCTTATGTTCGCAATCACCTTGAATATGCTTGAATATTCTTAATGAAGATTGCTAAAGCAATCATTGATAGTCTAGATTTGTTAAGTAGGCTTGCTTTTAGGATTCCTGCTCATCACTCTCGCTCCAATATAGTATATCACATCTCCACTGTTCACACTAACTATCGTATAAATAGCTTTTTCTTAAGGACCTGTACTACATTCAATTATTTGTGTGGCTAAGATGAATGCATCGACTTGTTTTTTAATGGTATAAATGCAATTAAGCGTACTCTTACTGCTAAATATGCGACTAGCGTATATACGAGTAATACTAACAGTTATTTATTTTCTAATTGTGGCAGCTCTGTTTGAGCTATTAATTTTATCGATTACTCATATAGAATATATATGTAATCACAATAGTTTATAAGCATCCTAAAAAAAAAACACACTGCAGGATCATAGCCCTTTGTAATCATCGCGAGGAGATTTTTAGTCATAGTCAAATACGCAGGCTCAATGTGTATTAAGAATGTTTATAATTCCACACATTTTAATTTATATTTTTATTTACAATATACCATACCATCAACCTGTGTTTCTCTCCGCTGCCTCTCCCCTCCCCCAAGGACCGCCACCACACATTTCCTCTGCTCTTTCCGTCCAGCAACTACCAAGTATTCAAGTAGTCAGTGCACCTGGCCGGGGGCGTTTCGTCCCGCGCTACGTTTAACGTTGCATTTGTGAATATACGCTGATAATTAAAATGAAAATTTAAGCGTAATCACAATATTTAATTACTACGCTACGTTTGCATGTTTAATTAAAAAACATGGTATTTAAAAATTCCGCACTTTAAGTAGTAACTTAAACTATGAATAAGTATGAATCGGTATTCGAATTTCCACCCTAGTCCCTCTAGAATAAACATATTTGCAATAAACCAACCTAGCCAAGGCAAATAAATAATTAATTAAATAAATAAATGGCAATTAGGTGTATCGATAGGGATTACAAGATTAGTGAAATGTATTGCCCAAGCCCTTCTATTATGCAGCATGCCGTAAATAAACGCGGGAAATAGATTAGACCGTGGCAACATTGTCATGTCACAACTTTGTAGTTATTATTGAAGTGGTGTAAGGGTTTCGTAAACTTCCATAAAATTGAATTTAAATGATATGCGATTATTTATTTTGAACTAAAACACACTAAAGATTTCTTGTGGCTTCGTCCGTGTTAGCGTAGGTTTAGTTTTTTTTCTTCTTTTTATAGAAAGAAGACAGTTGGCGAGCATGCAGTCCATCTGCTGATAAGTGGAGACTGTCGCCCATGGACTTCCGCGAAACATGGCGACATTAGTCCAGAATGACCAACATTAACACACCCCCGGATGCGCTGCCTGTCTTTGGAAATTTAGGAATTGATTTGGAGATAGGGTTGGCAAAATTGATAGGGATGGGATAGGATGGCAACGGTCTCTGGCACATCTCTCATTCTCCAAATATATTTCTAAATCCCCAAAGGCAGCGTATCCGGGGGCTTGCCCACGTTTATCGTTCTGGATTGATGATGGCATGTATCGCGGATGTATAGACATCCGCGAAATGTATAGACATGTATGGACGACAGTATCCACTCACCAACAGGTGGACTGTTTGTAAGACGGCCGTCTTCTTTTAAAAAAATATTTAATATATATTTCTTGGATTTCCAAAGCTTATAGTGCCTTTGAATGCGAAAGAATTGTTTGTTTATGCAATTTAAGTTAAAATTCTTTGCTACTTATAAATAAGGGCGAAAATTAATTTAGGGATGAAATAAATTAAACCACATCAACACCAGAAGGAAGAAAACATTTCACTTTTTCCCACTGGAAAACATTTCTCTTTGTTCTTTTCCTTTTTAATTTCGAGTTGGGTCGAGTGTAATCTGATTAGTTTGCCGTGAATTCAGTCGTAAATCTTATTTAGCTGTGAGAGCTAGTGTTTGTGTCTTCACTGCTCCTAACTACTTTAACTACGTTAAATACAGCTCAGACTTCAACACAATCTCAGTCTGGATTTCCCTAATTTTAGTTTGAAATGTAGAATCTATTAATAATGTTGTATATTTGGTTTAGTCTATGAATGAAGTTGTTGACTTTTTTTGATATTGAAATGTTTCATGGCTTATTTGACACCTAGAGAAGAAAGCAAACCTGAAGGATAATAAACCTAACCTAACTTAAAGAAACCCACAAGCCTCGAGTCGCTAACCCGTTTGATCAGCGTGGCGTCTTAAGGCCATTTCATGTACATTAGAGCATGTACAAGACAACGTGCCCATGTTCAACAGTCCACTCTTTTAGAGGTGGTGTAGTTCCTCAGAGCTTGTGGTAGCCGCTTAGTCGCCTTCTAGGACACCCACGGGAAGAGATGGGGTCATGTTATTTTAAGCTGACTGTGTGCTGTCGACGGCCAAAAATTAAATTTATCAGAACGATATCCCGAACAAGGCCCAGCCTGTATTTCAATCAAGTGTACTGCCTGCCTGTCTTATTTACCGAAATAGCGAAGTATACCTAACGACAATAAAAGCGTTTCCTCGGTGGAAATCATTCATAACACCCAACTAAATGCTGGCAATGTTTGAATTTGCATAGCTTTTAAGCGATATGCGAATTCATACCTGTAGGGCGTTGGCGTGTACATTCTTATTTGACTTGTTGCCAGGTTACTAGGTCGAACTAAGAGCTCTTTCACATTCCCACTGCTAAAAAAAAATTAACACTCAAATTCCCCTGGTTGGAATGTAAAATTAGATTTCAATTGGATGCCATTTTGCTTATCTGATACAAGTGACAAAAAATAAATTTTACAGGAATGAATATTGTGTTTTTTGTGTTTGTACTAGATTACTTTACAAGGCGTTTGGATCACTATTTACATTTTACTCGTGTAAAATATAAGTAAAAATTCAAAAATCTTTTTAAGGCTTGTAGATTACGCTAAATTGAGTAGAATGGCGCAAAAAACAAAAAGTATCAAATTTGGCGCGTTGACTAGTTATGCATAATTCTATCTAATTTATATTCTAAGCGAATATTAATCGTTCGAATAAATTTGTTACCGAGTTCGGAAGATTCACTTTAAACAAATACAAGAAAAAACTTAAATAAAAATCTACATAATACTTTAAAACAAAATACTTTAGAAACTCTGTTTTATTTATTCTTCACTGTCTTTTTTTTTTGTATAGTTTAATGGGAGGCGCGATGTGGGTCGCCCTTTGGCCAGGTGGACCGACGATTTAAAGAAATTCGCCAGCGGTGGTTAGCTGGGATGAGCCGAGGATCGCGTGTAGTAGCGAGCTTTGGGAGAGGACCATATCCACAAATGGAGAAACATAGGCTGATGAAATGGTATGGTTTAATATGTGGAGGGAACTATTCTAAAAGCAGCCGAAAACACGCGACCTATTAGTATCTCTAAAAGAATGAAACTCAAAAAACCGCTAGGAAAGCGTGACGTTTTCAGGCCATAAACTCCTCATGTTTTATTAGGGGGAGAGTGCATGCTGCACTCCCACAACCGCTGGGCGCACTCGACTGGTTACGCTACCCCTCTCACACAGACTCTTGAAATGTACTGCATTTCCTACTTTATCGTATTTCCACAATGTACGTACGTGTTTCGGTAGTGAGTGAGATGTCCCAGAGCCCATTCCCATCTCATCTTCCCCACCTCATTTTCCCAACCCATTCCTTAGGCAGCGCATCCGGGGGTGTGCCAACATTTGTCATTCTGGACTGATGTTGGCATGTATCGCGGATGTCTATGGACGACAGTATGCACTTACCATCAGGTGGACTGTCTGCTCGTCTGCCGCCTTTTTTATATAAAAAAACGCACAAGATAATAGCACACGCACGCACAAGATAGGTATTAGCTGAGCATGAAGAGGCCCATGTCCCGCAGTCGATGGAAAGAGGGCTACTTACGGTTTAGTATGTTGCTGTTACTCGTATTAAAAAGAGCTACTTACGGTTTAGTATGTTGCTGTTACTCGTATTAAAAAGAGCTACTTACGGTTTTGTATGTTGCTGTTACTCGTATTAAAAAGAGCTACTTACGGTTTAGTATGTTGCTGTTACTCGTATTAAAAAGAGCTACTTACGGTTTTGTATGTTGCTGTTACTCGTATTAAAAAGCGCTACTTACGGTTTAGTATGTTGCTGTTACTCGAATTAAAAAGGGCTACTTACGGTTTAGTATGTTGCTGTTACTCGTATTAAAAAGAGCTACTTACGGTTTTGTATGTTGCTGTTACTCCTATTATTAATGTATTTAGTTCGAATAATTTACTTGAATCATATGCTTAAAACCATTTGTACTTTAAACCACATTTCAGGTTTGAAATAAATCAGTAATTAAATGGTAAACCACCATATTTTTCCGAAGATTTTTTTAGGTCAAGGTAAAAGGAAAATGGAATCGCTTAACAACTGGCATAATTGGTGGTTTTTGCACTGTTGGAAAATAAAATTTTATCGGTTAGGTGCTCACGATTTCGTATTGACTTGAAGCTCCGTATGTATAGGTTGCTATTAATAGAGAAATTGTACGTATATAGTAATGATATATCATTCTATTACTAATGAATGATAATAATAGATAATTCTATTATTTATCACCCTTAATTATTTATTTATGTTTATGAAATAAGTAAATTTAATCTATTGAACGGGTCTTTTTTAGTTTTACGATTTTTTAGTTGGGTTATATCAATCGTGGTCAGGAGCTAACTGGAGAAGGAGTCCACGTCGAGGACAATTTACAGGTATCCATATTCTTGATTGAGAATTGATTGAGGAGAAGATGATTATAAAGTGTTGTCTACAGTCTACTATGTTAATGGTGATATGGTATATGGTGATTAACATATATTTATATTTAGTAAAATTAAATTTCGCAATTTTACGTTTAAGCTAATTTACATAGGTATTAGCTGAAAAAGGTGTTAAATAGTTGTGACCATGGCTGGTGTAGGTTGGTGTAAAATAAAAAAATGTAGATATTGTACACGTTTAAGACCCGTTTATTAGATAAATATGTGTGAAAATGCGGAAATCCTAAAAGAAAGAAGTCGTGTTCTAAGGACGTAGGTATTGCTTCTTATTATGACTTTAAACATTTTTCGTTCCTATTTCAATGTCAGCCTGCATGGCACGGCGCAGACCACAGTTTACAGGTCTTACACCGCGCTGGTCTATGCGAATTAGCAAGTCCACTCGTTTTTGAGATTACAGATTAGTTCATAGTAAATTTTATGACGATGATCATGCATAAACACAGGAAGTTTAATTAAAAAAACAGTCATGCCACCTTCCACAAATCTTTGCATAACAATATGCAGCGTTAGATATGAACTTTCCATTCTTATTTATCCGTGTTAACCGTTTGTTACAAATTCCTAAACTACAATTCGGTATTTCCTGCTAGTTCGGTTTCTAACATAAAAGTTTCGTGGATTTTGTTACTATTTTTGACTTCTTATTTTCTTTTGTTCCATTTTTGGCTAACACGGGGCTACGACGAGTGCCTCTCGAGACTTGATTTGCCAGTTTTTCGTGATTCTTAACTGTCTGGCACCAGTCTCTACGCTTTTTGCGGTTTCCCTTGTTTTTGTTGTTCGCGTAGGATCGTTTTGAAGTTTCACTAGTCGACAAAAATTGTCTGCCTTGATTTTGTTTCCTAATACTTATACAATTTAAACAACTACTTAGTTCCTACTCGTATTTAAAGCAACGCTTTCACTATCTTTCCTGTCATCCTTTTAACCTTCGTTCTTCAGAAAATCTTCCGCTTCAAATTCCTACCCACTTTTCAACCTTTTATTCACGACTTTCACTATGAAAGCGGTTCGGTTAACGGAATGCGCTACCTGTAACTAGAAGACGCGCTCAAACATTAAATAGTTTTAAGAGCCAAGTCAAAGATCATTATCGGACTCGGTAATTTCTTTCTCTCTTTCAGTACCTACTTATTTATATACTTAGTTCTTTACTTTGTCCGTACTCACTTTATTTAAAATCTTTTTTTTTGATTTCCTTCCATTTCCTATATTAAGTATGTATGTATATATGCATCTATGTATTATATTCATCTTAAGTAAGTGTTTATGTATATAATACTATTATTATTAAACTATTTTGTTCATTTGATTTTATGTAATATTTCACCACCTACCTATTGTTATCTGTTTTCTCCTTACCACACAAAGGTTGCCTGGAAGAGATCGCTGTGGCGATAACTTTTGTATTTTTGTACTTTTCGTGTTACATACATAAATTGTCTTTTTGCAACATGTATCCGTGTTCGAGAGTTTATCTATCTAATATATGACTAATTTTAACGATGTGTCGTGCAGTGTCGGTCGGCTATAGAATACCTCTCTCGGCTATCGGCTATAGTACCCCCCACTCTCTTCCCGTGGGCGCCGTAAAAGGCGACTAAGGACAACAAAAGCGGCTAACACAAGCCCCAGGGATCACAAATCATCATACATACTCGTACATACATTTATACATCACCTCTAAAAAGTGGACTCGCTAACCCGCTTGGTCAGTTTGTCGTTTTTAGAGCCATATATCCCTCATATAAAAGAGAATGTGCCTAAGGAAGCTCATGTACAGCAGCGGATATTGAAAGGGCTGGTTGCAATTTTAATTATACAATATCCACGTCTGGCGTTTAATTAACATATTCCTTTAACATTATTTTTTATGTTTTCTTTTATAGAAAAAGGCGGCAGACGAGCATACAGTCCATCTGATGGTAAGTGGATATTGTCGTCCATATACATCCGCGATACATACCAATATCAGTCCAAAATTACCAACGTTGGCATACGCTAGGATGCGCTGCCTACTTTTGCAGATTAAGGAATGGATTTGGAGTAAGGGTTGGGAAAATGGTGAGGGATAGGATAGGATGGGGTGGGAATGGGCTCTGGCATATCTCACTCACTAGAGAAACACGCACGTACGAGTACATTGGGGAAATACGATAAAGTAGGAAATGCAGTACATTTCAAGGTAGTCTTCTGCAAGAGAGGTTCTGCAACGTACATGCTAGTCGAGTGCCTCTAGCGGCTGTGGGAATGCATCATGCACTCTCCGCCTACATGTCTTACTAACTTTGGTATTACAGACAAAAGTGTTGGCCGAATGAGTGAATAGTGAATAATGAGCTTTTGAATGGAAGTTCATTATTTTGACATTCACTGTTAAAGTTTTCCGGTATTTTAGCAAGATTATATATATGTTAATAATATGCTCTGTATATGTGTTAGTACTTAAAAATAATACATACAATTAGATATACAGATAAATACATATATGCTACTACATTGCTGCTATCAGCCTATATGTCTCCGCTTTTGGATAAAGGTTTTTCCGAAAGTATACCACCAAATTCAGTCATCTCATCCAATAATTAGAACGAATACCGTATAATATAAATGTTTATATAGTATTAATATGGGAATATACCATCTGGAAATGAAATATCGCGATATTTTCTTTTCCCTAGTGGTCGCCGAAATTCAACAAGGAAGCGTCTGTGCATACAAATACTTTTATTATACACTCGGTCAATATTCCGAGAGGCGAACGAGATGAAAATATGGTTGTCATTTTGCGAAACGTACATGCTAGTAGGTATTTTACCAGTCGCGACGGCTAAATTGATGAAATTACAGTACTAGATGCTTCCTCGTCCACGCTATTTTGAAACTCGATTGACATTGAAAAATCCTACATTCCCACTAGTTCAATAGATCAGTTCCTTTGAACAAGTGAGTCTTTTTCCCAATTGAAGCTGTTTTCTGTAAACTGAACTACTAGGTTAGTTTTAATTTGAATTTAGTGGAAAATAGTTCTCCTTCCAATTTCTAACATATTACATCACTATCTTGTATTTATTCGCATGTATTATGCTATATTGTATGTAGAATATAATATTCCACGTGTTATTAAATATGAATAGATAGATTTAAATAATTTTGGAAATATTTGACTAGAAACTTTTGACTACAAGTCTTGTTGAGAATTATTTCCTTTTCGGTAAAGAAGCATCCCACAAATATGTTTGGAATCAACACATGAACTAAGCGAGCGGCGGCGCCTGACCGTCTCAACCCTTGTCAAGTATCAAATTTGAGATGTCATCGCGAATTTACGACGCTAATATTTTATGACAGAAATTTTATTTTGGAAGGTGAACCACGTAAACTGAATATGTAAATAGTTTACGGTTATACTCTATCGGTCTCTTATTTTTAGGAATTTGAAAAAAAATATCATAGAATACGTAACGAATTAGCAAGCCGGTATAGCCAACCGAATTAGAAGAGGGAGGGAGCTATAGCCGCTAAGCGCACTCTACTGGCCACGTTACCCTGCACAACTGCTCTCCTCCCGACTCTCTTTGCCTGTGAAGCTCGGGGTCTACAAGACCTGAGACCCCGCTCGGGGTCTACCTGAGACCCCACCTCACGTATACTGCACCGGCATGGTACGCCCTAGTGCAGGAAGCAAACAGACAAGCCCTGCGAGCACAGCAGTCCCTAGCCCTGCGTAGTACCATCGTCGGTGCCCCACGTTACGTGTGGAACACCACGATCCTGAGAGACCTACATATGGAGAGCCTGAAAGAGTTCATCAGCTGCCTCGCCACAACCGTGTACACCCGCGCTGATGCGCCTCACTCACATCAGAGGGCTGGCGCCCCTGCACGCGCGGCCGCCCGATGGCAAGGCCTATCCGCGCGACCTGATCGCGCCTGAGGGCACATCAACCGTCGGGGCTTCTTAAGTCGCCGCCGCTTACGATGGTCGCTCACTGGGTTTCGTCTCCCGATGGGCTAGTACCGCGAAGGCGGCGTGAAGAATACTGAGGCGGAACCTGACTCAAAAGCGTCACCAAAGGTCCTTGGACCTCTCCGTATTAACGGACAGAGGCGCCACTACAGAAAGGGAGTAATCACGGCACTGCTTCCTCTGCGCCCCGTTAATTGGGAGCGCGAGATGGTCTCGAACCTGCACGGAAGACTGTCGTCAAATGTACTACATTTCCTACTTTATCTTATTCTCCCAATATACGTACGTCCAGAGATATTCCAGAATCCATTCCCATCCCATTTTATCCTATTTTTCATTTTCATTGCATCCGGGTATGTGCCAACGTTTGTCATTCTGGACTGATTTTAGCATGCATCGCTGCTGTCGCATTACGACAGTATCCATTTATCACCAAGTAGACCAACTGCTCATTGGCCATCTTCTATCTGCAAATGAAAGAAACTTCGTGTTCTTAAATACAGGTTTACTTTACGTTGCATTTGGTGTTGATTGCAACTAGCGGTATGTTTCTTGTTATGTTAGCGGTATGTTCTATAAAGAGCTGCAAACTGCAAAAGAGTTTATATTTGTTTGAACGATTGATTAGTTAATACTATAGTACTGTCAATGTTTAACTATCCAATTCCATTCTAACTAGAGATACCGTCGGTCTCACGAGAGCTTAGACCTCCCATCTCTAACTCTCCGCACGAGGTTTCGCGCATGCGGTGCTTACGGCACGCTGTTCCGTTATACGAGATTTTTACTTTGAATTCCAAAAAATATAAACGAAATCTTCACCCCTCCGTAGGTATGCTAATATTTTTTTATGTTTTGTAACCACTATCACTGACTAAATAAAAAAGTGATTGGTGTCACTGGACTTACGGCAGTTTGATATTTATCTACTCAAATAATACTTTCATTGTTTCATTTCACATATTTTATTAAGGGAAAAAATTTTTGGATCCCGTTGTTTCAGTCCCGTGTTACATCGATTTCCCGCAAATAAATGTTTCAAAGTTGGCGACTCTTTTCACTAGCTTATACTAATAAGCTCCACAGTACATGACTGATATGTTGTTCACTGTACTACTAAAGTGTATAATGTGTACAAGAAGTGGAATTATGTGCATTACATTAGAAAAAACGATTAGTATTATATAGAGCGCTAGAATTTGAATTTATAATAATATATCTATACGTAGAAGTATAAAGTACAATGGTAGATACTATGAATTTGTGAGGCCACCTTAGGGAGCGTCATGTTGGCTGACAGATTAGAATTCTCTGGAGAGGGTATACCAACCCGGGAACAGATTCTCTGGCTCCGTGACGAATGTGTGAGATTGATGCGTTCATCTGTTTTTTTCACATTTATCTGAGAAACCAATGTGCCGATTTTCACTTTTATGTAGGTTCGTCCTAAAAGATATAATCGTATTTTTATGAAACTTGGACATATACTTGGACTTGGACTTTGGACATTTTTATCGTAGTATTGAAAAATTTAGGGGTTTTGTCAAAAGTGATTCAATTTAGCTATATCCTAAAATCTATAGAGTGAAACTGAGAAAAATCTAGTAGCATATTTATTCGTATTTATTTTCAGTGGACGATTTAACTTTCAATTTATAAAACCTATATAGGTATAACATGTGCCAACTGTTACTTTGAACAGTGCCAAAAGCGACTCAAAACAAATGTAAACAATGATGGATCAATTAATATTTTGAACAATTCAGTAAATTCAGTGGTTTGGATACAAGCAATTTATATCCAGAATTAAAACAGTGTTAACAAAGTTATGTCTTTGGAAAACAAAGTGACTACAAAAATGCAGTGGGCAGGTGGGGGGAGTAAGAAAAGGTGATCAAGACGTGATTTGTCGCATTCCACTTTGAACTGTCGCTGAGATCGGACGCTTTGAATCAGCAAGATGTCGGCAGGTAAATATGTATATACATATATAATGTACTAGTATATATCATTTAGGAAAGAAAGCCATCTGGAAGAAAGAGTCAAAGGACAAAGTGGAAGATAGTGGAGGAGGCCAAGACCCACAAAGAGTTGAAGCGCCGAAGGAAGTAAGTAAGAATATATCATTATGACTATATGAGGTAGTGGGATAAATAAGAAAAACACAGATATTTTTAATAGAAGCTTTTAGAGATTTTTTTGTGAGAATATAAGTATAGTATCCTTTAATTAACTCTTTCCAAGCCGAACTGGAGATATCTCGGGGACAAAAATGATTAGCTGTGCGCCAATCCCGAGATATCTCGTGTTCGATAATCATTTACTATATTTACATATTTATTTATGTTTACCTTATTTATTTTACTCGACGTTTCGGTTGGGTTGCACCAATCATGGTCACGAGCTGACTGAAGAGGCGGGTAGTGCATGTCGAGAGTTGCGAGCAGTTTCACCAGCTACCCGCATTTAGTCTTCATGGTCCGGAAAGTTACGGCACACAACACTCAAAATATCAGAAGTAGCATTATACGAAAAATCGCGAGGTTTAATTTTATTAATCATTGGATAGAAAGTTTTTTCTGAGAAAGTTTGAGTAGTATTGAATAACAGACAATAGGTATGGGATTTTTAGTTAATTGCAATGATCAATGCGGACGAGCGAGAATGAAGTCATAGCACGTTTACCATAAGGAAGAAAGAATAGGAGCCCATAGCAAGATTTTGTAGGGTGAAAGTGCATGCTGTATTCCCACAGCCGCTGAGTGCACTCGACTGGCCACATTACCCCTCTCTCACAGAACCTTGAAATGTACTGTATTTCCTACTTTATCGTATTTCCCCAATGTACGTACATGTTTCGGTATTGAGTGAGATATGCCAGAGCTCATTCCCATCTCATCCTCTCTCTCCCCATTGTCCCAATCCATTCCTTAATCTGCAAAGATAGGCAGCGCATCCGGGGGCGTGCCAACGTTTGTCATTCTGGACTGATGTTGGCATGTGTAGCGGATGTCTATGGACGACAGTATCCACTTATCATCAGGTGGACTGTATGCTCGTCAGCCGCGTTTTTTCTATAAAAAAAGAGTCAGAACCACTGTGTCATTATCAATTTGTACATTATGAGAATTGAAAATTGACTTGTTTTATTTATCTTGCTGTTGTTCTATGACTGTTTCAATTGTTATAGTAGACAGATGGACACCATACAGTAGTGAAATACTTGAAGACAATTGAAGACTTGAAAAATTGAAGTACTTATAATTGTACTTTGAAACCCGCCTTGTCAAAGCTTTGTCTACTTACGATATTTTGAGTTGTTATTTGTTCCCTACCTCTATGAATTCCTGCGGAGTTGTTACTAAGACCCTGATCACTGGTTACGGACACGCTAATTACAAACTTCACACTTCTTGATTAATGTAATCAATTAGACGCGAGAGTTATGGAGAACCGTCTGCGTCGGATCGAGAACAATTCATCAGAGTAATTTATGATATGCGACGCCTGCATAGCAGTTGAAAGTTGAAAAATTGAAAGGCTGTTGGCAGGCGTCAGTCGCAAAGGTAGATTTCAATATTTTCCGTACATTTAAGAATAAATGCTTAGACAAAAGTTGTACAACTGCGTGCGAGGCCTATTCAAAAACAGAAGACTACCTTGGAATGTACTGCATTTCCCACTTTATCCTAATCCTTCAATATACATACATGTTTCTGTAGTGAGTGAGATAAGCAAGAGTCCATTTCCATCCTATCCCATTCTATCCCCCCTTATCTCCCCAACCCCTTCTCCGAATCCATTTCTAAATTTCCATCTGGGGGCATGCCAATGTTCGTCATTATGGACTAATGCTATGTGTCGCGGATGTCCACGGGGGACAGTATCCATTTACCATCAGGTGGGCTGTATGCTCGTCTGCCGCTAACGTCCATATAAAAATATTGTTTGTGTGTAATTAAGTTTTTGTGTGAAATATTGGAGTTTAATTCTTTGACACCATTTGACTACATACACGATACAACTGATACAACACAACTATTACTGTGTCCGAATGTTTCCCGAAGCCAAAATACGTCTATCCTTTTTTGCAAAAAATGCAATTTTTTGAGTTTTTACAAAAATTACAATACAAAGCTAAATACAGAATACGAAAATTTTATATATCTACATAAAATAAAGACATTATATGTCAATTAACTCAGAATCGTGAAAAGAATTCATTATTTCATGCTTCTGGAATAGTATTAAAACGTACATTGTTTTTATATGATAATCAATCGAAGTATCCCGACATCATACGTGATTACGTGTCATTCTTAGGGATTTCGCGAAATCCTTGATTTCCTCATTTCCTTGCGACATATTCGTATATACTTTGTACGTTATTGTATACTTATACTTTATACATTCAATACTCTGTCAATTTGATATAAGGATTGAAAACTGATCAATCTTGGCGAACATCCAACAGAACATTTAAGTTGAACAATAATCTGAATTTAGGACGGAAGTTTAAAGAACTCTCATAAATAGTCTTTGGTGACATGTGATGGCATGTGAACGAAAAATGCTTTATCTTCCTAACTTGAAATAAAATTCTTCCCATACCAAACTGAAGTTTCACGTTCTACATTTACATAGTCAAAGTAGGGATAATTCGTTGTCCTGATAGATTCTTACACTGCCTTACACGTTTAATTATTGTAATTCTGTGGGTTTCATTTAGAAGTTGGTAATTAACTCCGCCATGAACGATTATGGCATACGAGCAAACAGTCCATCTGGTTGGTGATATTATCGTCATTGAACTTCCACATCAAGCCAGATCCACGGATGCGCTACCTACCTTTGCAGATGTATGAATAGAATGGTTTGGGAAAATGGCGAGAAATAGGATAGGATGGAATGACAATGGGTTCTGGCATATCTCACTCGCTACCGAATCATGCACGTACATTGGGGAATAGGACAAAGTGGAAAATATAGTACATTTTAAGGTAGTATTCTTTGAGAGAGGAGTAGTCGAGTGTGCCCAGCGGCCGTGGGATTGTAGCGTGCACCATAATACATAAGAATGTGGAAATCAATATTATTTCCTGTCAGTGTCCTAAGATTTTTTATTTCCCAGCAGGTTCAGCGGTTGCCATGATCGGCGCGAACCTCCGTTTCGGATCAGCTGGAGCCAGCAACTCTTCTATCCTCAACAACACTAGATACTGTCCGCCAGGTGGCGCTGCCAGTGCCGCTGCGCTTCTGGCACTGTCTGGGCTAGGAATGTCTGCCAACTTGGCACTGATGACTGTGATTCTTAGCAAGAAACAATTGAGGAGGTATGTATGTGGTTTTTATAATTCATAGAAACAGTAAGTGTCCTTCCTGTTCTGAACGAAAAGATTCGCCGAACAACTAAAGTCACTGACATAGCTCTCAGAATCAGTTAGCTGAAGTAAGTCAGTGGCAGTGGACAGGCCATATCTGCCGGTAAGCGTAGATGGACCGACGACCTGAAGAAAGTTGACGGTGATGATTGAATGAGAAGAACAGAAGACCGTGTGTAGTGGCGGTCCTTGGAAGAGGCCTATATTCAGCTGTGGCGTGACACAGGCTGATGATGTGGTAATGATCTCAATCGCTTCTGGTATAGGCCGCATTTGGATGAGGACAGTAAGTCTGATGCTGATGAAAACCAAAATAGCAACGGAAAATGTTTACCCACAGCGACAATAATTGTCAATATTCATTTGTCAATTTCAACATCAGTTTGTCAGTACGGTCATTGGTCGTAATTGTGATCATGCAGTACGCGAGGTCCCTTTAGTGACAAACAGTTCGATCTCGTGATTGGCAGTGTCACTGGTAGCTGCTACCAGCCGCATTTCTAGTCAAGGCAGCCAGAGGACAACATTGTCCGAAGCCTAAACCCGTACAGCACCAATAGATTAATTATAAAGACAGCAACGCAGCCACACCTATAGGTTTGCTACGTATCCATTCCATGTAGCAACAATCGTTTTCGTTCAGGGCCTTAAGTCTCTAAAAGATGTTTTCCTTAACATTAACAAGGTATTCGTAATTCTGTAAACAGAACCGAGAAAATATATTGGTACGAAATTCATTACTAGGAGGTTAGTGTTAACATCATTAGTGAAGGAACTTTGTCAATCTATAGGTCTGCACATTGAATACCAAACACAAAAACTGATCGGGGGCGATGAAGGAAGAGTATCAGAATACAAAAAGACGATTTTGAAAATTTTTGTATGTCTGTCTGTTTGTCTGTTCGAGCACGCTAATCTCCAAAATCACTCAACGGATTTTCATGGGGTTTATTAATAATATACATATTAATTAAGATTAGCTTGGTGCTTCGAATAGGCTTCGTTTCATCGAAATTGGCTGACGGGAAGATAAAATATCCCAATTTAGAGTTTAAAAACTAAAATTCCACACATACGAAGTCATAGACCATAATAATACACACGGACAAACTAAAGCAGCCCACGTGAAAATGCATGAGTGTTGAAATCATCTATCTATATTGGTCGTAATGGGACCGATTGGCATATAGATATACATCTGTGTGTGTCGCATATCGATACACATGCCAGTAAAAAAGCATGCCGGGCAGAAATACCTGGCATTCTATTAACTAGCAAGTGATGATGATTCACTACTCATGCCAGTAAGAAGCATAACAATTACTACAAACGTTTCGTGAGTGCCACAAAATGTAAGTTCGTAGTCCTCGCGGAGAACACATGCACACGAGAAATCAAACGGCTTGCGATTTACTGGCGTGCTATTAAAATGCATGCTTCTGGCCCGCAAAATGTACTGGTATGATTTTGTGTGAGTAACGCGCGTGTGTATCACGGTCCTTAGTCGACATAGTTTCAGTACGTCATTAAATTTGCTGCCATCGATTTGCTGCCGCTTTCAGTATTTCTACTGCCCATTTAATTATTTCTCATTTATTTAAACATATATTGAAGAAATAATGTTGAGAATTGTGAGTGTACACCCTTACAAATATATACTTAACAGGGCTTTCCTTAAGGCGCTCACGTACGAGTATATATTGTCTTTCCAAATTGGATTCAATCAACGTTAGGATGGTTCGTACTATAGCAATGCTTTTTTTAAAAACATATTTTGTTTATTCTAGATATATGTTAACGTATATAACAATCATAAAATAAAAAGCAGCGCCATGTGGCATATAGCAGCATATGGCAGCGCCAATTGGAAGAGAAATTTGGCTATTTTTGAGGAACCCGGCATGCTGGCAGCAATACTCCGTTGAATAATCACGCCTAATTATGCTCTGAGGCTTAAGTGTTCGTATTATGCCCTTAAAGCGAGTTACTTCTTCTATGTACGGAAGATCTGCCGATTGTCTATCAAACATATCAGTGCGTTTCATTATATTTTATAAGGTTCGCCAACGATTGACCACACATTTACATTGTAAACATGATTAACGTTATAATACGCACATATGGTGCCACACATAGCCTATTACAGGAGAAGCAGTCATATTGTAGCATGTTAAGTGATCGAAATACAACCCGATAAGCCAGATTGTGTTAAGTATTTAAAATTAACAATTTACATGTTAAAAGTTAAGATATTCAAGCAATAACAAACGTAAAATAACAGAGAAAAAGAAATATTCAGAATTAGTATGAAAAGGATTTATCAAGACATCTTTGCAATTTCTTTTTAAAAATATTTAATGAACTTCTACACACATTTAAACCACCGGACAATGAAGTGACAACTGGCGCTATGTGTCTTGGGTGGTAATGGGAAGTTCCGTCCCTATAGGCATATACCTATAAGTTTTTTTTTATAGAATAGTGGGCGGACGAGCAAGCGGTCCCACTAATGATAAGTTTTACTGCCGCCCGTGGACACCTGCAACACCAGGGGGTATGCGAGCGCGCCGCCGACCTTGCAAAATCCTATTCACAGTTCTCTTGAAGAACCTCATATCGTAGCATAATGGAAAGACCTCTTGATTCAGTTCGTTCCACAACCTACGGGTTCGCGGTATAAAATATTTTTTGGACCGAACAGTGCGCGACACCTCCATATCGAGGAAATGCGGATGGACCGCACTTCTGTGACGGGAGGTGCGGTTGTAGAAACCCGAGGTGGGAATTATGAATTATTAGTGTGCGTTCGTTTTTGCTACACTGAGTGACTAAGGCTTATTGTTGATGCTGGAGTAACCGTTGGTACCGAATAGACTTATCGCTTTATAGAGATAAGCTTACCTCTATATTTTACTGAGATTTAACTTCTTATAAAATTATGTATTAAAGTGATTAATTTTAACAATTTTCTGAACAGAAAGACCAGTTGGTAATGTAACTTTGTATTGATTTCCATTACCTGATCCAAATAATTTTCATCTAATACTAATTACTTACTTTTGAATAATTTCAAACGAGTCAGAATCATTAGCTTCGCGCCAATTTAAATTAAGTACCATGTTGCGATGTTACTTAGTTAAGATTCTTTAGAAAATTTCTTCATAAAGTTGGCTTATACGCCAATCGAGTTACTATAATATTGAAGACGTAACACAGACGTACTACAATAGAAACACATTACAAACACAAAACAGTAGTTGTAGTATTCAATTTAACATTTATTTTGTAAATTGTAACTACAACGCAAGCGAGCGTCATCGCCAGTGTATGTTAACGTAATAAATGTAGAAGCATACACATTAGTACGTTAATGTGTAGTGTTGGCTGGCTTTAGAATAGGTAGTACCATCACATCTCATCCCGTGCGTGGCGTAAAAGATGCCTAAGGGATAACAAAGTCGCTAACATAAGCCCCGAGGAACTACACCACCTCTTAAAGAGTGGAATCGCCAATTCGCTTTGCCACCTTGGCGTTTTAAAGCCATATATCCCTCATACACAGGAAAATATGTGTGAGGAGGATCATGTCCAGCAGTGGATGATAAAAGGACTAGCGACTCCCACATTACGAAAGGTTGACCTTTCTATATCCTTACACTGGCCACCTAGAGTAATTTTTGGTCTAAAAAGATAAGACTGATAGAACATGCAGAGATGTATTTGTACAACCGTTAAAAATCCCACTGCAGGGCACAGGCCGCCCCTAGTAAATCACGGGGGTTTCGGGCCGTAATCCACCACGCGATCTGATTGGTGGTACTACCGCGACCAGTGCTGATTGGTGGTACCACCGCGACCAGTGCTGATTGGTGGTACACATACTACAGTTCTTATTTTATTTCTGGAGCATGCGGGTTTCCTCGCGATGTTTCCATCTCACCACGAGCTACTGGCAGAAATTGAAAAAATATTTTAATAAAATAACAAAATATAAATCTATGTATACCGAAAAGACTAAATCATGTATGGGTACAATTATGTCTTTAAAATGAATATCGGAAAAAATATATGAGTACTATTATTAGTAATATATGTATTATCACACTAATTTACTATTGTCTATTAGCAAACCACGTTCTGTGGTTGTACTCAAATGTGGTTTGTCAGAGTGGAGCTTAACACAAACTCAATTGAAGGTAAGATCTCAATCTATTAGCATCAGATGTCCTTTCGTAATAAGATACTGTAGGGTTTTGATTGGCGTGGGAAAGTTGAAATTGAAGGACGAATTTGGACCGATTCCGAAACAGTGCGGTGAGAAAAGACAGAGTGTGGAGTTTTCATAGGAACAAAGATATCCGTCATGAGAGTCCCCCTGAAACTGAAATGTATACATTTCAGGTATTCAGGGGAATGTGGATCGTATAAGATAGAAAACTGTGTGCAAAGCAATTTTACACATCTGCGTTGTCGGATTTTATTTTTCTCTAACGGTTTTTTTTTTATTTTAAATTAGTTGAAGTGTGGTTGGTTTGGCGTTTGATTTCAGGAACACATTGTTTACTGCAAGATTAATATTAAAACATGTCCATAGTCATTTGTTGAATCTTGTGTTAAATTTTTCACAAAATGAATAAAATTGAACAAAGAGCAGTGATAAAGTTTCTTCATATGAAGGGTTTAAAGGGATCAACAATTTTTGACGAGTTAAAAAATGTTTTAGGTGAAAGTGCTCTTTCATATGCCACAGTCAAGAACTGGGTTGCCGAATTTAAGCGCGGCCGTACAAGCGTCCAAGATGAATCCCGATCCGGACGTCCAAAAAGCATCACCACCCCAGAAATGATCTCCAAAGTCCATGAGATGGTCTTGGACGATCGAAGATTGAAATTATCCGAAATAGCTGAAAGTGTAAGCATCTCGAAAAAACGGGTACATCACATCCTGAGTGAAGAATTGCATATGAAAAAGCTATCCGCCCGTTGGGTGCCGTGTTTGTTTACTCTCGATCAAAAACGAATTCGTATGCAAGACTCCCAACACTGCTTGAATCGTTTTAAGAGTAATAGAGTGGATTTTTTGCGAAAATTTATAACAACAGAAGAAACGTGGGTCCACCACAATACACCTGAATCCAAAATTCAATCAAAGCAGTGGACAGAAGCTGGGTGTTCGGCTCCAAAGAAAGCCAAAGCTGTGAAATCGGCAGGGAAAGTGATGGCATCTGTATTTTGGGATGCGAAGGGAATTTTGATGACAGATTACCTTGCGAAGGGTCAAACTATTACCGGCGACTACTACGCTGATCTGTTACACAAGTTACAGGAATATATTTAGCACAAAAGACCAGGTTTGACTCGAAAAAAAAAATCTTTCACCAAGACAACGCAAGGGTTCACACATGCGTTAAGGCAATGGCAAAAATCAACGAATTACACTACGAATTATTGCCCCATCCACCTTATTCGCGTGACCTAGCACCGTCGGACTTCCACCTGTACCCTAAGGTCAAAACTTTTTTAGGCGGACAGAAATTTGAGACGAATTATGCCGTTATAATTGCTGTAGAGGAGTATTTTGCCGGCCTGGAAGAAATGCATTTTATAGAGGGCATAACTGCTTTGGAGCGAAGATGGACTAAGTGCGTAGAGCTTACAGGAGACTATGTCGAAAAATAAAAACCACTTCATTACGTTAAACTGAGTATTTCTTTCCTAGGCCAGGTACTTATCATCCCGCCCTCGTATCTTCTATTCCGTTTTTGTTCTATATTTTAGTGACAAAAACGTATTTTACGTCAAAATCCGGGAATAAGGTTTCTAATGCAGTTAGCGTGAGTGCCTCGTCAGAAAAAATATTTCTTACAACCACTTTAGGGGTCGTCAATCACGTGAGGGACCCTGTTGGGATGATTGATAAATTGCCCCCCAATAGAGGCCTTTTTTCTATAACCGGTTGACAGAATGAGTAATAATATTGTTTGGCGGAACTCCGACGCGATTTTAATGATTTATCAAATAAACTCCTTTTAGAGAACATAATTTATCGTCGTCTGCTCTTGTCGCGATTATTATCCTGATTCGGTCTTTAATAGTTGTTTTTTTTTGTAGTTTTCATGAAAATATAAAGTCTGTCCTTCTCGTTGTTTGTTCGCGATAATCTTGGAATTTACTAGATCGATTTTGTTACTGTTTACACTGCTGTGCAGGTGTATTTACTCCGGATGGTTACAGAATACTTTTTATCGAAATTGTTTCCGGAATTGTTGAATTGTCAATCGAATTGTTGAAAAATTAAGCATGTATGGCGATCTATTTAGATAATGGTACGGTATACGGTAGGAACATTATATAAAAATCATTCGAGATATACTCGCACTTACCTATCTAAGCACACTAACAAACAATTAAAACAATGGTAGGGGAACAGTGCACGCTGCATTCCCACAGCCGCTGGACGCACTCAACTGGCCACGTTACCCTTCTCTCACCTTGAAATGTACTGCACTTCCTATTTTATCGTATTCCCTCAATGTACGTACGTGTTTCGGTAGTGAATGAGATATGCCCGAGTCCATGCCCATCCTATTCTATCCCTCATTTTCACAGCTCTTTCTCCCAATCCAATTCTTAATCTACAAAGGTGGGCAGCGCATCAGGAGGCGTGCCAACGGTTGCCATTCTGAACTGATGTTGGCATGTATAGGGGATATCTATGGACGACAATATCCACTTACCATCAGGTGGACTGTATGTTCGTCTGCCGCCTTTTTCTATAAAAGAAAACATAAAAAATAATGTTAAAGGAATATGTTAATTAAACGCCAGACGTGGATATTGTATAATTAAAATTGCAACCAGCCCTTTCAATATCCGCTGCTGTACATGAGCTTCCTTAGGCACATTCTCTTTTATATGAGGGATATATGGCTCTAAAAACGACAAACTGACCAAGCGGGTTAGCGAGTCCACTTTTTAGAGGTGATGTATAAATGTATGTACGAGTATGTATGATGATTTGTGATCCCTGGGGCTTGTGTTAGCCGCTTTTGTTGTCCTTAGTCGCCGTTTACGGCGCCCACGGGAAGAGAGGGGGGAGGTACTATAGCTGATAGCCGAGAGAGGTATTCTATAGCCGACCGACACCGCACGACACATCGTTAAAATTAGTCATATATTAGATAGATAAACTCTCGAACACCGATACATGTTACTGAAAAAAAGGTTCCGAATAAAAATTGTATTTATATAATTATCTACCTATTGAAACTACTCCTTACTTAGTTATAAAACCAATACACTCTACCGATCTACCAATACGATGGAGTATAGGCATCAGCTTCTAGTATACACTAATCTATTTCTAGTATAAACTGATCTGTTATATACTTTTTATCTTATTTTTTATTATTATTTAGTCCACAAGCAGTTGTTACAATAATACACTAAATAAACACGAGTATATAAGTATAAAAACTATCTTAACTAAATTCACAATTGACTCCGCGTGCATTCATGGAGTATTTGTTCATAGTGTAAATACAACAATTTTAAAGTTAAGAGTTTATTTTATAATGTAACAATTTATACATGTTATCTGAGCACATGGACAAAATTGCTGCTGGCAATTGCCGTTGATAGACGTCAACACCTGACGTCAACCAAATAAATAAGATTCTTTCAAATAATTTCGACACCCAAAAATCCTAGCGGCCAGTTTCTATCCGCTTTTTTTTCTATCCAAGCGGCCCACATGATGGTAAGTGGCTACCGCCGCCCATGGGACACCTACAACACCAAGGGATATGCGGATGTGCTGCCGGCCTTAATGTCCCATACATTAAAGCAAAATGAAATAAAGTCGGACCAGTAACTTCCAATATTAGATTGTTCTAACAGACGTTAATAGACAGAGTTTGTACTTTTAAAACATGGACATTTATCTTCGCAGCGACGAAGATAAATTCTCGGGGTTACCGCAGATTCTGCTCATTTATCAAATTCTTTGAAGATGTTTGTTACTTAGTTAATGATAAATCAAGTTGAAGGTCGGAGTTTTTACCAGATCAAACGAACTTGTTTCCATACATATATATATATATTACTATATTAACTAAGTTTGATAATCAATCTCGATGTAATCAAAGTTACGTCACCGCGAGAAGATTCTGTAGTATTTTTTCTGTCTACTTACCAAATAAATTGGTGACGTTTGTGAGTTCTTCAGCGTAGGTACTCCTACTTTCTGTAGCAATTTGCTTTTAAGAACTTTGGGAAAGAGACCTTGCTTTTTGTTTTTATGTAACCTCTAGTTTACATGCAATCCACTTCCACGGTAGTGATCAGGGAAGTGAGCAGCGCGAGTATGTACACACGTCCCTCGCGCTGACACTGCTCATGCCACTGCCGCTGCCTTGCGCTTCCGTTGTTGGCGATTTTTTACGCGGACTTAAAAAGGAGGGCAGCGAGAGCAGCAGGAAGTGTTTACATACCGCCCTCTCGCTCACATACCGTCCAAGGATAAGTACTTATAACGTTCTATTGCGATGGACTACCATCATCCACCATCGATTCTTGTGACGACCCACTGCAAGGCTTGTCATCTCGCACAATCTTCTGCTCTTCTCACTGAGCCATTGCAGGCAAACTTCTTCAAGTTGTTTGTCCCCGTTTCTCTCTTTTTAAGAAGCAGTTCTCTCTCTGTGCGTAAAGAAGAACTCTGAGAAAATAAATAGCATTTCTCTCTGTGCTTCTTAGTACGAGTTCTCCATACAAGAACTCGTCTACTCTATTGCGGCTGCTGGTTTCAACCTGCATTGTCTTTTAAATTATTATTTTAATTTATTATATATTTTATGTATAATATTTGCTAGGGGTTTAGTAAACCCCCTGATTTAAGTCTCAATATGCTATGAAATCATCTTATGAAGGTTCCTTGAAAATTAAGATAACTTGCAAGATGGAATCAGGGGGCACGTTAGTGTCAAAACTACCGAACACTGCACCCTTTTCTCGAAACAACTAAGCGTATTTTTATACTAAATATTGTTCAAGAAACTATAATTATTTAGCTTTCGTTATTATGTTTCAAACATTCTCTTTTCGCAGGTGGTCACACGGTTTGCTCTTCCATCAAGCGATAGTGGACTGCTCTCGAGCAGCCATTCTCCTGCCATTAGGAATCGCTATGTTCCGCTGCCAACCTGTTTACAAGTGTTCCTTAGTTGAAACTGCTTTTTTATTATTGGTAAGTGCCATTTCTTCACGAATTATGACGCAGCAATACTAGAGTAGAGAGTACTAGAGTAGCAATACTAGGGATGACATCTTATTATTAAAATATTAATAAGTTTGATGATGCCTATAGTAGCCTTCATTCAACACGAATTGATTAACAATGTCGAAACAATTTTTATTTCGTACCAGTCGAAGAACATTCATAGATCTATTGGTAATTCTATATCTGTGATTTTTACATTGTAAAGAAAGTCAGACAACAATAAAATACTGAAACCGTCATATCTTCCTTTTGTAATAATTTACGATAAAATTTTGGTAAAACATAAATAAAAGAAACTGAAAGAAAACGTCGAAAGTAAGTCTTCGAGAAAGTTAAACGACAGTTCTTATATGTCAGCTTCTTTTTCTTTGGAAATATAAGAAAATAATATTTGTTAAATGACACGATGATAAAAAATATCAGAAGTCGTCTGTTACAGAAAATAACAAAGATTTCAAAGTAAATATAAGAAGACGTCTTTGTTCCAAGATTAAAAGGAATTTCTGTTCACAAAGTTGATATATTGGCACTTATCTTCAGATCTTCAGACGGCTATAAAAGAGCCCAGTGTAATCCCGGTCGGTTAACATTGATGGTATCTCAAAAAGTTCGTTGTAATTTATCGCCAGAAAAAGTATTCGCTTGAAACATGTTTTAAAACCAAAGTACTTAATTATCAAAGGTATTTATGTTGTAGGTAACCGTATCTACAGTAAACATGCTCACGACTGTTCTTAACGACAGCCCCATTTTCCCCGAGAACGAAGAAGAGCAAGCTGATCTGTCAGCACCATTACTGATGGACAGTCCTCAGGTGACAATTTATGATTTATGGTATTAAAACAATTAATTTTAAAATATTTATTATTAATATTCTTCTTGTTTCAGTGCGTTCTTTTCGGAACATTTATGATATGGTTCGCGTCGATCACGATAAATCTTGGACCGACCTTCTTATCGGGGGCTTTAGCTGCCAGCGCGGGTTCTTACAGTTCCTACGGACCAGCCCCTTCTTGTCCTTTGGTTCGAGGGCCCTACAGACATTACGTGCTTAATGCCCTTTGGATAGGCGTTAACTGCGTCTGCGTAGGGCTGACACTTTTCCATTTGAAGAAGCTCCACCGTGATCTGACTAAGGTTTGCGACTTGATTTATTTGATCCTTAGCCGAGACCAGATGGCATGGAGAAGTTCCGCGACAATAGTATAATATTAAGGCTTTGTTGACTTATTTGCATCATGTCATGCATATTTTTTCTTTCATTTGTGAAGTTGACACGTTTTGTTGATAACAGTTTCACGGGTGGAAAAACAAATTTGTGGTCAACTCATATTCATTCACATCCAGCCAAACTTCTCCATGTTCATTTGACTGTATTGCAAATATCGTCATATCATCCACAGCTTTATACGACCCAACTAGTAATAGCGGTTGTAAAACACATAAAAGTTCTGTAGTGTCGCTAGCGTTCACAGTCGAGAAAGTCGTCAGCTTAATCTGTTTTACAACTAAACTACAATGCGCCCAGAAACTCGTTGGAACTCACAAAGGCACCCACATAATTTGAAGTTGCCGTAACATCCTGCATACGTTTTAGACTTGTTGTTGGAATGGGATTTTTGTTGGTATTCTGCCAATAATCCATGCGGTCCGTGAATAAGATTTAAATTTTCGGAAATTTTGAAATTATACCTTTTTTATTGTCAGAATAAGGTAGTGTCTACTTCGTGCGTCAAAACGCTTTCCTTTTCTCAAAATTGCGGAATTTGTTCGGTAATTTAAATCTTATCGCATGCAGGCTAACGTAGAAGCAGTTCGAGTAGCTGGTCTAGTTACCACGCTTGTCAGCATGGCAGGAGACAACAGGCGTATGGATTCGCTGCCAAACAGCGTTGGACCAAGGGTATGTACGCATGCGTGTGTGTACCTATGTAACATTTTCGTAGCACTCTTGTAGATAGTTCGTAGACATTCGTAGCATGATATAGGAGTAGATGTAGGCTACTACATAAACGTAGCACTTTTAATGTTTATTCATAATCCTGGTGAATTAAAACCTATAATAAACTAAACTAAATAAACGCTACCTGTTAGATTTTTATCTAAATCAATTTTTACCTAAAGGTTTGCCTTAAAGTATTTTCTAAATTATATTTTAACAGTTAAAAAATCCTTTGAAGCTTTAAAGAAATTGCTATTCCTTTATATTTCCTAAAAAAAAATAGTCTACATTTTGTACCTATTTGTAAATTATCTAGTTGTAAAACCACTATTGCAATGTATGTGCGACTAGCAGCTGAAACCTTGAAACACGTACAATTGTGGTACATTAATTGTATTATTGTACTTTTATTGATTGTTATTTTAATGAATAGCGAGTTACTTTAGTAATTATTATGAGATAGTTAGCTGATAGTACTCGGAAACAATTCTCTAGGAGACCTTACTGATTGGACAATGGACTATTAATTAAGAACAATTATGATATAGCTTCATACGACGTCGCAAAAATTACAAATATCGGTCAATAAAAAGCCTGTAATGTATGGCTGTGATATCTTTTCTGCTATGCAATGATATTCGTCTTTAATTTAACTGGTACTGCTGCTATTCTCACGCCCATTGCTATCATGCATTTCAAAAATCTTCGATAGTAATACAGAAACCTTCTTACAGACTGTAGATGGAGCTCTCGCCGATGGTCAATGCCGCACTGTGGGCAGTTCAAGTTTGCCTCTTGGTGGCGGACGTCGTCTTCGAGGATACTTGGCGAGGGTTGAAAGGGAGGGGGTTCGCCGTGTGCGAATGTTCCTCGTCATAATTGCAGCTTATGTGCTGTTTTGGGGTCCACTGTTCATAGTGACGTTGCTTCACCATCCGACGTTAACGTCGCATATAGCGTATGAAGTAAGTAGCTCATTTTTGTTAGAGCTTCTGAAAAAGCAATTCGGTACAACTGACGGTAAAGCGTCGATTACATGTGGTTTAATAAATAATGATCCCGTATAAACAGTTTTAAGACCCTGTATAAGTTCTGTCGGAACTTATTGGATGCCTGGTTGCAGATTTTTGCGACCAGCTGACCACTAGCTCGAAGGGAGTTATATGGAGCCCCTAAAAATTGTTCACATGCGGCGTTGCGCTTACGCATATCTTGAAACTGCTTTACCGACCGACCGTCCAGCCCTGCGGCCGCTAATAATTCTCGCCTCTAACCATACGGGAACACTTATTAATGATCAATCATTATCACGACCAATCAAACAAACTATTTTTGAATAACTGAAGTAATTTTAAATTAGTAATAATACCTCACCAAGTCGACGTTCGCGGGCCTCCTATCTTTTTATAGTCACCAGAGAACTTAAATCGAAACCTTCAAATTTGCTACCATCGATTTGCTTCTCATTCAGTGTTTTTAATTGATCGTTCAATTTTTTTAAACATTTCACGTGAATGACTTATGTTATTACGACTCACTCCTCTAAGGCCTTATCGATCGATTGCGGTAGATCGTATTGTCGTGTGTCTTAACCAGCAGCAACGCTACCACGGAACCTGCCGCATCACTATTATCTATTCACAGTAATAAAAAGGTGACCCAGGCAGGCGAAACCGGTTGGCGAGTCCACTTTTTTAGAGGTGATGTAGTTCCTCAGGGCTTGTGGTAGCCGCTTTATTTTCCCTTAATCCATTTTTAAACACCCACAGGAAGAGATGGGTTGGTGCTATTCCATAGCCGACAGCACACGGCACACTTCCGTAAGCCAAATGAACATAAACCAATATTTAATTGGGGAAACCTTTTTGGAATGGCATTTACCACCAACACCATGTGTCATTCTACTCCTGGATATAGGCCTCTCCTAAGTACAGCCACTATACATGGTCTTCTCATTCAGCCACTATCGGCAACTTTCTTTTAGTCGTCAGTTTATTTTTATTATTTTTATGTTGTACATTTGCATAAAACTGAATCATAAGGATGTATTATACCTTAAATTATTACAGGTGTACACAACTTTTTTTTATTATCATCACTGTTATCTAGTATTAGACTGAATAGGGAATAATTGCAACTTCACTTTCAAGGAATTATATTAACAATCACAGTTACTGCTCTATCATCAAAACAAAATTATTTGTAATAATATCCGAAACTTTCATTTCGGATTCGATTTCGGGTTCGAATAGTGTTTTATTTTCGATATCCGATACTTTCGGTTACGATTACGGAGCGGTTACGATTGCCCTACTATTTACTAAATTTTATAGCAAAAGTTCTTACGTTTGATGTTTGAACTTTACTCAAAAAAAATAAATATTTTCCGTGTCATCTCTTCCGTTGTTTATATATCGTTAACAGTGTTGCCTTCAAAAGTATCGCAGGTGTTTTAAGCGCAACATTGTTTACAGGTCATTAGAAGAACTGACGAATCACTGCTCATATTTCATATAAAATATAAGAGAAAAACAAACCTCATATCATTTTATATCCATAGGTATGTAAGTACGAGTACACGGTAGCAATTTTTCATTCAACAGGATACACTTCATTATATTCCCTGACAGGATCCTTTCTAAGGCTTCTTACATCATTCTTGCAAGTGTTCTTTCTTCTGCAAGCATTCTTTGACAGTATTCAATATCGTTAGATATATTTTCTAATGTAATACATATATCAGTAAACAAAATTATAGCGGTTACAATTCTAACACAAGAAAGACACACATCAAAAGGTCCTTAAAGTATCGGTCAATCGAGCATTGGCACAGATACAGAGGCTTCTTTGCAACTCGTTATCAACTTATTCAATAAGCGGATAAATTCAATAAGCGGTTGAATAATAAATCTATTTATCCCATCCCGTGGATGTTGTAAAAGGCGACTAGGGGATAACAAAGCCGCTACTACAAGTACTAAAGAGCTACACCACCTCTAAAAGAGTGAAGTCGCGGTGTTTAAGTGGTGTTTTAAGGCTATACATCCTTCATGCATAAGACAATGTGTACGAGATGGCCCATGTCCTGCAGTGAATAATAAAAAGGCTGATGACGGTACGTGCCGGGGATTGAACCCATAACCTAACAAACTTGAATCGAGAGTAGAAAACTGTATAAACAAAAGATACAAAAGCGAAGGTAATTTAGAGACCGAGACTTTCTTTAACCTTTCGTGCTTCCATTAAACTGAAAGCGCCTGACTGGCAATTGAGTCACTGTTAAATCGTTTTAATTCGTTTAAAATAATTTTATTGGTATTTATTAAAAAGACCACCAGAGTTAAACATTTTGTATTACGTTTCACGTTCTAACCGGTATGCATAGAACTGGCTCATTCTAAATTGAAGGCAGCTCACGCAAGAATGGGTTGCATGGAAAGAAAAGGTTACTTAGCCTACTTACAGATGATGAGTTTCGGGTAAGCGTTACTGAAATAGATTTAACGGCTAAGACCCAGACTTTTCGTGTGAAAATCTGATGGTAGCTTATTACTTGAAACTACCTCGAAATTGTGGAACGACGTGTCCTACACCATAAAAATGCAAATACAATTTAGCGGCACAATTTAGTTAAAATAACAGTTGTTGGTTTTGTATTGGTTTTGTAGTTGTTCTATTAATTTCTGTAATCCTTCTGTGTAACGTGTAGTCCTACATAGAGGTCTCATCGTACTTTTGAAGCTGTTTTATACGCTGGTTGAACATAGTCTCGACCAATGAGATTAATTTGATGTTTTATAAAACAATGGTGTATATCTTTTATAGTATGGGGGGATATGTCCAACATTATTGATAGATAAATAATGTGATGACGTCTGGTTTGAGAATAGCATCACCGCATCACTTCGAGTAGGTGTCGTAGATAAAAGGTGACTAAGAGATAACAAAGCCGCTGCCACAAGCCCTGAGAAATTACATCACCTCTAAAATAGGGGCCTCGCCAACCTGCTTGACCAGCGTGGTGGCCATACATCCTTCATGCATCTAAATGCATCTAAATTTATCGCAACATCAAATAGAGATATCATAAAAATAAAATTAGAGTCAAAGAAAAAATGTTATGTTTTATAGTTGGAGGTCTACATTATGATTATATAATAATGTGCGCGAGGAGGTCAATATCTAGCAGAGGGCAATGAAAAGGGCTGATTAATGGTTTGAGTACGGTTTCGTCATGTTTATTGGTCACAGTATTATACAATATAAAAGCAGTCCAGCTCCAGCTGTTTTACAAGAACTGTTCCCAGGAGATATCGTTCTATAAAAGACTGTATTCTTCAACAGATGTACTTCCAAATTACGTTACACATCTCGTATGTGCACGCGGCTGTCAACCCCCTGCTGTTCCTGGCGTTGCACCGAGCGCTGCGTCGAGCGACGCTACAGCTGTGCTGCGGTTGCTGCGTCCATTGGAGTCAGTTCGTGCTGGCTCTTACAGCTGCTGGTAAGTCGGGGTATAAGTTGAATGAGTACATGTATATGTTCAAATCTGTATACAGGCTGTATCCAAATTTTTCCCGGAGCCTGAAACCATGGATTCTGTTCACGATTCTTAGTTTATGGACATGAAGATTTTACAAAAATTTTTTTTGTGAAAACGATTGTTTTTTAGATTTCACTTAATTTTTTCATTCACATTTGCTAAATATAAAGCCTAAGGTTTAGATATTAAAAAAAACACGTTTACGTTAGTTACGTAACTAAGAATCATGAAGATGGTAAACTTTATACCTGAAGGTTGCCAAATGAACTGCCATCTAATGCTTTTCCGCTATGTTGCGATGGAGGCTATTCAAGAAATAATTGTGAACAGGATTTTGGAAGGTCGGCAGCACATCCCCCCTGGTACAGCAGGTGTCCATGGGCGGCGGTGAAAATTTACCATCATGTGGTCCGCTCGCTCGCCTGCCATCTCTTCTATAAATAAAAACTTCGTAAATGTTTGGGCACAACATGAATGTGCACATCTGTATATGTGCAGACAAACGGTTTATGAAGACTATGTTGCGGATTAATGGAAACTAAGATGAAACTTTACCGTTTTAAGATCTGAACTCAATGTCTACATGAAATGCAGCAAACTGCCTGGAGGTTTTGCAACTAGGTCCTGAGACCCGAGTTTTCTTACCAGCCACGGGATGTAATACTTAAGAAGTCTTACTCTTTTAGCCCAGTCACCACTAGCGCCATCTTCCTTCTCGCCTGCGGCCACGTCTCCAGAGCCGCCACCTGCGCCTCCTCCGCCGATGTCTCACCCGGCCCCGCCGAACCCCGCGCCGCCTGCGCCTCACACGATGATGGTAATTACCTCTTATATGTAAGTGTTGACACCGTAATACGTGATTTCAATCACTTGCACAGCCCCGCACGTATACCTTATAGAATCCTTCACGTGTTCAATGTCAACTTCAATTAAAACAATATTGCATGAGAATTTCAGGAGTCTGTCGAGTCTGTCGAGTGGTTCCTTTAGACTCTTAGTTACCTTTACAGTAAAATTATCTCCAAATCTCGATCTCAGAGTTGGGAGGTTGACGAGTGTGATGCAGAGAGTATGTCGAGTGCACGTGTGCAGGGAGACGAGGATATGATGGGGGAGGTATGGAGCAGCGGCGTGCGACGGCCGCCGCGCTCTCCGAGCCCCCTGCTGCCAGCTATCTAAGCGCCGAAGACCCGCTCTCCTTCTGCGGTCCCTCAAGACGCACAACTCGCGCGAGTTGCGCAACATATCCCCAATATGGCTGCAATTATTGTCCATACCAAGATTATGGTGTAAATATACGTAGTCCAAGAAAGTCAACGAGTTGTACATACTGTTAGTGTATTTGTAGTTTGTGATGGTGTTTAGAAGTAAATATATAATTATTATGAAGAATAAAGGGTAATTTCACACAAAATTATTATTATGTAATTAAATAATTGTAGTCATATAAAATACGAAGAATAGATCTAATAAGACACATTCAAATGTAAGTTTTATCTTCAATGTTACGATAGAAAACTCTTCCTAATGTATAATAATGTGTATGTTTAATGAGTCTTACAATGTAAGAAATATGGAAAGCTCAATTCTAAAAATCGACATAGCGAAACATTTATTGATACTGCACCAACTTATTGTATAATAATTGAAAATTATGGAAAATACATAGATTGGAATGATTATAAATATATATTTTTACGATATTAAATGCATCTAAATTATACGGAACACCAAATAGAGATATCATAAAAATAAAATTAGAGTCAAAGAAAAAATGTTATGTTTTAAAGTTCTAAAAGTACATTATAATGATGACTTATATAATACTAAAAAACATATCGAAGCTGTCGCATATTGCAAATTAATTTTATTTAGAAAAATACAATATTATTGCGTATAAGTTATGTTTTCATTTATTTCATGTTTTCATGTTAGTGCTATTGAACCTTAACCTCAACCTTTTTAGACTCGAGCTTAGGATTTAGGATAAGGGTTAGGACCATCAGACATTAAAAATTTGGACTATAATGCTCACTATCCTTTAACGGTAGTCTTAAAACTTTATTGGCGCGTCTTTTTTCGTTTCTTTACGCAAAAAAGGTGCCAGACGAGCATACAGTCCACCTGATGGTAAGTGGATACTGTCGTCCATAGACATCCGCAATACGTGCCTACATCAGTCTAGAATGACAAATGTTGACATGCCCCCGGATGGACTGCCGACCTTTGGACATATAGGAATGGATTTGATGAGTGTTGGGAAAATGAGGAGAGATAGGATAGGACACTCAACACTCGAGCGCTTAACGCTAATTTTTACAACACTAGTTGTACTGTATTAATTTTTATAAAAATATATGTGACTGCTTCAATATCGTATCAGTATCTACCACGTAGCCGATTTTATTACTCTTATCTCGTAAATTCTATCTATCTATGAAGACTGATTACTTTTAATTTGTTTCGTCTTCGTCTTTATTATAGTTATACAATTGTTTTAGTACTAACTCCTGCCTTTTAGAGTTTGTAGTAGAAAATATTTTATGGTCTTTCTAGTACAGTTCAACTAATATGTTTCTGGTATTTTCTATACTATTCCGTTTTCTATACGTTTCCTAGATGTTATGTACGAAATATAATAACATTTTAATTATTGTGTTCCTTTTAAGTAGACATTGAATAAATATTATCAGATAAGTATATTTTATTAAGTTTTTTTTCTTATACTAGTGTATTATTAATTAAAATCAAGTACTATGAGGAAAAAATACTTTTTTTCGAATTTGTGTAATTTCTAAAAAGTATTATGAATGTAAAAATTGTAAAATTAAAAGAAATAAATAGAGAACACCGTGTAAATAAATGTGACATAAAATAAAATCGTCCTGTTTATAATTTAATAATAATATACAATCTATATTATAGTTCTAATATATACTGTATAATTGAAGGTTGTAAATTTATTAAATGTAATGTAACAGAAATCTATAAAGCAACAACAACGGATAAAAATAAAACGAATTATTAAATGTTTGATTTGTTTTATTTCATATGCTAATAAATACGAATTAATGCGGTTGCGCAAAACAAAGTCTATAACAAATAGGTATAGGTAATAATATTAATAATATATATTGAACAAAATTATACAGAAGTAAATAAATATAATTCGTGTTTGTAGAATCTATATGCAATATGTCACCTATCGATTTTTTTTCATTAAAAATATAGTTTTGGTTGGAATCTCGACTTAGTTCGCAGATAAGTTATCTTGCCGAAATAACGCAAAACATGAAATATGTCAACTGATTTTAAATATATAAGCGTTCTAGCAAAAAAAATAATATTTAAGGTAATAAATAAAAAAAATACAAACTTAAAAGTTTTATTGTTCCATCTAAAGCGTAGCGTACTTCCATCTTCTTAGCTCTCATTTAATTAGTCAGTACACAGGCATACAGGTATTATATTACAGTCCCTACGTATAGGCATAAGATTAGCAAATAATACAAGTATAGAAGAAGGGTATTTCCATTTTGCGTGTCTCAAAAGCCGCGAAATAAACACAACCCCCCTCAGCCCGTAATGTCCCTCTGTCACCTACGGATGTCGGCAGTCACTTGTTTAATAATTTATAAAAAAATTGGTATTTTAATTATATAGTTATAATTAATTAATTATAAAAACATGAAATCGTTTTTTTTTTACATAGTATTGTAAAAATGCAAGGTGCCATCAAAGTCCAATTCAAAATGCTTCACGGTTTTACTATACACGTTTTAGCACCCGGGTTTGCTTGATTTATTACTTTGATTTCATTGATTTAATTTTTTAAACCTCATAAGTTGCACACAAGAATGGTACAGATAATAAGTAGGTACGGTAGGTACTTAGGTATAAATTTAGGTTAGTATCTTCGATTTAAATTACACTAGATTAAGTACATATATATTTAGATTTAAGTTTTCTTAAAACTAAATACTAAGGCGTTAGGCGGCGGGGTACGAACTTGACGGGCGGCTCGTATGATACGACGCAAAACTGTATTGCCACCTTGAACGCGTTCGGCGCCCGAGTTTCATTTCTATACATGTATTATTTATTATTTTTATGGCACTGGGTAATAATGTGGCCTCTATGTGGCGCGGCGCAACGCGCACGACTAGTGTAGAATAAAAGATAGAATACAATAAATCAGGATTCGTAAAAATCCTATATTTATAATAAATATCGAAATATATTTGATATAATATATATCCGATATATATCATGTATATAAAAAAGACGCGAATTTCATTCTGTAAGTGGTTTTAACATGTCAAAATTTTTAAATGAAACTGAGCTTGATTAATAGACTTATTTATTGTAAATATCAATTAATACATATCATGATATATATCAGTGAACCCTGCTATAAATTAACAATAAGTTATATTATAAAAAGGCTATAGTAAATACTGTTAGAATCGATTCTACTCTCAATAGGTACCAAGCAACCTTTTGCAAGTATTTACAGCTTTTGCGTTACATATATCCGTGACACGTCGTATAAATAGGTATATAATAATAATTGAGTATCCGTAACCCTCTACTATAATTTATTAAGGGAGGCCTGTGTCCTATAGTGGGACGCTATAGTCTGATATCTATATACAATAATAACTTATCAACGCTTTAAAAGAACTAATCAAACAAAGCAATTTGATTACCAGTTTCATTTTATAATAAAATTAAAGCGGTAATAAAAGTTGGGGGAAAGATAACCTCAACATATCTCTCAAACCCGACCCGGTATCGTTGAGTTTCTACTTTTCAATTACCTGTTACTAACTCCGCAGCGAAGGGAACATTTTGGGAGGAAACTTACTTGTACGTGGCCAACAGTTAAAGCAGAAGCTGTGAATAAATCCACAAACTGTTTAGACAGAAAGTAGACAGCACAAGTGTATTGATATGGGCGCATCAGCGAAAGGTCGCAAGGTCGGCGGCGCCCCCGCAAGCCCCCTGTTGTTGCAGGTGTCCATGGGCGGCGGTAACATTTACTATCACGTGGGACCGCTTGCACATCCGCCCACTTCTCTATAAAAAAAACAGCCAGTCTAATACATATACAAATGAATGCTCAACTCTTTCCAATATTGAGTAATTGCACAAAACTAACCAAGAGGTCAGTATTCTCCACCAAGAACTCGCCCTGGAATACGGTCTTTTAGAACAAGATTGCCTTATAGTAAGTACATACCGGAGCCGGTGCTCGATAACGACAGTGCAAAGCTACGACATCGTGGTGACGGACTGGACACAGTCTCGTGTGTTATTAGTGGACATAATTGTCCTGCATGACGAGGTCCTCCTGAAACCGGAAACCCTCGAAAGAAGAAGATATCTCGACCGCCTGGTCGAGATATCTATGAGATCACCGACATGTGGGGCATGACATCGACTGAAATGATCCTAGTCGTCTTGTCCGGAAACAGGTTAGTCTCCACCAGATTACCTTGAAACTAACTAACTATCAGAACGAACTGAACTGAAGACTACCTTGAAATGAACTGTATTTCCTACTTTAACGTATTTCCCCAATAAAAGGGCAATCATATTAATTATACACTGTAGTGTATAATACGATTCTAATTAACTTTAATGGCTCATCATCAAACTTAACCGAGATATGAACAAAAACTATTTTATTGCCAAATTTAATTTCAATTCATTAATAAATTTCGTTATATCCAATATATATACTCGTATATGACCATGATATAACTCAAAACTTATATGAATTTTCGTCGATATGTAGTGAAATATTCCGAAATTCGAGTCGTGTTCTCCGCAATAGGTAGATTTTTTTTTCGATATCTTCCTAAAAAGCCTTGGGCATGTGATAATAATATCCAGCAAACTGCACAGGACTCGTGTGGTGAATTATTTCCCCGAAACCTACTCGTGAATGGGTGAAGAGACCTGTTACTTGCAGTGGTGCGTTATAGTTTGGTCGATTACTTATACATATAGATAGGTACTATTTAGATTCGACAAAATTTCATTAAATAGAATTTTATTAAATAAGTAATATATAAGTGTTGCTACACGATTGACGATTTCTTGAATGATATAATTTTAATTGATCCATAAGTGCATTAGCATTGGACTTTAATTAGTTAATACAACATTGACATGTACATATTGACATATATATATTATAATAATACATATTGACATATACATAGTAATCTAAGAAGGAACAATTTGATATGTATGTACATTTTACTTACATTAATACAAAGAATCCCTTATTTACTAGAAATGAATTAATAAAAGAATTGTATTACATAGTATAGTGTAGTCACATTATTTCACATAAAATTGTGATTTTGTAATAATAATTAAATAATTAAATTTTATAATTGTAATTGTAAGTTACGTTATTATAATAATAAATCATTGTACGCCCAGAGAGGATACTAATGTACTTGTAACATCTCTTCATCTGTAATTATGATGATGAATTAGGATGAATTGAAATTGAAACATTTTAATTTGTTATTATAATAACCCTCTAGCAAAATCATCTTGTCTATACGGAAAAATGTATAGGTATTATAGTAATCTACCAGAATCCCGTAAAGCGTACTGAATTTTCCACTTTACCTCATTCCCCCAGTGATGTACGTGTTTCAGTAATGAGTGCAATATACCAGAGCCTACTGCCATCTCATGCTATTCTATCTCTGCCCATTTCTCGAACTTTTTCTACAAATTAATTCCTATATCCCCAAAGGTTGGCAGCACATTCGGGAGCGTGTCAACGTTTATCATTCTGGATTGATAAGTACGGATGTCCATGGACAGCAGTATCCTCTTACCACCAGTTGTATTGTATGCTCATCTGCAACCATCTTTCTATAAAAAAATATAGCTCAAGACGCCAAAAAGCCGTAAAACCTGCAATATACACTCTTGTTTAATGCAGAAATAAAAGCAAAAGTAACAGAGGACTGAATGGAGAGAGTTTTTCACATCAATAATGAAATTACGAGTCGATGAAACAAATCCCCTCTATAAATACCGTTCGTACTTTTAACATGCTGCAGACAAGCAATATTGATTTTTATCGCGCTACCAATAAGACACATGGCAATATTAGTGAACTGTCTTATTTAAATTGGCGTGCTATAAATAAAGTCTTAAAACAGTCGTGTCATTGAATTAATTGCCATACTTTGATGTCGAATGATAATGGGTGGAGTAGAGCGAGGGAACTCAATTAGCACGAAACTGAGAGTATAAGCCAGCCAGCTGTGATGAAGTAAACTTTTAAATTGAGTAAGATACGTCTACGAAAACTTTTGTCTTATATAATAGAGAGAAATGAGTGTCAGACTTGATAAGAAGCTGTTTGGAATACCAAACATACTCGAAATTATGGAAATTGATGAACTTACAGGTATGACGATCCTTTACTTTCTTGGGAACGGAATGGAAACAATCTCTAGCAACTCTCACTTACATCCGAAAACATTTTCAATCTTCTGAAAACTGGGATAGGAGTTACGTCTAGAAGCTGGTTGGATACGACATCGCCCTCTCAGTTGCAATAACTATAGGTACCTACTCTATTCTTTGACGCATGAGACAAAAGATAAACAAAAGTGTAAAGAAACTGAGTGAGTCTTTAGTTCTTGTTTAGTTTCTATTTAACATATAGGCTATAACATGCAACCTTAAAATGCTAATGCATGCTAAAAAATGCTACCAAAATGCTAGGAATTCCCAAGAAAATGCTACTGTTTCAAACTACTGCCTTTTTTATTTGCCTTTTGTCTCGTGCCACAATGAATGTGGTTGTTTCTTTGATTGATTTAACACAGAAACCTCATTTAAAAAGCATGTTAATACATGTTTGCTTTAGTGATCGCTTTGGAGATAAGGACTCCTGTTATACTTTTCGTGTTACTTACTGAAATTGTCTGTTTGCAACATGTGTTGGTATATAATAAGGAGTTTATCTATAATGTTTGAAAGGTAGGGTCAAGATTGCTTCTTCACTCTGTGCTAGATAGGGACCTACGATAATTTCATCCCACACTCTCGAAACGAAAGGTACTGCGCTAACACCAACCTAGTAATTACGCAATAGCATACTTTTGTGTGTTCCACAGTACCTAAAAATAGTAATAACGTAACTCGTTACTATTATTTTTAATTAACCTGAAATACTGAGTATACTATTGAACTCTCTCTTCAAAGTTCTTTTCAACTTTCTTCGTGGTGCTTGTTTGCTGTTGGTCTCGCGGTAATAGTTGTCTTAGATGGAGTTTACCATCCACTTAGGGCTGCAATCTCAAGCGACCCGAGTCTGAGGAGAGTGCCTCTAGCCCCCCTCCGTCGCTACGGGCCTGGCACCCTCTGCGGGAAAACGGCCCCATTCAAGACGAACTTGAACAGGAGTCGCGACGACGAGAAAGCGGCTCCTCCCGAACACCACATCTTCCGCGACCGACAGAGACCGCGGGATTCAGTGCTGGGCTATTTCCTGTTCGCTCGCCGCTACTAAGGAAATCCTGGTTAGTTTCTTTTCTTCCGCTTACTAATATGCTTAAAGGCGGGTGATTCTTCCTGATCTGAGAGGCTAACGATGAAAATCGAGGCAGACGCTATATCCGTCATCGGCAGCGTGTCGCGCGCAGCGACGACAGTGAATGCACACACTGCCGTCGTGTTTTGTTACAGGAAGTATTTTGTTCGATAAGGCCCGGATAGACGTATCAATCTCGGATGGTTTCCGTGCAGAGCAGTGCGATTCTAATTAACAAACAACAATCAACGTTTTCGACATTGGAATACGATAAAAAATTCACCAACACACCCATCAATCATCTAGCGAGTTAAAGCTCATGTAGACGCAGGGCTAATGCAAATCGCATACTGTCCAAGGCGTCTAATACGATTCAATTCGATTCGCCAGGTCTGCGCCAGCCCTTCAGGGCGATCGCATTTCGCTGTGCATTTCTAAAGAGGCTCGCTGTGGTCAAGCACATGGATGTGCAGCAAAGATACATATTATATTCTAACGCACAACTGTACAAAATCTCATTGAAAATTGCTACAGTCGGTGTCACATCGTGTTTGACAGTGAATCGGAATTAGATAATCTGGACGATTTGAGTGGAGTGCAACTACTGTTTTATATTTTTACTATTATCGGCTGCTTGAAATTGTCGCGGCATTAACGCTGTGTGTGTATGTGTCACGCCTCGTAACGGCCGTATCAGAGCCGTGACGGGTGATTTGGAATTTGGAAACATGTTTATCTGAAAAAATGTCTTAAGTAACGTAACACAATCAACATTCTTATATTGCACATCCGGCCCGGATTTGATTTTCTGTTTAAATATGTGACGGCGAGGGTTTTACTTGTTTAAGGTATAAACTAGCGTCTGAGTTATCATTGAAATATGTAATCCGAATAAATGAATGAAAATAACTATGTTACTTCTAGTTATATTTTAAATACTAGCTGTACCCGCGACTTCGTACGCGTGGAAATCTTTGTATGCAGCAACTTTTCTTCAAGTCAGCCAATTTAGATTAAACAAAGTCTATTCGAAGCGCCAAGCTAAGCTTAATTAACCTGTGGAAACCCCATGAAAAACCATTCAGTAATTTTGGAGATTAGCGTGTTCGAACAGACAAACAGATAGACAGAGAAAAATTTACAAAATCGTATTTTTGTATTCCGATACTCTTCTTTCATCGCCCCCAATCAGTTTTTAGTAAATATATTCAATGTACAGACACGCTGCTTCTACAGTATTATTATATGTATAGATTACTTTAGTTAATACAGGTTAATATTATTAATAAATTTAATTTAACGTTACTTGATAACACGTAAATCAAATCAATTATTTCTTAATGAAATCCCTTAAAATCTGATTTATATTCGGCTTGCAGCCGGGAATCATTACTGAATATTCATTGAATTGATTTATAACTACTGGTAAATTGAATAATCGTTCAATGGTAATTGTTAAGTGATTTAAGCTTGAATGACTAATGATATCATATAATGATATTATTGATGTCCTTTCAGCAATTCACTGTTAGATTAACAGTTTTATACAATATCTCATAAATATGTATATAACATTAAATGCCAAATGAAAAATTTACAGGACAGCAAATAATTAATTAACTTACAGGACGAAAAAAGCCTTGACTGACTGTGTGTTTGTTACGTTTTCACGACTAAACTATTGCTCCGATTTCAATCAAATTTCGCAGAGAGGTACCTTTAAACCCGGATAAAGACTTTTTATTCCGTAAAAGCGACTAGTTATTTCAAGAGGAGTTAATTATTTTTAAAACAAAATCCACACAGCAGAAGTCGCAGGCAAAAGCTAGTACAATAATACTATAATTAATATTAATAGAATACTTCATTCTATTGACAAATTGGACCCAGCATATCCATACAGGTTTCCTATATCTACATTTTCTATTAAAAATCTAAAAGTGTGAAACTAACTAGAACTATATTTCAGTTTTCATTTCTCTGTTTTGCTGAAGATTCATGTTCACAAATAAAAAAACAATGAACTTAAAAAACAAATCCAGCGTTAGTGCTTCAAGTACAACACGACCGAGAACGAGGTCCTAGAAAATAAAACAAAACGAAAGCTTACTCCGAATGCATTCGTTCTAATTCCTTTTATTTTGAATCGCTCACGTCGAATTTACGCTTTTATCACAGAATTCCGGCTAAAAATTGTTTGTGTTAAAGTTAATATAATGGATTTTTACGTCGTAGCGTAATTCATAGTTTTCAGTGATATAAACAATAGTAATAGTACAAACTTTTGCAATAGTAACGTTGAACAAAGTTTAGTTTCAATTTAACATTCCTATAAAATAAAGGCGACTTTTGCTTGCAAATTTAACTTGTCAATTTGTAATATTTGCTGTCCACTTTCCGTCTTCATCATTTTACGCACAACATTATTGAAGTGTCATTTGGCTATTTTTTTTTCTCTTTCATATATGGCAATGGTGCTATTAGCACATTCTGCCAGCAACAAGTTTTTCTTCTTATTACACAACTTCAAAGTGTAAGTATACTATCAATGTCCAGTTCCATCGAAGTAAGTCAGAAGTCGCTCAGTAAAGTGATAGTAGTTTTACTGAGGACAGAACATGACTTTTTGAAAGCACACGAAAAACGCAGTCCCATGATTTTATTAGATTATCACAAACATTACGCACAAAAACGGCTTTGAAATATAATAAACCATCACTATTAAATCACATAACGCACTATACAAAAGTTTGCAATAAACCAAACAAAAACTCAACTTCATTATTCGAATTCCGGTCAAATAGTCTTATTTGGCTGTAAAAAATCACAAAAATATGAAAATGACAAACAAAATGACATATTAAAAAAAGATTTTCTGTTATTTTAATGTGTTATGTGCCAGCTACTTCCAAAAAATAAAGAAGGTTGAATGAATTCTAACAGAAATAATTTATAAATATGAAATAATTTACGCGTTAGTTTAGAAATATTGATAAAGACTTCAAAATTTAAAAGAAATACTTTCATCATTAATTCAAGCTAAACAAATCAAAAGCGAAATTGCTTAACAACTTTATAAGCTCACCGTCCTGATTCTTGTCTAAAGAATCTATATTTATAATGTAAATGAACAGTACGTTGTTGGTGAACATAATACTCGTAAAATAAATAAATGAACTCTGACGTGCAACAGAAATAATCCCTTGGCAGACATAAGCGCTACAAAAATATATGTATGGCTGCGCTTTTCAGTCCGCTGCCAATTTCACGAGACTTTTTCATCAACGCTAATCTTTTTCAAACGTGGAACTGAAAAAACTGGTTATGAAAAGAGTCTCAAGAGCTTGCAACGCAGAGTGTAAAAAAATTGGGAAAAATATTTCCGCTACAGAATGGCCGCCTATAGATCCTCCCATCTCCTCCCGTGGGGTGTCGTAAAAGGCGACTAAGGGATAACAAAGCGGCTACCACCAGCTCTGAGGAACTACACCACCTCTAAAACAGTGGACTCGCCAACGCCCTTGGACAGCGTGACGTTTTAAGATCACCTTTCAGTATCCACCGCTGGACATGGGTCTCCTCAAGCACATTGTTGCTTGTCTTATGCATGAGGGATGTATGGCCTAAAAACATCGCGTCAGCCTCAGCGCTTGTGGTGGTGTTATTCTATGACATCTAATTTTTTAACAATAATTATTAATTAATTCAATTGAAATTTAAGTACTTTAAATATCATAAATATTTATATTGGTGTCTATATTGATGCATTCATAAAGAAATGCAATGCAAGAGTCACTCACTAGTGGATGTACAGGTTGCTTGAAAGGTGTTAAATACTTTCAACGTATATATTATAGGAACAAGACACGTATTTTGTGAGTATACTGAGAGTACTTGTTCAAATTATACACATTAAATGTATTTTTGTTCATGCCAGATCTTGTGAAACAACCTATGGTTACGTAAGGAACTAGGGCCATAACCACGACTGTAACCTTGTGCGATTTTTTGCAGATTTGACTAAATTTTACGTTCGATTCTTAGTTCTCAATCGTGCGTTTTCACGTGGTTTTCACACTGTAGCTTCATCACTACGCGGATTAATAAATACTCCATAATAACGAGTACTGTGAGTTTCGAGAAACTCAGAGTAAAACTGGGGTTTGAATTCACGATTTCATTACGAACTTGAGTCGAGGTTTTAATGAGATTTGAGTAAATTAAACAGATTATCAGCTTTCAAATGAAATTACTTCATTCAATTTTTTTCTCACACAACGAATTAGCCTCCCAATTCAACTAGGTACCGCCATCATGCTTGGTACCTTGCCATAGAGTCAATATATGTATAATACTCTCATGTGCCATAATAATATAATACATACTCTATCAAGCCAATAGGTCTTGACACACCCCCTCATGAGGGTGGAGGTAACTGTTCGGTAAGTCCCCTTCAATGACGTCGCCTCTGTTCGCCAACACGGACACGGCACTGGGTTGGACCTTGGGCTATAATGCTTTAATGAACCGGCCAATTTAAAGGTAGAGTTCTGAAGCACCTGGCGCGACGCGTCGCGGTGCGCACGGATTTCCAGACATGCCGCCCCGCGCCGCGCCGCTTTTTATCTGTCGACGCTAGCGGCTGCTGTGACTATGCAAGAAATTGTAGTAGTTTTTATAGATCAAACAAGCGGCACGTGTTAAAATGAATAATGAAAAACGCTACAATGAATAAAGGAAGAAGAAAACGACGATTTACTTATTACAAGTATGCACCCTTATTTCTTTACAAATGTTCTTTAAAAATGAAGTCGTAATAAGGTGACAAGAACTACGACATAACTTGCTTCTGGCGACCATTTTTTTTCTTCTTCAGAAGAGAAAATTAATCTCTGTGACGACATTTTGAAAAAAACATTTTATAATGAAAAACGCGCGGCAACACTGCCTAGTCGGCGTAGAAAATATATGTAGGCAGTAGGCAAAGGATACGCCGCGACGAGTCATGCCGCAACGCGTGCTTTGGATATTACCTTAAAGGATATTACCGCGCTGCAAATCCTCAAACATTGTCGCGCGCGTCAGCCGCCGGTGATCGATAACATATTGCAGCGCTAGAAGATGCCGCACCGCGAACCAATCTCGGCCCAATCAGTTTTTAGCCACGAGGTAAAGGCATGTCTGTACTCGTACTTTGCTCGCGCAATTGAGACGGACGTGTTGTTGTTTGGATTCCTTCGAGCGGCACCTGGCGTTAACCGTAACTCAATTAATATAATAACTTACGAACACTAATCGTTGGATGGATCGTCTGCCGCGCGCGTCACCGCGCTTTGAGAGAAATGGTGCCAAAAACGGCTCGCGAAGCAAATAATCAGGTTTGCCGTGCTCGAACATGGCTCCTGCGGCAGCCTCGCATAATCGATACACAGCTTTAGGTTATTTTCACAGCGTGCGTTAATTTGGATCTCAGCAGGAATTTTGCTCAATCAGCATCCCCATAAAATCTCTGCGAATTTTTTTCTATAATAAACTTTACTCTGCATCTTACCAAAATTTTTTTGTACCTCATGGAACCTTAAAAATGAAGATATAAGATTGAAAGTAGAAATTTTGGTAGAACTGTAAGTTCGTAGAAATATCGTTCGCGAAATTGAATGTGCGAATAAATTTTAACAAGGCCTGCAAGATGAAGCGATGATTTGAAGTAATAATTTGTTATCACATAACACATTCCATATTACTGTAACTGTCAAAGGTTAATCTTTACATTTAGTGCTCTGAATTTTTTGAATAAGACATTAGACATTTGGTTTTATTAACATAAAAAAAATATAAGAATATCAATAACCAGGGGTGATTATTTGCGACTTATATTCGTGAATCTCAGCCTGTACTTAACTTTTACATTTTTGCAATTAAACAACTTTTAACGGTTTAAATCGCGTCACGGGGTGACCACGTCCACTGCAAAGTGTTCGAAACGTCGGGATATAAATCATGTCAAATATACGCGATTTAAACCGTTAAAAGTTGTTTAATTGCAATGTATAGTAATCGCGAAAACCTAAGAAAATATTATTTTACATTTTTGTTCATTAAGTATGTAGCCTATATGGATTGGTGAATAAAATAGATATGTGAATAGACTAGATGACACGTCAACCTGATTGGCAATTTCTAGCCGTGGGTAGCAGATGAGGAGGGGTTCATTAAAAAGTCAAATTTGAACCCCATGTAGGTTACTAAGTAATAAGAATGTTCCATTTTCAACACACTGAAATAAAGAATGCGAGTGCTTCTGAACATAGAACACTATTAGACTGTAACATAACTGTAACTGTAAGCTCTAGAGTGCTTGTATAACATATCTAGTATGTACTCTCAAATCAATGTTTTTTTTTTGTAGATAATCAACTCTTCCTCGGTCTCGCGGATTTATCACGATGTGTTTCTTTACCGACGAGTTAATGAGGTAATATAGAAAATCGTAATCAAGCAAAAACTCAGTGTTAGTCGCCGGGCTTACAATCACGACCTTACATCGAGAATAAGCCTTAGGCTATACTCGTGTTAGACAAGAACTTACAAAACAACAGATCTTTTGACATTACAAAAATAAACAATTTCATGTTCCCGGTACTGATTAACATTATCTAACAAGATTTTGCTTTCCCCTAACAATGTACATGTTTACAAATAAGAATGTAGGACCTATTGATACATTTTCTTCTACACATAGTAAAAACTTAATAACTTTGTCTGATTAATACATTAATACATTAATGAACTTAATACATTCAGTTTTTTGAAAGAAACACACAGCACATAAAAAATACTAGACAAATAAATCTTAATGAAAATATTCATAGTTATAGCTTATGTGGCAGTTTACCATTTAGGGTAATTTTTATCTAGACCCAATATAGAGTTCCCACGTAAATCATTATCAAGGCCATTGGACTTTTAAAATGATATGGTGCATTGCTCACATAAAAATAACATCATAATTTTTTTTTATACAATGAAAATTTATGTCTTGGGTTTTTGTCCCATCCTAAACCGTTATAAATTCCCGCGGGAATAATTGTAAAGTACGCGAACGAATTCGCGGGCACTGCTAGTAAGCTATGCGACCTTTGAACTTTAATAACTATTCTGTTTTGTATTTACTAATTAATGAGCCTGTTGGACAAAGCCGCGCTTGTTTGGTCGAGCAAAGGTCAATGTGAAATAACATCGGATAATAACTGCGAGTTTGGTAACGAATCCGCTACGGATCTACGAGTATAGAATACAACAGTACCCACGACTTAGTGTATAATTTCGTTAGTATGTTTGTCCAGCTTGATTCCTTTGGGAACTGTATAATTGATCTAAATAAAAGTTACCCTAAATGTTGTCAAGTGGTTTTCCCGCGATGTGCGTTCAGAGTTACGGACAAGAATTGTTGCTTTGAATTTTGTATCACAAGTAACCTATAACACAGCAGTAACATTTAAAAAAAAATATTAAATCATAGGATTTTTTTCGGATTCTCGTAGGTATATGTATAGATTACTATATGTGTAGACGATGGGTATGAATTTATACAAATAATTCATGCTGTGCAATACAATGCAACTAGCCCTTTCAGTATTCACTGCTGGCCACGGGGGCCTCTTAATGCATATTGTTTCGAGAATGAGAGATGCAAGCCCACGCTGACCAAGCGGGTTGGCGAGTTCACTCTTCTAGAGGTGATGTAGTTCCTCAGGGGTTGTGGTAGCCGCTTTGTTGTCCCTTAGTCGCTTTTTACGATCCCCCCGGGAAGAAATAGTGTGGTGATATTCTATAGCCGGCCGACACCATACAAATACACTGTACCCATCTATAATTAATCTTTAGTCGGACACCCGTTGCCTCGGGTTAATCTGTCACTCGCTTGACACGTACTTGTGTCGCAGTGGTGTCAGATTGGACGACTACACCGCAGTCTTTGTACATTCTGACGACACAGTTGTACTGCCGAAAGGATACTGTGACAGTTATAAACTTATCAAGTCACTTATTATGTTTATTATAAATATGGCGTGTATATATACGCATATAAATATACTCGAGTATTATTAGTATATTCGTTGTCCAAATCAATCAATATACTATGTAAGTAGTGTCTCTAGATTTATACTAAGACTGTAACAAGAATTTATGAATAAAAGTTACAATTAAAAGATGTTAAAACATTTTTTTGTAAATATCATCCATTATTTCATTAATAAAGGTGGCTTTTAAAACCATTTGAAATTTAAACAAACTTAATAATTTAACTTCTTTAACGTCATAATTTCTGTGAAATTCTTGCCTAGGCTAACAAGAAAAGTGAGTAGCAAATGCTATTTTTTGCGAATTTCCACATCTTAAATATACAGATCGACAGGGCGTAAAAACTAATCAAAACTATATAAATAACTAATTTTCGTCACAATTGCTTTTACGCCTATTGAATTCCAAGGTGTTAATAATGTGTAAAATAACGCTTTTTATTATGAGTATTAATCATTGATTTTAAAAAAAATGTTGCTCGAGTTCTACTTACTTGAATGATTTTCCTTTCGTGTGTTTATTTGATGCCACATACGTCTACAGAATAGGAACTTGTTCAACTTCATGACGTGTGAAATGCTTATGAAACCAACACAGGTGTCACAACGTTTCTCCTTTGCGATGTAGACGAGATAAACTTAATATATATTCAGTTTTATGTTGCTTATTGCTTTTCGCTATTCCGAATTTTTTCTTTGTACCATCAATCTTTTTCATCTTGTTTATTAAAGAATCTAATAAAAGTTGTTTCTATATTTCCGCTAATATTTCCGAATCTTTAAGGGTTAGTGAGGTCCAAAAGTTTCTCGCCTGACATATTCTTCTTCTTGATGTCTATAAAAACAAATTATACGTCATTGTAATTGTCATTTATCCTGCTAATTCGTGTATAATTTTAAGATTTCAACCCTCGTTAGTTTTGATTCCTCGACTCTTAGAACAACAGGAAGTCGCAAAATCTTTAAAATATTTAAACTGGAGTATTTGTATAATACTTGATATAGCCTGATCGATATCAAACAAAGGTTGGATAGTATGTACGAGGATTCTTCTCGATTAGTTTCCACCGTCAAAGATTGGTACGAGCAATTTCGTTTAGGACGAGAGTCCATCGACGACCAACCTCGCTCTCCGGTCCACCCGTTGAGGCACTCACTCCAAACAACATCAAAAAGGAAGAAAAAGTTGTTAGCGACCGACGGTTAAAGACGAAAGAAATAGCAGCAAGAACAGGGGTTTCAAGAACTATATAGATTTCTTCATGAACATCCTCATATGAATGAAGTCAGTGCGAGGTGGGTGCTTAAACTCCTTTCAAGTGTGCAAGGAAGTGAACGACTAGCGTGCTCTAAGGAAGTTTTAAAGGCCTTTCATAGAACGGAAACAATTTTTGGAGTCAATTGTTAGTGAGGATGAAACTATGATTCTTTACTATGCTCCCCTTTCCAAAAGGGAGTCGATGGAGTGGCGTTCTAGTGAAGCACCGTATAGAAAGGCAAAGGTGACTCAGTCCTCCAAAAAGGTTATAGTTTCAATGTTTTGGGATTGTCAAAGAATATTGCTTATAGACATAAAAGTACGTAACACTGAGGTGACTGGAAGCTATTATGCTAACCTTATACAGTAATTGCAAGAAGCAATCAAGCAGAAACGTCGTGGAAAACTAAGCAAACATGTGCGGCTTCTCCATGACAATGCCCCCGTCCACGCTGCCGCAGTTGAGAAAGCTGCTGTTTCAAAGTGTGGCTTTACGGAAATTCGCCACCCACCCTATAGTCCTGTAATTACTATTTCTTCTTAAAACTCAAGGTGTTAAGACTTAAGGGGTAGAAGGTTTTCCACTGATGATGAAGTGATCGCTGCGGGTTTTCCCCTTATTGAATACAAAATGTCCTGACTATTTTTATGTTGGAATAGAAATGCTAATTAGACGAGCCGAAAAGTATGTTCAAATGGACGCAGATTATATTGAAAAATAAAAATAGTTTCATGAACTTGAGTGTCCTTTTTCTTTATCAAGCCGGAAACTTTTGAGCCTCCCCTCGTATCTGTAGTTTTTATCACTTTTAATGTAAAGAGCTAAGCGGTGTTCTGGTTAATTTTCTTCAAATCTGTACTACAAACTAATCATTGCTAGTTATGATACTGAATTAATAATAGTCCACATCCAGAAGTTGCTAATTTGTCAAAACCAAACTTTATGTAAAATGAAAAAAATAAACTACCAAGTATTGAATAAATGTTAAAAAAATATCCTTGAATAATCTACGAACACAAGTTCTGTTCTAATCTCTTTTTATCAATGACTCAAATGCCCGCGTAAGTTTAATAAGATAATAAAAGTCAAAAAGCCGTGTTTGAAAGTGGATTACTCGTATTACCCCCGAATGTGTGTTGTTAAAAAGCCACTATGATTAACCCAATTAATTTGCATGCAGCCTGGACGGTGAAGAGGTTAATTGAAATGTCAAGATCGTCCCGAGATTTTTTTATTATCCCACATTCAGAGAGATAATTGAATACGAAAGCGGTTTGTACATTTTAATTTAAATGAGATTTAATATTAAATAATTTATTTTGTTGTTTGCACTGTACTTACTGTCCGTAAATTTGTTATAATGTAATTAAACACTAATACGGTTACGTGATACTTACTGATAAGATAAGTGATAAGTGGTAAGATAAGTGATAGATAACTAATGAACTATTTTTTATATTATGGGAAGAAAGCGACAGATTAACAAGATCGTGACAGTTTTGCGTTCCTGCCGTGAACGAGGTTGGACATTATGTCAAATGACATTAACATCGTTATAATGAAGCCGGCATTTTTTTACTTTGTCCATTTCGTTTTAGTACCGGACATATTTATACAGTGAAGTAATAGTCACCTTTGCCAGCCTTCATGGTTGTCCACTACTGAACATTGGTCGTCTCATGCACATGAAGGATGTATGGCCTTAAATTACCACGTTGGCCAAGCAGGTTGGTGAGTCCACTCTTAACTGGTGTAGTTTCTCAGCGCTTGTGGTAACGGCTTGTTATCCCTAAATCGTGGGAAGAGATGGGATGATGCTATTCCAAATGCGAATGACACCACACGCCAATTAATAGTGCCAATGTATGTCAAATTTGACGTAGTAAATAAAAATCTTACTTTGACTTTTTTTTTATAGACTAGTGGGCGGACAAGCAAGCGGTCCCACGTGATGGTAAGTGTTACCGCCGCCCATGGACACCTGCAACACAATCCTATTCACAGCCCTCTTGAAGAACCCCATATCGTAGCATAATGGAAAGACCTCTTGAGGCAGTTCGTTCCACAGCCTACGGGTTCGCGGTATAAAATAATTTTTGGACTGAACAGTGCGTGACACCTCCGTATCGAGGAAATGCGGATTGACCGCACTTCTGTGACGGGAGGTGCGGTTATAGAAACCCGAAGTGGGAATTATATTAAACAATTCTTCAGAACATTCCCCATTGTACAGGCGGTAGAACACACAGAGAGACGCAACATCTCTCCGAATTCTGAGGGATTCTAAACCGCCCGTGAGAGTGGGATTGTCAACAATACGGACAGCACATCGCTGGATGGAGTGAAATGGGTCCAATTGGTATTTCGGTGCGCCGGCCCAGAGATGAGAGCAATACTCCATATGGGGCCTCACCTGAGCTTTGTAAAGCATAAGGAGTTGCCCAGGGGTGAAGTACGGCTTCGCTCTGTTCAGCACACCGAGCTTTTTGGAGGCCATTTTGGCCTTATTTTCCGGATGATCCCTAATTTCGACTTTGCTAGAGATGTCGACATCAAAGATTCCGATACTCTCCGAGATCTTAACAGGTATGCTCTGAAAGCGAGGTGCTACGACAAAAGGGTTTTTTTAGCGGTGAATGCACAGACTTGCATCTTACTGGGGTTGAAATCAACTAGGTTCAGAGAACCCCAAATCGAGACTAGATCTAAAGAGTCTTCGATTTCAGACACAAGCCTGGCGCGACTTTCTTCCATTTCGACACGACTGTGTTACAAAATATGTGAAAATCGCTTCGTGACGATTAAGATAGATAGATAGATGAAACGTGTATTCAGAAAATACCTACAAGACACTATAATTACAAAAATACAAACTCTTATATTTACGCACATAAAAATATAAAAATTTTCGGAGAACGAAACGAAATAGCCTAGTTTGGTGTCCTGTGACTGCCCTGAATGGGCGTCTAGCTCAGCTTTAGCTGGAAACCCGTGGTGAAATCGGTTGATGTTGCGTCTTTTTCTGTATTAGGAAAATAGAAAAACATCCACTGTAATTAAATTGTCAGAATGATTTCTAACCCATTATGGAACTCGTCCGTGATACATATGTCAGTAAAAAAGCATATCAGGTGGAAGTTCCTGGCACACTAATTAACTAGCAAGGGATGACGACTCAATGTTTGTAATGGAATGTTTGTAAGGAGCGTAACAGTTACTAGAAACGTTTAGTGAATGTCAGACCATAAAATTCAGGTTCGTAAAGGTCTATTATTAAAGAAGTGTTTGGTAACTCTCTTATTACAACTTAACACACACAGTCTTCCGCTTTTCTTATTCAGCCACTATCGGCAAACTTCTTCAACTCGTCAATCTATTTGAGAGCGATTATAATTTGTAAATACACTTTACCACATAAAAAAACCTCGAGAACCATAAAAGGTTTGCATCCAATCAGATTTCTTAACTTCTTTTTACACCATTTTAAAGCGAGTCTCTTTTTGGTAAGGGGATCACGTGTAAGTATGAGGGGTGGTTTTTACACTGGAGCCCTGTTGTTTTAACTATTCTCTGTTGTTTAATTCCGGAACATGGGTCGTCGGCAATTACACATTTTTCACACAAAATGGCCCGTGCTTTGCAGAATATAAACGAGTTTTAATGACCTCTATATTATATTCTGTGTAAAGAGGCGCCACTGCGCTGTCTGGCCCGTTAAAATGGGCTATGAATTTGGTAATAACTGGGTGTATTAGTGTGAGATAGATAAACGCATTTATGCTAGCTTTTGGCCAATAAAAGTCCTTTTTTTGTGTTGGTGATAATATTATGAAATGTTAAGCTAAAACTAATAACTCTGGCCTGATTAAAGAAAGAATCCTTTTATAATTTATCAACAAAGAAATAACCAAAACTCTTATCCCATCCCATCTCATTCCACCCCATCCCTATGATTACTGATTAATTTGGTAAGCACATTTTAATTGACATTAGAATATCATCCATTCATTTAAATAAATAACTATTTAGATAATAGCATTAACCAAAGTGGTATGCATCTATATGACGCATTTCTTATTGTATTATAAACTAGCTGACCCGACAGACGTTATCCTGTCTAAATTTCAATAAAAAATTTCCAGAGCCAGATCACTGCCATTTCACTACCAGAGGTTGATTCGCTGCTTGCTACTACGGGTAGGTCTCTGGGGTGGCCACTCTTGCGAGTAGCCTTGGTTTGGCCTTCTTGACGCCGCCCGCGCGATCAAGCCCACCGGGGTAATCCGCTTGTGGAAAGTGGAAAACCTTTCGCGGACGGCGACTTAGGTGTCGTGTCCGGGTGTTGGTGAAGCTTCATGTGAAGCCGCATCTTGTTTGGGTGCGATCAGGTGGCGCGGAAATGCCTTGCCATCAGGAAGGCGCGCGTGTAGTGGCGCCAATCCCTTGATGTGCGGGAAGCGCAACTTGTTAGCGCGCTCGAACAAGTTCGTGGCAAGGCTGATATGCGTACAGTGCGGTTAAAAATACCCTTTATATTGCGAAGCCGAAAGCTGTGAAAGAACTGCCAGCCGAGGTTTTTGCCTTACGCTACGATATGGGGCTCTTCAAGAGAGCTGTGAACAGAATTCTGCAAGGTCAGCACCGCACCCGCATGCTCCCTGGTGTTTTCCGTGTCCATGAGCGGCGGTGACCACTTATGTGGCCAACCGGCTCGTCTGCCAAAAAAAACCTATAAAAAATCTGTTTCTAAAAAATGAATTTGGGTAAACAAAAATTTGTCCAGTAACGAACTTGGTTAATTAATAATTTAGTCTAGCCGAAAGGGCCCTGCCTACTCTTGAAGATTAGGAATAGATTTGAAGAAAGAATTCGAACAAAGTCTGTAGGTTCTTAAATTCTTTAGTTCCATAATTGAACATGTGTTTGTTCATCCAAAGTACCGCGTAAGTACTCTAGTAGCAGAACGAGTACAAATGCCGTTCCTGTTAGAGCGAGTAATTTACAGAATAATTTTCGCCTGCATTATTTTATCAAGTTTTAAGCGTATAGTTCAGTAGGTAAGGCGTTCGGTATGTTGTTTGATGATGTATAATACATATCATATAGCAAAGGTTACAATGTTTCTTTATGCATTAAAGTTTAAATAAATAAAAGACTCATTTTAAGTATAAATAATCCGCCCTAATCCACCTATAATTATCTATTTTCCGAAAGTTATTCCGGTCACGCTATCATTATTACCATTCTTACTCAGTCCGCAACTCAATAATATATCATCTAACTGAATGTGAGACTACGGAAATCTTTTCATGTACTTGTTCTGTTTGTCTGTTTGATTTATAATCTTGTGAACTACGAGTTGATGTTTATTTTTTGTTGCAGTTTCTCAATTGTGTGTTTATTCCAGATTTTAATATACACATTTTTCATCAGATTAGTAGTAGCTTTAATGATACGGAGTGTAGCAAGTTTTTATAAAAAAAAATCAACCTTATCAATTTACGTAACAAAATCGAGTTTAAAATTTGACGAAAACACGAGCAAAACCTGCCCTGTATTTTAGTTTTAGGTCAAGAAATTATTTCTTGGTTCATTAAGGTTCATGGAAGGTTCATTAAGTAGCATTACTTTTCATGTTGTGTTTACATCTACATAATATTTGTATTAGGTTCAGAAGAAAAGTATTTCTGGTATTAATGTAGGAAAAATGTTTATTTATTTTTATTTCAGAACATACGTAATGTAATGTACGTTTGAGTTCTTGCGATGTTCCAATTAAGGTTAAAAATACCGTTTAATAAGAGTTGAAATCGGTTTAGAATAAAGGTTAACTTTTGAAATGATATCTAATCGTTTCTTTTATTTATTATTTTTCATTCAGCCCTTATCAGAAGGCACTATTATTGAGTGACATTTATTATTTATACAAAGTGACACTAAGATAACGCAAAACCTTAAAAATATATAAACCCGTTGTTGTGAAAAATAAAATTATTTATTTTAGGAAATAAATAAATTACAAACATGTAGTTTTGTTCGTAACGTTCATTACTCAGTACAAGGCCGCCGCGAGGACGAGGGCGAGGACGAAGTGCGTAGCATAAAAGATACAATAGAAATTAACAGCAAGTTATGAAAAAAAACCTATTGTAAAAACTGGAATGCATTCCACTCTCGATACTGAATAACCTATTTCAGTGACGCGTAGTATACAGATTGAGAAATAGGTATTGCCCTTTATAAATATAAAGATAATATTAATTTATTCTATACAATACAATAACTCTGATGTATATATATACAATGTCTAAGTTAACAATAAAATATTACTATTAATATTATACAAATTCAGATGTATGCTAACGGACGGTTTCATAACATTGTTCTCAAAACCCTTTCGCGAGACAACGGACTAAAGGACAAAAGGCAAAGTTTAATGCTACATTACAGTTTTCGTCCCTTAATTGGGTACCTCGGTACTGACATAAAGGTACAACTTACGACATACTCGTGTACACAAAGAGAAACTTTTACACGTCGTAATTCACACAGATCCTGAACTATAACGTAATTATGAGAATTACTTTAAAACACAAAGTACATACGTTGTTTTGAGTTTTCGCAGCTTGGAGCCTTTGCCACAGTAATGGTAAGAAAAAGAAAGGGATCTGCGAGAAACATACGAAATTCGCCTCAAGCAGTGAAACGCATCATTTGCATTGTATCGATTGCGGTACACGGAGTCTGGCGCACCCGAATTTAAGTAATAGTTGATAACGTGTACGTAGGGTTAATAAAAAACCTGTGCTCTCTTAACACCGAAGTTTTATCATTAAAACTAACAACTTAGGTTCTACAACCTTTTCCAAACTTGACATTGTGTCCAAAAGAAAAATTTTGACATGGAGGGTCTACCCTAAGCAGTACATTTCCCACTTTATACTGTTCACCTAATACACAAACGTATTTCTGTAGTGAGATATGCCAGAGCTTGTTTTTTATCCTATCCCTACCCATTTTCCTAACACTTTCTCTAAATCCATTGCAATTCCCGAACCCCCGTAATGATTAATATTGAGTTTATAAGTGGATATTAAATTTAATTTAATTGCCAATGAAAAATGGGAAGGTCGGATCAATGAGTGATTCAAGCTTATGGGGAGATGTATTATTTGACAAAGATGGTACTTTGAAAAAACAAAGTACCTAGTATATACGCACCCGACAAAACTTATTGAACAACTTGAGTAAAAAAAAAATTAGAGGCACTTTTTAAAGGGTAAACCTATTAACCTTTTTAGTAAACATTTGAAACACAATAAAAAAAATACAAATCCATTCGATATAACTGGATTCCGAAGTAAAATCCTAATTGCTCTCGACTCGACTATGAAGCCGAAATAAATAGCAAAATAAATATTCTCTACTCTCATTTACGTTTATTATGTGCATTTCCTCTCAGTAATTACTTGAGAAGTCTGTGCTTACGAGCCTTGTTATGTATTACGATTACAAAATTGCTTCATTACCTTGTTTAATGTCTCAAAGTCGTGTTTTATTTCTTTTACCTAGTTTAAGTAATGTAGCATTCAGAAAAGGTCAAAGGTTAAAGTCTCGTACATAATCGAAAGTAGTGACTTGGTAACTGTGTGATTTTGTAACAATTAAAAAGAACACATGCATTATCTGGCCAAAGGGACTTATATATTATTATTTATATAGATGTTCGTCATGTAACTAAATGACGGTTTTATTTCAGACAATTAAGAATAAATTACTAATATATAAATTCGCCAGAAGATGTCTCAAAGGAAGACAGGTTTTGTACACAATATTTTTATAATTGTAACGTTATTTGAGCAATGGACCAATAAAATAATTTTCAGGATAAGTAAATACGGTTCATGTAAAATCTTTTTCATTTCTCATACTCTGAAAGTAGACCATAAGAAGTAGACCATGATCTAAGAAGCGGGCTGAAAGTGATACGTTTAAGCTGTAGGGCAGAAAAGTAGTTTAAAAAAAATGTAGTCAATAAATCGTAGTTACACTGGACAACGGCAGAAACCTATACAACCACACTTCGATTAATACTATATTAATTCTTAACTTTGTAGAATTTTTGTTTGTGATGTTATTTAAGACACCGATTAAACCCCGTCAAAATTAATTTAGGCAGATCATTGACATAAATTAGAAATAATCTAATTCCAGTCAGGGACAATCAACCAGCGTTTTCTTCTACTAACGAGAGAATGCCTTCTCCGACATTTACTGATATACCTCTACATGATACTCAAATTTCACAAACGGTATCTAATATTAATATTCCAGGAAAAACCCTTTCTCTTGTATTCACAAGTTGCTCGAATTTTACTATTAATTTTAAGTAACACATTTGTATACCAACACATTTTTTAATAAATATTTTTTGTTTATATGGCTTGTGTTTACTTTCCTCATATTCGAAATGAAAAGTAGAGTGATTGATTCGGGTGAAAGGCACCCATTTCAGACTCGAACTATCTCGTCAGACTCGAAATATCTCGTCAGAAATGGGTGCCTTTCAACCCTTAGTTAACAATCTACTATTGTAACTTTGTTAGTGTTACAGTTATTGTTTAAATCTCAATATCTTAAATTGTCATAGCTATTATGGAAACAATTGTGGCTATTGTGGAAACAATTGTGGCTATTGTGGAAACAATTGTTGCTATTGTGGAAGCTATAGTTGTGAGAAGCAAGCGGGTTGCTGAATCCACTCTTTTACAGATGGTGTAGTTCCTCAGCGTTTATGGTAGCGACTTGTTATCCTTTAGATGTCTTTTACGACGACACCCACCAGAAGAAATGGTGTGGTGCTGTTTTGTTTTTATATAGAAAAAGGCGTCGGACGAGCATACAGTCCACCTGATGGTAAATGGATACTGTTGTTCATAGACATCCGCGATACATGCCCACCTCAGTTCAGAATGACAAATATTAGCACGTCCCCGGATGCGCTGCCTATCTTTGCAGATTAAGGAGTGGATTGGGAAAATGTGGACGGATAGGATGGGATGGGAATGGGCTCTGGCATATCTCACTCACTACTGAAACACGTACGTACATTGGGGTAATACGATAAAGTAGGAAGTAGTCTTTGTGAGAGAGAAGTAACGTGGCCAGTCGAGCACGCCCAGCGGCTGTGGGAATGCAGCATACACTCTCCCCCTACTTATTGCTAAAGTTACTAAATTACTTAGTTCATTTTATATAACGAATTTTCTGTCGTCCTGAAAATTTGTGTTTTGATCGACTGAAATTTCCATTAATCGAAATGTGAATAACTGTAATGCAAGCAACTTATGTGTATTGCGTGTTTACATATTAATATTAATAATGAAGTAAAATAAATATTAAATTGTTCACATTTTTCTATATCAACATTATTACGAAGATATTTTATCAGTTATCCTAGAGATGTTTTTAAAAGCAAAAAGATCAGATCTAAAAAGGGTCTCGATGTCCAAAGTGGATTGTAATGAATATTTTATTACCAAAGAAGTTTTGTCCCTTCTACTAAAGTGTTATAAGATGACGACATTCAACTATCAAAGATTTTTGCTTTCTTAAAGTAATTACTTACAGACAGCCTTTGGTGGGATCGTTGATTTATTCATTTATTATTTAGGTAGCAACCAAACGACCAGCAAATAACTTTATCCATTTGTAATTTATATATCGTGCAAGTAGATTTTTAAATAGGCACGTGTTTACAAAATATCACTTATATATGATGTTTAAAAAATATCACTTAGCCAATGGTCTGTATGAGGATTAGATTGCAATGCAATGCAACCGGCCCTTTCAGTATCCACTGTTGGATATGGGCATTCTCAAGTACATTGTCTTGTGCATGAGGGATGTATGGTACCAAAACGCCACGCTGGTCAAGCGTGGTAGCTGAGTGCACTCTTTTATAGACGGTGTAGTTCCTCAGCGTTTATGGTAGCGACTTGTTATCCTTTAGACGCCCTTTCCTGTGACACCCACGAGAAGAAATGGTGTGGTGCTGTTTTTTTTATATAGAAAAAAGGCGGCGGACGAGTCCACCTGGTAGTGAGTGGATACTGTCGTCCATAGACATCCGCGTTACATGCCAATGTAACACGCCCCCATATGCACTGCGTAGATGGGGAGAAAGGGTTAAAAACATGGGGAGGGATAAGATGGTAGGATGGTAAGCTGGCCGACACCACACAGCACTAGGATTAGATTACAAACTATAAATAATCGTGTCTATTAGACACGTATTAGGGTAACATGTGACGTGACAAAGTCGTTATATGGTCGTAGTGTTGAGACCGTGCACAGGGAAAAAAATTGGTCAACCTCAGATAAAATGCTCCGATAATGTAATTTGGTCGACCTCCGACAAAATGCTACAATAATGTAAATTCATCGACCTTGGGCAAAATGCTACGATAATGTAAATTGATTGACTTCGGACAGAATGCTCAGAGAATATACATTGGTCGACCTCGGACAAAAAGCTCCCATAATGTAAATTGGTCGACCTCGGACAGAATGCTCGGAGAATGTGAATTGGTCGACCTCGGACAAAATGCTCCGATAATGTAAATTGGTTGACTTCGGACAGAATGCTCGAAGAATGTAAATTGGTCGATCTCGGACAAAATGCTCCGATAATGTAATTTGGTCGACCTCCGACAAAATGCTCCAATAATGTAAATTAATCGACCTTGGGCAAAATGCTCCGATAATGTAAATTGATTGACTTCGGACAGAATGCTCAGAGAATATACATTGGTCGACCTCGGACAAAATGCTAAGATAATGTAAATTGGTTGACTTCGGACAGAATGCTCGAAGAATGTAAATTGGTCGACCTCGGACAGAATGCTCGAAGAATGTAAATTGGTCGACCTCGGACAAAATGCTCCGATAATATAATTTGGTCGACCTCCGACAAAATGCTCCAATAATGTAAATTGGTTGACTTCGAACAGAATGCTCGAAGAATGTAAATTGGTCGACCTCGGGCAAAATGCTCCGATAATGTAAATTGGCCGACTTTGGACAAAATGCTTCGATAATGTAAAGCAGGAGCGCAGTTGATGGGAAAAACGTATCTTCGATCGACGTGGAGACATTTGGAAAAGGTTTATAATATGCAGCAGAGGATCCAAAAAGGTTGCAAATAATGGTAACAATAATGTTGGTTATTATTAGATACATATTATAATAGTTAGGGTTTATACTCATATCATTATTGCAATTGTTATACTATTATTATTACAAACAATTGTAGTAGTGTATTCCTTGAATGGTTGTTCTATTAAAAACATATTTAATGTATCTCTATCTACAATAACATTCCAAGTAATGCTGAAGGTGACTGGAAATTCTTGAAACTCATTGTTTGTTGTCTCTGTGAAAAGTAGTCAAGTTTCGGGAGCAAGAAAAATGCTTTTTAAAAACCAAAAATTAATATATTAAAACTAATGAGATTGAAGACAAGTGGCAGAGCTTGATGCCAGTATTCAACTGCTGATTTAATTAAATCTAACTTACAAAGTAATCTCTTATGGCTACCTACATCCTAAATGCTAACTAAGCGCTACGTTCCTAGAACTATGGGTTCGGCCGACCACCCGGTTCTGCTGACCTAGCGATCAACAGGAAGGGCTTGGGTGACGTAACTAAGTTGTGAGTAACAATCTAAACATTGTTGTTTTGTTGGAGTTGTTTATGTTCAAGACTTAATCAGTGAAGGACAAATTACTTTTTGTTCAGGGGTTCGGACATTTTACTATGGAGGATGTTATCAAAAAACTATTTTTGTTCACTTTCATACCTATTAGTAAAAATAAAACAAATCTTTTAGCGCGAGCGAAGCCGCCTGCAACAGCAAGTTTTCATATTTTTTAACATAATTTTTAACCTTTCGTAATTAACAGTGGTGTAGATGCTGCGCTATATAAAACGTAGATGTTTTCATCGACGTAACGAAATGGACTAAGCTGAGCAATGTCCTCGGCGATAAGGCTAGACATACCGCCATTATGGGCTGACGTCACTCGCTAAGTTTATGATGAACGAGCCTTAGCTCCAACTATTCTGGATGAATGTGGTTGCTTCCACATATAATAATATGAGTACATAGCAGAAACATTTGTATGCAATTATTATAGTCACATAATAAGTTCTCTAATGTCTATATAATATCTGTTAGTGTGTTTGTTCGTGTTAATGTCGAAAACTAATAATCCGATTTGTTTGAGGTTTGCTTTGTCGCGTGAGGTAGTTATTTCTGAAAGTTACATTTTATCAAAAGACAAATTTAAACATTTTGATCAAAAATTTATAAAAATGACAGCTTAAAACCTCTAGATCCTATTTAAAACCCATGAAAGGATTGAAATAAAAACGTAATATACGATTCAATCAGTCTACCTCTGAAACACTGAATATAGATTACGAATGCGGTGTTATAGAGGTTCACTCATAGAAATTATTTAGATTTCTATGGGTTAACTACTAGTGGTTTAGAGCCTACTAAGATTTAGAATATAGTCAACCTCTAACGCACTGCATACGTATTCAGTGTTTTTAGAGGTTAACTGTATGCTAAAAATTAATAGGCTGAACATTCGCTCAAGGTTTGAATCACTAAAAATACCTGTTGTATGAAGGCTATTGGATGAAATACACATACAAAATGAAATACACCTGATAAAAGGGGCCTTATTGTTACTCCTTGTTTCCTAAATATTGAGACTATAGTAAAAAATAACAACCTTAAATATAACATTTTTTATTACTTTATTTTAAAAACCAGTTTCTGTTAAAACAGAATCTTGAAACAACGAAATTTTAAGTTAGAAAATCTTAACCGAAGTCAACTAATTTATACCAACAATAAGGTGCCTTTGTTTAAATTACGCGAAAAATAACTATTAGGAGTAACTGCGGGAAAGATAACTTCTTCTGCTTCTTTAAAATGCGGTATTAATCTGCCATTGGAAGGTGCGCGTCTGAAAAAAGGTTTGAACGCTACACATTTATTTTTACTATATATACCATATACTATATGATATATATAGTGGGCCTGCGTGGTGGATTATGGCCCGAAAACCCCCTAGTAATTTACTAGGGGAGACCTGTGCCCTTCGGTGGGAAATTAAAAGCTGATACCTACATTATATAAACCATACAATTCTCTTCTGTCCCTTTGATTAGAAAATACATATAAAGAATAAAGTGATCTTCTTATCCCATTAAACTATTTACTACCTATCCCACTCTATCGCCCCAAATAGGAATACGAGGTGTAATACATAACATTTTTTCCAAATTTATTCCTAAGTAATCCCCGGCGCTACTTAAACAGGAAACGTACCAAAGTTTGTCATTCTGGATTGATGTTGGATCAACCCATTTATCGCGGATGTCTATGGGTGACAGTATCCATACTTACCACCATGTGGACTGTCTGTTCGTCACAACATAACCTTCTTTCCATAAAAAGATGTGAAGATCACTTAATATTTAATTTAAACATTTTAATGAAATTATGATTTTAATGAATTTATGAAATTATGTTCATTAGTTATGATTTTATTACGGTAAGTTTGTTCATAAATTTGAATCTCCCGGGGAAACACCGACAGTAAATTTATGTATTTTTGAGTACTCGTAGTTTCTGTATTAAAGTACTACTGCAATAGTAGGTTGTTAACTAAGGGATGAAAGGCACCCATTTCTGACGAGATATTTCGAGTCTGACGAGATAGTTCGAGTCTGAAATGGGTGCCTTTCACCCGAATTAATCACTCTACTTTTCATTTCGAATATGAGGAAAGTAAACACAAGCCATATATGCAAAAAATATTTATTAAAAAATGTGTTGGTATACAAATGTGTTACTTAAAATTAATAGTGAAATTCGAACAACTTGTGAATGCAAGAGAAAAGTTTTTTCCTGGAATATTAATATTAGATACCGTTTGTGAAATTTGAGTATCATGTAGAGGTATATCAGTAAATGTCGGAGAAGGCATTCTCTCGTTGGTAGAAGAAAACGCTGGTTGATTGTCCCTGACTGGAATTAGATTATTTCTAATTTATGTCAATGATCTATCTAAATTAATTTTGACGGGATTTAATCGGTGTCTTAAATAACATCACAAACAAAAATTCTACAAAGTTAAGAATTAATATGGTATTAATCGAAGTGTAGCTGTATAGGTTTCTGCCGTTACCCAGTGTAACTACGATTTATTGACAAATTTTTTTTTAAACTACTTTTCGGCCCTAGAGCTTAAACTTATCACTTTCAGCCCGCTTCTTAGATAATCTATGGTCTACTTTCGAAGTATGAGAAATGAAAAATACTTTAACATTTCATGAAAATATATTATGGCAAATTTTCGACACATACGCCCCGGGGAACTACGAACTGGGACATGTCACCGTCAAGCACGACCACGTTTTATGATAAAATTACAATAGTTTATTACTTGCGCGACGTAAATATTTCACTTGTCTTTGACATTTGTGAGATATTTAGAATATTAGAGCGGTGTCGATCAGTTTAGAATAGTACCACTCCATTTCTTTCCGTGTGTGTCGTAAAAGGCGATTAAGGGATAACAAAGCCGCTGCCACAAGCGCTGAGAAATTACACCACCTCGAAAATATTGGACTCGCCAACCCGCTTGGCCAACGTGGCGCGAGACAATGTACATGAAGACTAGTTATTGTTACGGTTAGAATATTATAAACAAATAAATAAAATCGTGGGTGGAGTACATACAGTGTTAATATCAAGACTGATATTTAGTGCGGCCATATCGTTAAAAGCGATCTCTTCCATTAATCAACGGTTAGTTAAAGAACTTACAATTAGAGGAAGAGCTCTAAGTCTTAATGTGACTCAGAAGAAAATGTCTCTTAAGGTGACTTAGAGGAATATGTCCATATATACAGACACGAAATGATTCATTTTAATTTAATGCAATTATTTTAAGAGAAGGTACTTTTAATTGTATGTTCGGTTACGCAGTTTCATTAAAGTTAAACGAGAAATGCTTTGAAATTCCGTCGTTGAATTTATAGCTAGCCCTGAGTCTACCACAGCTTCAATCTGGAATGTTCTATTACCTTAAAATCATAGCATGGTTATTAATTACCTAGCTTAAGTTCAAAGCTTTGAAGTATGGATCGTTCCGTCCGAAGCTTTTAATAAGGTTTCTAAGATAGAGATACCTCAATTTTATGATTGAATATTTTTAAAGGCGAAGTAATTAATAACTATATAAACGAGTAATAAGTCAGGTTTAAGGAAACTGTGAGTTGACTAATAAAAGAATAAAATTGATTTATTTAGGTAGAATTAGAGATAGCTACGACCATTTTAGTGTAAATAAAGTTAAATAATACAAATAAGATATACATACATACGGGTATATGAAAGGACCTATGAAAGGACCGATTTTATTACTGGCCACTTTGAGTTTCAATATCTTCTCTTCGAATTTCAAAAGAAAACAAAATAATCTGATAGCTACGATGTTCTTATTTAAAAATCAGTATTTCATTTGTTTTTCTGTAGCTAAATTTTGTTCACGTGATTGTCTCGAAAATAAAATGGATAAATTTAAAATTTCTGCTATTTTTGAATATGAGTTTCATCACAGCTTTACGGCACCCACGCAAGTCAGACAGCTCACAATATCAATAATGTGTATGGGCTAAACACTACAAACGATTGCACCGTACATCGATGGTTTGAACGCTTCCGTTCTGGAAATTTCTATCTTAAGGATGAGCCCCACGGACGGCATTCGACCAAGGTTAATAACGATGAATTAAAGGTTATAGTAGAAGCAGATTCATCACCAAGTATAGCTGACTTAGCAGCAGGGTTTCAGTTCAGTTAAAACAAAAGTCAGTTTCTAATTCATACTAATCGGTCATTTCATAGGTAAGCACCTATATGTGTACTTGTTTGCGTTTGGGAAATATCTACGATTCTATTTTTGCGATAATTTAAGCGATTTTGTCATTAAGTCAACCATATAAGAAATATAATTGAGATGATTATGCCCTATCTGCAGGCTGGGCAGACATCTTGGTGTCTGCGAGGCGTCGACCTAGTGACGCTGCGAGAATACGGCCAGGTGGACTTATGACTTAAAGAAAGTACCGACATACTGGCCGGATGAGAAAAGTAGAAGTAGAAGAAAAGTAGTAGAAGTAGTGGCAGAAAACTGAAGATGGCGGAACATGATTGGGAAGCTCCGATACAGAGATATATATCAGAGGCTCCTAATCATCTTCCGTTAAATGTACGGATGTATATCTAGCAGTAAAGAGACACAAGCTGATATTTTTTTAGTTTTATAGCATAGTATGTGATATTGGCTAGAATCAAGTCATTTTGAAAATACCGTACGTAAATATCATTGAGAGCATTCTACCATTCCACTGTACTCTTGCTGTACACTTTTTTGGACACCCCGTGACAAAACGAGAGGAAGAATGTAGATGGGTACACTGCCTCGGCTCGGATGTCCTTTTCGGTACAGCTGGTAGTTGGTTCTCGGTTGAGGTAGGTTCTCGATTGAGGTTCTCGGTATAGCCAGCATTACGATCCAGACACTTTGAAACTGACACTACATTCTCGCCGAAAACATCCGAGAAAGACCGAGAACGAGAATGTGAGCACGTCTCATTGTTCTCGCCTTGTTCTCCGTGTCGATGTCAGTACAAATGGTTCTAGGGCGAGAACCGAGAAGGAGACTACATTCTCGAGAGTTCTCAGTGTCGTGAAAAGTTGCAGCTTTGCCCTATTCCGGTGTACTGTCAGAATCCACCATCTTCTATTCTCTCATTCTCAACCTTTTTTTCTATTTTTTTAGCATGATATGTACGAACATAGTTATAATAACTTCTGGGGCAAAGAGCAGCGGCAGCAGTTAGTTCGAAATTCATTTCGAGATAGTACAAAAACGATACTGAAAAACCGGGAAGTGTAGTGATGCTTCATTTTCGCAAAGTTTTTGCCGAGAATTTTGGGGAGGAGTGTATTGCCCGCTTAACGTTTGTGAGCGTTCCTACACGATTTTTTTTTTCCCTGTGATTTTTTTTATAAAACCATTTGTTTTTATACGATTAGGTGTTTAACAAAGGGCGTTAAGAATCACACGGTCTACTTCCTTTTAAAATTCGCATTATTTGAATGGGATTTGCAAGGATAATTCCCAGTGTTTTCTCAAGCATTTCCAGACGATTCACCGCATTGCGGATCGCATTCTCGCTACGAGGACAGCATCTTAATTATGGCGGTTGAGTTCTCTGAGGATATTGCGATAAAGGTGTTTACTATTGATGCCTTCGTAAAGTCTAAAAGATAATCGTATCTGCATCTAGACATAGATAAAAGATTGGATTATGAAATCATAATAGAACAATGAAAGAGTAAAAATTGAAATAATGGACTTATACCAAAAAAATAAATAGGAGAAATATCGAAAATTCAGAGAGAAAAATTTATGACACCTTATTCCATAAAGAAATATACATAATCGAATATACAAAAGAAGGCACTGTTGAAGAAAGAAGCTATTTATTTTGTAGTAAAAATATATCAAGGCACATTCTACTCTTAAATTAGGATTCAGGAGATATCATTACAAAAGTGTATTTGATATACAGTTGACTCATTTTCATTGATATTACTTATAATTTGCGAAATTTGAACAACATTAATTAGATAGTGGTGTCGTTGGGAATGCAAATTCCAAATTCGTTGGGAAACCAGTTCAGTGGTGTCGTTGATAGAAACGATTCACAACAATAACACCGAGTTGTGTTGTTAGTGGTATCGGCGGTAAAAAGAACTCCCTTTAACTCCCTCCTGATTACGGATCTCCAATGAAGTTCACCTTGTATGTTGTTTACTCTATTACCTACTTTCTTCAGCTACCATACCGTACCATCCGCCTGTGTGTTACATCCGTACATCCACTGTTGGATATAAGCCTCTCCCAAGGACCGCCACCACACACGGTCTTTAGTCTTCTCATTCAGCCACTACCGGCGACCTTCTTCAAGTCGTCATTCCACCTGGCCGGTGGGCGTCCCACGCTACGTACATGGTCTCCGTTCGAGGACTCGCTTCCCCTCGCGCGTCCTGCGGCATGTATGGCCTGTCCACTGCCACTTCAGCGAATTACAAGCGATTTGATTTGTTATAGACTACCTAATTTGAACAAGTAGCCTACACCGACGCATTTTGATACCTCAGTCTTCATAACTCAGTATCTATCTACAGATTGTTATTCCGAGCGCTCTCTCGCGTCCCGTCTCCTACAAATATTGATATTGATGCCGCGTTCCCAACGCCTACTAAATTCATACATTCTTTATTGCGTCATGGAAACCCTAACAGACGTGCGTATTTATTATATTACTAGCTGTAGCCCGCGCCTACGTTCGCGAAGAATTACAATTAAAAACTATTCTGTATATTAATCCGTCCCAATTTTGGTATGCATGCCAAATAAATAGAAACAACTTTTCCTTTATCTTTGGTAGTTACTTAATTCCTTTTATTAAGGCATGATAACTATAAGAGATCCCGAGTAGGCGAATTCGAAGATGTACCGTAAAACATACTCAGATTATTATTTGATAAACAATTTAAACAATAAAGTGGGTACTAGAGCGATGGCATATACATCCCCATACATTGTTATAGAATATTACAAGCTTTATAAGGGCCAATAAACCCTCGTATCAGGTCACCCCTCGCGAGGAACACTTAATTACAAGTGACAGTAACATGTCAACAGCCCAGCTAACATGTCCCTGCCCGATAATCCGGGCGGTCCCGGGCGAGACGATAAATATTGATGACGTCATGGATTGCCAATTTATTTGGCTCCTCACTTTAAAAGCTGTATAAAAACTGTATTATTTTTGGAAAAATGCAGCAAAGAAATTTTCTTCGAAGAGGTTACAATTTGAATATAAATCAGAGAAATGTCGTGATCTGTCAAGCACTGCTTGGCGCAATAGAGCCAAAAATACAGAAGAGTTGTAGTAAATTGAAGTACTTAGCAAGTTAACGAGGTAATGCTGGGTACCTTACATGAACCAAAACATAACATGCTCAATATTACGTAGGTCACTGAGCATTACGTGTAACAAAATACTTTTAAAATTCTAGTTTTAAGCGGTTTAGTGTAAACCGCAGTATTTTGTTTTTATATTTGACTTTATTAAATTTGTCATCAGGTTAAATGTCGTGTAGTTTAAATAGACTAGTTTTTTTTTATAAAGTTTGTAACACGGTACAACACCATCCCAATAGGAACCAATAATAATTCTGTTATTACTACAAACTATATTTTCTACAAACTACATCATAAAATACTTGCTCAAAGGACGTCCATCTAACAATCTTTCGTCTAACCTGAAATTGGTCGTCTGTGAACGGAATTGCTCTTGACCAATTTTATTGTAGGCCACTTCATGTTTTGCGGTTTTTACGACCGTATCTCTGTAAGACTCAATTCAAGATTGGCAGATTATGGAAAGACGCTACACGTTATTCTGTTAGAAATGATTAAAATTCTTGTTTCCATAATGAACTTTCCACACTGGGCACGTACGTTTTAGGGCGAGAGCAAAGGGCGCTCAGACGGAAGAAATGTGTATTACAACGTCCCTAACGGTACCCCTGCCACCATTGCACTGGCAGAACCAACAAATCGTGGTACATACACTAATCCTATCTTATGAAGAAAAGTTTAGGACGGCTCGGGTTGTGGCGACATGTGATAAAGCGGTTAATAACCATCCGAAAAGTTTCATAGAAATTCTTTAGACTTGTCAATTAAAATTGGCATTCTATTTTATTTGAAATACATATATTTTCGTTATTTTCTCTATTTACCCTTAAATGTCATTAATAAATCATTTTTTCAATAATCACATTTCGGTGATTTGTGTGTTATTATTGTTCATATTATTAAGAATTGTACATACTGTGCATGTGTACCTGTGATTAAAATATTTATTCGTCTCTACCCAAACGTTGTCCGGTAGTGATGGCCATTAGCGATAAGACCGCCTTTTGTGTTACTGTTACTGTCCTATTCTGTTTTGGTGTGCAGGAAACAGTTTTATCTATCGATCTATCTAAGAATTATGAACCAATTTCTTATAAAATAAATTATTTGATTTAGAAGTCATAGTATCCGTAATACACAAAACACTTTCTATCTCGGCATACATAGGAGCTACACTTCCTATTTCAATCCAATTGTGTCGATCTTTTGTCGAAGCTGTTAAAAAAGAGTCTTCACTTGATTTAGTCGACCAGAATTTTGGTCGCTTTAGACTAAAATAATAAAATTCTTCTTCAACTATGAGTTGGAGAAGACAGTTTATTATATTTATCTGTCGTATTTCAAAATAGATTATTTTATATACCTACATATTTGGATGCTTTATATAACTATGTATTTCCTAGTTTATGCTTTATTTGTTTCCTAGATTATATTTTTGTAGTCCATCACTGGTAATTGTTGACTCGCTTTTTTGTCAAATGATTTGTTGTGTATTGTTTTGTTTTGTTGTCCTTATGTTTTGTACTGCTTATAATAAAATTAAAATAAAAAGAGATAAATTACCTTTGCAACTTTTATTTATGGAAAAAAAGGCGGCAGACGAACATACATCCATAGACATCCGTGATAAATGCCAACATCAGTCTAGAATGACGAATGTTGGCACGCTCTCGACTAGGCAGTCGACATCAAGGTAGGCAGGCACCTTTGGAAACATAGGAATTGATTTGCAGAAAATGGTTGAGAAAATGGGGAGGGATAAAATGTTCCTGAGGGAAAAAAATTTAAACTTCCTTCCTAGGCAAGGTAATGTTTTGAGAGCTATCAAATAGATTCTCGAGTGAAGCACGGGCGAACATATAGTAAATAGATATATAATTTATTTGCTTTGATTTCTATAACATTTAGTTTGTGTAGGATGAACACTTTGCAAAATTTGCCATCTCTTTATTTAGGTCTGTGCCACACATTTCGACTTTTGATAACCTTTACTGAATGTGAGATAAGTTAATATCGCGAGTGTCGGGTAGGATAATGAGAGTTTGATATAATTTTCTATGTTGAGACAAGGAAGGTACGTGTGACCTTTCTATATTTAATTACATAGTAATAATATTCTTGTTAACCACAAGTACATATTAAAATACATGTTTATGTTAAATACTTTTAAACATGACGTTAAATACGTTAAATCAAGTAATAATGATCAATGGTCAAGATCAATGGGAAAAACCCAACAACAAACATACAAATAGTAATAATGCATTTATTAATTATGATCTGCCATAATCGTTATAAGCAGTTGTAACTGCTAAAGCAAAGGAGTTTTCTTTCTAAAAAAAATATGAGTATATTTTAACAAATAATACATAAGAATAGATAAAAGGCTTACCTATACTATTATGCTTCGGCCACGGTTTTGAGCTGCCTTAACATTAAACGATCTATGAAATAAAAGCTTTCATTTGAGGTGAATCTCAAGTTTTTTTTTTTTTTTATAGATTAGTGGGCGGACGAGCAAGCGGTCCCACGTGATGGTAAGTGTTACCGCCGCCGCCCATGGGCACCTGCAACACCAGGGAGTATGCGGGCGCGCCGCCGACCTTGCAAAATCAAACCTTGCAAAGTGTGTTGGTATACTCACACAATGATTTTTTGGTACGCTTTTTTACCCATCGTCCATTATTCATAAATGTTATTCACTGCTAAATGTTATTTGTCACTTTCTAATCTGTTTGAAGTTATAATTGTTAGAAAAGGACGGGAGATTTTAAGCAATTATTAAAATTAAATATTTCCTATAGGCGGCACGAGTATAACTTTAGTGATATAATATATGATAATCTTTTAATCCCGCATTTGGTCTCCCACAGGATTAAACAGGCTAGAAATGTATTTGGTAAAATCAGAAAATCTTTTGATTTCGTAACCTGCGTCTAAAACGTACTCAGGATATTTTCAGGGAATAGATCGCTCTCGCCATCCATCGAGCTTGGTGCATGGCACCTAGGGGGTTAATTTTGAATTTTCGCTCTGTATCTCCATCTAAAAATATGACTGAGAGCTCTATCAACTCTCGATAGTTATCTCTGACTATTCATTTTTGTCAATTCAGTGCAATAGATTTTAAACAGAGCTTCAATTTCGGAAGCGATAAGGTATGTTTTCACGTTTTTCCTATATCATTGTATCTCGTCGAAATCGATGCTTATCCATTTTTTTCTGAATTTTGAAGAGCGGAATATCGGGGCTTATGGTCACTTGATTGATTTTTAGTTCAAAGACCGTTTCAGCACCAGTTCGTAAACGTGATGGCGACAAGCAAAAATAAGCAATTCCCTTTCAAGTTTTTGCTCTACGAGCACACAGGCACCATTGATACGACCTGTATTCGAAGCCGTAGTATCACAACAGAGAATTTGCATTTTATCTTCGTGATTCCAATCTGTGATCGCATTCCAAACAGCCTGCGCCTGCTCTTTACCGGTAGATCTATCCAATTTTGATATAAACTTGTCTCGCTAAATTTGATATAAATTCACAAGTTTTTCACACAATTCGATAACGATTAGGTAAGTAGTCGTGCCTTTTCCCAAAATATATCACACTCGCGAATATCGAGATTTGTGCTTTCATTAATAATTAATTTCACTTCACGGATGTTATAAAACAAAACTACGAGTACTTGTCCATTGGAAGGAAGTTCTAACACCGTTGATGTTCTTCGTCCCCTGCTAAAAATATACCCTTTTAGAACTGCACAATTCCACTGACACGTTTATTGACTAAAAGCAATTAGTTTACTGACAATACAACTGGAAATCGCATGCACGTCGTCGAGTAAGTGCGCGCTGCAAGTACTAATGTTTCTATGTAAGTCGGCACGGATTGCCGTAGTCCAAAGGTCATGAAATTTGATTTACGTGTGTTTTTATATAAGACAAAAAAACAATGCGTTAAAAAAAATGCATTGATAATTTTAGGACAGCCTAATATCCATGGTCCATATTTCTTTTTTTAATTCTTGGAATATGCAGCCTTATTAAATACTTATTTTTTTTTTAATTTAAATTCATGTACTTTAGTCGTGTGATGAGAAATATCAAGTAGCAAGTAGTAAGTAATTCATCCCACTTACAAATTAAGCAATAGTTCTAAATACCTAATTGAATGGTAATTGAGGCCTCATAGACGCTCAACATTCTGACTAAAATATTAACGTTAATGTAACAGTAAAAGTATTAGCTCCTTTTCCGAGAAATAGTGTCAGAAGTGGAATGGCCTTAATGATTATTAACCTCCATTCCTAGACGGCATATTAAGATTAATTCTGACGATTTTATTACATACAAAATAAACATATATTTTCACCTTTTCAATTACGCATTGGAAGTATAGGCTATTTCCTCAAGTGTTATTTCTATGTTTCATGTATCATCTAAATGCAATCCGAAACACATCTCGATACAATTACCAAGCCGGTATTGTATTCTATTGTTCGCAATAATAACACCGTGTATCAAGATCATTGATAAAATGAATAGGGTTGGCAACATTATGTGTAGTATACACATATTAAGTCACTTTTTAATTGCATACTGAGATTGTTTTATATTGACATACTGATTGGTTTCATACTGATTGGTCATGGCCTAGGAATATCTCTTATCGAATCACATTTCAATTTATTTGTATTCGACCTGCATTCTGGTGTACAAAAAAGTCCTTAGAATAATAATTACATAAATTATTACATAATTATTAAAACTTGTACAGCATAATTTTAAGAATTCGATGCACATTTTATTTCTTATAATTTCTTATAATTTGTTTTACTCACACAATCAATAGATACAAAAGAAACAACAAGTAAATCGAAAGATGTTTATGATACACTTAAGCGGCATTAAAAGAGTAGTGTACCATACCATATTCAACAGTACAATTATGCAGACTGAGGCAACCCTATTTTCCGAATTCGCATTAAATTTAACCAATCGGAGAAGGAAACTCTCTTGTCAGTTGATAATTCGAGTTAATTAACGTACCGTGAAATTTAACCCTTTCAAAGACCAGCTCTTCGAAATAAAATGCCCTTTACGTTTTTTTGTTCCTTGCTTGTATATACTCACGTAAACACAAACGTATGAATGTATGAATGTACTTACATCCGTATATTTATTTATGCTATTTACTAAAACAAGATTTATATACTTTATAAACAAATGAACCATTTAGAACTAATTGCCGAAATAGCGCCCCAATTTTTAATTTTAATTTTCAGCAAAAATTAAACTGGAAATTCAAGGAAAATTTTACATTCTTTGAGGGTCAATAACGATTAATTATACCTCCTTGTTAAATATTTTCGCAAACGTTCATTTTAATAAAGAAAGTAAAGGAAATTGAGAAAATGAATGAAGTTAAACGAAATTTTATAACGAGAGTTATTATTATTTTATAATTAATATTATTTATTGTGATGTCATAGTTATTCTAATGTTAAATTATTTCGGAAATTATGAAGGTGCATTAATATAGGTAAAATTATATATATATTATATAAAAAAATAAATAAAAGGTAGACGAGATTAGAAATTAAATTTTGTGCATTTCTGAATTCTACAGGTTGCATTTCGCCTGGAATTTTTAATTTTAAAACTCTTCGAGGTGATATTTCGCTTGAAGAATTTCAAAAAATGCTACGCTCTTCTTAGTGTAGGTATGTTAAAGGTGTGCTATAAATATATTAAACTATAAATATACCATTAAAAAATGGTATTTTTATAGTTTTGCCATGTTCCGTCCTTAATCAATCTGTATGTTAGAGTCATTGACATACATTTGTGCGAACACACACATTCACACACAAATTAGACACCAGACAGATTATAAAATATATTATAAATCTCCATCAGGCAGATGGAGATTTGTAATGCTCTAAAGAAAACATTGAATGTTTCTTTTAAATAATTTATGAATATTATTTATCATATAGTTATCATGTGTTTATCATATGTTTATCATATGGTCATGTGAACGAAGCTGCTGGATAAGTTGGCTGCTGGCTGTGATAAGTTTTTGAAATCTAAAATCAATTTTGACTCTAGTACTAAATATTGTATCTTTTTAAATACCTTTGTTCGGTTTTATCATCAGTTTCCCAAAATGTTGATACAAAACATAAACTGAACGAGAGGCCTAAACAAATAACTGTGTAATTTTCTACTTGCTGTTTGGTAATGGATTTCTTGTGTAACTTGCTCAAAGTCCCACTTGTATAAGTAAAGCACCGTCCTTCTGAATGTAAATATGCTTATGCGGCTCCTAATTTTGAATATTATTAAGTAAAACGAGATTATGAGGTTTCGTTTGCTTCAAAGAGTTCATTTTATTTTCAGTTATTTTGGTTCTCTAAATAGACTACTTTTTTTGATGGATTCTAGTCTCCGGCATAGCTGAAAGAAACAGAAACCTGAAGTCGCAGTGACTGAAGTAACTCACCTGAAGTAACCGATGAAATACGAGTCCTCGAATGAAGACCATGTGCCGGAAAATGTATATATAGGACGTTCTCCGCGGCCTGATGAACAGATGACTTAAGAAAGTCGGCGGTAGTGGGTGAATGAGAAGTGCGGAAGATCGAGTGTAGCCGGGACCTTGGGAGAGGCCAGCAGTTGAAATAAAGATTGACAATTACTAAGCGGTATACTACAACCGACATAGCTCGTAGAATCGGCATGTTGAAATAGCAATGGGCAGGTCATGTTAGCCCCAGAACCAATAACCGATGCAGTAGACGAGTCCTCAAATGGAGGCCACGCAGCGGGAAGCGCAGTGTGGGACGCCCTCTGGCCAGGTGGCCGACGACTTAAAAAAATTGGTCGGTGGTGGTTGGATCAGAAGAGCCAAATATCGTGCCTATATAGCCTTAGGAGAGGCCTATATCCAGCAGTGCAGAGACATAGGCTGATGATATGTTGTAGTATGGTATACTAGAAACACAACAGGTACCATTTAGATATAAATATTCGTCGAGATTTCGCGCCTCTCCCTCCGACTATTTGAAAATATGTTCCATTTTACAATTACTCTGTCTCTGTCTTGCTTATGATAAACGTGCCATGATTGGAAATATCCCTAGCAACTAGCTCAGGTGAGCTGACTGCTTTCTTGCCACTTAGCTATCCAGCTATCCCATGATAAAAGTCTATAAATCTTTCAGAAGGCTATCAAAGAACTGGATTTGTGAACCATAAATGCGGACATTAAAACAGCATTTATGGCACGCATTCACCATTTTATAATGCCATAAACCCTTTATTTCCGTATTTGCAAAAATTATGGGTATTTTGGCAGCCCACTTAAAGGCGTAAATCTTCTGTAATAAATGCTTTATATTCCAATAAAACATGTGTAAGTATAATGGTCAATTAAGCGATCGGAAAAATACAAACGGTTTGAGGCTCTTTATTAACAAAATCAATAGGTGGCTATGTAACTTATTCTTTCAGTTATAACAACGAATATGAACGTCAAGTTACCATAATAAGTTTGTCGTGACACAACGCGGTCAGAGTTTCTACTTAAGAAATAGGTGGGGTGGTGTTATTGTAAAGTTTGTCGTGACACAACACGGCCAGAGTTTCTACTTAAGAAATAGGTGGGGTGGTGTTATTGTAAAGTTTGTCGTGACACAACGCGGTCAGAGTTTCTACTTAAGAAATAGGTGGGGTGGTGTTATAGTAAAGTTTGTCGTGACACAACACGGCCAGAGTTTCTACTTAAGTACGGATTTGTAAATTATCGCTAAATATTTTAAAAAATCTGGGGCATGTGAAATAATCACCATTTCGCAATGGACCCGAATAGACCCGAATGGTATATTGTCACACGAAATCCTTTTATAATTACTTGGAGATGCTTGGGACACAAGCAGGAACGCAGTGGACGTTATAGGTTGAAACTGAAATTAGAACTATAACACAACTTTAAAAAATTAACTACTTCAAATCTTTTTCAAATATTACTTTATATATTTTTTTTACTTTTACTTTATAATGCGGTACTGCATTTCCAAAGAAAAATACATGAAACACTTTTTTCTTAACCCGAGGAACATTTTATACTTCATTAAATTTTATCTTCATTGCATCTTTAGATGTTTACCAGTGGTCCGCGGGGAATCACTTATAAAAAAATTATATTAAACTGCTGAAAATAATTCAACATTTTTACGCAAACATCGATCTTTATCGCAGCAAATGGACACTTCATCAATATTCTTCTAAGAAAACTTCGAGTATATGGCATTTCGTTCTTAGAGTCTCTCTCCCAACACTCATCGAAGAAACATTAACGACACGAGCTATTCGATACAGACAAAATTCTGCGATTCATCGCTGAGCCGGTATAAAGGAAAGGATGTCATCAATATTTACGAGCGATCAATATTTGCGAGCACGCCAATATTTCCTGAAGGCAACGAAATATACAACTAATAAAGAAAGTATTAACATTGTTAACAGCGGCTCGTAAAACTCAAGCTGTGACGTGACAGCTAGCGGCTGTAGAACGAACAAATAAAGGTCAAAGTTGAAGTAAAATATTGAAATAATCATGTCTATTATCATAATTACAGTCCTTTCAACTGTCACGGACTGTATATGTAACAGGTTGAGAAACGATATCTTAAGTCATCTATTCACTTATTCCGTCAAAAATTAGTAACAGTGTATATGCAGCAAGCTGTACTCCGCTTCAAACTAAGTAACAACTACTGTCCGTTACGTACAGAACCGAATGCATTTATCTGAAGTTGGTTCGACACGTCTTTGCTTTTAGCTGGATTTACATATTGTTTTCATTGTATTTTTATAACTACAAACTAAATATTAATAGAATAATATAGAATAGAATAATAATAAGAATAATATAGAATTAAATGGAATTATTTTCAATATATATTTACCGATTATGTCAATAATAAATAAATAAATACATACATTTATATATGCATATCTCCATCTGCATTCAATATTAATTAAAAAATAAGAATCAAAATTGACAAGTTGACAATCTATATAAAGCGTCTATAAAAATATAAGCAGTGTCCAACGATGTCGATATGGCATTCCAATATATAAATACATATATCTTTACGTATAATAAAATCCTAACAATGCCATTTGCCTGTGTCTGTATATTTAAAAAAAAGTAACTACTGTGTAAAGTACGAGTAATATAGAGCCCAAAACCTCAATTTTTAGAATTTTTGTCTGTCTGTTGGTCTGAATGCGCGTCACGCGAAAACTACTGGACGGATTTTAATGAAATTAATCACAGTTATAGCTTATGTGCCAGGTTAACATTTAGGGTGCTCTTTTATCCAGATCCATTAAAGAGTGACATGTTCACGGGAATGACATGTTCACGCGAGCGAAGTCGCGGGCACCGCTAGTTTAGAATAGACATGTGTTGCGTAACGTCGTCGTAACTCGATGTAAATAGTTCCTACTTTCCTCGCGTTACTGTTTGCACTAATATTTACCGCATCGTTGGTGTGTTACCTTTTCTTTATTAGAACTCACTGGTTCCACTGAGGTAATAAATAGCTGTACAATTTATAACTATCATGTGTTATGAATTCTGGTTGAACGAAACTCGACTTAACATTAAACTATGGCCGTGTGGTGTCACCCCATTCTTCCCCTGGATATCGTAATAGACGATTGAGGGAAAACAAAGCAGCTACAACCCCTCTAGAACGGTGGACTCGCCAACCCGCTGGGAATTATGTGCCGATGTGTGGAATGTGAGGATAACTCAATTATATCGTGAATTTTGTAAACATGTTTGTAGAGATTTACTCACGACTTATATACGAGAATTTATTCAAAAAATGATCTTAAACCTTCTCGTCTCTCCCTCGATAAGCCAAAATGAGGAGAGTATAACCTTCATACAATGTTAGAGACTGAATTTATTCCCAACAAGCGAAGACACAGGTGGTCTGCTGACCCACTTCTCAACTATTAATTACGACTAGGACAGACATTTTAATGCAACATTGTATTAATGCAGTCACAAGGCAAGCGTTGTCGTGGAAACAGCATGCATTACCCAAGTTTAGTAACAAATTTTTTGACAGATGGTCACCAAATGATAAACCAAATTGTCTAGTCATCATTCCGAATGGAGGCCACAAAACTGGTATCAGAGAAGAGATAGAATTCAAAAACGACGGAGGAATAATGGGGGCATAAAAATAGATAAAGGTGGATCTTACTTTATCAAATCTGAACTCTTCTCATTGTTTTAATCAAAAATCTTTCAATTATTATTTTGCTTTTGTTGTCCCACTCTGGGTAAAGGTCTTCCTTTGTTCTTTCTAATAAGAAAACTTGTTTTAAATACGTATAAAAATATTATAAACTAGCGACTCGCCCTCGCTTCGTTTCGGTTCATAATTTTTTTTTTTCAAAAATTTATAATAAAAGCCTATATTATACACGGATAATGTAGCTTCCTTTTTGTGGTAGACTTTTTGAAATCAGTTCAGTAGTTCCAGAGATTACATACAAATACACAATTTTACCTCTTTATATATTAGTATAGATTAATATCATTTATAAAGAATATAGCGAGACTTAAATGGCGGTGAGCAGGACATCACCAGATGTGGTGATAGTAGATGGAACCAAACTTTGAGTGGTGGAACAAAACTGGAAAATGGAGGGTAGGCCGTCTAGCAACCAGGTGGGTCGATGACATCAACAGTCGCAAACAAGTCCTGCGACTAGCACTAGACAGTGGCAAATAGCGTGAAGGAGAGATGGCTTATTATACCCTGCAGTGGGCCAAATAAAAAAGCTGAGAGTATTTGAAGAAACGAATTGTTGTACTTGTTTCTTTGTGCCAGTTTACTGAAGGATGCTGTTCTCAATTGTGAAAATCTCTTGTAAAAGATACGAGTAAAAGCAAACCCATTAGCGACTGTTTGAATTGTTCAGTGGAACAAATGCAACACATATACCTTTACTATAACCTAAGAGTCCGTAAACATTAAAGGATTTTATGTCGCGTGAAAAAAATCGGTAACGATTTCAAAACTTACTGCCAAATGTTTGAGGAAAATGTAGAAATGTACATGTAAAATACATAGTTTTATGTTGTCTAATGTTATGAAATCGTATACATACTATAAGAATTGATATCTTTTGTCATACGTGTGTAAAATTGATTTGATTTCTGAATTTGAATTGTTATTTGATTTTCTGATTTAATTCTTTTTTGTCTGTGTTTACTTTTTGTGTTTAACCAACCAATTGTCGTCGCCTTTAACCAGAGTGACATTTATATTATTAATATTCTTGCATGTAACCCTTTCATTTACACGATGTATGCTCTGTTGGTGATTTTTAATAATTAAACTTACATTACCTACCACTTTATTGCCTTCAAAGTTCAAAGATTGGAAAATAATGCAGCAAGGCTTTTAAAAAAAAGAGTTAGTAAATAAAAATAAAATAAAAATTATAACGTGATTTTGATACATGTGATACAGTTTGTATTACAGTTTGTTTTTAATGTGCTTTGGCAAGAGTCATTTTTGAAATGAAATCAAATTATGTATAACAAAAGTGGGTAGTCTCAAGTTACAAATAGTTGTCTGCGAGAATTTAAAGAGAGCCTTTTTGGAATTAAATAACACCTTTCGATAAATTGCACAGACAAACATTTCTGTTCCCCACTGACAGTTCAGATTCTCGATACTCTTGTTTGCGAGATGTCTCGCTGTTACTGACAGTTTAAGCGCAGACGATGAATGTACTTCCCAGTGCACCACTCACTTGACTGAAATACTGCCTCTATGAGATACTGACGGATATATTGTTTTCAACTAAACATGAAATTGAACTTATTTATACTATACAATCCGTATAGTATAATCTATAGACTCGTCAATCCACTTGTTTTGAGGCCTTCTTACATCCTTCTCATGCACAATGCAATATTCTTACAATAGATACTGAAAGCATTGCATTGCATATACTATACAATGCTATACCATACAATGCTATACCATAAATACCATACAGTATATCTCAAAGAGCAAACATTATTAAAAAATAGTCTTGTAAAAGGTATATACGAGTAGGTATACACCTTTATATAGACGGTATTGAGCGCAGTTATACTGCACCTTAGCGATATAATCGTGTTATTGTAGCTTCATACGTGACAATTAAGTCATATAATTGTACTATATCTGTGTTATTGTAATGATTAATACGTTAATTTTTCTAATATATCTTTCATAAAACTTTTTTGTGATATAGTCAAATTACAAGAACAGGCAAGAATTTGCTTTTTATGTTGAAGACAGCTGGGAGAAATCTGAGCCACTTTTTTAATCATACGTCGTCTAATGAGAAGAGGCAACTAAGGTAACAAATATTAGGCAATTTATTCTCGTAAGCGCGACTAACATATGATCCTTTGTTATTAACTTCTTAGTCTGACTGAGTATTGTTTGTCTTTGTATATTTCTTGTTTGAGAGAAAACATGTGTAATGATTGTGTGAAGGGAAAGACGGTGCCATTCAGCAATGATGGAAGACTAAACAAATTTTATCGACAACAAGTTAGAGACAAGCTATCGACTTGAAAGTCTTGTCCCGATAAAGTTGATAATACTTTTTGTTTGATTTGCATAAAGTTCTCTCATTGGACTTTAATTTGGAGGCACTTTGTGAAGAAGCCAAGCCCGCGGGCTACTTTCGTTGAAACTTTAAATTTGGCTCCTATCAGGAATAACTTATTTTATAGAGTAATGAAAAGTTCCAACGCTGTTTTGAAGATTTTGCGATTTTTTTTAAATAAAATGGATAATTTACTTGCGTCTATTTGTAAATTGCGTAAATTTCTAATTAAGAACAGGTAGGTATTTAAATATGAAATTAAAACATAATTACCTATTGGTAATAATACCCGTAATCAGTCCTTATGTTGTCTCTTGTGCACGAGGGATGTACTCGTACAGCCTTAAAACATCACGCTGGCCAAGCGGGAATGGCGAGGTCTTGCTTTTAGAGGTGGCGTAGTTCCTCAGGGCTCGTTGTAGCCTTGTAATACCTGAGTTATGCCTTTTACGACACTCACGGGAAGATATGGGGTTGAGTTATTCTAAAGCCGATCAACACCACACGGCTGTACTTAGTTTATTAATTCACTTAAATGAACGTTTTTGTTGATATTCAATTTGTATGTTAATGTAGAATTACGATAGGCTTATGAATGTTTGAGTAATTGCCTGAGTAACATTTTTTTTCACATTTCACATAGATGTATGACGACGAATAAGCATAGGCGACAGTATCCTAGCCTTCAGTGCTAAAGATGAGAGTTTCATCTCCCGGTCTATGCGTTTTTATTGTGTTTGGGTAGTAAGTCTAGTGTCATATCATAATTATAGTAGTGGCTAATAAGTTCAATCATCTACTTATGACACCTTTCGCATTTCAATCTCTGACACAAATATGTGATTCTCCACTGTATATTGCCAGATACAGGTATACAGGTATATTGATACAGGTATATTGCCTGCTCTATTATCCGCTACCACACATAGTCTCATGCAGCCGCAGTTGTGGAACGAACTGTCTACTTTTTATTTAGTTTTGTTTGGGAGGCTTCCACGAAGGTTGTGAATGCGAATTTGTGTGGTCAGGAGTGCACTCGCCTTCCAGAGCATCGGGGGGTACATCAGGGGATGTTGTGGAATCAAAAAAACCTTCTCCTGCCAGTGGTGTGAAGCCACTAGTTGATCGAACGGCATTCCATTTTGTTCCCTCGTAGTCTCCAATCGACGGCGACACAATCGTTTATAAATCTTATTCGTACTGACGATAATTTTAGGATAAAGAACACGAAATCTCAGCACAGTTACTTACAAATACAATATGTATATTGTTTGGCGTGACACTGAAAATTGTGTCACTTGTATTATTACAGATCACCACTAACTACTCCGAATTCTCTGAAGTTCGCTACTAAAGTAACTTCCTAACTTCCTAACTCTGCCTCAGAGTAAACAAGAACTCTCACATTCCACTTCTAGATTATATTTGGATTTCCGAAATACGATCTCACGCCTCAGTGACACATTGGAACGTCGAGCCGTACTGTTCGGAATATCGAAAATTCGTGTTGGAATGTACACATATGAAGCATCGATTGCGGTTGGCATTGACTGACGTCCGCGAAATAAGTTTAAATTTAGTTTAAGAGGATTTTTAGCGAATTCTTAAGAGGAAATTCTAGATTCAATTCGTGTATATTTCTGATGTTCAATAACTTCAATAGTCTAAAACTACTGCTAATGACTAATTATACTCAATGCTTTTTTTTCTACGACATGGAATCAGATGAAATGTTCACAGGTTATAGTTTATTTGCAGCATCGGTATAGGAGAATCTACATTTATAGAGAGAATTCGCCCGACTGAAAGACTGGCCTGATTAATTAACGTTAAACCGAAATTGTTAAGTTAGAAATATGTAGCAGATGAGGTAGGGTTCGTTAAAAAGTAAAATTTGAAACTTAAGTAGATACTACATAATAAGAATGTTCCATTTTTAAAACACATATTAATTAAAGAATTCAAGAGCTACTGAATATAGAACATTAGACTGTGACGTGCCTACCCTTGAGTGGTTGTATAACATATCTAGTACGTATTCTCAAATACATAATACATAGTCAATACCATAAATAACTTGACCTTTCAAGTGCCGTTTGACCCAAAAGGGCCATTAATACAAAGAGCAATGAAGTTAAAATAAAAAAAAAACCTTTACCCATCTAAATATCAATTAGCTCTAAAACCCAATAAAAACTGTTTGTCTACAATTTTATAATTTTTTTACTACATAATATTTCACCCTCAATGTCAAAGACGTAAAAGAAATTTAATATGGATCTTAGTACAGGTGCTGAGTGCGCATGTCGCATTTTAAATTACATATTTACCGGCATTCGAAGAGGCTTCTTCAATTATTTTCATATTACTGCAATTTGTTTTAATAATTTTTTTTAAATATGATAATGCAGATAACGCATCATGAAAATTTATCAATACGAAATAGAATGGTTCCTTCGATTACAGAATACATACTAGATGTGTTTATACAAGCACTCTACGGAATGACGTCACACTACATGTTCAGTAGCTCTCGAAATCTTTATTTTTATGTGTTTTGAAAATGGAACATTCTTATTACGTTATACTTAAGTCTCAATTTTGAATTTTGAATGAACTCCTCCTCATCTGCGTCACCCCCTCGCGCGCTTCTCCTCCTCCTCCTCCTAGAAGTTGCCAACCGGGTTTCTTTGATAAGAACGTAAGATCGATGTATAAGTTTACTTATTCGGGTGTAACTTTATAAAGTACTTTTTAAGAATTATCTATATATAATATATACTGCTTCGCGGTGTAAATTATTCAAAATTATTTGTAATAATTCTCTATAATAATTTGGTTAGATATTATTGGAACATTCATCTCTGTTATTAATACCAGATTACTGACTGTACTGCCGTCTTCAAGGTGCCGTTTCTTCCACTTAAGATAGCTAGGGCTCGCTAAATTTAACTTCCACTTACTGGCATGTAGGACGTAACCTACATGCCATAAAAATAACTGGCAAGTGATAACGACTCTATACTCATGCCGTTAAGAAGCATGACAGTTACTACGATTTGTCAGTGCCAGTAGAACGTCACAAAATGGAGACTCCTCTCACCGCTTCTCAGCGGAGACACACGTATACGAAAAATCAAACGGTTTGCGGTCTACTAGCGTGCTATTAAAACGCATGCTTCTGACTGACAAAACCTGAATACAGATGCCAGCAGCATGTACTTGCAAAGTACTGGTAGGTCTGTATTTGTGCGAGTAACACGCATGTGTATCATAGCCCTTAAGGTAAGTGAATCTGCTGGATAAAGGTATATTTTAATGCACAGACTCACTCAATTTCCAAGCTTTTCTTCAGGCAAGATCACTAGGATTAAGGCGTAAAGGAGGCATACTAAACGCTACTTCAAGGCAGATAAATCGCTGGGTAATGAGAAAAAAATTCGCTGTAGCGGAATAATTCGCTTGCTCGGCACGATTGTTGGTGCCCTTGGCTCGCTTTGTCGGGTTTTTGAATACGAAACACGTTTTATTTTGTTCATGTTTTTATTTAAAATAAATTGGGATGATTATAGGCTATATGAGATAGATACTGAGTTTTAAGAAGCATACAATGGACTACACGCGCAGTAACATAATAAACTAGGACGCCTAAGATGGGCAGGCAGATTTTATTTACTGATATGAACAGATCCTACTGGGGGAGTTTTCCTATCCGGTAAATACCTAATGGAAAAAGATGATGACCGTAGATTCATGTAAAGTTTGTGTCACTATCGTTGTCTTATTATGTAAACAAATAAGGCGTATTGACAACCAGAGACAATTTAGTGTTGAATGTACTATTCAATGAATTATTTAAAAATACAATTATGATCAAAATAATAATTCAACTGACTTCAGACTGATATGACTCAGTTTTTATGTGCAATTCATATTGTGTGTGTTTCTTTTAGAATGCAAGACGTTTATTCATAGCCTATGTTGAGTGGTGTAATTAATACAGAGAGTCATAATTTTGTTACGATCTGATGTTTGTTTACAAAATAAGACAATCAAGAAGGAAGCGCCTTAAAAACCATTTTATGACAGAAAATTGCTCAAAAAGGTACTTGCAAATTGAAGCAGTTTTCTTAGGTGTTTTATTTATAGGATAATACGTGTATACCAAGCCACTTCCCTACTTAAGGGTTTTCAACATCCATAAACTTAATCCTTCATTTTTTATTAAAAACATTTTTACTATATTTTTTGAAATATTACTTTGGTTAAGTTATTATACTGTCAAAGGATGTAAAGGGACAAGCACTATATATACATTAAGTGTAGCAGACACAGTGAATGCGCATCGTATACTGCGTGCATACACAGAATCGCATGCGGGTGGCGTGCCAACGTATGATATTCTGGATTGATGTTGGCATGTATCGCAGATGTCCATGAGCGATAGTTTCCTCCTACTGGTGGATTGTATGCTCGTCTGGGGCCTTTTTCCATAAAAAGTATAGCCTACTAATACTTTAAACTATTTTTGTTGGACCTTAAATACAGAAGTGAGCGCTCATAGTTCATCTCATCATACAACATCCATTATACAGTTGAATGTTTCATGAGTTATAACTTGGAGCCAAAACATACCCCGGCTCCGATCTCGTTGTAACTGACCCAAATTCGTTGTCTAAAAATAGGGTGTAACTTTATAAGACTAGCGTTCTATTTCTCACAGTCTCTGTTTGTTTGTCTATATTGGGGATAAAGTATCGAATAGATGAAAGTATCGATACAACAAGATACTTTGCCACTCCAAAGTATGGCAGCGATAAAAAGTCGACAACTCTTATCGATATTTTCATAAATACTTTCTAAGCAGATTTGTTACAAAATTTTTGATGACGAAAAGACGTCGACAACTCGCGACACCCCAAGGTATCGTTACTTTCCTAAATCATTTTCATAAACAGATTTGTTACAAGTTTTTAGAAAACGAAAATTCCTCCGACTACTTCAAAGTACCCTTGATCGATACTTTCCTAACCGTCTCTACAAAATTTTCGGTATCGATTTATTATTTAGTGGCCACTATATGGCTGCCATATAGTACTCGTATCAGTAAAGGTATCGATTAAACAGTATCGAGTACAAAAGTATCGGTATCAAACAATAAAGTACTCGATAGTGAAAAGTATCGATACTTTTTCCGTATCCCTAGACTATGTACAATATTGTTCAACTTGTGATAGGCCTACCGCGCACTGCTGTGTTGATAATTTCCTCCACGAATTTATCCAATGCGAAGATGTTTCTTCCCGCGGAATGAAACTGCGCATACTGTATAAGGATTTTCAACTTTTGTTATCATAGTTGAACATAATAAATGTTATGTTATGTACTCGTGATGTTATGAGCCTCGCCGGGACCACGGTTGAAGTAGGTGTACTGAAATATCAGGTATAGATTTTTTTTTAATTAATATATTTTTAAATAAATAGGGCAATACATTTAGGTTGCCTACTCTGTACCTGTAAACTTAGAAGGTTTGTGCAGGCACTGCACATTTGTATATAAACTTAATTACTAAAATATGAATGTAAATTGCTGGTTTGTTATGCGATCTTATTTTTAAACCTATAGTATTGTATAGTTGTACAGATTTATTTAATTATGCGTTTATTAAATAAATATTTTTATTATTTCGTTTAATATTTTTATTCATTAAAAATGACACATAAAGTAACAATTGACTATTGACTATTTTTTTATAGAATAGATGGCTGACAAGCGGGCGGGCCACATGGCGGGCCACATTGTATTCTATCACAATTCATTTATATCAATATTTGATAAGGGAATTATGTACGCTGTAATCCCACAGCCACTGGGCGCGCTCGACTGACCTCGTTACCCCTTTCTCACAGAAGACTACAGTAAAATGTTCTACATTTCCCAAGGTGTTTCGGCAGCGAGTGGGATATGCCAGATCTCATTCCCATCGTATCCTATTGCCGTCCATTTTATACTCTTTAACAAAACCTATCCCAAAAAAATTATTTGTTTGTCCCAAAATAAAAAGGACATTTATTTTGGGAAGGGCGCCCAAGATACATATTATTTCCTAGTTTGAGCAAATAAGCAAATTTAATGCAAATAAACAATTTAAAATCATCAAAGCTAGGCATCCGGTGGCGTGTCAACGTTTGTCATTCTAGACTGATGTTGACATGTATCGAGAATGTCCATGTCGAAAATCATTAGAGAGTTTTATTTATTTGCATCGAAATTTTTCAACCAGTTTTCCGAGTATTTTTATATTCGATCGAACCAACATAATTTCAAAAGCGTTTCCTTCTACAAAAAGCAAATAATTTCCGAACGCAAATTAGAAATTTCACGGATGAAAAGTCTCCATTGTAGGCCTTTCGTAATTTAACCGGCAATATTTCTGTTACATTGGACGACATTTCATAAATTTTCAAATTGAAACAATGTCTAAAGTCTACAATGGAAGATTAAAGGTCGTGTTTTAATTCTAATAATGGAGAATGGGCGAAGTACAGATGACAGCACATCAAGTGTAATTCCTTTCCATCAAGTTCTATTTCCGCTTTTAAATCGACGTAGCAAGATTTACTCGCATTAATCTGCTCCAATTTTCTTTAGCAGTCACCTAGGAAATATTGTAAAATTGTCTCTTTTCGGTTTCCGTACGTGTTTCGGTAGTGAGATATGTCAGAGCCATTTCATCCTATGCTATCTTCTTTAAATCCTCTCATTCCGACCCGTGTCTTGGGTTCCGTCTGAAAATCGGCAATTCAGCGCTGTGTGCAGTTTTATAGTTTGCAGTTTGTACTGAGACGGATGGGGACACAAGGGACCACGCAAGTTTCATTGCTTTGGTTAATTTTTATTTTTTTTAGTTATTTGCTGTCTTGACTATTATTTAAAGCATATTAGATTTAGAAATTATTTAGAAATTATTTAGAAATTATTATTTCTAAATCTCGAGAGGTGCATCCAGAGGCGTGTTAGTTAACCTTTGTCATTCTGGACTGATGTTGGTGTGTATCGCGGATGTCTATGAGCGTCAGTAAACATTTGGATTACTTACTTACTCCGTTGGTTCAGCGACCCGAAGTTTTCTTTTTTTTTTTATAGATTAGTGGGCGGACGAGCAAGCGGTCCCACGTGGTGGTAAGTGTTACCGCCGCCCATGGGCACCTGCAACACCAGGGGGTATGCGGGTGCGCCGCCGACACTAAGAGATGTCATCTTTTTCGGTCCTTTTCGGTCACGCCAACAGGCTATGTGGAGCTCCCGCGTTCCCTCTCCAGCGGTGCTTGGGTCGACCACTTCCATGTCCCGCATAGACTTCCGGCGCGATCCTCCCCCATACACTCCATGTGACCGAGCTAATGGAGTCTGGCCGCTTTAATATCGTCGGTGACATTCGTCTCGGACACCAGCTATTCCGACTCCTTGTTGCTCCTTACCTTCCATGTATCATATTCTCTCCTCATCGGATTAGGGCAAATGATAGAAGACACATAGAAGATAATGATAGAATTCTTTCTAGAAAACACATTTATTTCTAGAAAGAAAGTGATCTGTTAGCGGATAATAAACTTCCACAAAGTAACGCTTCACAAAGTGCCTATGTGTAAGAAAAATATTTTTGTCCTTTATCCAGAACATAAATAACTCCCTACAAAGGACCCGCAATTTAGAATTCCGCGGCCAATTTGCGGTTAGAGGGACCATCAAAGGTATGCCGTGCCCTCAAATTAACTGCTAACTGTTATAGCCCGCTCGATTAATTCACACGGTTTACTAACATATATCTTATTGTTTACTCAATAAAGATCGTAATCCCTTGTGTTCTGTTAATTATTTAGATGTGATGTAGTTTTATAGGTTGTTATTGGCATCGAGTTAACTCCACGTTTAACGATGGTGCCTTTGTCGGTAGCAGTAATGATATAAAATCAAAGTCCTAAAATTTATAATAATTATGGTAACAGACTACTCGACTACTGTTGACGGTGAGGGTCAACGGGAGTTATAGGGGAGATAATTCGGGAATAAAAAGCCGCTTTACTGATACACACGAACTGCAGAGTACAGGGGAGCGGCAGTCGGCAACGAGCTCACTATTCTAAGCAGAGATTTGCCTATTAAACTATTACATGGTAATTGGGCGATTGTACAAGTGAAAAGAACATTTCGTACAAGTACGAACTGGTACCGGGAAGCTGGAACTTCCTCTATTTATAGAAGCTTCTTGCCTTGTGATCCCCCTGTTCCCTTAGGAATTTCTTTACTCTTCGCTCACCCACATTTTACACAGGTTATAAGTACCATAGTAAAATAACCATTTTACACATTTAAAATGATGTTACTTCGTAAATGTCTTAAAAAATCATTGTATACGTTGTAGTTTATATTATGGGTATTGTTTCATGCTGTGAAGTTTCAGAAATAATATACTCGTAAATAAAAAAATGGAAAGCTAAAAGGTAAAAAACAAACATTTATAAAGATTGACATAAATACAAACAAGGGAAACACAGTCTACAATAAGCAATATATTGTTATATACATTAAACATAAACGCTATAACACCTTATAATAGTTAATAAGGGATGTAACTAACATCACATAATCTCGGAGAAAATGAGTTCAAACCCTTTTATATGTTTCTACTGCGCATGATCCGGGGTTCGCCGGATGCTCTTTACTCCTTGCGCAACTTCATTCAAACAACTCCCTTCCCTCCAAGACGTGCGATGCTAGAACACACTATGTGTATTGATTCTACTCCACTATGTAGGCGTATTGCAGTTTATAGTCCAATTTTCTCTTCACATTGTTCTATTTTCACATAACGGACAGCACATTTTCACTTGCTTACGCACTCTTCTGTCGTGCAGAACTACATTCTTGAGTTCAAATCCTCGTCCCATAGCACTAAGTTTCAAATCAACGGATTTACTACCGTCATTGCTACCAGTGGTAGCTTAGTTATACCAGTTTTACCGAAGAACAGTTTTTGTAAATATGACAGTCAAATGAGCAAGTTACACAAAATATGAGGGGTATAGAATGAAAATCAAAAATATCCGCGAAGAATGTTTCAGTTTCATTAATTATGACAATTTTGACTGGAAAAAAAGCCTGTATATAGTTTTAATCGAAATGAATCATAAGGTACCGTAAAAACATGTGTCCTGAGTAGATTACAAATTGCATGTTGATTAGTATGACATTCATAGTTCATTTTGTGATAGGTGTGGCTTTTAGTTGTTTTCGATTCTACACCCCTCATATATAAATACTCTTTATTGTATAAATGTTACATTATTACAAAAATAAGTACTAATGTTTTAAGAAGGGAATACAATAGAATATGTGGGTTAGAATTTGTAGGTGGTAGATTAGAAGTATATAAGTACGTTTAGAATTTGATTCTTACTTTAATATGCCTGTGGGACACGTAAAACTCAACGCTAAAGTAATGCTGATGTCGCATGAACTGTTTGAAATATATTGGTTAATGAAGCATTCAGAAATTGCTTAATTATAAAATGATATATACTTAACAGTATTAGCTTTTGCCTGCGATTTCGTTCGCGTAGTCCATATGAATAGTAGCCTATGTGTTAATCCGGATTACAATCAACCTAACTGCCAAGTTTCAATATTAAATCGGTACAGACCTTTCGCCATAACAAACATCCAAACTCACATCCCAATTAGTGGGAAGTGAGATTTAATGGGTTCGAAGCTTTGTTATCGTAATGTTTTATCATCTATAACTTCAATTCGCAAAACAACAGTTTACATCAAGAACATGTGCACGATTTATATGTCGACCATTCTGAACTAGTTGGCAGGATGCCAGGAGCTTACGACCCATATCCAGAAAAGGTCAACGGCCTTTGCCAAAAACACTTTTTGCGTAACCCCCAATTATGTGGACCGTCATCTTTGAAGCGAAATAAATTTGATATTGAAGCGAATTTGAAGCGAAACATTACAAATAAATGCTACATGAGATACCCGAATAGATATATTTTTTCCGTATTTTTTTTCGTACACGAATATGACAGAAGTAGGATTAGATTTTTGTTTTATAGAAAAAGGTGGCAGATGAACGGACAGTTCACCTGGTGGTAAGTGGTTACTGTCGTCCAAGGACATCCGAAATACATATCAACATCACTCAACAATGATGAATCTACACAATTACAGTCTGTGGAATTAACTGCCTACTGAAGTTTTTCGACTATGTTACTATACCTCTTCACGAGAGCTGTGAACAGGTGTTGAAGATGTCCATGCCCGACAGTGACCATTTACCATCATATAGCATCGACGGTGGCCCGCTCGTCTGCCAGCTCTTCTATAAAAAAATGAGAAACATTAGCACACATCCTCGGTTGATCCACTTATTTTTTATCTTACACAAGCTGTCATAACTTCATAAATTTTATAAAAATATCACGTTTCTATGAAGTAAGAGAAAGGAAATCTAAGACAGTTAGGTTATCTATACTTACATGTTTGTTTATAGGGGTCTATCAACATAATAAAATGCAGATTAAGACCTTAACCTGATATTAATAGAGGTGTAGATGCAAGCTTGGACGCAAAGGACGCTGTAATTTAATAACCTGTCAGCTGTACACGTAACAAACGCAAGCAGGCAGTAAAGAATCCTAGCTCTATACTTAAAACTTGAACGTCGGAAAGAGAATAGCCACTAATCCCTTAAATAACTGATAATATACGTCACCGCGTCCACCACAGCGCTATCGGCGCTAGAACTGAAGCTTTGTTGAAAGAAAGAAAGGAAAATGGTTTATTACCTGTCTACAGTGATAAATCCAAACACAAAATAATAAAAAACCAACGCAAGGATAACAAAGAAAATTTATCACTGTAACAGGATTTCCTGTTACTGTTGATACACATTTGTGTACCCGACTCAGCATGATGCTGCAGCTTACACTACAGCGCTGATATTCTGTCAGATCCCTATCACGAACGGACGTCAGTACAGCGGGTAAAAGGACAATACTAAATATAAAAATAAACATTAAATTATAACGTTAATAAATGATATAGTATAAGCCATACATATATATATATATATATATCTATCCTATATCTATATCACACATATATCATATATCTATATCACATATCTATCCGCAACCTCTGTGTTTACCTGGAAGGCCAGTAAGTGTGCTTTGTATTTAGATTTGAAGCCATAAAGTGTACTTAAGGTTTTAAATGTTCCAACATTTCGGTGTTTAATGATGTTCATCTTTATTGAAATGAGGGAGTTGTATCTACTACGTGTAACGAAATGTATTTGTTTAAATTAAATATAGACTGGCTCTAAAGGACAAGAAACCAGAGCCGTAAAACCAATCTAAAAGAACGTTATTTCTCTGACAAGTGCCACGTCTGTCAAATGTTTAATTGGTTAATCTTTTCATATCAGCACTAATAATTTTTGATTCAAGAATTGATTATATGAAAATTCTTAATGTTTTCTTAGATATAGTGCATTTTTTCCGACATACATGTCAATCTAACACTTATTAAAACACCAACTCAGCGCGCTTTTGTTAGAGTGCATTGGTGTGAGCAATTAAATTCATGACGGACTCTAATATCTCAAGTTATTACGACAACTCATTAGTTGTCGAAAACCTTACCGTCGACATAAACGTTTCTGTCATCCGCGCCATCCCCCCAAGAAGCATTGGGAGGTGTAATCGGATGAAGATACCTCATCTTACCCCTATACTCTCTAATTCCCATTTTCCAAAAAGAATGTGTATCCGTGAAGTACGATATTTTTTATACTTTTAGGAGAAGTTACATACTATGTTACTCTATCTGCACATTCTTAACTAATTAATATTAAACTAGCGTGGATCAAAACTGTTACTGGAGGCGTTAACCTGTATGTTTAGTACCTATTCGAGGCGGAAATGAACTTAGTAGGTAATTTACGAGTATATTTTAAGTTATGCTCTGTAGTTTTATTTTATTTAGTACTAGCTGTCCCCGGCATGCGTTGCATGCCCGGCAATTTTTTTGCACATAATATATAAGTAGCCTATGTCCATCTGGAATAATGTACCTTTCAAATGGTGAAAGAATTTTTCAAATAGGCGCAGTGGTTTCGGAGATTAACCTCCACATACACACAAACTTACAAAATTCGCACTCTCTCTTTATTATATTAGTATAGGTTCTCTACTGATAATTTTTGGAACATTTAGTTTTAGTACAAACATGTAAATATACTCGTACATGCATAAGATGCTGTACAAACAAATTTATTTATCCTAAATTTAGTTCTATGATGAATAAATAAATTAAAATGACCTCAATATTTATATATTTCACCTAGAAATATTGTTGTAAAAATAAGCGCTGAGCGCTACACGTCCGAGTGCTAAACACTTATGAGCGTTATATTCCAAGTTCTTAAGGTCTGATTGTGTTAAACTGGAGTTAAAGGTTAAAAGCTCCAGTCTAAAAGATTACAGTTAAGGTTCATTAATGCAGACTCAGCGCTTGAGCGCTCTGCGCTCATTTTAACAACACTACCTTGAAACGAGGAAGACAAATTAAAACTCTTGAATAATAATAACGGTGATCACTCAGATGCGCCGATTTGCAACCCTGAACAAATTCCTTGAGTGAAAAATGACAGATTACACTAAGACGTTTAACTTTGAAAAATGTTTGAAACGAGTTAGGGGACTTTCAACGACTTACTCATTTCAGAAAAAAGGCGACCAAGTATCAATTTTCAACGTTTAATATATAAATGATACGTCATTGGTCATAAAGCTGTAGATAACAATTAAATCAGCTCTTTCAATATCCACTACTGAACATGGGCCACCTCATGCACATTGTTTTGTGTATGAAGGATGTATGGCCTTAAAACTCCGCGCTAGTCAAGCGGGTTGGTGAATCCGGTCTTTTAGAGGTGGTGTAGTTCCTAAGGGTTTGTGGTAGCGGCTTATCCCCTTACTCGACCGGAAGAGAGTAGTGCTATTCTATAGCCGACCGACACCACACGGCACAAGTGCTTTAAATTTTTGTCTAAATATGTGGGCGTCCAAGCAAAATGGACCATCTCGGCTACTAGTTTACGAGATATTCGCATTTTTCTGATGTCTCTTGATTTGTATTGTAGTTTTTTGATTCTTTTGTCACAAACATCGTTATTTTACGTTTTCATTACTCATACTCTGAAAGTAGGTCCGAAGTTGCCTGTGGAGTGAAGTGAAAATAGCCCAATACACCCTAGGGTGAGCGTTTTCAACTGACAGACAACTGAAAAATTAAGAAAAAAAAAGAGCTATTTTCACATTTCTATGTAACCATGATCTAACTTCCTATACAGCCACTCCATTACAGCGCGATGTAAAATTGAAATAACATAAAGAAACGCACCCATTAATTAAAGAGTATATTTTTTAAATTACTTTCCTGGTATTCGTAATGAAAAGCACAGTGTTTACCTAGGGGTTCAGGACTTATTTAGTCCCTCGACCTATTGGCGCCCTCGCTGCGCTCGGGCACCAAACCCAGTCTCGGGACTGAAATAAGTCACTTTCACCCCTAGGGTAACAATGTACTATTACATCGTTCAAAAGTATAAACAACTGTTATCATCATCTGATCAATGTTATCCCTGTTATCGTCGAGTTTTTATCATCAACAATATTGTTGATGATAAAAACTCGTTGTTGATGATAAAAACTCGTTGTTGATGATAAAAATTCGACGATAACAGGGATAACATTGATCAGATGATGATAACAGTTATTTATACTTTTGAACGATGTAAACGTAAAATAACGATGTTTGTGACATGAAATTGTAGGTACATGACCGTGGAATCAAAAAACTATTGTAGTTTCGTCGCATACGAGAGTCGTATACAATACTGTTGGCTGCACCGTTCGAGAAACTCTCCTTGTGTAAACGATGACTCAAATAGTTCAGACAAAATAAATATTTAGTGAAAACATACTTATAACGATTATTTTATTTTCAAAATTCATAAATAAGCTAGCTTGTACTCGTATTCCTTGGGGAATGTACCGACACAACATAAAAACCTTATTTGGTCTTGTTAGTGCGGACGGTAGGACATAAATACCATCTGTCAAATACACCACCTTACTTTATTGCCTCACGTATTATTAGGTCCGTATGTACTTTCTCAGAGACCTAGATACCCATACTGCCTTCACTATGCGAGATGAACCTCTATACATATTTGTACTAGTGTGTTTTTATGTTCGGCGTTTTTATATAAAGCTGGTTTATATAAAGTAGGTTTTATATATTTTTTTATATAAAATACATTTTTATATAAGATAGCATAATATAACAAATATATATTTGTTATATTATGCTATCTACATTTTTTTTATTATGCAATACTCTGTATGACAGAAAAAATGAGAATTCTCGTCTTGTCATATTGTCATAATTCTAAACCAGTAAAATTAACGCTTTTCAAAACTTACTGCACTTTATTTTACTCGGGGGCAGGCGGGGGTTCGCTATACTTCAGGGTGCTGGTTGTTGCGGTTGTCTCGGCGCCGTCTTCAATGTTCGCCAAAAACCGTACGGATGGCTATGAGGCCCTCCTGCGGAAGAAAACTGCCTCACTATTAAATAGAACGAGGAGCAGCTCCAACAGCACGCTGAAAATGATTTTAGAGAAATTTAACTGTCTTCTTGTGGAACAGTTAATTAAAATTACTAAATCCATCCTAGTTATAAAGTGCTAACATAGTTTTTAAGTTACTTACTAACATTTGTATGGATCTATGTTGTCTGAATGAATAAATAAATAATAATACTAATAATAATATATAGCATGCATATAGCTAGTTATACATTTGGATTAATGACAAGAGTTAAAAATAATAAAAGTTAGTTGACATCTGAGCAGTGTTTGAATCGTATCACTTAAACTTTACAGGCCTGATTCCTAACGTTCACGATCTAAATTTGTTTGACGTTGCGGCGCTGGACGTCTCCGATACCGACTATACTCGAAACGTCATTCAAATTTAAACCATGTGTGACTTACTTGACTCATTTCATCGCCGCTGAACTGCGACATGCACTTGGTGGCAATACTCATGTGATTAAGCCTTACTATCCACGACGTAAATAGATGAGGATTTATATGTAAAGGGATAGGAGTTAGTTGTTACCGGGGGAGTTTTATTATTCTTGCAACATCTAAGAAAAAATAATTCCATATTCACTCGAAATTTAAGGACCTATAAAATGAAAAATACAATTGATAACATGTTCCTAACATTTAAACATATTATTTATTATCTTACGAACGGTGACGTCAAGAAGCATAATTCAAAAATGGAAGGATTTTTTTAAATCTAGCTTACTTAGAATGACAGCTGTCAAGGTGCCAGATTTAAAAAACTATAGAGATTCCGTAAGGTCGGAAACGCACCTGCCTATAATTATAAGGATATCGTTAAGGTTTTTTTTAAATTCTTTACTAGATGTAATTAAATATTTTGTTTTTATTTTAGTATATGTAAAGTATAAAAAATAAAATCATATCATATCATAAAATTCATCAAATACCTAACATTTTTCTACATCCTGGCGATGTAGAAAAATGTTAGGTATTTTGATGAATTTTTCTACATCGCCAGACCCAGACTAACTTTCATCTTCCTATCACGAAGAGCTTGTTTATCTAACATTTACAAAAGTAAATAAAACGTTTATCCCACAAAGAAAATAGAAAATAAATATGCCAACTCTTGAAATAGGAAGGTGGTGCAAGTGGTAGACACGATGAGCGTAATGGCAATGAATGAACGGAAATAAACAAGAGCATCGGCCAATCGGGTGGCGCGTTCGCGTGTATACAAACTCCTTTGTAGCTCATTAAATAACTTATTCATTCGGTTAGAGCAACGAAAATGAACTGATCATCGAATAAGTGCGAACGCTTTGTTGGCCAATACTTTACGCATAAACACAGACTGTAAACTACGGCGTTGTTTTTGTAAATTACGCTCGTGTCGTATTACATGTCTGATAAGTCCGATAAAATATGACGCGATTATATGACTGATAGTCGGTTGGTCTCCACAGTCGTAACAAGTCATCATTATATATATGGCCGTAAAACGATTCGTATTTCAATAATTTGCCTTTTATTATGATACTACTAAAATGATGTCCTCCGTTCACATATTGAATTTCACATGTTTATGACAATTTCGACATATTAAACAACAAATTTAGAAAAAAATATTTAACAAATTGACCACCACTCTTTACTCCTTTAGCATAAATGAATTATTTTAGATCTTAAACTGTTTACTGATTCTTTTGCTCGCAATGACCCCTATGTATATTATTAGATTATATTATATATACTACTACTAGATTTTACTATTTTACTAGATTTTACCAGATTTACTACTACTACTACTACTACTACTACTACTACTACTACTACTACTACTACTACTACTACTACTACTACTACTACTACTACTACTACTACTACTACTACTACTACTACTACTACTACTACTACTACTACTAATACTACTACTACTACTATATATTTATAGATACTATTACTAGATTATATATACTACTATCACAGGATAGGTCGGCCTATCGTCATATTGTAGTTATATTTTATTTGAAATCGCTCATTCGTCATGCCTTGTAACAACACCATGAAGCACAACCGTGTATTTTGCTTCTAACCGCGACGTACGTTATAAGATTAAGTACTTACAGTTTTAAGAGGTCACAATAATCTTACAACAGATATTAAATTTAACAATTGTTATGTAATAACATCAATAATTGTTACTCACGATTATTTATTTACTATAATAGCCTATATTCCGTCCGTCCAGTTACATGAACCGTGGTCGCGTCAAGACAGCGGCGGCGGGTGAAGGTGTTGTTGTTATTGACAGATAAATCTGTCTACCCTCCGTCGTGTCCGTTTTTGATTCACCTGCCCACACTGAACTTGTTTTTGTTGATTAAGTTTCTTGCACACAACACGAACACTATCACCACACACACGCGAGTTTGTAAACGCACATACTTTTTAGATTTGCAAATATCAATTACCCGTTCCCATGTACGTGCCAACTTAAATCCATCCTCTCGATTGAAATTTGGGCATTTTTTAATTTCTATAGTCTCTCGGACCAAACGCGGTATGTAATGGTGTTCAGTTGAAATCACTTTTGATATGTGTAATTCAATCCAATGATTGGTTCCTGCCTCTAATAGGTGCTCTGCTATTGCCGTCTTGTATGGGTTATTATGTTTCACAGCAATTATGTGTTCTTTTATACGGATTGCTATGGTTTGCTTGGTTTGCCCAATGTATGAGATTTCACAGCTGCAATTCACTTCGTAGACTCCAGGGCACTGGTAGGGCCAGTTATCCTTAAGAGAATGCAGGCAGCTTACTACTTTTTGATAAAGAGAAAATACAGTTTTTATATCATATTTACTCCTTAAAAGTTGGCCAATCTTATCGGTTACTCCTTCTATATAAGGATTATATGACGACTGTCTATCGACTGTATCAGTTCGTTTCCCCCGCTTAGGTCTTCGCTGTGTTATTTTGAACGCTTTTGTGTGACCATTCTTCAGTAAGACTTCATCTACATGTTGTAGCTTACCTGACAGATGTTTCTCATAGCATGGATCGTAGGCGCGATTGGTAAGTAATGTGACAACAGACGCTAAGTGTCTTGGGTGCGCTAGCTTTCGATTTATTGAGTGATCCGCTTTCTCTTCACCTCCTCGTACAATAGCGTAAACGTCATCCACACACCTCTTCCAGATCTTTATGAAACTAAGAGCAGACTGGGTGGATATTAAATTTACCTAGTTTACTGTAGATGAGTAAGTAAATATGTGATATTAACTTGGGAGTAATAAAGTATATGAAGAAACTTGAGGCTACTTAGGGTGCTAACGTCAATAACGTAGATTAACTGCTTTGAGGTAATGAAAACGTGTGGGCGTTTAAGCACAGCGGGTCCAGATCTCGGCTTCTAGTTTCCGACATACCTATTCGTATTTTCTGAAGTTGGGTGAAAAAATATCATTTCTTAATTTGTATATGTTAACGTGCCTACAATTTTCTGCCACAAAAATCTTTATAACTTTTCTAAATCACACATTTAAAACACAAATGTTTAGTGAAAAGAAAAGAAATCAGCCATCAGTATGCCAAATTTATTATTGATGAAATTATGTTTTGATATATAAATTCATACCGAACTTTATGGTATGTCTACCACGTACTTACAACGTACTACTAAGTCATGAATAATTTAAATTTTCATAATACGAGTAAATCACCCCTTAAGTAACTGTCAAGTGGAAGTGTATTTTTAGTTCAAACTTTAGTGTTTGATTATCTCGAAATGTACTTTCTTTACTATAAAATTTGCAATTTTTTCTCTGAATAATTTCTATCTGACCTGTAGTTTTTCATAACATTATCTGATCAGACACCTATTCTAGTTTCCAAATGATTTACACTTTCTATTGTCTCGAGCTGACTATCAATTTTGTATTTAGCCCATTCGTAGGATAAATTTGGTAAAAAAAGATTCCAAAAAAGATAGAAAGTAAAATTTCCATGTCAATGAACTCAGAATCATGAACGGAATTCATGATTTCAAACCTCGAAAAAGGTTCGAACACACCCTGTATAAGTATAATTAATATGTGGGTCAATTTGTGATGTTAAACATCGAATATTTCATTTAAGTAACGCGTATTTTACGCCTCCCCTAGCAAAGCACTCATGTGAAAAGTGATTTATTCTCGTTCCTTACTGAAAATGTTTTCAATTACATGTTATTGAGATGAATTGTTATTTAAGTTAATTTAAGGACGGATAAATGTCGTAAAGTTCAATCTATTCCTGAAGTGACATTCTGTAACATTAAATTTAGTAATGAACTCATTCAACTGGATGTCTTTATTCCAATTCCAATTTCTTAATATGGCCACAACATGACGTATATTATGATTCTGCCACTGTTATCGAATAAATAAAACAGTACATAGGACAAAAAGAATCCGGAAAATACACTTCATTGTACGTCAAAAACATACGGAGAAATACAAAGTACAAGTAATTAGAAGTATGTGGTGGTGTAATATATAAAATACTCACCTTACAAGGTAGAATCGCTCGGCGCTCATGGTTGATCCGCTACACATGTGCCGGCTGGCTCGATGCGCAGGAGTTCTGCGTATGCGCCGCACTGCCGCTGCCATTCAGGAAGAGTCTCCTACCTAACGGTTGCATATACTTACGCTCTGCGACATTATTGATATTGTAATTCACTAGTTTACCTCGCCGTTGCATATTAAATAGATAACTAACCGTACGTGGATTGTATAATGTGTAATACGTGATAATTAAACGCATAACTTTAAACTCTGTGAAGTGATTTCTTTCAAAACACCTCGGCATACCCCCATAAGTACAACCGGCGGCCTTATCCCTGAAGCGATTTCTTCCAGGCAACCTTTGGGTGGTAAAGAGAAGTCAGTAGACGAAATAGAGGTAGTGCAATAAGGAAATAATGTCTGTATATATATTCATAGATACATATAGTACATACAAACAGTAATATGTAGATACCTACAGGCATTAATATATACATGCATTAATAAATTACATACAGGAAGATAAAGGAAAAGAATTTGGGCGTAAGATAACTCTTAATCTGCGAGGTAATGTTCTTTCAAGAGTCTCTTTTAAAACTAAAAACTAGCCAGAGATTGAGCGCGCTTTATAGTTATTCAACAAGCGAACCGTTTTGACAGTAAATGAATGTGAATCCTTCATATAAAACGTAAAACATTTGGACATATAAAACTTTGGATACGGATACAATTCGCACTGAATCATCATCGATCATCATGAATCATCAATTTAGTTTAGTCGTGAAAATGTAACATACTAATAAACTAGTGTGAACTGATGTGAATATGGATAAATCGCAATGTCACACTCGTCAAAATAAACCTTTTGATAAGTAATTTCGCTTACCTTTCACCTCAACAGCGTTACAGAATCTTATAGAACGTAGCCATGTGAGGTGTCTGGCTATGTGGTGTCGATCGACTTGAGAATAGCACCACCCCATCACTTCCCGTCAGTATCGTAAAAGGTGACGAAGGTTGCTGCCACAAGCCCAAAAAACTACAAAAAAGTGGTATCGCCAACCCGCTTAAGAAACATGGTGTTTTGAGGTCATACGAGTATGTCTATCATGCACAGGACAACGTCTATGTCCACCAGTGCACGAAAAGGACTGGTGACGTTATTACTTTAATGGGCAATAAAATTCATGTTAGGTTCATAAACCTAGATCCCAGATGTTCTACTTATTTTTACAAATCTCTTACGCAAATAGTAGCCAATCTACTTCACAGCTTCGATAAGATTTCGATTAATCTTTGTCTTGAAGAGCGATTACTCCGCGAATCGATGTTACAGACAAATTGTTCAACGAACAATACTTGTATAAGTGAATCAACTTGAAATAATAGCCTTATTTAGGAATATTTTACCCTAGCTGTTGTCCTAGATTTCGCTCGTATGGATCCATTTGTGTTAAATTGGCACAGGAAATAATATATTTACATATTGGTATACCCGTGAAGGACTTCATTTTCATTTGCATTAAAAAATATATGACGCCGCCTTAGAATATTTCAGTGATTCCCTAAAGAATTTGAAGCTGTATTTTAGCTCCTACAATTTTGTATTATTTCCTTTGTAAAATACTTACACCATGTTTTTTTTTCTAAACAAACTCACAGACCGCTTCACCCCTTTAGAGGTGATCGAGATATCCTTTCTTAGTGAGTATTTACGTCAATAAAATTAAGTCTCTTCTCGCCGAATTTCGTGTTTTTCTATGTTCAGTTGTTTCGGCTCGACATTGATGAGTCAGTCAGACAGTCAGCACATTTTTCTTTATATGTATAGAAGATTTATTACGAAAGATCTTTGTAATTAGAAGTCATCGTTTCTAGATTGGAGTTCTGTAACTCACTTCTATTGGATAGATAAATAATAGGAATGTAAGACAATAGACACATTTGCATAGAGATTAATTGCGTTTATTTATATAAATTTTGAGAGGGCAAAGATTTAGTATGAGACCTGAATTAATAAAGAGCGTTATCGCTTACAATAATGTTCATACATTTGTTTCACTATAATAATTGAATGCACTATAATAAATGAATTTATGAGTTCATATAAAAATAAATAGAATAAATAATAAATAAATAATCTTAAGATAAATATGTAATAATGTATGCGCCGTCTCAGTAATGGCTGCCACACACGATCAGTTAAACACACACACACTGAAAAATTTAAATTGTCAGTTAAAACTGACCGTGTGTAGTATGAAGACATAAGTATGCGCCTTTATCGCAAAAAACCCTATTAGAATCAGCGTCTCTGTTACAGGGCACTCCTCTTAAAACTAAAAATAGTATAGGGATCCTAGGTGTCGACATATCAAACACAGTCGAATTTTGGACCCTCTGAAATAGTAAGATCACTGGGAATTCTTAACAGAGATAAATAGTGCTTCACTTTTGGGCAACATCTGTTGCTATACAAAGTTCAGGTGAGACCTCACATGGACTACTGTTTACATTTCTGGGCTGGTACACCAATATATCAGCTTAATCCTCTCAGCTTCGTTCAACGACGTGCTGTATGGATAGTCGACGATCCCATACTCACCAACTATCTAGAACCCCTTAGCGTCCGGAGAGATGTTGCATATCTGTGTGTGTTCTATCAGCTATAAAATGGGAAGTGTTCTGAGGCATTGTTTAATTTAATACCTACCTGGCACCGCCCGTCCTCGAAATGCAGTACCTGCGCAGTTTCTTGATAGGGGACAGTCGCGTACTGTTCGAGCGACTAGACATTTTATACCACGAATCCTAGGATTGTGCAACGACTTACCTCCTCAGGCTTTTCCGTTGCGATACGATAGACATTTGCGCTCTTCATTTGCAGAGAGCTGTGAATAGATATTTGCAGGATAGGAAGCGCGTCTGTAATCCTCCTGGTATTGAAGGCGTCCATAGGAGACGGTAACCACTTAACACCGGATGGATCGCCACATTCAAACGTATATAAAAAAAAACATTCAGTTTTTCTGACTAGGACACTTTTAACAGATTGTGAGTAGCGGCCATAATACCACATAATTTGAATAAAGATGATTAAAGAATCGAAAAACTAATAACCGATTCGCAACTGGGAGAATGTGTTGGATTATGTCCCGAAAACCCCCTGCCTGTGATTACGAAGGGGAGGTCTATACCAAAACAATAAATAATTTAATTCATTATTATTTACTCTTAGGACTATACAATGAAGTGAAATGTTATATGCCGAGAGATGATTTCAATTTACGATACCCCACAATACCCCCCCCCCCCCCAACCCCCGTACCTTTGAATGGAACTACATATTTGTCACTATATTTTGATGCTGACAGAAACAACGTCAAATGAAAATACACCGGCTTAAAAATAATTAATAAATCAATTTAAAATGATCTAGTGTGGGACGAATAATAGCCGGGTCCATTTGTGGAAAAAAATATTTTTTTGGTAACATGTTCAAAAACATACGAGCGAATATGAATATTTTTTTCATTTTGTGTCAGTCATATTAGAAACATTTTCTGGTTGTAACGGGGACCACGAACAAAAATTTTCATAGTCATATGAAATAACTTTCTATTATTGTATATCTTTATGTATCTATATACATACATATATATAAAAATGGATGTTCGTATATCTGAAATTAATAGACTTCTACACCATTTGACCGATCACCATGAAAGTTGGCACATATATGTATTTTTTCATGGAGAAGGTTTTTATGCTATCCACTTTGTAACTCGCCACTAGATGGCGCTGCAACACATCAACTTCTATACCGTTCAGCATTTCTAAAAAAACAAACAAATTATTTAAATAAATACCTACGTATAAACGTAAAAGTACATTACATAAAAAAAATAATCTAATACGAAGTACGTCCATTTTCAGTATCGGATTTCCTAAGCCATTTTGCTTTAGGCATATAATTATTTATATTATACGTGCCTACGAAAAGGCGAACAGGCAATGAATAGACGGAAATAATGAATATCCGCTGTACAAACTTTAGCACTTAATAGGAACCGCGTTGTCATTATCATATTGATTTATTCGCCGCAAACGAGTTCGAAAGGAATGTGGGTTGCTGTGCGGATAGAAAATTGTGTCACTTCATGTATTTTAAATTTCAGCAGACTATTTGGCCTAGTTTCATTCCTCTGTCTGTTTTAGCCTTCATTTCTAAAGTTGAGTGAAGAACTCTTGCCATCATAACATGGTTTCACGCCTTAACCAATACGGTGGGATAAGGATTCCCGCATCCCGGAAACAATAGACAAACAGAGAAAGGTAAAAAATCATTGCTTGATTGGTTAATCTACCTAAATTAATTAGTTTGAATTGGAATGCGAAGGTCATGAGTTTCACTACTCGACTGAGGGTGACCAGCGTATTTTTTTATAGGAAAGAGGCGGCAGAGAAGCATAAAGTCCATCTGGTAGTAAGTGGATACTGTCACCCATGGACATCCACCGTACATGCCAACTTTAGTCCACAATGACAAACATTAACACGCCATTAACATTAGATAGTATAGGATGTGATGGGGATGGGCTTTGGTATATCTCACTCACTGCCGAAATACATTGTTCATTTAGGAATAAGATAAAGTGGGAAGTGCAATACATTTCAAGGTAGTCTTCTGTGAGGGAGGGGTAACGAGGCTAGTCGAGTGCATCCAGCCGCTATTGGATTGTAGCGTACCACAAAAACTACCGTCAGTTCCTAAGTTTATATCTATACACATAAAAGGAATGTCCTGAGTGACTCACTGACTCATCAACGCTGAATCAAAACCGCTGAAGTAAGAAACATGAAATTTTAAAAATTTGATTCCTTTTATCTGTCACTATCTTTATTCAGCCCCTTTATCTTCCACTGCTGGACATGGGCTTCCTCATGCATATTTTATTGTGCATGAGGGATGTATGGCCTCATAACGCCACTCTGGCCAAGCGGGATGGCGAGTCTACTCTTATAAATGTGATGTAGTTCCTCAGGGCTTATGGTAGCAGCTTTGTTAATCCTTTCACGACACCCACAGAAGAAATAGGGTTGGTGCTATTCTAAAGCCGAGCGATACCCACGGCTCTGTATACTTGATTGAGGGGGAGAGTGCATGCTGCAATCCAACAGCCGCTGGGCGCGCTCGACTGGCCATGTTACCCCTCTCTCATACCTTGAAATGTACTGCATTTCATGTCTGAATGTCATTTTCTATTAGCGTTGGCATGTAATGGCATGTAAAATTTATGTTTTACTTTATTTTATTTTATTTATTTTGCATTTAAAATATACATATATATACAAGCATTTTTTTAGTGTATTAATTTATAATTAACCTCAAATTCTACTTTTAGTAATTAACTAACCCTCAAATTTCTACTTTTAGCGGGCGAATCGTCTGTTAAAAATGCCCTGCAAGCCTATTACGATCGTTGTAAGCTGAAAGGGTAAAGGGATCACCAAAGTAATAGAGAGTGCCTTCCGAATAATCGATCCCTTGTGCCAAAGGAACTAAGACAATTTGAGACAATCTGGTATCGCTTAACACATGTGAAGTAACGAAAACTGTACAAAGATTTCATTGTTAATTAATGAAATACAACAAATAACAAAATCACATACTCATTTAAATATTTAATTATAGAGATGAATTGTCAATAATTTGGCTAAAGTTTAACAACGCTCAAAAAATCGATGATCCGTAAACAAAATTATTATTAGTGTAAATCCATCAATAAAAATTTATTCGCACTTTTCACAAAAGATTGGTCTTTAAGGAAGCGCGTCTAACGAAAATTGACGAATATTGGTCGGAAATCTGTTAAAAAAAGTGCTGAATCTATTAAAGAGGCATGTGTTTAAATATTGTTAAAAGTGGTCATCGCAACGGCAACGAGAATTTGCAATATTCGTAGATTCGCAGATAATACGCCCGTAGCAGGTCATACAAGATTGTACGCATCATCGATTACGTCACGGTTAAAATCAAACAATTAACAACTACTTGTTGTTGTTTGTTCAACAATTTGTTGATATAATATCTACTTCTATAAACTACAGTGTCCTGTGTTTCCTCCAAAAATTTTCTACGTAAGTATTGCATAAGTAGTACAAGTAAAGTGCTACGGCGTAGGCGTTAATGCTACGAACGTAGATGTTGATGCTACGAGCGTAGCACATAAAATAATATTGTTACGTGCGTCATAGTTGTCACAAATTATAGGGTTAGAAATAAACACTTGATATTTTGTTTTATAAGGTCAAACAGGTTAATTATAAATATGTGTTAAAAATTTCTATATCTATATATATAAAACAAAGTCGGTTTAGTTACACCATTTATAACTCAAGAACGGCTAGACCGATTTTAATGATCTCTGATTTGTTGGATTCGTCTCCGCCCCGAATTGTAGAATAACTATTAATATATATGAAAAAAAAAATCTAGAAATATATTGAAATAAATAGAAAATACTCGTATCGAAATGTAAACAAAAATATAGAGAACAAATGACAACAACTGTCAAATCTATTGGTCTCATGCGATACAAAGTTCGCCGGGACAGCTAATTTTATCATAAAACTTTAAACATAATTATTATTCTGATTAATCAGCACGTGTCACTGCGCTGCTCTTTCAAAGCAAGCTATCGGGGATATGGTTTCCTCACTACATCATCGACAGTGGTTTGATAATACATGGAGGATATTCCCCGATATGTTTTCTGGAGTAATAATAATTAAAATGTCTAAAGGAGAGCAATTTCCTGTCGAGAAATATATCTACAACCATCAATTTTTTCACGGGAAAATAAAATAACGCAAACATTCTAAGTCTTTGATCCAATTTGACGTTGTTATTTTACCCTTTAAAGGTCTTATCTGAGAAAGATGACATTGAATCCTCAGAAATAGCATCAAAGGAACAGAGAACCGTGTTACAAATGTTTTCTTGAAAACTCAACATCGTTTATTTTGAATCTTATTTACTCGAAATAAAGTTCATCAAACACTGATATAAGAAAAGAGGATGATATCTAAATTTTTGGTATTTTCAATACCAAAACATTAGGCCCAATTCACGTATCCTTTTGATAGGCGGTCAGGGCCTTTGGAGCCTTTGACAGTTCAATAAAAGTAACCTTGTTTTTTGGACGAAGGCGGCAGACAAGCATACAGTCCACTTTATGGTAAATGAATACTTTGCCAAATACTATGCAGACAAGCATACAACAACAAATGGATTTATGGTAAAGTAGCCCATGGACATTCGAGGTACATGCCAACATTAGTCCAAAAAGGACAAACGTTGGCACTCCTCCAGATGCGCTGCCTACCTTTGGAAATATTGGATTGTATTTGGAGAAAGGTTTGAAAAAGTAGGGGGGGGATACGATAGGATGGGATGGAAATGGCATAACTCACGCACGTGTTATAAGTCCGTGGATATAGGCCTCCTTCATATTTTTCCAAAAAATTCTTTCTTTGCTGCATTTTCTCAGTTCATGCCTGCCACAGACACCACTTCGTCAACCCAGTGTTCCATTGGCCTTCCCCTTTCTTTCTTCACCTGTGGACCTTTCCATTTTGTTACTATTTCAGTTCATTTCCTGTATTTCCGGAAAAAATCCCTGTTATTCATTATATTATTCAACTATTAATCATATAATACATAGATAGGAGATATTTTTTTCTAAAAAAAATGCGGATCGATAAAGAATCTGTTCGCATCTCACGATACAGACAACCCGCCTTTTTGGTTAAATCGGAACCACGGTCGGTGTAACCCAGTCAAAACTTTGTAAAGTAAAAAAGTACATATAAAATAAACGTAAAATAAAATTAATAAACAGTCGAATAAAATAAGTTAACATACGCGTGTAAGACCATTTTAATACAAAATAATAACATCATTTGCGAGGAAAGTTCCCTACAAATTAATCAGAAAAAATATACTAAAAAAATTGCTTATGAAAAGTTAGTTAATACTCCACTAAATATATTAACGTTCGGAAATAAATTTTCTGTTAATTTTTTACATAAATTTGTATTTAGGAAATTACCCGGCTTGCCCAAGCATGGAGTAACGTGCGCAATTGAAGTAGATAATTCAAATTACGCATATTAAATTAATATCTGCACACGTACGCACGATATTTTATGCACACAATTTTGACTGCGACAAAATGCTTTTTATCATCAAGTCGCCTTTAGTTATAACAATAAAGTGTGGACTAATTAATATTTTTGGGAGAAATCGACAGTAAATCAGTCAATGATACTCTTTTATTAATAATATTGCTCGTCTAATATGTAATCAGATGGTGAAAGAAGTCTTGTACCAGTACATATTCATAGGCATACGATAAGATGGTCTGCGTCTTCTATAGCCTGTATAATAGGGATTGTTCTGAAATATGTACGATCTGATGCTAATATTGAGTTGTTTCCATCGCAATTTTAGTCATTGTCGTAAAATTCATCCGCAATTCCTAAACAAGGAATCGCAGCACACTGCATGGTTTTCAAGACAATTTATACGCGAACTTGCAAGTTGTAGAAAAAAATGCCATTTGCCAAATGAATTTTTTTACTCGACATAAGGCTCTTCAATAGTAGATTGTTAACTAAGGGCTGAAAGGCACCCATTTCTGACGAGATATAGCGCCAATAGTTCGAGTCTGAAATGAGTGCCTTTCACCCGAATTAAACACTCAACTTTTCATTTCGAATATGAGGAAAGTAAACACAAGCCATATATGCAAAAAATATTTATTAAAAAATGTATTGGTATACAAATGTGCTACTTAAAATTAATAGTGAAATTCGAGCAACTTGTGAATGCAAGAGAAAAGTTTTTTCATGGAATATTAATTTTTTTTTTTTTATGGACGAAGGTGGCAGACGAGCATACAGTCCACCTGATGGTAAGTGGATACTGTAGCCCATAGACATCCGTGATACATGCCAACATTAGTCCAAAATGACAAACGTTGGCACGCCCCCGGATGCGCTGCCTACCTTTGGATATAGGAATGGATTTGGAGAAAGGGTTGGGGAAATGGGGAGGGATAGGATGGGAATGGGCTCTGGCACATCTCACTCACTACCGAAACACGTACGTACATTAGGGAAATAAGATAAAGTGGGAAATGCAGTACATTTCAAGGTAGTCTTCGGTGAGAGAGGGGTAACGTGGCCAGTCGAGTGCGCCCAGCGGCTGTTGGATTGCAGCGTGCACTCTCCCCCTCGTGATTAGATACCGATATTAGATAATATTAGATACCGTTTGTGAAATTTGAGAATCATGTAGAGGTATATCAGTAAATGTCGGAGAAGGCATTCTCTCGTTGGTAGAAGAAAACGCTGGTTGATTGTCCCTGACTGGAATTAGATTATTTCTAATTTATGTCAATGATCTATCTAAATTAATTTTGACACGGTTTAATCGGTGTCTTAAATAACACCACAAACAAAAATTCTACAAAGTTAAGAATTAATATAGTATTAATCGAAGTGTGGCTGTATAGGTTTCTGCCGTTGCCCCGATTATTGACTACTACGATTTATTAACTAAATTTTTTTAAACTACGTTCGACATAGAGCTTAAACGTATCACTTTCAGCCCGCTTTTTAGATAATCTATGGTCTACTTTCTGAGTATGAGAAATGAAAAAGATTTTGCAAGATCAGCAGCGTACTCACAAACTATAGTAATGCAGTTGAAACTTAAAAACCTTAACCGTTTTAGACTTGAGCTTTTAACCTCAAGGGTTTAAGACCATCAAACATTAAAATTGTGAACTATAACTCGAGCCTTTAATGCTCGGGTCTTAACGGTTCATTAGCGCTCACTCAGCGCTCGAGCGCTGAACGCTCAGAGCTTTTACTTGTACAGGACTACTCATACTCAAGCAGTATACGGGTCGTGGTTTAAATTCACAACCTCTCGAATGAAAATTCAGAATAAATTATTCAGAATGAATACAAATAATATAGAAAATCCAGAATGAATACAGATAGCACCTCCCTATTGCGTTTCTGTTTAACCAAAGGTTGATTGACACAGGATGCCACTAGGCATTAAGTTCGCCTCCTGTACAACTTTAGTGCAGTAAAGTTTAAGTAAATATTATACCCTTTCCCAAGTCTCTAATTACATAAAGTACACACACGAGAAGTATTCCCTTACTGAAAGTATTAACTTTTTCCTTATTGAAGTGTGAATTATATATTACTTCATATAATTCACACTTCAATAAGAATATGTTTGTAATATCCATAGTCATATAATATGAGTGGTTTCTATAACAAATTGAACCCTTTCAGGATAAAGGTTCTCTTTGTTTAGAAAATTAAAATTAAACATTTATACATGGCTTTAGCGAAATGGTGCTACCTACTTTAAATGTACATTGAAAAAATTATATGCAAATAATATTTTATTTAACACAAACTAGTTTTTATAGCTGACGATAGAAAATGTGAGAGTAAATAAGAATTTATAGAAGTCTAGTAAAACTTATACTATTCGAAACATCTTTATACCTATGTGCCTGCCAGCAATGAAACCCCTGAGAGTGTGGCTCGTTGAGCAATCCTCTATACTCTATACCATCGACGAATTTATAGATTTGAATAAATGACATGATGTGTATATCTATCTATCGACGTATATCTATTTAACATTAAATTCATTATTATTTCTTTCTAATGTCGTAGCTTGTAACAATACTCTTTCGAGTATTGTACTTTACCGAACTTTTTGCTAAGAACTAAGAACTGGCCGCTAATGATAAACCCTACTTCAGATTCGCTCCGAACTCTTTGATTCGATTGCTTTTTGATTCATACTGCTGACTAATTTCCGATCCGTAACGACGCGATACACTTCGGTAAAGCCATGTGTATCGGTACTGCTTATGTTTGTGAATATCTCATAAAACTCTTGGTTGCGCATGTTACTGAAGTTCGCTGTATAACAAGTTATTTATAAACACCTTATTCGGGTAAGTAGTTATAACAGACCGTTTTTAAATACACTTTTAAATACTTTTATAAAATTAATTTCATAATTGCTATTCATTTGTTCCAGTGTTTCTTTTATTTGTATCACATTTAACCATAAATAATTTGCTGAAATGAGAACTGATTGTATTCATTCGTTGGAATCCCTACCAACTGAGCATACGTCGCAAGCTTACGGGAAAAACCTCAGTAGGCAGTTCTATCCACAACTTTCGGGTTCTTGATACAAATGTCTTGAGGACCGCACAGTACGTAGTGGCTCTCTGTCAAAGAAGTGCTGATGAACATTTCTTTCGCAATAGAATTATTTTAATAGAATAGATGGCAAACGAGCGGTTGAGCCACATGATGGCAAGTGGTCACCGCCGCCCATGAACACCTGTAACACCAGGGGGCTCGGATGGGTTGCCGATTTTGTAAAATCAGAGAGTTCACAGCTCTCTTGAAGAGCCCTAAAATGTAGGATAGATGTACTTTAATGTAATGTAATGTCATCTACTTAACCAGCACCAGTAAGCACTAACTAATTCGGAAATCGAATCTCGAGAAGGCAAAATCGCGGGCAGAGGTTTAATATTTACTATACTGAGAATATAGGCTATTATTGTCTAGTTGCCACTCAGTCATGGGTGTTGAATGGAGTCAAGTATAACTAAATGTACTGGATATTAGTGCTGTGACTGTTTTGAAAATGAGGATTTCCATACTACGCTCCCTGGTAACTCACAATTCAGTACGTACAGTCGTGTACTATTAAACTGAATCGCCGTACATATTCGTTCATGCGAACTCTCGCTGCGTCATCACGAATGCATGTCTATCAATCACAGAGGATCGACGTTGGAGAGATTAGTTATACAAGTGACATTTATACAGGAAAATATACCAATAGGAAAGGATAGAGATTTTTTTGCATTTGGATTTTGCATGAAATTCCGGAGTATGTGCATCATTAGAGATCGATCACTAATGTTCCCAGCTCGATGTATGTTCCTTCGCAAATGCATCACGTTGTTTTGTACTACTTCATTGCCAGAATCAGTTGCGGCTAGTTTTTAAAAGATAGACAATGATTTTTAAAAGATAGTTTTTAAAAGATTCGCTTTATAGCTGTTTTGTATACCTGAAAATCACCGTGGCTGACTTTCCATACGGCCGGCGATGTGACTCAAATGTGGGTGGACCAACACTATTGTCAACGTATAAATGCCGCCACTGCATGCACTTTATGTTGTTTACAGATGGCGCTAGTTGACCTCTATCGTGAGCCTAATTTGGTTAAAGTACAGGTTTAGAGCTAATGCCTGTAATAATATACACACAACTGAAACTAGGCAGCTTATGTAAGACTGTAGTACCTAGTCAGCAAGCCGTTGAACTCGGCAAATTAGATTATTCTTCAAAAGACTATTACGTGTCATCAGATAAATGTTATGTTGTGAAGTGCTCTTCGACTTCACAGCATAAGGGACTGGAGTCGAACTCGTGACCTTACGGATGTAACTCGAGAATAGATAAATGTCACTACCAAGCTCTCACTACCGGATTCAGTACAAAAGAAAATTTTAGCTACAGTTTTACATGTGTGTTTAGTTACAACGAATATGCTAGAAATCACGCGTGTGTATGAGTATCTCCGCTTAGATGGGCTAACACGTTAAGTAATAGAACAATACGCATGATTAATGAACGAATGGTAGCTAACCTCTTAAAAACTTCAATGGTGGCTTTAATCAAAAGTCAAGAGAGGGACAATGGGACACAAATGCCCGCTGATCTCCACTGAGGCATTTCTACCACCTGGAACCATAGTAATTTTCAATAAATATAAACTAAAGTGATTTTAAACAACATTTCAGGTCTAAGCAGTCTATTAGTAATGTAGTCTATTTATTTTTCTCTTTGTTTGATTAATATCTTCATTTACCTAAAAGGCGCTGGAGCTTGAAATATTTTTTTTCCTGAAAGATTTTAGTCATTTACCTAAGTGACAACTTCATTTCAGACAATTAGCAAGCTATTGCCTGAAATTCGCCAGGAAATGTCTCAGTTTGAAAGGTAGAAATAATTAGTATAATATTTTTATATTTGGGATGTTATTTGAACAGAGTGATCTTATTGTCGGAATATGAACTTTGGTTGAGATTTTCTAACTTAAACTTTCGTTATTTGAAGATTATGTTTAAATAGAAACTTGCACTTACGCAGTTACGTCCAATATCAAGCAACTAGGTGTTTCCTGCGGATTCCCTCCCGTGGATTTAATTCCCTTGTTAACCCAATTTAAAAAGAATAAAGATCTATAGAAAATAGAATATTTACTGAATTGAATTAGAAAATATATACATGCCGTCATAGAATATTTAAATTATTCTACACAAAAGTTGTCACTATATTTTAGCCCCCCGACATACATATGTTGAGAAAATAAAGCGGTAAAACACGAGTTAAATTACGAGTATTTGTAAATATTTGTACCAAGTTTTAAGGTAATAGGACCATAAATCTTTTGAATATCGATAAATTCTACTTAGTGTTTACGTCATAAAAGGAGCTATTGTCCAAATTTAATGTTGCTAACCTCAGCGTTAATTGATCAGTCAGGACATTTATCTTTATAAATAAGTAAAAATATAAAAAATATATAAATTTATTTCTTAAACATTTTAGTAAAGACTCAATATCTGCCAAACAATGGGCAACAAGGTCCCTTTTCTTAGATAATGTCACATTTTCTTTTTGTTTTTATGTAACTGATAGAACTGTCTTGCCCATACATCAGCATTAAGAACAATAGTGCTAAAACGCTTTGTAAAGACCATTCGTTTTCTTAACGTGAATAATATAGTGAAGGAGATTTATCGCCGCGGTATTGGGTCGGTAGACAAAAAGGGAGATGTTTGTAGTCTATTCCGTTTTCATTGTAACTGCGGAGGCGGGGTGTCCCCGAGATGTACTTGTCTAACGCAATACAAAGGAGCTGGAATTGTTTTCCACTGGATTTATCTATGTACTATCTATTTATCATCTGGACTAATCGAGCCATTTTGTAGGCATAGTACAACACTATACTTTATTCGCATTAAGAAAAAAGTGACGGCATCCGTCTAATGTAGAATAGCACACCATCTATCTAGGTCTATCGGTATTAATTGGTCTATCAAGGAACGCTCTCTCGAAATCGGTCAATTGGTGAAATCTGACAGTGAAGACATCATTTTTTTCTTAACTTGAACAAAGTGTAATGTCATGTTACACTGACAAAGCCATAAATAAGAAAAAAAATGTATAAATAAGTAAAAATGGATTAAACGCTTTCAAACGCGGTTTCAATCATGATGACCCGTATTAATGTTCTATATTTATTCAGAACACCACAAAAATCCTGCCAATTTAAAAATATAATGTCAATTTAAAATGTTTTTAAAAATAGAACATCGTCTAACTCGCCTTCTCGCTGTCCTCTAACTAAACCAACTTTTAGACGTATAACTCATCTTGTCACAATACTTTTTCTGTCATATAATGACAAAACTCTGTTTCGCGATGAACTCTCTTTAAAATATAGTTCTAATCCTTCTGGAGCATTTTTTTTTGGTTGGCGCTCCGATATCAGAAGAAACTTTAATGTACCATCAATCATTTGACAATCCCGCAACATATTGACACTCCTTTTCACACTAAATGATAGAAATTCACAAAGAAACTAACAATGGCCAATCTAAAGATAGTACATTCGTGTGAAAGGCTCAATTTACATAAGAATAGTAAAGCTGATTGAGTCTTCTGAAGCCTCCTCTATACACACGACACGTGAACGATCCGATCAAGGGATTCAATTATTCGCATTCTGCGTCTTTTCAAACCTTTGTCCTTTTCAAAAGGGGCTTTATGTGGGATTTTACGCTTGGCTCATTCAAACAGATTTATGTCACAGAAATTCCATACAGTGTTTCCAGAAGTAAACATGTTAAAATTTGCTAACAGCAGTTAGGCAAAAGAAGATTTTTCTATGCACGAGTACAATAGATTATATTGCATACACGAATATAGATACATACAAACGGACATAAAATACCAGCTAAACTTTTCGCCAGACTTTAAAAAACTTAAAAAACAGTTATCAGGAAAATGAACCTTCAATGTACCTATGTGCAGTCGACCAATGATGGTCATTGAGTACTTCAAAGTTGATTTTCAGTTTGACATTGCTAAAACATAAAGACGATTTTCGCTTGCAATTTATGTTTGGAACTATAATATGTATAATACCGTCTGTTCTTTCAAACGAATCAAATTGCGAAATTGTTTAACATTTTGGTGGGCTCACCTTACAATCTGGTCTATAAGTGCATATTATTAAATCATTTACCCTTCAAAGGAAAGTGCAAAAGTTGAACAACGAATGAGTTAAAAGTCCAGGAATTCGGTGTATTCGGCGTTTAGTGTTTGATATATGAATAAGTAAATAAAGAAGCGCAGAATTGCTTTTACAAGATTGCATTAATGGCCAATTACAAGTAGCCCAGTTGTTAGTGCCCCTGCCTGCTGTGCAAAAGATCCCAAATCAGATTCCCGGTCGAACTATCATTTGTTTCAAGACAGGTGTTTGTTCGGATCTGGATGTTGCATGTGTTGTGTTCGTCTATACATGTGTCTCTGGCTGGACCCAAGATACAGGGAATCCTAGTGTGGGCCATTGAGAGTGGCATATTTTTTTAATTTTATGGGTTCCAATGAATTTAGAAGCAAAGAAACGAGTAACAGACAATGGTCGAAATAACAGATCGAAAGAGTATTTTTACAATACTACAGGTACAAGATGACCGAAGGAGGAAGAGTTATGTGAAGAAAACTTCGCTGATTTCGTGCACGGTCGTAACAATGGATAGTTGTAAATAAAACACATGTTCTACATAACTTTGCGGGACTTCGGAGAGAATTCCTCATAAAGAAAATCGCGGAAAGTTTTCGCAGCGTAAGGGTAAACTACTAAAGTTTGTCACACATACATAAAAATACTATTCTGTTTATGGAAGAATCTTGCTTTTGTAATAAAAAATAGGCCGATGACACGAACAGGTTATTATCTCTTCCCGCGGGTATCGTAAAAGGCGACTAAGAGATAACTAAGTGGTTACCACAAGCCTTGTGGAACTACACCAACTCTAAAAGAGGGGACTCGCCAACACGCTTGGCCAGCGTGTAGTTTTAGGACCATACATCCCCCATGCATGTGAATGAAGAGGCCCATATCCAGCAGTGTATTGCATTACATCCAAAAACAACATTTATATATACGCAATATAAAAAACGGTGAATCGCGAAGTTTAAATTTATTAATGACTGGATTCTCTGTCAAAAACAGTTTATATCCATATTCCCGATAGAAATTTTTATATTTCTGAATATATAAAAATTTTACACAATCTTGGGACAATAGTGACGTCCAGTGAAGAAGAGGCTTTTTGGAGTACAGAGTTCTATCCAATGAATAACTCCATATCGAGTAGAATTAAAGGTACACAAAAGACTTTATAATTTTACGCGTTTAGACCTAATTTACAACGTGAAGAGTTATATAAATTGGCTATTGACGTTGGCAATATTTTTACCTCTTTATCTCATTTCCACAGTAATTCAAAACCTCTTCAAACAAAAGCCCATTTATCTAGAGTAGTGAACAATAGAAAATGTAAGCATCCCTAAAGAAAGGCTTAAATAAAACATAACAGACCAGCCTATTGTGTCGTCCAAGCTCGTTAGAAGAGAAACGTTTTTAAGCAAATGTATTGTTCTTTCTAAGATCAAAAATCTTGTAGTCGATTTAAGTTTAATATAGGAAAAATTAAATTAAATCAAAATATCATTAAGCTTAGTTTGCTAACGCTACTGGCGGGAGTCGGCGTCCCACACGTGCACGTGTATTTATGTTGCACCATTACAAACAAGGCTAACCCGCCTTTGTGAGATGTCAGAACTATATCTATTACCGCTTATCTATACATAGAATTAAAATCGTAACAAAACCGTGTCTGTGCATGAAATAATTTTCGAAAGGGGGAATTGCAGTGTAAAGTACGAACGATACATAACTCAAAACATCAATCTTTGAAATTTTTGTCCACCTGTCTGTTTGGCAGTCTATCTGAACACGCATCGCGCAAAATCTACCTAACTGATTTTAATGAAACTTAGTACAGTTATAGCTTATGTACTGGGTTAATATTTAGGGTACCTTTTATTCAGATCGATTATAGAGTTCACAGTGGAATCACAAGTTCACGCTAACGAATATGTGCGTACACGTTTCGGTAGTGAGTTAGATATTCCAGAGCCCCATTTTCCCCAACCCTTTCTCCAAATCAATTCCGCAGGCATCTACCGAAAAGTAGACAGCGCATCCGGGGGCGTGCTAGCTTTTGTCGTTCTGGACTGATGTTGGCATGTATCGCGGATATCTATAGGCGACAGTATCCACTTACCATCAGGTGGAGTGTGTGCTGGTCTGCCGCCTTTTTACTATAAAAAAGGAAATCGCAGGCAACGCTAATATGTCCATAAAGCCAATGGGCTTTATGGACTAATTAGCGTCGCCTGCAACTGCAAGCAATTGATAAAGTCTAGTAATGACTATAACTTTATCAATTGCTTGATCTCCTCTTGTACCACCACGTTCCTGATTCGTGCCTTCACATATAAAGAAGTTGACAAGAAGTTCATATTCACTAACCTAAGAAAAATAACATCGCAAAAGAAAAGTATTTTTAGATGAAAATAACGAATAGAATTCAGTAGACTCCGTATCCGATTGGGATGTAAACTGTCGGAACAAAGTGGAAGACGGTTTGTCGAATGTTGTAAAAATAATTCTCTGAAATAGAACGGAGTGACATAAGAATAAAATGTTCTCGAATGTTTGTTGTTGGTTTCACAAAATACTAAATCACTAAAAATAGTTGGAAAAATCATTTTGTTACTTCAATTCTATGATAGACCAATTTAATTTACGAAATCACTGGAAAAATAATTTCACCCTTCACTACTTTATTTGAGAGCTTCAAATTAGTATTAACCCATATCTTGAGAGGTTTACTATAATGAATGACTGTAAATATAGACATTGCTCGTGAGTGTACATAAAGTACACGTGAATTAGGTACTTGTAATGTACATTACTCACATTTGCAAACTGCACTTCCTTTCTATAGAAGAATAGAAAATTACTTTTAAAGTCATTTCAACAAACGCACGAAAACGTTTTTCATAAAATTATTCATGCATTCCCATGTTAACATAACATAAGATACAAACATTTTCATAGTCCAACTTTCAAAGTAATTTATTACGAATGGCTACATTTTTCGCAAGATATTTTTGCTCAAGCGACGAATATTTTTAATATGCAAAATACATTTTTTTCATTTGCACATGTTGCTTATTTTGTCGTTAATTTACATTTTTCAATTAACATATTACTTATTTCTTTATATGAAATAAGTAATTACAGTGAAACTCAATTAATATTAGCCAATTGTAACGTATCTAATACAAGTAGCGATAATATGAGTTCCAGACCATAATCCACCATGCCGCAGCAGGTCCAGTGCGGTTTGGTGGATATTACAAACGCCCTCTGGTGCGGACTCCTTGCCGCGACCATTTTGAAGTTTTTATATTATTATGTTATATTTATTTAGTTACACAAAAGGCGGACTTAATGCTATAAAGCTTTTTCTCCCAGTCTACCATGGGGCCATATAGTGATAGTATGGTAGGTTTAATTGAGTCAATAGTATAAAATTGAAAATAAATGAAATATAGAAATATAATAAATAATAGTAAACACTTAAAATATACATACACACTTACAAACATATATATATCTATATAAATAAAAATGTAAACGTTCGTTTGTTCAAAATCTTAAATCTCCGAAAGTTCTTCACCGAATGCTTTGAAATATTAACACAACGTTGCATTCGAATACACGCGTATTTTTATGTACTTATCACAGTGTGAAAAGATGATTTTCATCCAAAAACAGGTAAAAACAGGGTAAGCGCCATCTGTTGGGCAGCCACAGCAACGCGTGACCGGGCACGGGTAGTATGAAATAAAATGAAATGATCAGATATACTATGCAATAATAACTAAACGATGTTATATATGTAATAACAAGTTACTATCATTCTAAAATTTAACATTCTGTACCATATATATGTTCTCATATATATCTGAATAAATCATTCCTTTTTTAGTTTTCTCTTTTTACTCATACATATTCTGTAGTTTCCTGTATCATGAAATACACTTTTTAAATTAATGCAAAGAATATGAATACACGGGTTATTTCTGCACAAAAAAAAACTGCCAGGAAGATATCATTACCGCATCGCAGTAAGAAAACGATTTCTAGTAAGGAAAACCATTGTTCTAAAAAACCTAGACTCTTTCAAAGAGCAATCTGTCACGGCCGGGCGATCTATTAACAAAGTGAACAAAGTTATCAAAGAGGGAAATGAAGATTTTAGTTTACACTAACGTTAATAATCATTTTGTTATTATACCGTAGTGTACTTCACCTGGTCTCATGAGGGATGTACACAGTTAAAGCGTCACGCTGGGCCAAGCAAGTTGGCGAGTCCACTCTAAAAGTTGTGTAATTCCTTAGGCTTTATTGTACCTTAGTCGCCTTTTATGACAACCACAAGAAGAGATGAGGTGGACCTATTCTAAAACCCGCCGACACCATACAGCATACTAAACTGGCTCGATACTAATTGTCTACATTCGGTTGCTACCATCTAAAAGTCGGAATAGTTTGAGAGTATATGAAACCCAAATAACAGTTTATTCTTGCACATCACGTAGCTACTAACTGTGACGAGGGTAATCGCAAAACTACGTGGCACAGTACAAACGTAACTGTGCGTGCGTCTGAATTCAAAACTAACCTGTAAATTATAGTAGTTTCATCAAATCAAGCGGTAGATATAAGTTTTAGAAAGTCCGTTTCACTAAGACCTTATATCGATAATGGAATTCTTGAGAAACAGTGATAGAAAGTGTTGGAAAAAGCCGTTCGTATATATTCGTCTCACTCTACTCATTAATCTTTCATTCGGTCTCTGTCTTCGCAAACGAGGTATCAAGGAAGAAATACTAGTGTAGAGCGCTAAAATGACGCTTTAGTAAAAAGTAACAAATAAATGGGAATCGATATCGGTCAGTAACGCCTGTGCATATTCCTGGTTTAATTCCTGATTAGATACAATAAAGCAAAGCATCTGATGTTCGTCTTAATATGTGTAGGTATCTGAACTTATAGCATGCTAGTTATTAAGTATATTGTGGTGTTGGCTGGCTCTAGAATAACATCATCCTATCTCATCCCGTGGGTGTATTAAAAGGCGATAACAAATCGGCTATCACAAGTCCTGAGGAACTACGCCACCTCTAAAAACCCTTTTAGAGGTGGTGTAGTTCTTCAGGCACGCTGGCCAGCGTGCCGTTTTACGGCCATCAGTCATTGTGCATGAGGAGACTTATGTCGAGCAGTGGATACTAAAAGGGCCGGTAGCATTGCATTACAAATACAATATTGTAAGTGTGGTACACATCCCGGCCGAAAGTAATACACATCGACTATGATCGGTTAGCTCGGTTGTGTAGAGCGTCGTCTCTCTCCTAACGGCACACGACGTAGACGACGCTCTACAAAACCAAAGCTAGCCGATAGTCTCTTTCTAAAGGTCGATGTGTATTACTTTCGGGCGGGAAGTGTACTATGATTAGCACTAATTGTTGACAAGCTTATATAATAAAAAAAATACGACGCCAATTTTGGAGATCAATGAAGTTTATATTTTGTAAACAAAAGAAAATATGGTGCAATAATAAAGTGATATAAATTTAATGTTGTTGTTGCCACATGTTGTTATTTTAATACAGTAATGTATTAAAAATAACAACGAAAATATCTTTTCCATTTTGTACTTTCGTCGGTAAATCATTTTTTAATACTAACTATGGCCACGACTTTGTTATCATGAATTTTAAAGAGTACTCTTATCATTTGCAGCGTAAATTACAATGACATTTAGAAAACATATTTAATGTAGACACAGCTTTATTACGATTTTATTATAGGTACAGATTTCCCCAATAATAGCAAAAACACTAAAGTAAAATGTAAGTATAACTGTTGAGATATTTTTTATAACTTTGAGCGTTTTTCACACATGTTTATCTAATAATTCCCTTTTATTTATCAAACGGGTCTTAACGCGTAAGTTTACCTAAATTATTTACTTGACGTTTCGGCTGGGTTACACCAACCGTGGTCACGGGTTGACTATCGAGTAACGTAAAAAAATAAAAAGTAAACGTACGCGTTAAGACTCGTTTGATAGATAAAACGGACATATTTAAAGCAAAAGGGCTAGAGGGCTAGCGTTCGTTTTTGATGAAGCCTGTAACAATTCTAATACCCTTTAAAGCCCTTAGTCTTTAGAATTTTTGTGTCACTTCACAGCGCCAACAAAACTATATATTAAACACATGTGACAAGGGTCGACTGTTTAGAATGTAATACAAACTAGATACTGAGTGTGCCGTAGATAAAAAGAGGTACATTCTTTGTGATTCTTTGTGATGAAAAATAACATCAAATTTGAGGCTGAATACACTACAGTTGCTCAAATATTTTTTTTACGGTATACAGGTGCGCTACGAGCCTTGTAAAATTATTCAAAGCTAGTTGAACAGTTTAGTAGAAAGAAGTTCGTTTTATTCAATTATTAGAATTTTTATTACAATTTTATTAAAAATTAACATGAAAGGAAGTTTTCAAGCGACCCCATGTGGGGCCGACGCTTAAACGTAGAACACCAAAATAAAGCGTATTGAAGTAATTTAATATTCGCTCATGTTAACTCTGATAATTTATTCAGTGTACAGCGTCAGGTTTGTAATTTAGTGCATTAGCGATTCCGTTTGAAATCTCTACATCACCTCTATTAAGCTTGTACTGTTGCGGGGCTCGATGATGCTTTTGAACGAAATATTAAACGTGTATTACGTATTACTAACTACAAGTTATTACTGCAAACATTTGAATTTGTATAGTATTGTCCAATCGAACATTCACATGATTATAAACTATTCTTGCGTTCGTAGAACAACTATTATTGTGACCTTAACATTTACATCTGTTTTTCTAGTGGATAAATTTTCATATAGTCCGGATTGCATAGCTCAGCTCACTGTTTATTGTATAGAACACTAAGTAGATTTTAGCTTGCTCGTGTTGTGTGTCTTAGGACTATGGTTTCTAACTCACGAGCTTGCTATAAAAGGAGTCACACGGTGTATCGTGCACAGCATAAAAGAATCAGCACAACTAAAGGAAACAACATAGCTGATACATTTTTTTAATTTTGCTTTTTAAGGAACTTTTATGTCTTGGCACATGTCAATTCCATCGTAGTCAGATACGGTTCTACTAATAGAGACCGTGTATAGATTGCGTCACGTTATTTTGCGCGGTTATTTGTATACCGATAAACAAAGACAGAGGAACGGCACTCTACTTCTATCTCACATTGCAGCTAAATCTTTGCCTGTCAACCTTCAAATTGCGTATTATTGCACCACATCCCACTGACGAAAACCATCAGCATAGAAATCCTCTTTACAGTACATACTATCTTCGTGACGAGCGTCGACCAGCTACAAATTAAAACAATGACGCACCCGATCCGGTACAGTTGCTACATTTTAAGGCCTCCGGAAGGAAACTCACGTGAGAAATAAAAATAAAGACCCGCTCACCGTAAGTGGCTGCATCATTCCTCGGAATCCTTTAGAGTTACCACCGGCTTGTACGGCTTTTGTCACAACAATGGTAGTTTTACGACCTGTGAAAAAAGTAGTGCCCTTTGAATGTCACTATTGTTCGGTTAGCACTTTAATGTTCACATTTAAGTCTGTCTTTTAGTTTTATGTAATACTAATAACACAGACGCTTCCCACTTTATCCTATGTATCCAATGTGCATTAAGGGATAAAGGACAAAACTGAAGTCAAATATTCAACTTCTGCTGTCGATAGCGCCACGATGTTCTGTTTTTTAGAAAACCAAGATATTAATTATTAAATGTATTTTATGCTCGCATTAAAAATGTGGGCCATACCAGTTGGCCTCCTCTTCTGTAAACAAAGTTGCCGCCAGGTATCCATCGACGGCAGTAACTGGCTGTTTACCATCAGGTAGACATCAGGATGTGTATTCACGATTTGACTACTGAATGAATTTGACCCAATTTGACTGAGATATATACAGACTTACAGACTTGATCTATTTTTAAGTATAAAAAACTTTGAAAAGTTCACCCATAGTTTACCCATAAAAAATATGAAACCTTAAGAAAATCAAGGAATAAAACAACTCTCCCGTTTCAATTTACGGGTTTGTACTCAAAACACAGTCTTTCCAAACATTTCAAACTGTGCAAACACTACGCTAAGAACATTTCGTACAAATGTTATGAACGCCTGTATGTTTATACTACCAGTGCAGAGATAACGTAAGGGCACTCATTTTTCTTTGGTATACTTAAGAAAGATGGATGGTGCTCATCCATCAGCGCGGCTGGCCGGTTCATAGTGTTTTTCTAGGGGGAGATTAAATGTCGTTCGAGATATCGAAAGTACTTGAAGACTGAGAGATGACTAGAAAAAATTTAGAGGAATGTCGTACTGAACGTTTGGGCCTTAGAAAACACAGAAGACCTTTACTTAGTGGTCTTTGTAGGCATCATGTTATATAGGGGTCTTTATACGGACTTACTTTACTACTTACAATCACAATCATGCGGTATAACATTAATGTATGTACGTGTTTTGTCTTTTGTTGTGTTATGATGATAGTAGCTACATATTTAAAACTAGTGGTGCCAGCGACTTCCTTCGCGTTGACATGTGATTCCCGTGGGAACTTCATAATTAATCTGGATTAAAAGTATCTTAAATGTTAACACAGCATATTAGTTATAACTGTGCCGAGTTTCATTAAAATCCGTACAACGGTTTCTGCGTAATGTGCGTTCAGACGGACAGACAGATAAGCAGACAGACAGACAGACAAAAATTCCAAAAATGGATGTTTTGGGCGTAAAATCAATATAGCGGTTTGTGCGTGATGTGTGTTCAGACAGACAAACCGATAAAAATTCCAAAAAAAAATAATTTCAACGTACGAACGATACGTTGACGTTCGTATCGTTCGTAAGGTAATACTGTAATGATTTTTTTTCAAAAAATACTTCATGTATAGACACGACTCTGTTACGATTTTATTACATGTATTTAAACGAATAGGAAAAAAATATACAAAATGGGCAGCAAATCATGATCAACAAAACACACTATTTTTTAATTACTGAAATAAACAATTTTTAATTATTAAGAATGTCAACATAAAGTCTATATTTTTATTGTCACCAGAGAACCTAAATCTAACCCGACTTTAGTAAATTTGCTGCCATCGATTTGCTGCCTCTTTCGGATATCTACTGCCCATTTAATTATTTCCCATTTAAAAATACTTGGATTTATAAGGACAAAAATGTTGTATAAACCGCAGAAATCTCTGTTGACTGTTGGCTTAAAAGTTCTCAGCACTTAAGCCGATCTCGCTACCTGAAGTTTACCGAACACCTTACAGCTCTCGGGACTAAGGCGGGCGACGTGATGATGCTTAAGCATTTTACAATTTCTATAATTCTGCAAGCGTTTTCTATATCATTTTGTTGTTAATCCATTTTATGTGATTAAATCACAAGTTAAGAGTGTGGTATATTTGTTAGTAAAGATTCTTAAGGAAATCTTCCGAGGCGGAGAGGCTTCCGCCCTTCTCATCCATTCATTACCAGTCAACACTTTCACCACGACGTGGTTAGAGGTTGGAGTTACTGTTTTTTATTTAATTATTTAAACTTCATTGCATAAATATTTAACATATACATAAGGCGGACTTAATGGCTTTCATCTAACAATCAACCGAGAGTTCAAACAGAAAATAGAACGTGAGTGCAATTTTAGTTTAAATACGAGTTCGTAAGGAATAGACTAGATGATACGTCATACGTTCTTGTCAAAGATATTTACCAGGTTGGAAACTTCTAGGGGGGGGGGGGGGTGAAGCAGATGAGAAAGGGTACATTAAAAAGTAAAAAATGTAACTTAAGTACACATATGACACGTCTGAATTAAAGAATTCAAGAGCTACTGAACATACACTCGCCCGCAAAAATAAAGGGTCACCTAGTTAACTCCAAATAACTTTGAAACCACACAATAGCTCTTTAAATTAAAAAGTATCTGATAGAAAATTTAATTACGCATAAAATAAACTACAGCATGATTCAAAATAACCATTTATTAATTTGAAAATGAAAAGAAAACGTAAATTGACAAACATCGTCAAATTAAAATAATTAACTTCTTGTCAGTTTCGTATGAAAAGACGTGGCCACCTCATACTTTAGTACCTTGTGTTGCCTCCATGGGTTCTTTTCAAGATTTGTATGCGATCAGGCATACTAAAAACTAAGTTCCTCAAGCGGTGTTGAGGTAAATTCTCCCATTCTTCAATAAGGGCCTGTTTTAAGGCAGGAAGTGTCAAGGGTGGTGGAATTCGTTTCCTCACTAACCTTCCAAGCTCGTCCCATGCATGCTCGATAGGGTTCATGTCAGGACTCCTCGCTGGCCAGACCATGAGATCCATACCGACTTCTTCAATGTATCGTCTCACAGATAATGCAGTGTCCTCACACTGCATTATCTGTGAGACGATACATTAGAATACGTGCGGCGAGCATTATCGTGCATAAGTATTGAATCCTCGCCCATGTTTAATAGGAAAGGACCTGTATGTTCATTAAGGATTTCCATTATGTACCTTTCCGCATTCAGGTTCCCATTTTCAATGAATACCAGGTCTGTTCGTCCTTCTGAACAAATGCCGGCCCATACGTGGAGGGACCCGCCGCCATAAGAAACCGTTTCTTTAAAATATGCCTGAGCAAAACGTTCTCCAGGTCGTCGATACACCCTGTCCCTTCTATCGTTGACATATAGTGCAAATCTTGACTCGTCCGTAAACAATACACGTGCCCAATCTTCTTCACCCCAAGCAGCGTGTTTCGTCGCAAAACGCAATCTTGAAATTCTATGATGACGTTCGAGTTTTGGGCCCTGAACTGGTCTGTATGGTTTCAGGTTAGCTTCTGCAAGGCGTCTTCTTACTGTATCATCACTAATGTAATCTATCCTGGTGTGTAGAAGATGGTGTTGGATCGCAACTGCTGATAAATGTCGATTCCGAAGCGAAGTCGTGACAATAAAGCGATCTTCTCTGGCTGTTGTACATCTTGGACGGCCGTTGCCTGGTCTTCTCAGATGTTGTCCAGTTTCTTCATATCTTTTCAGCACTCTTTGGACCGTGGAAAGCGTCACACCTCTACTTCTGGCCACTCTGCGCAAACCCAAACTCTAACATGGTGATAATTCTGGTGCATTCTTCCAAAGTCAAAGGCATGATTTTGCACAAATTACTTGAATTGAATAAGGAAAATCAATTTCAAGTCCCATATTTATACAAAATCGAAAAACAAAATTAAAGAAGTCGAAATTGAAAAATGAATCACAATTTGAAAACAGGTCGTTTTTACTTATAAAGCATTTTTTTACGCCATTACAGTAAAAAGGTTAAATGAAGGGTTGCATACAGTCCGCATATCCTCTTTTGGTTTAATTTCATAAGCAAAAGAAGTTATCTTGATCATTTCTTGATGATATTGCTGTTTTCAAAGGTGACCCTTAATTTTTCGGGCGAGTGTATAACACTATTAGTATGTAACGTGCCTGCCCTAGAGTGCTTAAATAACATCTAGTATGTATTCTTAAATCGTTGAAATATACATTGTAATGCACATAAAATATTAACATACATTATATTATTTATATAAACATAATATAAATAAATTCATAATCGTAGTACATGATTGATAAGAAACATTTAAGTAGAGGATGGAAAATATTGAGTGTGGAAATCTGGTCTGTATTTGGCTGTGTGTTGAGAGGTGAGTGTGAGGAGCGGAATAAAAGACATTTACACGAGTCGAGTCAGTGCCAGAATGTATATTTTATTACGTGAATAGAGTCATATATAGAATCATGTGTGTGCGTCATTAGGTTGATGACCGGCATATTATTATGATAATTTCCTCTAATATTTTAGACGGCACCCTAGACCGACAGTAAGATTGTACAATAATCTCATTGAACAATATAATTGATCGTTTAGGAAGCTTCCTAAATAGTAAACCGTAAGAAATATTTTAAGTGTTCTTGTTTGGTGGGTTTCCTAACGGCGATGAGAAGAACAATATTTCGTTCTTTGAAAATGTTAAGTTTTTCAATGCGAACGCTAGGGACGCTGCTTAATACCGTTGTGTTTGTATACTCGAGGGCCTCATAATTCGGTCGTCAACATACAAAACTAATAGTACTGCAATCAACCCGCTAAAAAATCGTCAAGTCATCCACCCGACTACGACGAGGTAACAACTTGTTTTTTTTGTGGAAATTATAGCTTTTGCATCGTAGAAAAAGGTACGTTACGAATTGTTTCGATTCAAGAGAGGGAAGGGTAAATTACCCTCATAAAAACTACCCGCTTTTATTCTTTATTTTTGTGTGCGATAAATCGACTAGAAAATGAGTTTCAGTGGGTTTTTTGGGTTGCTGAATTATTATGTTTAATCACGATAACAAAAGTTTATAATCATATATGGTACGAAGCCATTTCCACAAAAAAACAAGTTACCACTTCTTCGTGGTCACCTAGACGTCTTTTGACAGCTTCTTGGGGGTTGATTGCAGTACTATTGCAGTACTTGGGGGTTGACAGTCCACCTGTTCAGTCCCAACTGCTTGCATAAATCCTTGTAATTGTAATGAGCAAATTATTAGTTTTTACGACATTTAGGTCTTAGTTTTATAAACGTTTTGCAAACATTTTTCAAGCATTTTTTATTTAGGTAATATCTATTTATATGTATATATTTAAAGCATGTCTATTTAATTGTGCATTGGTTTGATGCAATTAGAATTGGTAGAAACTAAACTGAGTTAAATGGAAGAAAAAAATCAGTTTTATTGACAGAAATCTATTGTTAAGATTGCACGTATTTTTGTAACCCAGTTTAAATACTGTATAAATAAATATTTATTACTAGCTGTGGCCGACATGCGTTGCATGCCCGGCATTTTTTTTTGCACATAATATATAGCCTATGTCCATCTGGAATAATGTACCTTTTAAATGGTGAAAGAATTTTTCAAATATGTGCAGTGGTTCCGGAGATTACCCTCCACATACACACAAACTCACAAAATTCGCACTCTCTCTTTATTATATTAGTATAGATTTGAAACAGTTTGTAATCTTCTTACATCGCATTTTCTTATGTTACAACAATATACATAAATGATATTTATTATTTCAAATATGTATTTCTTTTAAAACTAAGTCGATATCTCAAAGTACTTGTATACGATGTATTTCAAAAGGGATATAGCGTAAGACCTCACAAATTGGTGTTCGTCGCACTTGATCGACGAAGTTTTAAATTAGTTCTTAACCTCTTTCACACGTCCACTAACGCTCTCAACTTCACATGCCACCGAACACGTACCGTACATTTGCGGATAAAATAATAATAAACATATTGTATTAAAACAATATTGTATCTTTAAGAAACGAAAGCGTTTGAGACTGCGCATCGATTTACATATCGAGATACGGTCTTTTATACACTTTCATACACAAAGTTTTATAAATAGTAAATCAATGCCATGTGTCAGATTTCATAATTACTGTGATGTCAAATTGAAAATGTACTGTACATGACGACATAATCATATAACGGCAGTGTACAATTTCAAGGTATATTTTTTGTAACAGGTAAAGTGGCATAAGAAATAATTAAAATTCTTGATATTTTCATCTAAAATTATTATTCCTATTATGATATAATATTATTATTACAAATTTGTACAAGTCATTTGAAAGATTAATTATGGTGTACTAATAACTATCTTGAACAAATTTACTTCGATAGAAAAAATATTATTAATTTAAAATTTCCTATATCGACAACAACGCTCTTAAAATGTTAAATCATATAGCACGTTACTAGTATAAGTAATCCGCCATTCTATTGTGTTAATCTTTGTGTAAATAGATTTGTGTTTTTTATTTAGTCATAATAAGGAATTTCCTTATAGTTTCTTGTGTATTTTTGTCAATTTTACATTACAAAATTTGGCATATTTATACTAAATATTTCTCTCCTTTGCTACTATCTTGAGATTAAATTGTATCAATCCGCATTGATGCTACTCCGCATTGATTAAATTCTCTTTTAGATATCGACTCATGATTATCACATTATATATATATATATATATATATATATATAGATATAGATATAGTAACTAAATGACTTCATGTGAATTACACGAAATTGTCGCTAAAAATCGAGACGATTTGATTTAATTTAATTTACCGCGCTAGAGATTGCGACTTTACTACAAACCGTCATAAATGAAACCATCGTAACTGTTGAATTTATTAGTACGTCTTGTTGTGAGTTCATTCATGTCGTGAGTATAACAATAGATTTATTTCCCCATTAACAAAGCACATTTAGAAGGTATATTTCTGTGTAATACTGTAGAGGATCATTAAAATACTCATTGTAAGTTAGCGTGTCATATTGTATACAAACATGAGTACGGCCATTGTTCTAAACCAAAACAATAAAAGTCTTAGTCGTAACGTTAATTTTGGCCTATAATTTTAAATTTCAGAGATGGCTTTCAGGTTATTAAGGAAAATAATACAACTGAATCCATTAATTTTTTTGAGAATTAGTAAAAGTTCCTAAAGTTTCGATATAAAAATAACTTGTTAAAATGCTGAAGTATTTTATTATACTTTTGGATTTTTTTACTCAATTACTTAAATATTTTTTGATATTGTAATAGTGAATATATTGTATAAGTATTTGTATATATGCTTGATTATGTAAGTTTTATTGGAGATATGTGTCTGCTGGTATGCCGCCTTCTTTTAAAAAATGTTGTATTTAAACTAGACAACTAGGCATAGACGGCAGGCCTACATAATACATCACCGAGGACGTCGGTGATGTATCACGTCGGCATATATCACGTTGCACGTCCTCGGAGATGTATTTATATAAAATTGGTGTACTCTTTGCGTGGCCTGCATTACAAAGTTTTGGACTAACATTCAGTCCCTATTAGTGTCCTAGTGTAATCATGGCTCGCTCTTAATTCTTTGGCAGTATTTCAATTAATATTTGTGCATAGCATTTAATTTTAATTATGCTACGTAGCTACGTAGCAAACCTCTATTCACATATAATAAGATTCAATAACTTATGTACGATTTATTGATTTTCCTTGTTGTTTAAGCTGGAGAAAAACCCAAACTGTTAATACGATATACTTTCATTATCTTTTCATAATATCAATAACTTATGTAACAATTAAATATATGCAAACTTATGAAATTTTTTACTTAAACAAAGAGAATTTAATTGAAATTGAAATATTTAGCTTAAATTTCAAATTATCCATCATTGTGTTTTGTGCAATTTTTCTGTTTATTATTTATAGATAACAATGTAATAATTAAATATTAATGTTATAAAATTTACACATATAAATACAGCCTAATATTTGCAACTAAACTATTCAATACTAGCCGTCGCCCGCGGCTCCGCTCGTGTGGATTTAATTGTATTTTATCGTCCCGTGGTATTTGGCATAGGAAACAAAATAGATTTTTTCCTATGCCAAATATACATAGTTATTTGCATTATATCATGTCCTTTCCGAGAGACACAGAATAAAGAAACATGTGAATTCACTTGAATATTCAATCTATAAATATACCGGGATATTAGGAAATTAAGTAATTCCGTAAAAAACAATGTCACTGTATTTTATACCCCTGACACAATTTAGAGAAACGGTAAAATACCTGTTTATTTATTGGTATTGTAAAACACTTATATCAAATTTCAATTTAATGGAACTTTATAGATTTTTTTTTAATTCATAGAATTTCGAGAAATTAATTCTCAATAATCCATTAAAGTGATAGTCCACCTGATAGTAAATGGATACTGTCGTCCATAGACATCTGCGATACATGCCAACATCAGTCCATTACAAATGTTAAAATTATAAATGTAGGAAATGGATTGGGAGAAAGGGTTGGGAAAATGGGGAGGGATAGGATAAGATGGAATGGGAATGGGTTTCGGAATTTTTCTCACTCACTACCGAAACATGTACGTACATTGGGGAAATACGATAAAGTGTGAAATGCAGTACATTTCAAGGTAGTATTCTGTGAGAGAGAGGTGACGTGGCCAGTCGAGTACGCTTAGCGACTGTCAAACTGCAGCGTGCAATCTCCCTCTACAACTAATTGAACATTAATTTAAAAGATTTCGTTATAAAGATACTTACGTACGTCACAAAGAAATTAAACGTCATTTCATTCTCTGAAAGTCGACTCTGTCATAGATTCCTTTTTACCAATTCAACTTTTAAACAACTCCTGCAAAGTTGGGAATTCCACTTCGTCCAATTCCCTTTTGTACCCTACGTTAATTAAAATACACCTTAATTTCTTTATGATGAAATGATATTCTCAAATAAGGAATGGAATGATCATTGGAACATGCAGTATTTGAAATGAACATTATATGATTTTAATAAACGTTGGTGTTCAAGTCTCAAGAATTGATTCAATAAAACTAATGAAGATATTGCTATTTTGTTCGACTATTTTCTTATTATTGTACAAGATTTAAGATTTGTCTTGTATTCCCTTTATAAGTATTTGTCTTGTAGATATTCGTTACAAGTGGTGTTTTACATGGTATTCCAATAGCTCATCCTTTGTAACCTCTATATTTTTTATAATCTCTGTATTCTGTATTGAATTGACTTATTAACCATTATACTTTCTTATACTTCTTATCTTTATACTTTGTATTTTGTATATTTTATTTGTATTAACCGGCATTTTTAACAAGATTTCTCAAACTACTCATCTTCTTACTCACACGCTTTACTTACCTTTTTGCCATAAGTGGTTAACACCGATCGAAAATAATAAATGGTTGCTGAAATCACCGTACGCCTTAAAATCGAAGTTTTTTCATAAGTAAGTAATACAACACTTGTCTGGATTAATAAATAGTTGGTTGTTTAAACAATATTTGAGAAAATCATCTATGTCATTTTGCAACAGAGTCATTAACTGGTGAAACAATTCTATACAATTTAGTATCGTCTACGTATAAAAGACATTTAGTGTGTTGGAGACATTTATCTATATCATTCATGTATAATATAAACAGTAACGGCCAAAGATGCCATTATCAAGGGATGCTAAGGGATTCCAGAGAGCCTTGCGGCACACCGGGGGAAATACTTAAGAAAATAGATCGGTAACCCCTCAATGCTACTGCTGGGCTTCGGTAGCTTATTCAAGAATCAACCAATCTCAAGAAATTGCTGCATACTAGGTCTCCAAAGTTTATTCAAGAGTAAATGGTGATTTATTTTATCGAAAGCCTTGGAGAAATCGATGTACACGACGTGCGTGTACATCGACTTTTACTGACTTCTTGGCATCAGCCATGGGTACCATACCCATGGCTGATGCCAAGAAGTCAGTAAAAGTCAACATGTTAGTATTAACCTAATACGTCCTTTAAAAAACCATATTAATTGGGTGAAATATAGTTTTAAAAGCGAAAGATCGTTCTTTTATGACATTTTTTTCAAACACTTTACTTATAATTCTTAGTGTATACTGTTATAGTAAGTTAATAGTATTACTGGTATTAACAGAATATACTGTAAATACCTAAAGAATAAACAACGCCACACTTAATAGTCAACGGTATATTCCTTTCCAATCCAATTTGTCCACGATATAAACAAACATGGCAGTTTAAGGTAACTAACACAGCCTTGATACAGAGGTGATAATTGTTTACATATCCATAATTTAGTTAATTTAGACTGCAAATTTGTCCTAGATTTAACGCTAAATGTTGAGATATTTCTTTAATTTGAGACCGTGTCAATTCCATCGGGCCGCCATGTTTGTTTATGCAATGCATAATCTGCCCTTTCAGTATCCACGGCCGGGCATGGGCGTCCTCATAGATATCGCCTTGTGAATGAGGGAACTAAGCGCTAGCCGCTAAGTGGGTTGGCGAGTCCATTCTTTTAGAGGTGGTGTAATTCCGCAGCATTTGTGGTAACGGCTTTTTATCCCTTACTCGCCGACACACGCGGGAAGAGATTCACAGTGCAGCGGTGGTGCAATTCTATAGCCGGCCGACACCACATGCCACATATTTTTGTTGTTCTTCGAGATTGGAAATAAATAGAGTATGGATAAAAGATTATTCCACCGCTTATAACTTAACACTCTAATAATTTACACCAATAAACTTGGGGGAGATAACGGCCCGAACCACAATGTATTTGAGATCGAACCAACAATTTTATTACTTTACTTCACACTGTTTTCAAATAAAAACATTATGGCTTATAATGCAGGTTCTGGAATAGATCCATACTTTCCTGTGCGAAATTTGTTTGTGGATTTTTTATATCCCATCCACAATCTTTTTCGTGAAACTTCATTATATGTTAATTGTGGTTTATTTTGTCAATGTACTTATATCAAATGGTGTTATGTTATTTATTGTTAGTTATTTAAATTTTAATGCACAAAGAAACATTGTACAAAAGGCGGACTTTTCATGCTGTTGAGGGTGGATACAAACGCTTTGAGAGGAAAAATGGTACACCTATACTGACTCGCGTTTATACAAAATGTATGAAAATGATTCAGGAGGATTTTTGTAATATTTGCGCTGGGTGCGTCCCCTCTTAATATGCGCGAACCATTAGAATGACAGGTTTCTTATGATGACAATAGATTTTTATAAAAATAAAGCTATAAAACGGCTAGAAAACGGTTGAGTCCGCAACAAATGCCTAGTGGCATTCTCGGGCAGTCGACCTTTCTTTAAACAGAAACACGAAGGGCGGTGCATCGTACAATCAATAAGAAATACATACAAACAACGCATATAATACATACGTATATTAAAATATCATATATATTGATATACATATAGACATACATATATACATACATTTATACCCATATAAATATGTGATGTGCACCAATTAAAGATTAAGCCTTGGTATATTGAAATATGATTGTTATATTATTATTATTATTTTTAAATCTCATATTCCCAAACAATTGCTGTCTCCTTATTATTCTGTTGCCACAGTAACGAGCTGTCTTTGGAAGCTGCGCATTACAAATCGAACCGGATTAGAGAAATCCATGCAGGAGAAACGGCAGAACTGAAAAAAAATACATACAACAATAATCTATACATATAATAAAATCGTAATAGACACGGCTGTACATGAAATTTGATTTGAAAGAAAATCACTGTTGTATGTATACTTTTCTACGAATGATACAGAACCCAAAACAACCATATTTTGGATTTTTGTCTCTCTGTCTGAAAGTACATCACGCTATGTACATTTAATGTACATGGATGTACTATGTACATGGATAGGGTTTAATGAAACTCGGCATCATTATAGCTCATGACCTGGGTTAACATTTACGGTACATTTTATGTCAATCCGTTAGAGAGTTCCCGCGGGAACCACTGAAGTTAACACGAACGAAGTCGCTGGCACCGCTAGTTTATTCAATAAATTTATTTATAGATAGAACTTGGCAGATTCTTTCCATAAAAAAATCCTAGAAGAAAAGGATACTATAAAAAAAATATAAGATACTTTTTCATCGAACTTTTAATTTAGATTGTTTTAGAGTCCAGTTCTAGTTCTTTATAGACATAGTACAATATAAGGTACCTATTGATAAAAAAAATATAAAATTGAAATTCATACTGTTTCGATTATAAGGTAACATCTATACTATATATATATATAAAAAAATAATGTTTCTTTGTTTGTTCCGTATGCGTTCCTATACCATTTATTCGATTGCTATGAAACTTTGGTGAGTTGTTTTGTGCACGTCCGCAAATTTTCTAAATTAGTACTTGAAGACCACGCGAACAAAATCGCGGGCCACAGCTAGTTTTTAATAAAAAAAAAACAACTCTTTCCCTTTTGCAACGGGGAGTAGCTTAACATTCCACTCAAAATATTGTTAGATATTTGAAGTTTCTAAACCACTACAAAGGTTCTTTGTTTCGTGAGGAATAAACCATTCTCGGGGAGTTTACAAGCTCATATATATTTAAAGCTTTCTCTGAGTTGTTTATGTATGCGGCAAGACTGAGGTTCGCTTAGTTTCGCTGAATGTACCGGATTTCTGGCAAGTTCCAAATCTTTTGGTGTGTCAGCTATTCCGTTCTTTAACATAGATATAGTGTTAAAATACGTATGTGTTTTTTTTGTAGTGAGAAAATCTCGCTTCTATCCGTGCGTCGCCCGAACTCAAGCTGAAAATTAGCGCTGAATGCTTGTTTCAGTTATTCAGCACAATGTTGAGATGGTGACCCTTTCAACAGGGTATCTATTGCCATAAATGGGCTGACAATCATTTTATTTAAACAAGCAGCAATAAAATACTCAATGGGCAACAAATCATGGTCAACAAAAAAAAGTATTTTCTAAAATAAATAATTGTAGATTACTATGAATGTCACCTAACCCACTTTTAAATTTGCTGCCAATTCGGTATTTACTGTGGTTCATTAATTATTATTTCTTTTATTAAAACTTTTATTATTCATTTATGAACAACATGTAATATATGTGTGGATTTTGTTAGTATTATTGTACAATATACTCGTATACCTACATATTTTACATACGCACTATGCCTGCCTATCTGTCTTGACCTATATTCCCGAAATGTAGGAAGAAATCTCCGCAGGAGATAAGCTTGCCTTTTGTACATCTTATGGTTTTCTTCATTTTTATTAATTTTAATTTAGTTTCATGTTTTATTAATTTCATTCACAAGTGTGTGAAATAAACTGTTAAATAAAACATTAAAACATGTTTTACTGTTTCTGCATCTATATCTCTGTGTTACTTTTTTCTCTTCCAATCCCATGCTATTTTTTCATTTATTTTTTGTAGAAAAAAGGTGACAGACGAGCATACAGTCCATCTGATGGTAAGTGGATACTTTCGTCCATAGACATCTGCAATACATGCCAACATCAGTACAGAATGACAAACGTTGGCACGGCACAGGATGCGCTGCCTACCTTTACAGATTAAAGAAAGGATTGGGAAAATGGGGAGGGATAAGATGGGATGGGAATGGGCTCTGGTATATCTCACTCACTACCGAAACACTTACACGTACATTGGGGAAATACGATAAAATAGGAAATGCAGTACATTTCAAGGTGGTCTTCTGTGAGATAAGGGTAGCGTGACCAGTCGAGTGGGCCCCTTACATGCGTCATGTTGAGCAAACAAATTTCTTTCTTTCTATTAGAATACCTACCATAACATAAGAATAACTTTTAATTTGTTTTTTGTCGTATTATATTAAAAAATAATATACTTAATATAATATGGGTCTTGTACCTGACGCAAATTATAAATCTATAAATATAATAATATCGTTGCAGTGTACTTACTCTATGGACGATACAGAAACCAAAACAGACGTTTTTAGAATTTTTGTCTGTCTGTCTGCACGCGTATCACGCAAAAACTACTAGACAGAACATAATGAAACTTGGTACACTTATAGCTTACGACCTGGGTTAATATTTAAGGTCCATTTTATCACGATCCGTTAAAGAGTTCCCACGGGAATCACTGCAGTTCGTGGGAACGAAGTTGCTGCTAGTAAATAAATAATTAAAAATAACTTTAATGTCTCAATCACTTTTACATGAAATCCTTGAAGAAGAACCTATTTTGATACAGTATTTAAGCTGAGGAGAGGCGTAGGCGTACTAGTTAGGCGAAAGGCTTCTAGTATTACAGAGCTCTAAAAATAGGTCTGTAATTTGATAGCAATTACGAAGAACATTTCATCGGGTAATGGCCCGCACACTATCTATTTACTTATGTTTGTTTATATACCGGTCAGTGCTGCCACAGTTTGGCCCGAGGCGAGTAAACACTGCACTGAAACATCCCTATCAACTGGTTTCGTTTATACTGTTGCCCATATACATCAACAATACATATAAACCATATCATACTATACCATCAGTCTAGGTCTCTCCAATACTGGATAAGCCTCTTCCAAGGCTCGCCACTACATTTGAATTTTTCTTTAAATTCTGTAGGACGTGGGTTTCCTGACGAGGTTTTCTTTCACCGTCGAGTTATCGATAGTTCAGAATCGGTATTTAAGTAGAAACTCACGGAGATTCAAAAATACAATTGATACCACTAGGCTTTCATCGCTCTTGAGCACGAGATTTTGTGTACTAATCGGCTGGTTTTAGAATAGCATTCTTTCCGCGGGTGTCGTAAAAGGCTACTAAGGAGTAACAGAACGGCTACCACAGGCCTCGAGGAACTTCTCCGCCTCTGAAAGAGTGGATTCACCAACCCGCTTGCTTGGCCAGCGTGGCGTTTCATCGCCACACATCCCTCATGCGCAAGACCATATATCCAGCCCATGTCCAGCAGTGGATGCTAAAATGGTTGGTTACGCAATAATTGGCAACAAATTATTATAATACTGTAACACATAATAAGTAAATAAATTGTAAAATGACAATAGGGATATTTTCCTTTTTTATCTGAGATCAGACGTCAGACAGCATTAATGGGAGACATCAGGATTTTAGACATGCTTTGGTGGAGTATATCCAAACAAAGGTTGGGAATAATTAACTAGTCTAGAGATACACGCAAAGATACACTAAACATCCAAGAACTCAACAAATATTTGTATTTAAACAATCGAGAGTCGTACCTGGTCGGTTGAACGGTTGCTATTAATATGTTTTGTTAAAATTCATTATAAATGAATTATATGATTAATTTTAGAAAATGTTTTGGAATAATGTATATCGAGAGCCACCCGTCGTCTTTTCCACGGTACAAAAGCGGCTTAAGACGAAGTCCTTAAAGTATTTCCCTAAGACTTTAATACTTTAAAGCCTAAAGATGATGAAAATACATTTGAATATTTTCATTTATAATAAAGATAAAATAAACGTACACTTTTCACAGAAAAACTTTTGAAAACGCAAACGAAGCGAGCCTTCGGAGAGGCCTATATATCCACCTGTGGAGAGACTCACGTCGATAGTATGTTTTGCTTAGAGCTAGTATGCTATATATGCTAATTATAACATTATAGTTTGGAAACTGAAATTCTTCGTAACAAAAGTGCAAGGAAGGTATTTGTACTTTTTGAGGATTATACAGATGACCAGATGCCTTGAAGGTCCTAAACGTGGAAGGATGATTTTTTTTTAAAAGGAATGTCAGACGTTTATGACAGCCACAAGATGTTAACCCAAAGGTTAGATGATACAGTATACATTAAGCTATTACGATAATGTACTCGTAAAATAACGCTTTCTTTTATCAACAAAAAATCTTAAAAAAATTGAGTATTGATAATAAAAAGAACAATTAAATGAAGGACGAAAAGTACAATATCCAAAGTTAAAGAACAGTGATTTTGTTATTTTAAATCTTCGACATTTAAAAATAACAAAAATAGGTAATAGTTTCAAAAAACTATATTTCAACAACTCACCTAGTTCATTCATCAACTAACGTACTCGTAACTAACTTCATTTACTTCCTCATTTTTTCATTTGTGAAGCAGATAGGTGCACAAATTCACGCCATTGTTTGAACGCTCAATGCATGTGCATAACTAATGCAATTAGTACCGTTGTCTACGTCAGAATTCGCGTTATATTTTATTGAGTGATTATTAAAGAGCCTTCTGTTCACATGGAGCCACAATCTTGACTTCACGGGTGGATACATGGATGATTTTACCTCCTCTTCAATTCACTAATTTAGGAATTAAAATATAATAACATTTTTTATGTCACTTCGATCTACGAATTTTGGTATCCAAGTATAATTATACATATTCCTGGGCCACTTTAATCTACACGTGTGTTAAGGCGGTGAAAGTAATGATTAAAAGGTATATACAATGACTACACATTTTATTCAAAACTAGAAAAATGCAATTCTCCCGTGGATCGAAGAGGAAAAACAATTATCCATAGATTCACCGATGGATCTTGATTGTGAATCCATGTGAACAGAGGCTTAAAAAGTTCTACTTCATACTTATTTGAAATTTACTCGTTCGTGAATTTGCTCTACTTGAATGTGTTTGTGGAGTTTGTTGTTCATCTGTCTTTCCCATATTGCCTGAGAGGGTAATGGGATTGTTGGTAAATGCGTTGGATTGTCGCTTTGTCTGACGATTTTAATGAATTTTAATTGTTTCTCACTTCCGTCATGGTTTAGATATAAACGTGTAATGGAAAACAGATTCCAACGCCTAAGATTTTTCACACGTAATTATTTATATGTCAACGCCTATTTCAATGCTTTTTATTTTAATCAACATTTCAGTTTAGTTATACCAACTATTGTCAATCTTAATCTTGCGATTAAGACCCGTTTAATAGAATTTATTAACTGCTCTAATTTTATTATATTTATGTCTATTTTATACTAACAGTACCTGCGACTTCCTGGGCGTAGATTGTGTGGTTAGCTTGATTCCCGTTGAAACTTTATAATTATTGATCTGAATAAATATTTATATTTAATAGATCTGATTCTGCGCGTTCAGATAGACAGATAAAAAATACAAAAAAAATATTTAGCGCTCTATATAACTCGTACATTGAATAACATTAAATTGAGTACCGTTGGGGGACTTTTTTTGTTTGTATACATTTGTCGATGAAGTCCAAAATTTAAAAAAAATCACTGTGTCACTGACTCCTAGTTGTTTCATTTACTGAACTTAGATCAGTACAGCCTTGGGATCATTCAGTATTTTTGTTCACAAGGAATAACAAAACTTCTACCACAAGCCTTGAGGATAGTTCCTTCGGATGGGATAGTGTAATAGTCTCCACAGAATCTAAAGGAGTATAGTCGACAACCCGTTTGGACAGCGTGGCGATTCAAGGCCACAGATCCCTCATGCACAAGACGATGCGCATGAGAAGGCCCATGTTCAGGATTGGACAAAAAAAGAAACGACTGGTTTAATACTATAAAATGAATTGCCAACGAAAGCTCAATATTTGATAGGAAGCTATAATATAAATATACCTATCATTTAAAATCCGATTATCCCGCCTAAAATCGTTGAAATGAAATACAGACGTTTGTGTTGACAGTATCACAGTAAAGGTAAATAAGTAGTAGTTTTTCATTACTATTAAAATAATAAGTATTTTCTTCAATCTAACATTCAAATGCACTCAAATTCAAATTCAAATTATTTATTTGTAATAAACATACATGATACAATTAATAATGAGCCTGGCTCCCAAACAAGAAAAAAAGAAAGAAAGAAGAAAACTAGAAAATTATGCACTAATTAGATTAAATAAATATATTAATGTTTCTGTAATATACATATAATGTCTCCTCTTTAAACGAGAAAGTGGTGTAAAGGAGTAAACGGTGGGTTAGTATTTAGTACGGTGGGCCCGTGAAAAAGTTGAATAATTTAATTGATTCGTTTGAAAGCACAGGTAATGAAAAAGTTCGAAATATAAATTGACAAGATAGATTTGCCAGCGAACACCGCCCTTTAATTTTAGAAATGTGAATAGAGAGCACTTCAAACTTAAGTTAACTTTGAAGTGCTCAACTTTATCATTGGCCCACTGTACATTCAAATAATACTTATAATCGAAGATCGCCATATGGTACGGATACACATGTTAGTAAAAAAGGATGCTTGCTTGCATTGCGTGCTTGCATTTAGAAGTGTAACACTAACAAATAGAAGTGTCAACATAATATCTTATGCCTATGAAAATAAATCAACGAGACTGCTTGCGAAGTTTAACGAACGTTTACAGAAAAAAAGAATAGAAAAGGACAGTTTTGGTACAGAGTTGGATAAGTAGATGGGAAAAACTTGGAACAAGCACTCGTCCACTTGTAGAAATGCGGCCCATTTTTAACTAACGCATAGACGTGCGCGCCCCTAAACTTACAGTTGAAAACTAGCCTGCTCAGCGAGTGAACAGGTTCACGCTTGCTCTTAAGCACAACATACCGCGGGCTCAAAAATCAACCGGTGAGCGATTGACAGGCATGCTTGTTTTAAGCATGCTCTTTTCTAGCAAAGTCTCTAAAAACATCCTAGTAGGTAGCAAGTGCTCATTAATAGCATTCTTTCATACTACTAATGAGTATGTGTACCCACCTTTATTTCTTATTATTTGTTTTTCATTTGTTACTTTTAAAACAAAACAAAGAAATACAATGATCCTGCTGCATGCCTACATAAAAGTGGTCTAAATATTAATAGATCGTAAACATTCGACTTGTGAATATGAGGAACGTTCCACCCGTTTGTATTAACTTACTATTCTGTTTATCTGTATTGTGGTACAGTCACCGTTGCATTCAATTAGTGCTGATTTATATGCTGACGCTACCGGGCTTTTACTGCTGTTTACTTTGCAATTCGGCCCCTTTAAGCCCACATAACGGATTCGATTGCATAAATAATGAATTAAGAGCGGCCTAAATTTATATTCAGTCCTGATACTATATTGAATTTTGTTTTGATACAACTACAGCGTTATTGTGTTAACAAACTGTCGTTCTATTTGACATCAACCATTGCCTAACAGTCACTTATCTTTATACTACAGTACAAATATTATAATTTGAGAGTTTTTTGTAAAAATACATTCACCTGGTCCTCTCTCGCTACCTCATGTCAAGCACAATACTGTTGACATTTCGTGTGTCAAACGAAATTTTACTTTGTATAATAATAAAACGTTATCAAGACGTAGTGACATGCAGATTTACTTCTCAAATGAGCGGGTTCTAAGCAGATATGCTGTGAAATTCTTAGATAAATATTTATAAATAATGTACACATTGGTTTTTATAAACTGTAATGTAATAAATAAATATATATATAAACATAATATGTTGGCTCTCCTCTTTGAGTGTCAAAATGACATAAATTTTAACAAATAAATTAATAAGTTTTTTTCCTTTAAAACAAATTTTCTAAGAGATAGGTAAAATTATAAAGAAATTGTCCCCTCCTTAGCGGAATCCTGTATCCGCGCGTGGGCAAACGAATAGACAGCTCACCTGGCGGTAAGTATACTTTCATCCATGAACATTCGCTATACATGGAACGTCTGTCAAAACAATAAGCAACGCAAGTTTATGAAATTTTATGGAAATCAAGCGTGTTACGTCAAGAGAAAATTTTAATAATGGGATACCACTTATTCATAAAACGAAACATCTTCCTTAATTCGGTTCACTTATGACGAATTTTTACAATTGATTATAGTTCAATTCGGCATTTTCATATTTTGTAATAACGACTAGCTAGCGACACGTGTCAGAACAGACAACGAGCTGCGCCAGAAGTAGGAGTTTAGCTTCGAGTCTTCGAGCACGTAGCAACGGACACCATATCTATCCCTTTATATTTATATTCGGACGTTGGCACGCCCTCTAATGCGCCACGTGCCTTTGAAGACTTATGAAGTTATGAGTGAATTTCCAAAAAATAGTTGGGTAGAACAGGGAAGCGATACAAATTTGACGTGGCACAAAAAATATTTAATTTAATGTACGCAATTTATCATAATGTGACTTGTCAGTCAGTAGGAAAATACAATAAGCATCTTAATAATACACATATCAGAACACCGGGTCTCTCCGACTAGTTGAAGACATGTGTCGGTTGTAACACTATTCCACTTATGTACTGTTATATAATGTACGTGTGTACTTATCTACTATGTATGTACTTATCTAATGTACTGTTTAAATTCTTGCCAGCAAACTTTGTTCATTTTAAATTATAATTTCACTCCAAATTTTCCAACGATTTTTCCTTTCACAAAATCGTTAATTTTACAAAACCTTTTTTATTAGCCTATGTTTGTGTCCCACTGTTGAGCAAAGCCCTCCCCTCTTTTATGCCAGACCGCTCTGCTTAACGCCACGCTCCGCCAAGTCTTGCAGTATGCATCTAAGTCGTCCCGCCATCACCTCTTCGGTCTACCTCTACGTCGGTATCCATTTGCAACCTAAAAAAACTAAAACTAAAACTTATGCTGTCTAAATAAAGGAATAGCAGAAAATACCAAACATTTTAACCTTCTATGAATTATTCATATTGGCTCTTAAGAATTGGCAAAGAAGACTATAATTTTTGAATGTAAATCCCAATTGGAAACCAAATTTAAACTGCCAATGTCTCGACAAAAATCCGTCCCAACTGTGTAGCCAAGATATTACAGTATTATTATTCTACAGGACTTATTTTACCTAAAAAGATTTCCAGTTCTCGGCACAATAAAATTATTTTCTGAAACTCATTTTAAGTAATTTTATGAATTTTATTCCTATGATCCAACATGTATCATTGGCGCAGTTAACGTATATCTCAGGCAATATAAGTACTAAAATAAACATGGGTTACGGCGGCTCAGGTATTAAAAATCAGTGGATACTGTAGCCCATGGACATCTGCGATACATGCCAATTTCAGTCTAGAATGACAAACATTGGCACGCCCCCGGATGCGCTGCCTACCTTTGCGAATTAAGGAATGGATTGGGAAAATGGGAAATGGGAAAATCTCACTTACTACCGAAACACGTACGTACATTGGGGAAATACGATAAAGTGGGAAATTCAGTACATTTCAAGGTAAGTCATTCCTTTTATTTATTTTTCCTTTTTCTTCTCTTACTTTCTTTTCTTAATTATCCACGTTTTACTTTGGATCGTATTTCACTTCTTACTACTTGTCACTTGTCTTTGCCGTCAATGATCTGGTAACTACTTGTAGATGTTAATTTTAATAATGATATGTTTATGTAGTTTGTACTTGTTATTGAGTTATGTTATAGTATCTGTGTATTATTACTGTGTAGTATATTGTATATTAATGTGTATGTATTTACTTATTTATTTTATTTCGATATCTATTCAAACTGCTTGCTAATCCTTTATTTCTTCAATCATCTCTCTGTCCTATGGTTGCCTAGAAAAGATCGCTTAAGCGATAACGCCGCCAAGTGTGTCTTAAATATGTGTATTTTGTTCTTGTCTGTTGTGTACGCAATAAAGCGTATTATTACTATAAAAAACTTAACGGATTACTGGACATTAAACTCTATTCGCGTTAAAAATGCAGTGAGCTCAAGACAGTAGAACCCCCTTTTTGATAAATAGTGAAACAGACCTAAGAATCCTAAAAAGCACTATTGATCAATAAAAGGTATCTTAAGCGATGGCTCACTGAATTATTAACGCGAACCGATAGTAATACTTGTAGGTATATTTGTTGAAAGAAGTAAGCAAAATGGCAAAAGAAATAAGCATCTGCCAAAGCAAATATAATTACATTTCTTACAAAACAGGGAAGCGGAGGGGCCCTTCGAATTTACATGAAAAATCAATTAAAATTTATCGTCGAAAAACCTTCGAGTACCCTTTATAGACACACCAGTGTTCCCGAGGCGCAGATGTTGGCAGTCCTGAGTGCTCTTTCACTCTAAAAGATGAGAAGCTATTTATTCAGAGCAATATTACACTTAGCGTTTCACCTGATGGCATAAATTTCGGGAAAACGTGTTATTTAAATGAGGCAGCAACAAGTTAAAAACTTGTCTAATATTTTTTTGGGAGATTTCTGGGAATAAAAGATGAAAATCACTAAACTTTTAACATAATTAAAGGATTGAAAAGACTTTCTACGATTTGTCTACAATACATTTATTGGTCTTATTGATAATTAACACAATTTATGTTAATTTATAACGGTGATAGCCTAGGGGTTACACGACACACATTCGTGTGATCGTAAGTTCAAATCCTCAGTCCGAGCTAGCTAGCTCGGCGGTGAGGGAAAATATCGCGAGGAAACCCGCGTCCAGGAAAAATAAAAATATATATCTAGAGCATGTAAAACTCCTCAGTGATTTACTAGGGGAGGCCTGTGCCCTACAGTGAGACGTTATAGGCAATGCATGTTAGATTCGGTCTTCGTGAAAGGTTCGGACACAGCCTGAATATCATATCACCTCAGTTTTATAGTCAGTCAACTTGTCATCACTGCAAGTATTCCAGAACACCTCAGGTTCTTCAAAAAAGCTGTAGATAGAATATTGCGAGGTCGGCAGCGTACCCGCATTCCTCCTGGTGTTGCAAGTGTCCATGGGCGGCGGTAGCACTAACCATCACATGCGACCGCTTGCTCGGCCGCCTATTTCCCTATAAATAAACTTCGAAAGTGTTTTGTTACAGTCCACAAATTCAAGACAAAGTATTTTTTTTTTTTTCATTTATTTTACACTTTCTTGTTTTAACTAAAGGCGAACTTAATGCTATAAAGCATTTTCTCCCGGCCAACCTTGGGGTAATGGTAGTATCTACGTATGTCTTGGAATTTGTGAACTCTTATCATCTGATAATAGCTATTAGTTTTTTTGTACAATCTATGGCAATGTGGTCTGTGGTTTTACAGCTATTTCAAAACCCAGATTTTCAGGAGTCGCTTCAATAAACTTCTGTGCGAGATGGTTCGTGATAACCTGGTAACGAAACATGTCAAGCTTTTATCTATTCGTGTATGGACTATTCAAAAGCGAACTAAAAGCAAATTGCATGCGGGCTTGGAATATTGATTAGCAAACATAATATTGTTGAGGTCCTATCTCTTGATGATAAAATGAGTGCAGTCAAATAAATTAAGTTCATTGACCTTAAAATGATGCGTATTTTTATTATTATTATTTATTATTAGTTTAAACAACAATGTAGGTATAGATAAATATATTTCTTGATATTAAAATCATATATATTTCGTGGTTTTGTGTGTGGATTCATTTATTGTACATTCTACTACGCTTCGTTGATGAAATGCTCTAGCTATTTTACAGATCGAAATCACATCCTCCAATGGCATACTATTGTATAGATCGAATGACACTTAAAATAGCAATATGTAGGTATAATAAATACTTTTTCTCTGGATATAATGTTTCTTTATTTAATTTAATGGAAATTAGTCATTTTCAAATCATTAAACCGTTGATTTTTAAAATCATTATTATTTGTCTAGAGCTTACTCGTACCATAATAAACTTCAGTTTTTCAAGAAAAGCTAAACATTTGCCCTATATTTGCTGTGGTATAACTTTATAAATATATTTATGTGCATTATTATGTACGTAGCATTATTATTGTGTACCTATATAGTGAGGATTATTATTTTTAGGATAGCATAGTATTCGAAAAAGAAATTTTGTTTACTATAGAATTTAATACTTAATAGTTTCAAAGACAAAATTATAGCGGGTAGGTAGCAAATATGATAATCCACGTCTATGTATTACCGTATACTTGCATCTGTCTCTGATACTTTACAATAGTCTCTAATACTGATTCGTATACTTTATTGCATAGACGTGGATGACGCGTTCGGGTGTTTTCGGATTAGCCGATGGCCAATATTTTCGTAATATTTATAAAATTACATAATTATGTGGTATTTAGTAAAATGTATAAAATATATTTTACTAAATTTACGTATGTACCTACTCTATTTTATGTGTATTTATTTATTTATAAATATTTATGAACTCTCTTCCTGTGGGTGTCGTAAAAGGCGAATAAGCGATAATGAATCCGCTAGCACAAGCGCTGAGGAACATCACCTCTAATAGAGTGGCCTCGCCAACCCGCTTGGCCACCGTTATGTTTTAAGGCCATACATCCCTCATGCAAGACAATGTGCATGAGGAGGCCCGTGTCCAGCAGTGGATACTGAAAGGGCTGATTCCTTAGCACTGCACTGCCAAATGGAATTATATACTTCCAAATCTGATAAACTGCTGTCTGACATGCACTTGCTAGATTTTATTTTGCTTTACACAAATACCTTTATGTTCAATCCAGTTTTTTCATTCTTTTCTTACGTATAATCAATCTTCTTTAGCTGAGCGCCACGGAGTCTCGGGAGGCAAAGATAATTATTCTTTCAGCCCTACAATGGCACGCGACGTTCACAACGTTATTTCGCAAAAATATATAATAATACATTTTCATTCTAAAAATTCAGCTAAACGGAATACAATACGGCTTTATTTATTTTTGTTTGCACTAAGCGAGGTAGCGCAGGTGGCGGTAATGTCCAACAGTTGGTCCACATTGAAAAATTTCGCAATATTATAAATATGCAGTAATAAATAATACATTTCCAATATCCTCGTAGAACTCTACTAGGAGTGGAAAGCGAGATAGATAGATAAAATCCTTTATTGCACACCGAAACAAAATAAACAATAACACAATAACAGACATTGAAAGGCACAAAAGGCGCTCTCGAAAGAGAGGAAATAAATATTTTGATCAGAGGTACGAGTAGATGATATACAGCATGGGTGTAGCTGCGGTGGGACATGTTGGGACGTTTGCACCTAGTGATCCAGTGATGCACAACTCTGCTTTTCAATTCGTATTTTCTAGCTCCTAATACAAATTAGGTACAAAACGGTCTACTCTAGAATCATATCATTTCTGATTTTATAATCTTGTTTCCCACCATGACATCCTCTTATCTTGACAGCCCGCCATCGGAAACCCGCCTTTGTGTGTTGACATAACAAAAAAAATATTCTAACAATTATCCTCCACAGATATTATAATAAAATATTTTAGTGGAAACTTTTTAAAAAATAGATATCTTACAGTACCTACCTCTATTTAAATTATAAGAAAATTGTTTGCTTTGTCCCACCCTGGATAAAATTGTTTGCTTTTGCCCCACCGTGAATAAAATCCTGACTACGCCCTCAGTATTACATAATTCCAGAACAGGCATAGTATTATGTATTTATGTCTAGCAAAAGCAGTAGGATACAAAAATATAAGGTTACAGTATTAGATAGTGTTTTATAACTCGACTTTTGAAGCTGGATAAAGATTAAGCACGTTTTAAGTTGATGGGAAGAGCGTTCCACAACCCAACTGCAGAAGCGAGATATAAACCAATTAGACTAATGTTGAACTGAAGTAAAATGTGAATTGAATATTAATTCAACAAATAAATAAACAAAATTATTTACCATCACTTACGACGCCTGCCCTATATAATCTTCAACTATTCCCATAACCTTTACTCATTAAATATATACCTAGTCTAGCCATAAATATTGTTACAAAGAAAACATTGATATTTTATTATCACATTATCATTTTATTAGAATAATTTGAGTAACTTTAGAAGTAAATAGGTAAGCATTTGAAATATATAACCTTTATTCGAAATGCCTACCATTTGCTTTTATAAATACAATCTTTCAAACGTTGTGGTCAGTTTTCGATATAAACACGCGCACCCTCTCCATGGACAAATTGATAACTGCCACCTTTATGGAATGTTTCAGAGATTCAATATTATAATGGCGTTTAGAGCATGCCATGCTCTCTAAAACATACCATAATTCATAATCGAACGGATTACGTTCGGGACTAGATGACAGCCAGTCTTCAGATCTAATGAAGTCGGGAATATTCCTTTCTAGCCACGCCTGTGTTGTGCGAGCCTTGTGACCTGGTGCTGAGTCTTGTTGAAAGTTCAAAGTTGAACACGGTATTGTTAAGAGGATTTACGACCTTCTCGAGATCGTATCTTGATACACTTGAGCCGACGTTTTAATACCTTTTTCAAAAACTTTACAAAAATTTTTACATTTTTTTACTTATTTTTTTTTTACAAAAATAGGGTTCAGTCACTCCTTAACGCTCCATAGCTAACACCCCTGCTTGTTAAAATGTTCCTCACTTTTGAACATTTTCTCGCCCGTAAATAAGATTTGTCTGTGAGCTCCCTTTGCGTGCCACCGAAGAAGTTGTTTTGATTTGTCAACCCTATTTTTCTTTAAATTATCAATTAAGAAATAACCAGTATGGAATGGTCTTTTATAGGCAGCGATTTCTAAATCATCTTTTTAAATACGTGACATGTTTCTGGGTCCTATATTTAGCTCTCTGGATAAACTCTGTAATCGTCTGTTTAGTACGAATAGTGCTTGGAGGACCCGACCTTTTATGTCAAAGACAGAGGACGTTTCAATGTATGTAGGTACACTGAAAGAATTGAAATTTTAATATACTATCCGAGGTATTAGCCGAATGTTTGTGTACCGGACTAGCCAATAGCCCGGTACGAATAATTCGAATACATTCGAATAATACCAAGCGGATGGAGATCTAAAATTTGCGTTTGGCTCCATGCCTACTTTGTGTAATGCAATTACAGCAATACGATTTTCGTTATCACCCCGCTCCATTTTAATATTAGTACAATATTTAATAATGATGTTTCGCCAAAATGAGAAAAAACATTTATTTCTCACATAAGAATGACAGATTCCAAATTCAAGTGTAATTTATTTATTTTTCTTTATTGTAATTGTATTTATGGCCAGACCAGGTATATCGGGTTAGAAATCTACATTAAATATTACTTCGACATCCATTTGTTAAATAAATACAAACATATATATAAATATATGAATAATACATGTACCTATATATTTATATACGAGTATAAAGAAATATACCACACAAAATGTGACTGAACAGAATCTGTTTCAAGGTGTTCTTTAAGCCGTCTTTTGAAAATAGGTATTTATTTACCTTGGGAAGGTGCTATTTTAACTTTATTCTCGTTAAATTTCACACAGAAGTACAAGATACCTATTTCATACATCTCTGACACATATTATGTGTGCAGTCAACATACAATATAATTATATGTGGTTTCAAAAGCATCGCTCCGCGCCGACCGAGGTGATTCCGTAGCAAAAGGTCGTTAAAATTTTACGTCCACTCTCTCCTTACACACAGAACACAGAACTGTACTTTGTACAGAACTGAACTGTAGGTAGTACTGATTATTAATACAAAATCTGCGAAATATCACTGTTGTTAGTTATACGCATACGCATAGTATACGCAAGCCTTATTTATACAAACCTCCCAAGACAAGACAAACAAGACCAGTAAACAAGTTAAAAGTTGTTTACTTGTCTCGGCTACTCATTTACTACTATCAAGAACAGACTGTGTTTTCTTCACATATGGCAATGGTGCAATTAACACGTTCTGCTAGTGTCAAGTTTTCTTCGTATTACACAATTTTAAAGTCTGAAACTATCCTGTCTCGTAGAATAAGCCAGGAGTCGCTCAGTAAATTGATAGTAGGTTTACTGAGGACAGAAGAGGAGTCATTGGAAGCTAACAAACACATAATCCTATTCTTTTATTTAATTATCACAGATACTACGCACAAAAAACACTTTGAAGTTTAATAAACTACCACTATTATTCCATAAAACGCACAGTAAACAATTTTAAAAATAATCAACCAAAAACGCAACCTCACTTTTCGTGTTTCCGCCAAAAAGTCAAGAACCAGACTTATTTACCTGTTTGGTACCTATGAAGAACATTTCAAGCGTTTAAAGAGGATACTGTTTCCTATTTGTACAGTGCTATAGGTGCACCCACAGCACATTTGTTCAGGGACCATTTTATAAGCGCAACTTAATGTTTCAAAGAAAAAACCGTGAAGCGAGTAATAAGAGGCGGGCATTTTAGCACTTATTCAAAATAATAATAGCTTTTAGTTTAATCCAGATCAAATGGACTGTGTTCTGCATTTATGTATTCAATAGTACGTCGGCGGAGCTACACCGATGAAACTACTAAAAATCGGATTTTAAATTATTTATGTAGCCGTACTCGTATTTGAAATTGACTGAATTTTGATATTCTTTAAAATAATTTGATAAAATAAATTCCGTAATGAACTTATGTGTGTTGACTTACAAATACAATACGTTAATCGTGATTAGTAATTTAGCATTTGTGTATTATGTACGGGCAGTATACTGCATATTGGATAAACGAAGTAAGCGAGTTCGCATTTTTATGCTTTTATCTATTTGTTGAATTGGTATCCTTAAACGTTATTAAGATGTCCTAAATTCTATGGAAGCTGTAGAAAAATATTTATGTTTATCTATGCATACAGCATTTTGCAAAGCTGTTCTAAGACACTTAGAACATATTTCAGAGTTAGCTACAAAGATAAGATGTTTTTTTTTAAGATGTCCTAATCTACTTACGAATAGAATACTTGCTAAATAAATATTCACACATTTAAAATTTGTATAAACCATTTTTTAAATAAGAAGTTTTAGAGAAAATAAACGTTCCATTAGATTAAATCATAATTTCACAATCTTCCCGTTTTTAAGAATAAGTGAGTACCAACATTATAAGTAAGCGACAATTAAAGAAAAAACTACAGCTAATGTTTCCAGTAATCTTTGACGCTCGTTTTGTTAAAATTGACTTTTTGTTGCTCGATACACAAACACAGAACACCGTCCAGATAATATAGATTTATAGTATGTTTTTTATAGATTTCAATACTAATTTCCTTTCCTATTCTTACCTGGAATACATCAGGCCGTGTCACATTATGGTACCGTGTAACACTTCCAGTCTTATTATTCTTTGTTATCCTTGAAAAGAACATGATGTTAGTTAGACCATGACGTTAAATAAAAGTCTATTGCCAGGAAAAGTTAGTGCACAAAACGACTATCTCAAAATAACAAACAACAGAGATTACCTAAGTACCTGCTTGGTGCCTTGTCGTAGGAAAGATTTTTGTACAGCAAGCTCAATAATAAAAAGGTCAATAATTGAGCTCAATAATAATAAAATAGAGGCGGAGGGTGCACGTTACAATCCAACAGCCGCTGGGCGCACTCGACTGGCCTCGTTACCCCTCTGTGACAAAACACTACCCTAATGTATATACTCGTACGTGTTTCCTATTCCATTCTGTTCTATCTCTCCTCAATTTACCAATAATTTCTCCAAATCCATTCCTTCATCTCGAAATGTAGGTAGCACATCTGGGGGAGAGCCAACGTATGGCATTCTGGACTGAAGTTGGCATGTATCGTGGATGTCCATGGGTGGACAGTATCCATTTACCACCAGGTGGACTGTATACTCATCTGATGCCTTTTCGTATATAAAAAAGAAGGTCAGATACAACATTCTATAAAATAGCCATTTTAAGTTAGACAAAGTTGTAAATTAACCACTTTAGTAGACGTCATAAGTTAATTGAAATAATTGGTTTTCATTTCATTGTCAAATTTAATACTTCGTTTTAAAAAAACAACTTTTTAAAACTCGTGTATAAAAGCGTTTGTGTAAAAAGACAATCTTTCTAGTTATAATTTTCATAAATGAAGAAGCAACAAATAGTAAATTTTATCATGTAACCTTCATAATTATTATGTACACAAAAATTTGCATTCTTTTTTATTAATTTATACTTTATTGCACACAGGCACTATACTAAAGGCAAAAAATGTACAAAAAATGTGTATATTTTTTGTCTTTTTGGTCAGTTTTCACCCGGTTCCAACCAGTATTTTCTTTATTACCGCACCGTAATTTTAATCTCCAACCTTTGTACTCATTAAGCTGAACATTTTTCATCAGGTCACTGCTGTCCTGTTACATATCAAAGGTATTTTAAATTAGGACGCTCTGACCGGAAAAAAAAATCATTTTGCGAGGTTCATACCTCATATTTCAACGTGAATAATCATCGCGTTGATTATGATAGAAATTTTATCTATACTCAACGCGATTCATAAAATTCATATTAATAACATGGTGTACATAGATTTATTTGGTTACGAAAAATACTAAACTCTTATTAAACAGTAGCCCAAAGTTGGAAAAAGAAGTAAGTATAGACGGGTATATATATAGCAGTTGGGTATATAGATGACATAAATAGAGTCACAAACAATACAGAGATAAATGAATGTATTAAATAAGCAGCCGAAACTACTGAACAGGCAGCAAATCGATTGCAACAAATTGAAATGTGGGTTTAAGTTCTCTGGTGACAATAAAGGTAGGTATGTCATCACAAAAGTCACAAAGCGGGACTCCGTCCACTTTGTGATGACATTCTTATTAATCAAAAATTATTTATTCCCGTTCTTCAAAAAGTGTTTTTTTTTTATAAAAATGATGGCAGACGTGCGGGTGGGCTACATGGTGTTAAGTGGTCAACGTCGCCCATGGGCACCTGCAACGCCAGGGGGCTTGCGGGTGCGCTGTAGACCTTGCAGAATCCTGTTCACAGCTCTCTTGAAGAGCCCCATGTCGTAGCGTAACCGAAATACCTCGGCTGGCAGTTCAGCTGTTGTTTTGTTGATCGTGATTTGTTGACCATTTAGCATTTTTTTGCAGCTCGTTTAAATACAATGAAAAATGTAAATGATGAGCTTCTTGTAATTGATTTCTAATACCAGACATATTATTATAATAAAATATAGTCAGGATGTAAACTGCATAGGAGTTATAACCTGTAAACGACTATTATAGTGACCAAATTAACCTCTGAACCTCCTATTTTATTAAAACTCCCTGTGGTTGCAACCACAGGGAGTTTTAATAAAATAGTCAACAAAATGAGGACTTTGATGTTAAACTTTTTTTTTAACATTGGACGTTTTGCCAATTCTACCAAGGGATTTGGATAGAGTTACTAAGTTGGAACTTCATTGGAAGCGCCTTTGAAGTAAGGGGCTGCCTAGAATCGCCGTATTCATTGCTTAGTTCGATGTGTTTATTTGGAGACGATATATGTATATCTATGGTACGATATCTTGAATCATAAAGGCATCTTCACTTAAACAAAACCTAGAGTGACCGCTCATCCTCAGCTGCCTAGTCAAATTCTAGATTTAGCATCTTTTATGGTAATTTAACAATAATATATCCTTCACCTAGCAGATGGACGTCCTCGGCTTCGTCTGCCGGTACGTGGTCTCCACTCGAGAAAAGACCTCATAAAGGTTGCGGGCACCCGCTGGATGCAGGTCGCTGCCGATAGGTCTAAATGGCGGACAATGGGGGAGGCCTATGTCCAGCAGTGGACGTCCAAGGGCTGAGATGATGATGATGATGATGATATCCTTCACTTGTTTTACCAAGACCAGAAATAGCCCCTCCGAATCACTATTCGTATGTTCTACCAAATAGCGTACAGCGTAGGTGAAACTATGACATGTTATCCCTATTAATAAAAAAAATACAGGACACTGTGAAACTATGACATGATATCCCCATTAATAAAAAAAAATACAGGAAGTGTCCTGTATTTTTTTTATTAATGGGGATATCATGTCATAGTTTCACCTACGCTGTACGCTATTTGGGTAGAACATACTACATACTTGCTTATGCATTTAACAATAGGTAAATAAATAAATGTCCTATGTCCTATGTCCAGCAGTGGACGTCTAAAGGCTGAGATGATGATGATGATGAAATAAATAAATTCTTTCAACATCTGTAGCCGTGGCGGACAGAGATAAAATAAATCTCTACGCCGATTCTCATTTTTGTTATTTTCAAGGGAGACAGACGTCTCATTATCCTCGTCAACCCAAATTAATTTGGAATCATGCCATCCGTAGAAAAGCTTCTGCAAAAAAAGAAAACAACAGATTACATATTATACTTATATTTGTTGACCTTGGATGTCATTGAAGATACCAGTGGTCTGTGTAATGAGCAAACATAAAAACAAAGTTATTTTTTGTACATATACAGTGATGAGCAATCGCTCTGGTGGGGAACTACCTAACTGTAAATCTGAGATGCATGTCATCTTCAATTGAATCAGAACATTTTGATCCTGATACGTATCAAGATTAAATCCCATCCATAAATTTCTAAATACAAATGGAAGGATGAGGCATAAGAAATACAAAGGGTATAAGAAATATATTTAGTAAGGATATTTATAAGGTATTTGTAAGTATATAAATAAGTTATATTTAGTTAAACGATATACATAGATTGATATATAAAACTCTTTATTGCACACCTAAAAAAGACAATAACAGATATTATAATACACGAAATGCACAAAAATCGGTCTTATTGCTAATAGCGATCTCTGGCGGACAACCTTTGGGTAGAGAGGAAATAAATATTTGAATCCCAGGTAGATGGTGTACAGTATACATATGATTCATACATATCAATGTACATATACACTATATACCATATAGATAAAGTAGTGAAATATATAATAATATATATAAGGATAATAAACTAAGAAATATAATGCTTATGTAATGGTGGAAGGGAAAATGCGCTCTGGCAATAGGTTTCCGGCTTGATACAAGGCACTCCTGTACTTTGTGGGTATTTATATAACCAAATTTCACCAATGTTAAACCAAATTTTAACATTTCGTCTTTGCTAGAAAAAGGATTAACCTATTATCTAACACATGTACATATTTCATTGGGGACGATATATTACGATCTCTCGAATCATAAAGGCATCGTCACTTAAACAAAACCCGAGGCGGCCGCTCATCCTCAGCTGCCTAGTCAAATTCTTGCTTTAGCATCTTTTATGGTAAGTTAAGAATAACCTACCCTTCACCTGTTCTGCCGAGACCAGAAATACGCCCTCCGAATGTTATTACATCAATGTGATGATGTAAGATCATTTATCGCAATATGAGTAGCAACAGATGATAATCCAGTTCAATAGCTTCCTCACATTTGCCAGAATTGGCTTGCAAAATTATTATAAAGCAAATATATTTTAAATAGTCAAAGTTTAATAAGTCAATACATATATTAATAAATTCCTAATAAAATTATATGTCAATACTTTTATAATCATCAAACCTGAAATTAATATATTAATAAATAAATGTTAGTCGATCATAGCGGCTACCACGAGCCCTGAAGGCCTACAACACCTCGGAAAGAATAGCCAATCCGCTTGAAGAATGGATTAGCCAACCCACTTGGCGAGCGTGGCCTTTAAAAGCTTTTTTTTTATTTTCTCTCTATTTTATTTAAGGGCTTTTACACTGTTGTGTATGTCAATGTTTTTCGGACAGAATTCTATGGAACATCCCTACACCACACCAGTTTAGATTCAGTCTCCATCAGAGCCTTCCTTTCAGGTTCGTTCCGGGAACACTCCACCAACAAGAGTTGGACATCTTTTTGAAAGCTTATACATCCCTCATGTACATGACCATTTCCATTATTTATCATTATCAATTAGAAATAAATATTTATATTGCTCACTTTTTTTAACTTCATATACAAACACAGCTCTGTTATAATTTTTTAAAATGTATTTATATTTTATATGTAGTGAAATGATAAAAGTCTAAACTGAATTAAAATAATGCAATAAAAATATTAGATGAAAGGCAATAATTATTTTTGAATTCCGGATGGTGAAAACAAGGTCTGGAAAACGGGGCTAATTTTAATTGAATTTTAAAATAGATTAATCGAATGATAAGAAAGCCGGGGTTTCTCTTTAGCTGTCTATTCAAAAGCTTTAGCTCTAATGACATTGTCATTCACGTCTTTTAGAATAGCCTTTAGCATCTTTTAGTATGGCCAGTATCGTCTACGAAAATAATGAAATTGTTAGAAAAAGTTATTGTAACAAGCGCGCTGCGTTCTGTAAATCCGCGCTGTGACTGTTACTCAGTTGAGTAGTTTACTCTGTTACTCATGGTGAGTTGGTGACCATTTCTGGCATCACAACACACACATTAACGAATTGTCAACGTGGCATTTTTTTCATTATTAACATAGATACTATTTTTTCTTTAAATTTTTAATTTTTCTTATCTACATTATTTCTTTGGTTATTGTTACATGTATATTTGTGTGTGTTTATGTATGTCGGAATAAAGATAATCTTATTGTTTTTATTCATGAATTCTGAGGAAATTGAATTATTTAATCATATAAATTATACGATGATTATTAATATATAATAATTTGAAAAAGAAAATGTACAGTAGTAAAAAATAAACGAAACGTCCTTCTTAAAATAGATTTCTATTTTATCCTCGTTTTCGCGTCGCAGTCGAGAATCCTAAAAGGTTTGCCAAGCCACTGAGATTTTTTTGTCAAACGTCGAGATTCGATATCTGCAGAGACATTGGGGACCAACGACATCTACGGATAAGACCCATCCAAAATGATTTTTAAACGTGCATTAAAACGCTTTCCCATGCAACGGTAGATAATAGGTCACTGCGACGATCAGTACATAGATATACCTAAGCAATATAGAATACCAACTCACATTAACTTCAGATTTTATTATCGATCATAACAACACTCTACCAGTAGCAAAACATTTATGTAGTCAGTTATGACTACGAACGAATGTAACCCGGTGTAATGTGTGTCTAAAATCGTACACACAAGGATGTCCGCGACTTGTGCGCGTAGACGTTAGAGGATGTTTGTTTAGCTTGATTCCCGTGGGAACTCTATAATTGATCTTGATAAAAATTACCCTAAATACATATTCCGGTACATCTTCTATATCTATACCATACCATACCAACAGCGTATGTCTCTCCACTGCTGGATATAGGCCTATCCCAAGGCTTGCCAATGGTGGACACGTTCATACGATTCACAAGCAATAAAAAATCTTATCTTTTCAAGTCTAAATATTTGAAAAACAACAATAGATCAAAATTAATGAAATTATTAGATAATTAATAGGGACCTTATAAAATAAAATTGTGTTGTCCCTTAATAGTGATTATTCAGACTTATAATTTTGCTTCATTTTTTCCACACTATGCTGCACATAGGAGTACCAATATGAATTGATGGAACAAGTCATTTTCAACCTTAAGCAATCACAACGTTATTTGCGAATTGGACTTTTCTACTCTTCTTCTAGGTACTCTCTGGGACTGTAATGAACGAGATAAATATTTCCTTTTCGTTCATAATGTCGTAGCGTTACATGAAAGTGTTATCGATTTATTTAAGACATTTACATATTAACTTATTTACATATTGTATTGCTCATTGACATAATGTTAATATCGAGCAAATGCTCAATACGTGTTCAATTGGATGCCAAACCATTTGCTTTTGTTAAAGAGATAAAATATTTAAAATATAAGATATAATAAGATATATAAAAGTTTAGGTAAAAACGCTAATATAAAAAATTCAAAGAAGATAATCTGTCCAATTAGAATTAGACCAATATCTATAGTCAACCAATATCTAGGATGCTATATGACTTAGTGTTGGTTTAATCGTGTTTGTGGGAGTGTAACACACGTAGGGCACGATGAGATTGACATGTCTACTGAATGACGTCAAAAATGCTAAAGATTATGAATAAAAAATCTAAAGTCAGCACCAATACCTAGTTCTAACTGTGAGCAGTTTCTAGGGCTTTAATCTGTTGCTTACGTGGATTTAATGAGTTTAATTGTTATCCTATACAAAATTTTAATACCTAATATATAGGACACTCTGTCACAATTTTGAAAAGCGGTTAAACACGTGTATTTAAGGCATGCGGAGTCTACTTACTACATTGTGCATTTAGTTAAGATAGTTTTTATATACTCGTGTTTATTGACTATATTAGTGTAAACAACCGGTTGTAAACCAAATAATAAAACAAATAAATGGCAAAGTTCAAATTAAAATGAACATCACCTTGAATTTCGAGAAATCACTTCTTAGTGAGTCTTTACGTCATAAAAGCTACTGCTCATGTTTCATATTTCTAACTTTAGCAGTTTCGACTCAGCGTTGATGAGTCTGGACATTTCTCTTTATATGTATAGATAGAATACGGATAAGATCGATATCTTACATCTACATCGTTATCTTACAGCGATCTGTCTATAAGAAAGAAAATACCAAAAAACCATCGATATAACAAATATCGACTTTTAGAAACACAACTTCTGATTCACTGCTTAATTAGCACAGAACTCCTTTAACTTCCACATACGTATATTTAAATCCTCTACTTAAAGGATTTGCCTTTTACAAACTTTCTCACGCCCTTACCACCTCATGCGGCTATTTAAATTTAGATCTTGTGACTTTGTGTTAAGAACTAACATTGCTTTTGTTAAAATGTAATGTATGGTGTTAAATAATTACGAGTTTGCCAAACTTTCTTTCCGTTCGAATACCGCGTGCTAATGTGGAGTAATTTGTATGTTTCTGGGCAGTTTAACCTATACCTAATTAGGAAAGGACACGTGAACATTTTAATTATATTGAAACGTTTTTCTTGTTAAACAGTATTTTAATAACAAAATAAACAGTATGTTGCTTGAAAATATAGTATTTTTAGAGGAAAAATGGTAAAAATAAAAAGCATCACTACAATTTCAATTTATCTCTTATTAGTTGCGCCCGCTACTTTGTTCGCATGAACTTTAGGTACGTGTTGTTAGTTTATTGTACTCCTATCCTTACCTGCCCCACGTTATCCTATCCCATCTCAGCCAATCGCATCTCCTAACCCTATACCGCCCATCCCATTCCATCGAATAGTTAATATATTGAAATGGGAGTAACACTTCACTTCATATTCCACATGGAAATTCTAACAAATTCTTTCTAATATTATAAATACGACATTTTTTGTACGTTTGTTGCTTAATAGCTCTATAAAAAATCAACAATTTACAAAAAAGCAAATTTGACAAGCGTGTAGTGACAAGCAATTTGGCTTTTTAAAAAGTCAAATTTGAAACTTAAGTATTTTGAACAATGTTCCATTTTCAAAACATATGAATTAAAGATCTCGAGAGCTACCGAACATTGAACACTATTAGACTCTAACGTGTCTTTATTATAATCAAAAATGCCTTTAATATTTTTTATTATAACTGTGTGCAGAGTTTAAAAATCAAGACGATATTGAATAATAAAACGTGCTCTATGGTATCGAAATAAAGAAAAAACTATTTATGAAATAAAATCAACACTAACATAAAGGCTGCTGTTGTATTCGTAACAGTATACCGGTAAACACCTGTATTTATTTAATACACCTCAGGAAACAAAGGTAAAAGTGGTTTATTAAAATATGCAAATTACATACGAAAATGGCGACCTTTGAAGATTGCCTCTGTACTTAATTGTTGGAAGTCAGTCGGTGGCGCTGGTTTCAGGAAATTCGTGGAAATGAAAACCGCGGAAACCAAATTTATTTTTATTTTTGTTGCTAGAGTTCTTTCATCTCACGAAGGCGGGTTACACTTATTGCTCATTTACGTAGAGTTCCTCTAACATCGGTCAATAGCTAGTCGGTTATTAAACTCAGCTAGCTCGATAGCTAGCTCGATAGCTAGCTCGATAGCTATCTCGATAGCTCAGATAGCTCAGTCAATAAACAACTGTTAACAATCACCGTTATCATAGAGTTTTTATCATCATATGAACAGTTTATGTAGTTTGGTCGTATACCTACGAGAATCGTATACAATATTCTCGTTTGAAATGTTCAAACAAAATAGGAGCCTTTAGTAGTGGTTGTACACTGTATGTGTTCGCCGCGGCCGGCGTCGGGAACCCAGCTGAGCATTCTCAAGTTTAAGTACACTAAAACAATGTACAACGAACACAACCACTGCTAAACATAACCCGCCTTCCTGGGATAAAAGATCTATACAATATTATTCTCTTCCTAGCAGTGCCGGTGACTTCTTGCGTGTAAATATTAGTGTGCGTGTTTTTTTGTTGCTACCATAATACCGTAATGGTTGCTACCATACCGGGTTCGAAAGTACGATCGGGTGTGTTCGGGTCTGGGAATTCTAGAGTGGGCCATTGAGTAGGAAGTTATATATTTCTTACTAGCTCTGTGCCCGTGACTTAGCTTGATTTCCGAGGGAATTTTATAATTCATCTGGATAAAAAGTTACCTAAATGTTACCTGGATACCCTAAATGTTGAACCGGTACATAAGTAATGACTGTGTCAAATTTCATTAATATCTGTTCGGTATTATTGGGTGATTTTTTAAAAAATGTTATGGCTGTGTATGATATTTGGGCTCTGTCTGTATGTATCTGTACTATTCGCCAACAAACTGTCATCAGTTTGGCGGAAATATATGTATACCTACTATTTAAGTTTCTTTTGAATAAAAATAAAAAAAAAACCCGTAATTTATTTACACTGCAGTTACTTTTTTTTAAAAGTCGCATATCTGGTCGTTTGTCATTTTTTTTCATTAACAATGCCTTTCTAATTATTGTAATAATACCAAATAATAATGGCTCATTAGCAATCTAAGGTATCGCAAATACCTACTTTACAAAAATATCTTACACTTATAATCCCGATAAGCAGACTCTCTTAGCACTCTCTTGGTTATATTCAAATTTATTTTAATTTCTTAATTTATTAAGATATTTATTTCTCTAGTATCACGAATAAGTGAACTGGCCGCGTCTAAAAAGAGAGAGGGTATTGCTAAAACATGGTAACAATAAGATGAAATAATTAAGCAATAATTCTACATGTTGGTCATAAAAATGACATGAAAAATTGAAATATAACAAGCATAAGTGAATTTAACATAAAACGAAATTACACAATTGCACATAATTACGCAAATATTAATATAAGAGTCGGTACCGTAAGGCAGTCAATCGTAATTGTAAATGTCAAATGGTCAAACAATAAAACATGTCGTTTGGATACGAGAAATTACACTCAGCTCTTCGGTTATGGAACCTAAGGAACTGTAGAAAACATCTGTCCTACATGGACTATTACAGGGAATATTGATACAATTTATGGATTTAAGATGGCCGATGGACCGCATTGGTGGAATTATATTACAGGTGGTGGCTTACAAATTGATTTATTATTGAAATGGGATGCAGAGTTCACCAGTTATTTTCCGTTCCTAGGATTAATTTGTTTTCATTATGAGAGGAATACGTGGTTAAACTGGGAAGTAACTTTGTATTGGGTTAGTTTAGTTTTGCTTTAGAACGCGAGAAGAGGATATTATGACAAATTAAAAATACAATTTCACACGATAAAATATGTATCTTAAAGTTCATTCATTTATTTTTATATGTATGTATATTCTGATGTATATTTGTATGTATTTTGTATGACGGCCGGTTATAGAATAGCACTACCCCATTTTTTCCCATGAGTGTCGTAAAAGGCGACTAAGAGATGTCAATGCGGTTACCACAAGCCCTGGGGATCTATATCACCTTTAAAAAGTGGACTCACCAAACCTACTTGGCCAGCGTGGTGTTTTGAGGCCATACATCCCTCATGCACAAGACAATGTGCATGAGGAGGCCCATATCCAGCGGTAGATACTGATAGGGCTGGTTGCAATGTAGTTTGTATAAGTATTAGTATGTATATATGTATTTTCAAAATTGTTATGTACTCTTTGTAATCGTTTTCTACCTTCTATTTCTTTTATTTATTTACCACTTCACGTCCTGTATTGCTTAAAAGGTGCTTGGAAGATAATGCTGTAGGGCATTAAGTCCGACTTTTGTAATATTTTACAAAAAATCACCAGGTGGTCTGTCCCTTCGTCTGCCACTTTCTGTCTATAGAAAATAAAGGAAATGATTATAAGGGTGGGGAATAGAGATAATCAAGTAGGTACCAAAAGAAAAACTAGAAAAACTTTCACTTAACGCCCTCGTGACATGTTACATTGACGATACCGAAAAGACAAGTTCTATAAACCGCCCCCCGTGGAAAAGTACCTATCGATAATATCAACGAATGCTTCGATAACGAGTCTCATTCGTGAAAATCGCTCTACATTGAAAATGTGATCACGTATGGACTTTTCGCGTATTGCCGATCGACGTATTTCTTTTCGCTGAAGAGAAAATAATAGGGTTTCATTTTATGTAGCAAAGAATAGATATTATTGACTTTATCTTGTAGGTAGATGCACATGTGAATGTCCTCTCACCTTTCACACAAACGACTACCGTAAAATTTGCTGCATTTTTTTTAAATCGTTTATTGCCACAGTAGGTAGGCATCAATTCAAAATTAGAAGCCTTACATTGCAAATATGACAAATTCACTGCAGCAAAAGAAATTGTGCGGCGGTATGATGCTAAATCGGCACAGTTTCACTATCAATACCAATACAGCGTATTATTTTTCAACACAACCCTTTTCTCGAGTGACACCAGTTGAAATTTAATAAAGAACTATATTATGACAAAAGAAAAATAAAGTGTTTCACATAACCCAATCCTATTCTAATAATAGACTATAATAAATATATAATTAATAATAACGGACCACATATAATAAATCGGCGTTTGTTTTTATATATCACACTTTATCCAATTACCAAATGAGTGAAAAATTTAAAAAACTGTTTCACCAAATCTATTCTTATCCATTTTTATATCTATCCAAAGGTCCAAAGTTGGTGTACCAACTGGACTGATGTTGACATATATCGCGAATATCCATGGGCGATAGTTTCTACTTACCATGGAAGTATAAAAAAGAAGTAATAAAGAATCTCCATTCATTCTTCCAGATACAATAAAAGATCATTGTTATCACTGATCCATATGTATAATATATGTAAATCGAGCTCCAATATGTAAGTAAGCCACAGTGCATATAAAGCCGCATTGTCGATTCCCAATAATGCACTCCCCAGCCACTTGAGCCGACGAGAAATAAGTCCGTATTCAGTACTCGATATTGTGGTGCCTAGTAGGTAGTATGTATGAATTTATATCCGGATTAATCTGTGTTTATACTGTTATAAAGGTACAGCTGTACAGACAGACGGTTTTGTTTTAAAGATACTCGTAAACTCGACTATCAACTTTTGACAGAGCCGGATCAAGCTGCCCAAGACCAAACCAACGTCTTGGGCGAAAAATCTGCAGCGCCCCTTTAAGGGCCGCGTTTTTCGCGCTTATAAATGTAGAAACAAAGAATTTTTATTATTGACATTTTAATGTGTATAGGATTTTAAACTTTTGTTATCATGGTTGAACATAATAATTGTTATGTGAACGAACGGGTTATTCACGATTTAGTATCCACGCGACCACGGTCCATGTAACTGGATCGAAATATCGGCTATAATAAATAATATTTCGTGAGTTTATATAAACTGGATTTATAAAACAATTATTTTAACGTGTTACTCAGTTTCTTTATATCAGATGAAAAATCACATGAATCATGTAGAATCAGATTTTCCGCTTGTACCGTGGCGCCCCTCGATTAGCTGGCACCTTGAGCGATCATTGCCCAGCTTGATCCGGCTCTGACTATTGAGTTCAAATTGGAAAAATGAATCGACTTGAATTGAAATTTGATTTCTATGCCTTCATGGTAAATAGGTAACAATCTGACATAATAACCATATTTGTATGTTCACAAAACAGTTTGGCCATTTCTAATATCCATCATCACCATCATCATTTCAGCCCTTGGACGTCCACTGCTGGACATAGGCCTCCCCCATTGTCCGCCATTTAGACCTATCGGCAGCGACCTGCATCCAGCGGGTGCCCGCAACCTTTATGAGGTCGTCTGTCCATCTAGCAGATGGACGTCCTCGGCTTCGTCTGCCGGTACGTGGTCTCCATTCGAGAACCCTTCTGCCCCATCGGCCATCGGTTCTTCGAGCTATGTGCCCTGCCCACTGCCACTTCAGCTTGCTAACCCGAGAGGCTATGTCGGTGACTTTAGTTCGTCTACGGATCTCCTCATTCCTGATTCGATCACGTAGGGAAACCCCGAGCATAGCCTTCTCCATAGCTCGCTGTGCGACAGTGAGCTTATTTATGAGGCCCATAGTCAGAGACCACGTCTCGGTGCCGTAGGTCATCACTGGCAACACACACTGGTCGAAGACCTTCGTCTTCAAGCACTGAGGTATTTTGGACGAGAAGACGCTGCGTAGCTTCCCGAACGCTGCCCAGCCGAGTTGGATTCGTCGATTGACCTCTTTCTCGAGGTTGGACCTACCTAGTTGGACCGTTTGGCCTAGGTAAACGTACTCGTCGACAACTTCGAGAATCGAGCTCCCAACTGAAACTGGGGTGGGCACGACATGGACATTCGACATGATTTTCGTCTTGTCCATGTTCATTTTAAGGCCCACCTGTTGGGAAACTCGATTGAGGTCTCCGAGCATTGTGCTAAGATCCTCCAGCGATTCTGCCATGACCACGATATCGTCGGCAAATCGAAGGTGAGTGATGCATTCGCCATCAACGTTGATGCCAAGTCCTTTCCATTCCAGGAGCTTGAAAGCGTCTTCCATCGCATTGGTGAAGAGCTTCGGAGAGATGACATCTCTTTGTCTCACACCCCTCTGCAATGGAATCGGCTCCGTGCTCCCTTCCTGTACTCGGACTGACATGGCGGCGTTGTTATACAAACACTTCAACACTTCGATATACCGATAGTCAATATGGTACCGCTGGAGGGACTGTAGCACTGCCCAAGTCTCGATCGAATCAAAGGCTTTCTCATAGTCCACAAACGCTAAGCATAATGGCAAGTTATACTCCTCGGTCTTCTGTATAACTTGCCGCAGCGTATGGATGTGGTCTATGGTACTATAGCCTTTTCGGAAACCGGCTTGTTCGGGAGGCTGGAAGTCATCAAACCTGCACTCGAGACGATTCGTGATAACCCTCGAAAACAGCTTATAAATATGGCTCAGAAGCGAGATGGGCCTATAGTTCTTCAACAAGGTCTTGTCACCTTTCTTGAAGAAGAGCACCACCACGCTTCTGTTCCATGCCTCCGGCGTAATACCTTCGAGCAAGACGGAATTAAAGAGCTTCTGAAGGACTTTCAGTACCGGTGTTCCACCCGCTTTCAGAAGCTCTGAAGTGATTCCGTCCTCACCCGGCGCCTTGTTGTTTCTAAGCTGTTTGAGGGCCATCCTAATCTCGTACAGGCTGATGTCCGGGATGTCTTCGGTATAGTGTCGGGTCAACTTGGCTCTTGGGTCTTTGGCCAAGTTGCCAACAGGTTTAGCGACCGAGGTATACAACTGTCCATAGAACTCCTCGATCTCCCTCAGTACCTCTTGTTTGTCGGAAGTGACACTGCCGTCCTCCCTCTTCAGCTTCGTCAACTGGCTCTACCCAATAGATAAGTCTCTTGCGAACACTTTGGAGCCTTTATTCCGCTCTATCGTCTCCTTAATACGATTAGTATTAAAGAGACGGATGTCGTGTCGCAAGGACTGATGAATCCGTCTATTGAGCTGCCGATATGCTTCCGCGTCATCAGGAGTCTGCAGTGTCATCGAACGTCGTTTCGCCAAGAGGTCGAGGGTGTGGTCGGTGAGCTTTTGGGGTCCATCTCTTCGACGATGTCTGAAGAATTTAGACCCCACCGTATGGACAGTTTCTACCAACCTGTTGTTAATATCGTCCACTGCAACGCAATCCTCTAGGCAATCGAAGCGATTTGACAATTCAAGCTGAAAGCTTTCGGGGTTTTGTATGTGGGCAGCAGTAGGCCGGAGCGTAGACTTCATCAGGCGAGACCTTTCCAACTTGACGTTTATATTCAATGTGCCTCTAACCATTCGGTGATTACTACCGGTTTTCACCCTGTGGATCACGGAGACATCATTAAATAATTGTCTTTTTGTGGAAATAATGAAGTCTATCTCATTTTTAACGGAACCGTCGGGGCTCATCCAGGTCCACTTCCTATGAGGCGGCTTCTTGAAGAAAGAGTTCATCATAAAGAGTCCCTCTTTCTCAAGAAAGTCGGCCAGCCTCTGGCCCCTCTGGTTCCGATGCCCACATCCAAATTGCCCCACTCTCAACTCATCGTCGCCTCTTTTGCCCAGTTTCGCGTTGAAATCCCCCATAACAATATTGTAGTGTGTTTTCGAAGCATGTATGGCTCTACTAATGTCCTCATACATTGCTTCCACTTCGTTATCCGGGTGTGCCGAGGCCGGTGCGTAGACCTGTATGACCTTCAACGAATATCTCTTGGATATTCTGAGTATAAGGTACGCGACCCTGCTCGACACACTCGTGATGGCTACAACATTATTTACGAGGGACTTGTGGACGATAAACCCGACACCACCTTGGAACTGCTGGTCGCCCTCCCGGTAATAGAACAAGTTGCCGGATTTCAGGGTTATCGTGTCCTCCCCCTCTCTTCGGATTTCTGATAACCCCAAGATATCCCAGTGCAACTTGCCTATCTCCTCTTCCAGCTCAGCGATCTTCTCGTCTGTCCTCAAAGTGCGCGTGTTGTAAGTCACCAGTGACAACCTACGTCGGTAATCCCTGTTAAAAGCCCTGGTCGTTCGACGTTGGAATCCCGCCCGGAGATTCTTAGCACCCCTGGCTCCAGCGCTCGACCAGCGCCCGTCGTCCACGCCGGTGTTGCGACTGGAGCCGCCGGGAACTTGGGGCCGTTTTACTTTTTCTGCCATAGGGGGGAGGGGGGGGGGGTGGACCGTAACCCGCCGCGCTAGTCCAGTGCGTGGTGGCGGGTCGCCAGAGCCTCGTTCGTTGGTCGGCAGGGTGCACCACGAGCCGGTGAGGTTGGCTTGGGTCCCAGAGATGTAGGTTGGGACCCCTTACACCCCCTAATATCCATACTCACTCTAAAATCATTATAAAAAAAGATTAGTTAAAGTGAAAAGGGCGATTCGGGCGAAAAACACATTCGCAGGTAATAACAACTTTTCCAATTGTGTAGAGGTAATTGTAAGTGTGTCAATAGTGCCAATTGTGTAACTCATGCTTAACAGAACACAAAAGAGAACATTAGAAGGTGAAGGTCATCACATAACTAGACATTGTATGTGTTGTTCATTCCTGTAATTCTTCTATTTCATCATTCATTTTGGGGTGTAAGAGGCTCACCCTTTTTGCGGTGGGAGGGTTACTCCGTCGGCAATGCTACCACCCTTCCGTCGGAGTCCGCCGCCATAATGGTGCCTTATAAGCCGCGAGGCCCGCATCGTGTTCCGGCGGTGAGCGGAAGAAGCCGTCCCGAGAGAGAGATTGTTGCGTGTGGAAATGAGGACCGGCGGTTGCCGGGAATTACAGACGTGCATGGGCGTGACATGGTGGCGCGGGGATCAGGGAGACCCGGTGAAACGGTTGTCCGCTGACCGCCCGCGGGTTGTTGGGGGCCCGAACCCGGGGATCTTACTTTAATCTCCACCCCAGGAGGCTGCCCCGCCGCACGCGAAAAATCCCTTGGGGTAGCAGTTGTGCCGGAGGAGACCGGAGTGGAACCCGACTGCTGCCCCCGGGGGGGGACCGGGGGCCCTTCCGTACCCCGCGCCAGCAAGTCACACAACCTTTGTGACCTGATTTTTTCTCCGCCCCGTGCTTTGTCCTTTGATCCACATGCGACCATTTATAATTGGATGAAGGAAATCCCTTCTCTTACCCCTAACATTATACTTCTTATTTTATTCCCGCTCATAGGTAGAGAGTGTAATGAGATGAGAAAAACTCCTCCTCTCGATATATTTAGATACTAACCCTTCAGGAAGTCTTAAATTATCACATCCTTCGTAGTCCTTTTTTCATATCCACTTCGAAATATCCAAAGGTAGGGACCGCATCTAGGGACCTGTAGCTTAGATATTTTCGACTGCTGTTGGCATGTATGGCGGATGTCCATGGGTAGCAAGATCCCCTCAGCACCAGGTGGACCGTTTCTTCTTCTACCATCGTCTTTCTTCAAGAAATATATACCTATTTATATACCTATATATACCTATGTATAGGTATATATCTCTAACTATATACCTATACATAAAAAATAAAGTATATAAAAAACTTCAACTGGCAGTGGATATTTGCCGCAGGACTGATAAGCGACGGGGGAGACTAGACCTCGAGTGGAGGCCACGTACCGGGAAGCGCAGTGTGAGACTCCATCCGGCCAGATGGACCGACCACTTGAAGAACTTCGCCGGTGGTGGTTGGATGATAAGAGCCGAGGATCGTGTGCGGTAGCGAGTTTTCGGAGAGGCCTATTTCCATCAATGGGGAGACATAGGCTTATGGTATGGTACATAAAAAACAAGAGGAATCGTCTTAGTTGCTCTAAAAATAATTTAATACACGGCGAAACCGGTAGATAGTATATGGACAATATTACCACAGATCTAAGAACCTTTACAGATAGCTATATAAAGGGAAAAGGATGGAGAGCTGAATACATACAATGCTTTGACTATATTCAGCCCCTTTGTTGTGATTCCCCATTGTGGGATACCGTCTTTATGCCGCTTTTTATCTCTTTTTATTTCATATTATATGATACCTTTTTGTATCTAATCTTATTCACGATACAAAACTGTTATTGGTACGGGCAATAACTAGATAAAATAAAAAATGAGGTTAACCTACATCGGTGAGCACTCTAATTAGATACACTTTGTTGTGCACCAAAAACATACAGAGAAATACAAAGTACAATAAATTAGAAGTACAACCGGCTTCCTTATCGTTATAGCGTTTTCTTCCAGGCAACCTTTGGGTGGTAAGAAAAACTCTATCAATGAAACACAGGTAGATGATGCAATAAAGAAGTACATAGTAGAAGTAGATATAGAGATACGTACACTTTCCGGCCGAAAGTAATACACATCGACCTTTAGAAAGAGACTATCAGCTAGCTTCGGTTTTGTAGAGCGTCGTCTCTGTCGTGTGCCGTTACGACAGAGACGACGCTCTACAAGACCGAAGCTAGCCGATCATAGTCGATGTGTATTATTTTCGGTCGGGATGTCTATGTACATAAATATATAGACACCTCATTGAACTATATCTCCCGTATACATATCCAGATTTTTTAAAATCTCGGGCAGATTTATTATTCATTTTCACGATGTTTTTTTTCCTTTAGAATTAGTGATAATCTAAAAATATGTACCTAAGTTATTTTTTTAAATTATGTACATCGATAACAATTAACCCCAGAATCACTTAGAATAGATAATCTTTCAATAAATATATGATAGTATTGTCAACTGTAATGCTTTGTCCTGCTAGGTAACGCGTTGCGTTGCATCGCAGACGCGTGTGTTCTACGTGAGATTAGTGGTCTCGTGATTGCCGTCAGTGCTATTCAAATTTTAATATGACAACACATACAATTTGTCGATTGTTACTTAATGAAAACATTTACTTAAAATATTTATATTTAGAAAGGCAAGGAGCAACATAAGTCGTAAATGGATGCTCGTGCGCAGCATGACCAGACACGCGCGCACAGCGAATGTTTCATATCTTCGCGACGTAACGCCACCCAGCAGGACATAGGGTAAAACTACAATAAATGGCAATGAGTATATGAACAATTCTTTGGTCTGTTTGTTTCGGAGCCCACAAAATCAATGTTCGAAACGAATTTTTTCCTCTCTTTTTATACAAGTACAAACATTTGAGTCTATAGAATTTGTTTAGAAGCAACAATAAAACATACACTCTTTTCCCTTCTTGATTATAATTTTCTTTTAAGGTTTTTTATTTATCTACAGTTTTGATTGTACTAAAATCAATGATCTGCAGCAAATATGAGTAACGTACTAAAAAGGCGTACGACTGCTTCTCGATGTTTTGGATTATTTTCACTTAATTCAAATTTTCACAAATGAAAATACCATGAAAAAATGGAAATGGCGGTACCATTTGTCAGATGTCAGTGTGACTAAGAAGTAATTTATAAATTAAATTTATTTTATTGGCTGTATTTGGATCGGGCTACGACGGATAAAAATCCTACTGTTCAGATTAATCGGACCAAAGGGAATAACGAGTCCTCGTGGTCAGATCATTCGGACAGTCCGATCTACCGGTGGTCAGATCGCGGTGGAAAGAACGCTGCAAGCCTTGAATTGTCTGCCAACATGCCATTTTTTCACATTAGTAATACACGTGAATAGAGAATTCATATGCACTGAAGCAACAAATTGAGAAATCTGTCGTACACATGTTCAAATTATTTACACAGAAAATAATATTGACTCATGCCTCAGCAACGTCCTCTCTACACAGTTAAATTGGAAATTACTAGTATTTGCCTGGTGTGCAAATACGAAGTTGACAGGCGATACAAACTAAACCGATTACAAATGGAGATTCTACCAACCAAAGTTAACCAAGCAATGGGTTTTGACGTCAAAGTAATGTCATTGTTATATTTATAGACATACTGCTTTACTTATAATGTCATTATAGTGTCATCATAATGTCTCTCCGGACGCTGAGGGGTTTGAAGACCGCCTGTGAAAGTGGGATCGTCGATAATTCGAACATTGCAATGTGTCATTGAATGGAGTCAAAGTCCAATTGAAATGCTTACCGAGCAGAAGCAACACAATATTATACACAGACATAACGAACTCTGAAGTTTAATAAACTATTGCTAATAAATCACAAACCACAATACACAATTTTCATAGTAATCAAACGAAAATTCATCTCAAATTCCCACCAATGAAATATACACACTTGAGAAATATTTTTTTTTTTAGATAGAGATCTTAGAAATAGAACAATCAATATAAAATTATGCTAAATAAAACATGAAATTATTAAATTCTTATAAAGTTATTTAACACTAGCTGTGCCCGGCCACGCGTTGCCGTGGCTGCCCAACAGATGGCGCTTACCCTGTTTTTACCTGTCTTTGGGTAAAAAGCATGGTTTTACCCTGTGATAGATATATAAAAACACGCGCGAATGCAACGTTGTGTCAAAATTTCAAAGCAATCGGTGAAGAACTTTCGGAGATTTAAGATTTTGAATAAATGAAGGTTTACATTTTTATTTATATAGATATAGATTATGCGTTTTGTCATCTTAAGTAGGTACAGGGGGCTATACGTTTTTGTTTTGTTACCCGGGATGACGGGAATGATATTCTGCCGAAGTCAAAAGTCGATGGCTAATCTACTTGCGTTTTTCAGTCACCTGCGGCCTGTCGATTTACTATTTACATGGGTCTATTTCGGCCGTGCCACCTCGCCGCACGGCGAAAATCGACCCGTGTAAGTCCCCTCCCTATAAGAGTATATGAGAAATCCATTACCATTTTATAAACGACCTGTCAAGGTCTGTCAGACTTAATTTATACGCCATTAAAATCAGACCGCCGAATAAAGTTAATTGGCAAAAACAAATTTACATCCAACAAACACCGGCGCAAATGTTTCTAACGTTAATTTAATTTGCAACTCGTCTCAACGCATAACTTTTGCTGAGTGAAATTATGTTTTCTGGCCGTGACATCTAAAATATTAAATCTTTGTTTTGTGGTACTGGCGTGGCTTTTATCTAAAAAGTTTTCGCGTTTGCGTGGAGTGGCTATTAATTTATTTTTTCAATTAAGGATTTAAAGGAGAGAATATATCCGTGCATGGCGAGAGTAAGTTGATAAGTCAAAATCAAGTGATTTTCACAAATAAATGTTTGCATTTTTGCTTCAGATTTCGAGATATCACTTTCATGCTGTTTCTCAGTTTCAGTTCAGTTCTTTCGAGTTTCAGTTTCTCTGAAGCTATCGAGAATTGAAAGGTTTATTTTTTTTACTGTAAATCGAAAGTGATACAACATTTTAAAACTTCTTATTTTAAATGTTATATGTCTCGAAGTATCAACTTATTCCTGTTGTCTCGTTAGTTCTTCCTCCAAATGCATTACTTTAAACCTCCAAAGAAAGGCAGTGCATTCGGGGGCGTGCAAACATCGAAAAGGTAAGCACAGTAAGCAGCGCATTTGAATTGTGCTAACATTTGTCACTATATGGACTGATGTTGGAATGTTTTGCAGATATCGCAGGGCGACAGTATCCACTTACCACTAGGTGGACTGGTGTTGTTTTTTTTTTTTTTTTATGGACGAAGGTGGTAGACGAGCATACAGTCCACCTGATGGTAAGTGGATACTGTAGCCCATAGACATCCGTGATACATGCCAACATTAGTCCAAAATGACAAACGTTGGCACGCCCCCGGATGCGCTGCCTACCTTTGGACATAGAAATGCATTTGGAGATAGGGTTGGGGAAATGGGGAGGGATAGGATGGGAATGGACTCTGGCACATCTCACTCACTACCGAAACACGTACGTACATTAGGGAAATAAGATAAAGTGGGAAATGCAGTACATTTCAAGGTAGTCTTCTGTGAGAGAGGGGTAACGTGGCCAGTCGAGTGCGTCCAGCGGCTGTTGGATTGCAGCGTGCACTCTCCCCCTCATAAGGTCCCCCCCCCCCCCTTGTTTGTTCGTGTGGAGCCTTCAATCCATAAAAAAATCCGCAATACATGCCAACATCAATACAAAATGAGAAAGGTTGAAGCGTCTACACAATATCATAGATGGCTAATCCTGAATATCACAGTTGTCCAACTCAGAAGATAGTAAGTTCTTTCGGGAGTGAGTTACAGTTACCCATTTCAGAGCCCATTTCCCATTCCATCTCATTACTCTGGGGAAGGGAGAGACCGCTTTCTTTCCTGTCCCAACTTATCCAATCTCATAACATCCAAACCCGTATCTTGCATCCAATATGTGAACAAGACGTGTGGATTAGTATCCAATATCCTACCATTTCCCTTCTCTCAATATCCTTACTAACCTTTTTTAAAAATATTTTTCCTAAATCCCCAAAGCAGAGTGTCTGGCATGCCGCTGGCTACCTAACAACCCCAAACATTAGCATGTATCGCAGATGTCTATGAAACAGTATCTACTTACCATCAGGCGTATCTTATTTCTATAAAACAGATACTACGGTAAGCAATAGTACCTTCTCTTATCAGGGGTGGTCATCTACTTGAATTCCCAATCGCTTCGACCCAATCGGATGTTTTTTTCTTCTATTTTTGCTCGCCAAATATGATATCCATTTACTTAAGGATATCCTATAATTGTAGAAGCCTTATAGTCCTTTGGCTCCGGTTTATAAAACTCATTCTGCATCTCGCCAGACCATAGAATTCGCACAAAAGATGCCTCATGCAATTTTCCTCCTTGTTACAGGCTCTAAAGATATTATCATCTGCTACATTCATCCTATAGTCAGCTGCGGTAACTGTTATGCCTGCTTTAGTCAATAGTGAGGATATACTCAAAAAAAATCAGTGTAACAACTATTTTAAAAGTTGAAGACTAATTTTTAAAAGAAACTTTCAATACAATAGGGGCTAATTCAAAACTATTGTGTTTAGTTTCGTTCCGACCCTCTCGTTGAAGTCAAAACAAAAGAACATGGAAACACGATCCTCCGGGCAGCCGCCATTCGCATCGAAGTTTTAGGTTGCAGTCATACTACGATATAATTTTTTTTTTAAATCATGGCTATATCCTTAAAGTATCAAACGAAACAAAACGAAACGATAGTTTCTCGCAAGAATACGTTATTGATTCTACATTCACTATTACTATAATAATATTTAGTATTATGCAAGAATAAAGGCGTAAATGGATACTAACATTTATTTATTTAGAATTTATTTGTTATTGTGAAATAAATATATCTGAAATAAGCTTTCAATATAATAAATTTGAAGATAATAGATAAATAAATAACGGCACACTAGAATTCGTGGGTCCCGAGACAAATATGAACACATATTTGTCAGGAATTTGGTCAGGAACACCTGAACAACATTTGTCTTTAAACAAATGATTGTTCGACCGAGAAACGAGCCTGGTACCTATGGCACCACCGACTGAGTTAATCGATGAACTAAGGATGTGTCCGTTAGTTTATTTCACGCCACATCATTAGTATCGTTTCGCACTCCCTTATGATACAGATTGATAGATATACTTTATTGTACACCAAAACATACAGACAAAAATACAAGTAATTAGAAGTACAATCGGCGATTTTATCGCTAAAGCGATTTATTCCGGGCAACCTTTCGGTGCTAAGGAGAAATCTGTAGACAAATAGAGGTAGTTAGTAATAAAGTGCAATAAAGAAATAGTGTCTCCATAGAAAAACAGATACATACATAATACATGCAAATAGATTCTAGAATTAGTAAGCCCAAGGTATGGGAGTTACTCTTTTCTGTGTAAGACGTTCAGATTGACTTGATCCTTCAATCGAAACACCTGATAAAAGTGTAACATAAATCTTAAAAAAATACTAAATTTATATTAATAGTTCTCTTAGTAGAATTTTGTAAAGTATTTATACAAAATTCTAGGACGTTAGCAGACAGTATCCAAAACCTATGCAGGTTTAGTAGAACCCTCAGTTCATAAAGCGTTATATTAACATTATATTATATGTGCTCGATATGACACCTGCATAACTCGCCATTTTGTTTGCAAGTGTCCGATAAACTACTGTCTATATTATGAATCTGGAGGGAGTTCAGACCAAGTGGATTGAATGCCTTGTAAGAGGATATTGCTATCAATATAAAATATTCTGGATACACAATTCTTTTAAAATACACCTACTTTATCATTGCAACCAATAAGAAAGAAAAAGCATAACTTTTAATTATACATTTTCGCTTCTACAATTACATTAAATGAACGAAATATAGCCCAGTAATTTTAGGTTCCATCTTCTCAAAAAATCCAGTTAGCTGAATTTTGGCATACACCTTTATAATAGTATTCTAAACAATACGAGTATATCAATAATCGACATTGATATCGCGTATACGTTTTAAGATATCCAAGGTCACAAAATACGGTTTTTTGGAAGAATCTGGCTTTCTGTGGCTCGGTATGTGTCTCTGTGGCTTTAAAAATAATAGATCAGATTTTTTTCTACAATAAAGACAATATACTTTTTTTGTAGAACTAACCGTTTTTGCCTTAGAGCGCAGAGAAAGCAGGCACTCAATGTTTGCATTCCACACCACCTATGAGATTTCTACCCCATAGGTGCCACGCCCGTTTTTGTATATGGTTTCCGCAGTAAAATAATATATGTATAATATTATAGTATATTATTATTATTATTTTTAAATTTATATAATAAAAGAGCGCTGTTGTTGATAATTGAAATAATTCTATATATAAAAAAAAGCTGCAATGCATTTTTAACTGATTTTTCTGAATTCAGATTTTCCACCACAACCTTTTGCGCAATAACAAATTATAATCTTCGGGTGTTTTGTTTGTTTTTGTTGTTTGTTGTTGTTTTTTATTGAAACGAAGTTCCTTTACGCGGTTTGCGGTAGGTGTGATTCGAGAGAAAATGTAACGTCACGTAAGATTTGTACCCCCTCCATACGCCTTTCTCTTTCTCTGTGTGTGTGTGTGCGTGCGAGTATCGAGAGCGAGACTCAAGCAGAATAACAGACTGAACAGGCAGAATAATTTGCATTGAAAATATGATACAAAATAAAAAAAAATCCATGAACTATACAGATTTTATTTCGAATTACATTCGGAGTTTAAAAAAAATGCGTGAGGATCTTCGTTCCTGACGGGGGTCCCCTGAGCGCACATTTAATTTTTTTCTACAAACTATTCAGAATCAATGTACCTTCCCAGCCAAGTTTGTATTTGATAGTACACTCGATAAATATGCTTTTCAGCTGCAGCGGTAGTAGGTGGTGAAGATAAACAGCACAACATCGACATTGCTGGATAACAATGGAACGAATTTGCTACTCAATGTTATATATGTATGGCGGAACCCTTTTCTAGAAGTTCCAATCATCTACGAGTATATACAAACTTACAATGTACTCTAATAAAGTAAAATTTATTACATAGAGATAGTAGTAGGGTATACGACTTGCATTGAGTGTATTATGGAGTATTCAAATGAATAGCTGTATATTCCCTGCGTTCTATGACGAAAACGGTTGGTTCTATAAAAAATGTATAGAATCTTTTTTGTAGGAAATTTTCCGATCTATAATTTTTGTAATAACCTCTATTTGCTTTTGAGCTATATATAACGACATTTTCAGATAGTTTAGTTATGTTTGTAGGGACCTTAATTAATTTGCTTTCTAAACAATAGAACTAGGGCCGAAATGTTCGCGAGACATCATTCTAATTTGAAACTACGAGTGATTCAAGAAATATAACTAGGTTTCGTGAATGAGAAGTGGCACAAGGAAAGAGCAGCATATTTAAAAACTTTTCTGGTAAATTCTGAATCCAATTGTTTCAGTTTCGTAATAGTTTTGTAACAGAAAAAATACGAGTAAATTTTCAAAATATTGTAAAGATTTGTCTTTCGAATTTTGGAAAAATATCACTACTCCACTATGCTGTCGTCCTAACTATAAGTGCAGTAGCTAGTGTTTTGTCAAAATCGAATTATGTAAAGTAATCAGCTAAATAAACTCTTCAATTCAATCTTAATTGCGTTTAAATATGTAGATTCTTCTTTCTACCCTCTTAGGAAACATAAGTTATAATATGTTAGCTTCTAGAATACCTTTTCACCCGCTTTAAGGTTTTAGTTGGCTTACTACACTTTTAGTTGGGACGGCAGTACGGGTTCCAAACCACCAACCAGTTTTGAGGTCTAACTGATTGAAATGAAATTTGACAGAAAAAAATACATCTTGGTTAAGTCAAATCCAAAATTACGACGGTGTATAAACGGTGGGTACGACGGTGGCAATGATTTCAAAAAATCAGTCTCGGTATGCGTACAAACTACATATAATATATCGTTTATAAGGCTCAAGTGTTTAAACAAAAGTTATATAACTTTTGTTTAAACACTTTAATTCTAAAACGTCCTGCAAATTTGGGATTTCGTCTTTATTTTTTATTAAAATGAGCCCAAAATTTGTAGAAGTGTCGCTCGTATTTCATTTACCAGACTGCTTATACCTATCTTAATTTTCTTGTCCTTTCCAATGTAAGCCTACATCAATCAACTATAGTTATATACATAACTACATAAATAATACCTTTGTAATAATAATAGTGAACTATCTCATCTTGTCAGGCGGACTGTCAAATCTTCAATTAGATACATAATGTCGTTTCAGGACAGGACTATTACGTCACGGGTGGAACTAATGGTGGCACTATATCTCCGTCTGGGCGGGATGTCTGACAGTTAGGGGGTAATTGACTGCGGTCTGTATGCGCCTTTATGTTTCGGTTGCGTGCTTGATGTGACGAAGCGTAGAACGTATTTTCGGTGATTGTCGTTTTATCTTCGCCATGTCATTTATTCAGTTTTCTTCTCTCTTTTATTGTGTTTCTTGTAATTTGGAGATGGTCCTAAAACAGCTAATGTTACTCTTAATAATATACGAACGGGAACCCGCCAGAAAGCTTCTTAGAAACAGCAAAATATGACCACGTCGTTCTAATCTTTCGTTTTATGTATGTTTATGAGGTCGTTGAATATAAATCTGAAGTTATTACACAGGGAACTTAGAACTAAATTATTGTGTTTAATTGAAAAATACGAGGAAAATAATTTATTGCTTTTTCATGTTTTAACTGGAATTTGAACTGGATAATCTTCAAACGATTCTGAAGAACATAAGACCTGTTTGGTTCCTCTAAATCTTTTTGATAGTGTGGCCAATTTTTGAAAAATTTTCATACGATATCATAAATCATCGCACAAGTTGAGTGATGAAGTTTCAAGTTGGGAATTACCTATAATAGTATTAAAATATAATATACTAGCTTCTGCTCGCGAATTTGCCTGTGTGGAATTCGGTGATCGCGGTAAATACCCTAAGTCCGTCTTTGGAAAGTACCCTATGTCCGTCCCTGGGTTTCGATCTATCTCCTTACCAAATTTCATCAAAATCGGAACAATGGTTCAGCCGTGAAAAGGTAACAGACAGAGTTACTTTTTCGCATTTTATCAGTATAGGTGTTGTATACACCTGTCATAGGTATTCATATAAACTCTAATAGGATTAGTCTTATATTACAATATTGTTATATGTATACTGTTGGTGTACCTTATATAAATAAATAAATAAACTATCGATGTACTCTCAAAGACAGTGAATGACAGACAAAGACAGACAGTGATCACGAATAGAGTAACGGTCAACAGCGAGATATCTTTTGGATTCCCGTACACTTAAGTGAAATAGCATTTAAATCGAATAAGTACTTCAGCAAACGGTGTAGTGTAGATATTAAAGGTTCAATAAACTTTAAATTGTTGTACAATACTATACAATTAATAGTCGTCTAGTAAGGAACAGCGATTCGATAATCTGAACAAGTAAGTTTTACGAAAGGAGATTTATGTCCAACGTATTTAGATATATCTGAACGCACGTGGGGAAGTGAAGGCCTGTGCCTGTGCCCTGGAGTAGAATATTATAGGCTGGGTTTGTTTATTCAAAGCAAATTAAATCATACACACTTAAAACATAGAGAGATATTGTGCCACATCAACTTTCACATTGCCAGTCTTCTCTAAGGTATGTTCTGTCGCCAGATTGAAATGATTCCCCATGAAAGACAATACGAAAAGATGTCAAGGGCTCTACAAATCTTCAAATCAACATTTTAATACTTCGGACAGTTCCAGCACAGCACTTTTTAATTGGCGCAAAAGAAACAAGTGAGATCGCAAAATGACATTGCATATTAATTCTTCACTGTTGTGTGACAACACATCGAATTGAGAGACTACATCAGAATAATCTCTAGAGATCTTGATAGTGTAACTTTTCCAATCATGCGTCAAACTCCTATCGTATTTGAAACTGCATCGATAGTATATTGATCAAATGTTATCTCGAATATTCTGAATTAAATTTGACAATTGAGATATTAAGTTTTAATTTAATCGTCTTTCTTACTTATTGCACAATAATAATAATATGTGCTGTAATTAATATATTAAGATTAATACAAGATTACACAATATTAAGATAATACAAAACCTTATAAGACAATCCACAAATATTAAAAATTTGTGCTAAGTATTGAACTTATATTGAACAACAACTAAGTACCTACTTATAGTGAAATTTAATAGCTACATACATCATAATTTAGTCCCATAATTGTACTATAACTGTAATCGCTGCACCGAACAGCGGTTATTCTAGAATATATATCTTTAATATCAGTGATAGTGATACATTCAGTGCAAGACATAAACGACATTCACCAGTGGAGTACCGATACTTACACTTATGCGTTGTCTTGTTGTACATTATTATTTCGATTTGTATTAGCCATGTGGTGTCGGCTGGCTTTAGAATATCACCATTCCAAATCCTCCCGTACGTGTTGTAAAAGTTTACTAAGGGATAACAAAACCGCTACCACAAACCCTGAGAAACTACACCAGCTCTAAAACAGTGGACTCGCCAACCCGATTGGTCAGCGCACAAGACTACACTTTTCATGCACAAGACAATGAGGAATGTGGCCTATGTCCATCAGTGGATGAAAATAAGGCTGGTTACGAATATATATATACAAATATATATTATATAAACTTTCTTCATGTGTGGCAATGGTGCAATTATTACATTCTGCCAGTGTCAAGTTTTCTTCGTAATTAACAATTTCAAAGTCTAAAACGTACCCTGTCAATGTCGCTCAGTAAAGCGATAGTGGGTTTACTGAGGACAGAAGAGGACTCCTTGGAAAACACGAAATGCGCAGTCACACTCTTTTATTTGATTATCACAAGCGTCACGCACGAAAAACACTTTGAAATATAATAAACTGTCACTGTTAAACCACAAAACGCCTAATACACAATTTTTACAATAATTAAACAATATCTCCACTTCACTTCTCGAATTCCCGCCAAAAATTCCAACGTATATTTAGATCAAGAGCACAAAAATAGCGCGCGTTACTTAGGGAGTAAAATCAGTACAGTAACAGTGTAGTCCTACTAATACAGAATAGGAACTCATTTATGCTTTTACCCATAAAATAATAATATCTATATACTCGTATATAAGGAAGTCGTAACGTCTTGTCTGTAAATGAAATATATTTTTAAATAAAAAATAAATCCCTGTGTACGGTGGGCCCATGAAAGTGTTAAGGTTATTTCGCGTTTGATTCCTTTGAAAGAACCGACAGTAATAAAGTTGAAAGCAAAATCGCCCTTATGTTTTAGAAATGTCAAATTGAAACTCAACCTGAAGTAGCTGACATTATCATTGGGCGACTATACATTAAAACAGGATCGAAAACAACAGTTTTTAGATTTATTGTCTATTCTTTCATTTTATTATTAAGATTTTGAATTTTATTAAAATCTTGAATAATTTTAATAAAACTTCATATTTTATATGGTGGCAGGGTGTGCCAATGTTTGTCATTCCGGCCTGATGTTGGCATGTATCGCGGTTGTCTATGAGCGACAGAATTTACTCACCACCAGGTGGACTGTATGCTCGTCTGCCGCCTTACCTCCTATAAAAAAAAAAATCCATTGGAATCGACAGACACGAACAAAGTCGCGGTTACGGCTAGTGAAAGATGAAGTATGCTGGTGCTTAGTTATGATTAGTTCCAGACCTCGTCGGGTGGCGACAATATATTTCTGTACAATACAAGAAAATGACGCAATTTATATCTAGCTTTACTACCGTGTATCTTTATTGAGATAAGTGAGAAATTCGTCACAAAACATACAAATACTCATATTACAGCAATCCATTAGTACCTACAATTCATTTATAAGTTTTAGATATCAAATATACAAACAAATTGTAATCTAAAATGTAAAATGTTCTAATATATTTATAACGTGAACTAGAATTTAATTATGGTTGGGATAACATAACAGTATGTGTTTTTGTCATATGGTGTCTGCCAGCTTGCAAATAGTAACACACCATATCTTCCCGTGGATGTCGTAAAAGGCGACTATGGAATAACACAGTCGCTACCACAAGCGGTTAGGAACTCTACCACCTCTATAAGAATGGACTCGCCAATCCTCTTCACCAGCGTGGCCTTTTAAGGCCATACGTCCAAACTATTTATTTGAGATTTATGAGGTAAGCCGGGATTTTAGGCTTTTATGGACGTACTGCCACAGATTAGTTTATTTATTTTGTTACTTAACCACACTTCAACGAAGCAATGAATCGCCATGAGGGATTATTCGAGAAAAAGGACTTCATGTCCGTCTGCTTATCCGGATTGCTTTTATTTTTATTCAGATTACAAAGATCTCGCAGAAAACTTTGTAAATTTCAGCCGAATAGCTAGCTAGCTACTAGTAGCTATCACGAGCATAGCTAGTTATTATATTATTTATTGCATTGTAGAAACTTTCATTTCTATAATAAAATTAATGGTATTAAAGCAAAAATCTAATTAATATTCTCTCTGAATATGTCGTATCATGAAACCAATCACCATGATTTTGCTTCATCCCGCCTCTAATGACTATCGATTCGAAGGCTGAACGTAGTAACGCCTGCGGAGATATTGAGTACGATTATAGAAGTATTAACGAACTGGTAAAAGTTATAAGTACGAAACTGATGAGAATGAGGTCCCAGTATTATACTTACACATCGAAAGTAGGTAATAAAAATAATTTTTCTGTATTTTATGAATAACAATAACAATAAATAACACGCACAAACATTACGTAAGTAACAATACGATTGATATTGTTATTAAAAAAATCTTTTTCTTCCGAATAGTTTGAGAACAAAGAGAAAAAATGTGTTTACTGAAAAAAGAAGGAAATGTTATACATTTCCCTATAGAATAGATAGATAAATAATACAATTATACACGTATACAAAATGTTTACATAATAACATACATACATAATTTACATAATAATATAAATCAATCAATATACTGAGATAGGTGAGCACTTGAAGTTTGGAGAAAGTGTTAATTAATTTGTGTTTTTTTATTATTATGTAAAGTATATACTTTAATTTAAGTGCAGTCACTTATATTCATAAATATCGTTAATTCTCAGCATCTTGTGTGATAAATACGAGTCTCATCGTTTAGATGTCGTAGTCAGGTGTCGCAATTAAAGCGAACGCGATATCCAGCGATGACATAAGTTACAGCGTAATTATACAGAGGCTTCTGCTTCTGGACTAAGTTTAATAAAGGTTAAGCTACGTTGACAGTCTTTTCTTATTATATGTTGTAGCCTGCTTTCTAATAACAGAACTCCTCTCAGTCATTCTAACATTGACTGGATGAGGAATACTTTTAAGAATAAATCCGCCTTTGTATTTACAGTACATAGTATTATGTCCATTTGTAACAATCTTTGTAAGTAAAATAAAGAGTAACAACAACTTTGTATTAAGAGTATTGCAAGTTTTCAAACAACTAGAGGGAGGGGTTCTGAACAACTAGCTCTGAGAGGGAGAGTGCACGCCGCTGGGCGCGTTCGACTGGCCACGTTATTCCTCTCTCACAGAATACTACCTTGAAATGTACTGCATTTACCACTATACCATATTTCCCTAATGCACGCACGTGTTTCGGTAGTGAGTGAGATGTGCCAGAGCACATTCCTATCCTATCCCTTCCCATTTTCCCAACACTTTCTCCAAATCCATTCCTATATCTCCAAAGGTAGGCAGCGCATCTGGGGTCGTGCCAACATTTGTTATTCTGGACTAATGCTGGCATGTATCGCGGATGTCTATGGGCGACAGTATCCACTTACCATCAAGTGGACTGTATGCTCGTCTGCCGCCCTCGTCCATAAAAAAAAACTAAGATAATTTTTCATAACTAAGATGATTACTTTTTATATAATAATAATTATCTACTATTAGAAAAATGTATAATTCAAGATACAAAAAAACAATTTGTTAACTCAAAATAAACAAAAACCAGATAAGGTGCTTAGAAATCACAAGTTGAGAAAAGTACCACAACATTCAGTGTGTTGAGTGTTCAGTGTGGTGTCGGCCGACCAATCCCTGGGTGTCGTTAATGGGAGAACAAAGCCTCTGCCACAAGCGCTGAGAACTGCTCCACCTCTGAAAGAGTGGACACGCCAACCCGTTTACCCAGCGTGGCGTTTTAAGGCCCTATGTCTCTTAGGCACAAGACAATGTGCATGAGAATGCCCATGTGCTACAGTGGATACTGAAAGGACTGATTGCATTGCATTGCATTAAGAGAAGCCCTACACATTCAAGATAACAACGCCTTCAGCGGCTTACCTCCTTTCGTAGCGCATCAACTATGTTTGCGGACAAACATTGGTCCGTGATAATAATTGGCTGTTAACAATTATCAACTTAATTTCTAAACAATTTCGAATTGTTTCTATGACGTGAATTTGTTTTAATGAATGTTTAGAAAATGTATTTATTATGAAGCCAAACAAGATATTTACTGAAGATTCAATTTGAATTAGCGGAAAAATAAGAGATCAACTGCACAAAGTACTTGCACAAAGTAACAATATAATAATCATAATAATGTTTTTTATTCATATTTTTCGCTCTTACTATTAATTTATATGGATATTTTACTTTATTAATGTGTTCGTTAATTATATATACCTTGTATGTATTATATTTATTCTTATGTATATATAATGTGTGTAAGTTTGTACGTTTTGTGTGATATTGTGCAATGAAATGTTAATAAATAAATAAAAAATAAGGATCAATATAAAATTAATATGTGAGAGGCAATAAACTGGACACGTAGCTCAGCATATTGTTGCGACCTGTGAGACAAACCGCCAGTAGTTGGGCCACTAGTGTGACGTGTCACGGACGCTTTCATCATTGTTTGTTACACAAGCCATAGAACATATGAATTTCAGAAACAGCGATCTACCATTTACACATACAATATATTAATGATATTCAAAATAAAATCCTAGATACTACAGTAACAAATTTTTAATTACACTGCAATCTTTAAAAGGATTTGAGGCCATTCGTTTAGAGAGGGCTGGCATCGAAAGGGATCACTGGTAAGGATTGACGAGGGTCCTCTGCAGCTTGTTTGTTGGGCCATCCACTAATTAATGTTGATTGTTAATTACGGCCTTGGAGCGATACCGCTCGAAGATTGAACAATGAATTGAAAACCAAGAATTGAAGGCAGCTGCGTCTGAATTCTCGCTATGCCAGTAATAAATTCATTATTTTTTATTTATAATCTAAGTAGAGTTTACAGTGCACCCACCAAATCGCTTACTCAAGGCTTATGGCAATTTTTATATGTTAATGTTATATTAACAAATAAGAAAAATAACAATAACAATAATTCTTATAACCTTAAAAAAGCAAACTTTACAGTTAGAAGTATATTTACATTGTAATAAAATAAAATAAATCATAATGTAATCTTTTTTTTAACGTCCCACTGCAAGGCACAAGCCTCCTTGCAGTCATGCCGTACTTTTAGGGTCATAATTTCTTCGCGTGTCCGCGAGCCCCAGATGTATTAAATTTTTATTAATTCCTCGAAATGTTTTTCTTCACTATTGAGTCTATCAAAATTTAAAAATAATCGTACTTAAATTGAAGGTCAATATAGAAAATCACCATACGAATTAGGAACCTGACTGCGGGTTCTTAACCTCTGTGTTACCACGGCTCTGTTCGAAATATATGTGCTTAGCTTTAACATAAAAGCAATTTTCAGATCCAAAAGCAATCAGGACGCAAGTGCCTTTTAGATTAACGCTTATACATTGAACATGGGGACAACGAGCAATAAATCCAAGCATACTATACCAATAACTATAAATTTTATTGTCGCTGCTAAGTCAGGTGATCAATGCTAAATCGAAGGGGAGGAGTGATCGCTTCCGTCGGTGGTAATGCTGCGTTTAGGTGAGGTAAGTATTGGGGTAAGTACAGAGAGATCACGGTATTGAGAATGAACCAGTAATTGTATAAATATTTACAAATTAGAAGACCAGTTTCACGTAAAACATATGACGTTACACACATAAAACAGCACTGCACATTAAAAGAAATACATAAGTCATTTTAATGCTATTGAATTTTTGCTTAAATTAGCCTTTCAAGAAACTTGGAAAAAAAACAATAAAAATTTCTAGAACGCCTCATATGCACAACTTTCTGCCTTATTTGTGTTACCCGTCTATTCCTAAATTTCTATTGTAACTCTTCTGGTTAAGGGCAGAATAAAATGTAGAATGTCAATTTGTACATGAATCTATATATATTTATTTTTTTAAGAAAGAATGCGGCTCCAATCACCTGGTGGTAAGTGGACATTGTCCCTCTGCGACATTCGCGATGCATGCCAACATCAGTCTATACAAATAGATGATAAACTTTGACACGCCCTCAGTTGCGTTGCTTACCGTTGAAGAGACTTAGGGAAATGGGGAGGGATGGGATAGGATGGAAAAGAGTTCTGGCATATCTCATTCACTACCGGAATACACACAAATATAATCTTGATTGTAACAAAAAACTACGCAACTGAAACCAGTTACTGGCTCCAGTGATGACGTCAGAAGTTTTCTGGTCTCGTTTAAAGACCGACATAAATGGATTAGTGAGGCTAACCGAATTACCCGCTACCAGGGAGCGCGGTTCTGCAAAAACCGTTTTTGTTAATGACGTCCGCTCCCAATGGAGTAGTTGAACCTCACAACATTATTTCGTTGCCACAGGCTACAGAGAACACGCTGCGATTTTGCTTTGCCACTTACTATGAATAATATTTATTTTGTGCTTAATTTATTTTAAAACTATCAACTTCGTGGGAATGGGAACGGCCTTTTGACAACTTATTACCCATTTGCCTTTAAAGTTTGCAAATTCCACAACTATAAGTCCAATCAGATCCATAACTATACATACAATGAAGTAATAGGTACAATAAACATAGGTAGAATAAAATCGAAACAAATCCGTGTCCATACACTAAATACTTTGTGAAAAACTTGATTGCTGTGTACACTATGAATGTTACAGAGCCCAAAACATTTTTTTTTGGAATTTTAGTCTGTCTGTGTGTCTATTTGTCTGAACGCGCATCACGCAGAAACCATTGAATGGATTTTAATGAAATTTGCATAGTTATAACTTCTGTTGGAGGTTAATATTTAGGGTACTTTTTGTACTGATTTATTATAAAGTTCCCACCGGAATAACCACACATATTTTAACGTCTACGCGCACAAAGTCGGGGATAACGCTCGTAATTGCATAAAAGATAAAAGTGTGGATACTAAATGTTAAAATAAAACGGATTAAAGTGTCTGAGTGGTTCACAAAGAGCTCCTTCCGACGGAGTTTTCGTACTTGGTGTCAAGTTTGCTCGAAATTAATTAAAATAGCAATTTATTTCAGCCTTAGAAACCAATTACGAGTTAAAAAATCTTAAACAAAGAACGAACACAATTTAATACTTAAATTACTTCGTGTATTAATATTTTAAATTATCTGGTTACCAGAATTATTTTTTAACGAGTTTAATCATTTGTCTTCGAAAAACAATATCATACATTTTTGGAATTATTTCAGCAAAAATGCCAGTAGTCTAAGAGGAACTTTTGACATCATTAAAGACATCTCTTTCTCAAAATATATATTTATTCTCTAACATAAAATTTAACAATTTATATTCGGACAAAGCCTCAATGTTGGTTTATCGGTGATTTACTTACAAAGATTTTCATCCTACTTCGTGAATTCTATACGGTTTAAATATATTATAGTATTGTACCCGGTCCACTTATAAATACAAGAAATTCTCCATGCTATCCCTGCTAAAACGATGTCTTTAGGTCAATAGAAAATGTATAATTTTCTACAATTTTATAATAATATTATACCAGTTATTACGTAACTATATATTATTGCAAAGTCAGCTCTAGAGATATAAATATTTAAAAAATCAACAAAAAACAATTCAAAGCGAACACAAAAATAATAAGCGTATAGATTAGTAACATTTGTCTTTTAATATATATTGGAAATAAAAACTTAATAAAAAATTAAATGTATTAACAACCCTTGGGGGGTTTAAAATGCACATCGTTTAACGGTTCAAAATTAAATTTGAGTAGATATATTTCTTCGGGGTAGAAACTTCAATTCAACGGGAGTTGAATATGGACTAACAAAAAAAAAGCTTCGGTGGTCTGCATTTTAAACCCAAGCTAAAACAGGCTAAAACAGGTATAGACTACAGAGCGAATGCCTACCCAACTAACATAGTTCCAAAACACTAACAGCTCAAAAGACACGAAATTTATAAATAAATTGTGAAACTCCTAAATTGGCCTTCTCACAAGCCACTTGCGGCTCCAAAACTGTGTTTTAACTTTGTACGGGCGAAAAAGTTTTTGCTTTCACAAGTTCTGAACTTGTGCGGCGTATCAAGCGCTCCCTTGTTAATACCAGCATTAAATTAAATTTGTTCTAACTAAAGAAGGCTGTGAATAGGTACCTACATTTTTAGGTCTAACCTTATCTTATCAGGGGTGGTCATCCACTTAGATTTCCTATCACTTAGACCTAATGGAATCTTTAGTGTTCCCCTAACCTTATCTTCAATTCTTGCTTCCCGAATATTATATCCATATATTTACTTCAGGATATCCGGCAGTCGTAGAAGCCTTTAGTCTTCTTTCTTCGGATTATAGTTGCCTAGAAGACTCATTCTGCATCTCGCCAGACCGTTATATTCGCACAAAAGATGCATCAGGGACTCTTCCTCCTTGTTACAGGCTCTGCAAATGTTATCATTTGCTAAATTCATTCTGCAGAGGAGTCTTTTTGTACTGAAGTGGCCCATGAATACTCCAGTTGGTTTCCGTAACTGTTTTTTGGTGAAGGATGAAATTTTCCTTGTGCAGCCTGGATTTATGTCTTTGAGGAACTTTTTGCGTCCTTTAATGCTATTTAGAGCCTTCATTGCTGTTAGATCTTTTGTTGGGCTTATTCTCTAAATGCCTTATTTATTGTTCGTTGTGTAAGACCAACAAAGGATCCTTTCTGCTTCAATGAATTTGGTATCTGATCCCTTTATTGCCAGTTTATCTGCCTTTTCATTGCCTTTAAAACCCTCATGTCCCGGGACCCAAATAAGATTCACGCTTTTGCGTTTACCTAGATTACTAAGGTCTTTAACGCAATTGAACCCCAATCTGGAGTCGACTTTATAGGACATGAGCGCCTATAGACTGAGTAATATGTCACTGAGAATATAATAATCTACTCCTCGTTTCAAACTTATCACAATATGTAGAGGTGTAAGGTCTAATAAGACGCAAGGTCCATAGCTGCGTGGGCTTTGTTTCGAATGCTCCTGTGATTGTCATGCAAGCTGTTCGTTGTATCCACTAACGTTTGTTTGCATGTTTCCATTTTCATCTCGGGCCACCAGAATTATCTCCGTAGGTTTGTCGTAGGTTAACATCGGTCACACCATCACGGTATATATTCTTATTAGGACCTGGAGGAATGCCCCCACGTTTTGTCATAAACTCTTCTACATATACATAAGACTCTCTTTGCCTTTCATGTCATGTACTACATGTGATTGCCACTTTAACTGACTGTCAAGTATGACACCTGGTTACTTCATTGGAGACCTTAAGCTTTTTTCCATAGAGTGTTAGTTCTTCTAACCCCATAAGACTCTTTTACTTAGGGAATATGACCACTTTAGCTTTGTACGGGTCTATGTAATAGATCAATGAAATATAATATTTTATAGACTAGCCCGTAATTCTAAATGATTCTGAGCTGGATAATATTAAAAGTAACCTAATTGGAAATCTTAATAATTTTAGAAACATCTGTGGGGTTCTTCAAGAGAGCTGTGAATAGGATTTTGCAAGGTCGGCGGCGCACCCGCATACCCCCTGGTGTTGCAGGTGTCCATGGGCGGCGGTAACACTTACCATCACGTGGGACCGCTTGATCGTCCGCCCACTAGTCTATAAAAAAAAATCTACTAGATAATAAATAAAAGTAGTGAATAAAAGTAAAAGTAGTAGTTGGATTTTATACAAAACTAGAGATACAATAAACCCAAATTATTCAATCTGATTTGTTTTCTTCGTTTTTAGTGTGACTATGGAAATGGAAATTAAATTTAAATATGAAAAACGATTCAAGTTTAAAATGCAATTTACGTAGAACTACATACTAAATTGCATTTAATTTTTAATTTCATTTGAAACAATACTTTTATTGAAATCGTCTCCCAAACATCGCTCGAATTCGTTTATTTTAACTCTCAAGAATTTTACAAATCCAAGATGTAACCGAACCTTTCCCCAAGCCTGAAGTAATGAATTCCGTTTGCAATACTGGCTTTATTGACATGTCAATTTTAAGAATCTTTTTTGCAATTTTTATTCTTTATATTTTATCAAATTTTTCATAGAAGTTTGCTTAATACAAAGACCAAAAATTGTCATTATTACAAAAAATAAATAACATTATAATAATATGTCAATTAACGCAGGTTCGGTTGCAGTCTTACTTATGCGGTGTTGCCGAAATCTAGTGACAACAATGAAGAAAATAATGAATTTCCTAAGATTTGAACTAAGGTCTTTCAATGTTTAGGTTCGGGTCTGTGAACGGAAAATCTATTACTAAAACCATTTGTCCAATCTTTGCGGCCGCAACATTATTGAAAAATATTTGGTTAAGCAAAATACATTGTTTGTCCAAGGTATGTTTTGATCATCGATCATTCCATATTGAAATTGTCTCGGGGTCGTAGAGATTTCTGTGTAAAAAAACATTCCGGTAACATTATTCGGTTAGTGATAGTGTGGTTACAAAATATGGGAAATTATTAGGACATGGCAACTTATTATATGTATATTATTAAGTTATTTATTCTTATAAGTATGCATATAAGTATTGATTATTGATATTATCGGTGTACCTTTATTGAACACATTTCTAAATTATTTGCATAGGTTATTTTGTTGATCGTGATTTGCCATCCTTAAATAAAATACAAATAAACCACATTGCAATTTATCTTGATAACATATCAAGCTATATGACGTTTCGATCTTTGCTAAGCTAAGGTGATTGCTAAGGTGATCTCTTCCAGACAACCTTGGGATGGATGAAATTAAGTTGGCTATAGGTAGCGCAAAATAATTGCAATTTACAGATGTAATTATGTTCAATATATACCTACGGACAATATCAATAATAAATATATAAATAAATACATATATACATATCTACATCTGCATATTTTGTATTAGTGGTCCTGTTGTGGCAAGCCGCGGTTATTTAGTCAAAAAGCCGAGGCAAACAGCAGCAGATAAAATAAAATAAAACCAGTGTAGCACGTCATTTACTTTTCTCGAACCGAGGGTCTATTTAGGAATAGACACTTATATGACCCACCTGGGAATCGTTGACCCACCCTCTTACGGTTGCTCGTATTTTGGGCTCTGGGATTTTATAGACAGTGAATAGGTCTCTTGCTCATATAACTTAAAAAACTTTATTTTATCATATAATTTTACATACATTACTCACTATTAAGTCACATAAATCCTTCCGGTTTTGTGTGATTTATTTGATCTTCCACCTACGCTATCCACCTATCCATTTGCCGCCTTACCAATTTCGTAGTTTATGTGTTTAACATATATTATTTTATAAAATAAATTATTTGTGCAAAGAAACAGTTTTGTGGGTATTGTACAATTATTATTAGGCTGATTTACGATATACCCGCAAGACAAAAAAACAAAAGTGACAAATGAAATTATGCCCCAAACCGGTTACAGCTGTGTGAGTCGCTTCTACTGTACAGAATGACAGTTTTACTGTACAGTTTTTTTAGAGGGAGAGTGCTCGCTGCAATCCAACAGCCGCTGGGCGCGCTCGACTGGCCACGTTACCCCTCTCTCACAGAAGACTACCTTGAAATGCATTTCCCACTTTGTCTTATTTCCCTAACGTACGTATGTATTTCGGTAGTGAGTGAGATGTGCCAGAGCCCATTCCCATTCCATCCTCCCCACCTCATTTTCCCAATCCATTCCTTAATCTACAAAAGTAGGCAGCGCATCCGGGGGTGTGCCAACGTTTGTCATTCTGGACTGATGTTGGCATGTATCGCGGATGTCTATGGGCGACAGTATCCACTTACCATCAGGTGGCCTGTATGCTCACCCGCCGCGTTCATCCATAAAAAAAATTGATTCAAAGTTTAGCAATGAAATATGTTTTTAATTTATATTTAAGGTTAATTATTGTATATTAACTACTTATTCAGTTGTTATAGGCAGGTTATTCATTAATATTGGTAATATATTTTCTCGTTTACGTCGTCCATAATTGTTGTTACTTCTTATTGTTAGAAATTTATTATTGATTATTTGTCGAGTTGTCGTTATATAAGATACAAGTACGTATAATTCTTTACAAAAATAATACTCTTTAAGTACCAACTTATTGCATGCAGTGCATTGCAGTAATTGAGGAGCTCTTTTATATTATTACCCTTATGTTGTCGTTTAACTGAATTAGGTATTATCAATTTAAGAAATATAATTAACTTACATTAAGAAATTTAACTAGTTTAGATCAGTTTTTCCACCGGGAAAAAAATCCCCATGGTACAACTAGTTCGACATAGTAGTTCTACCACGGGTAACGGGTTAATTACAAAAAATTTTTGTGTTTGTAAACAAATTATTACGATGATTTTAAAGTTAATTTTCGTTGCTCTAATTTAATAAATAGCTTTGTTCTACAACGTTATATTTACGGTTGGCGCTACCTAACCGCTAATTGAATAATTTGATAACGAGCTGCTAAGGAATTTGTATTTGTGCGAACTCTCATAACTCATAAAAACTTCTTATTTGAGCTGCTTACTCTTTGTCAGTCAGTCGTTATCATTCTAAGTTTATGTTAATTACAAAAGCCTAGCTATATACCTAGCTCTAGTACGAAGTATTTTATTTTACTTATGTAAAAATAAATATAAGTATATTAATAGATATTAAATTACTGATTAAATGATTCAATCGTTTCCACTCAGATCTATTCTTGACTTCACTTTATATATTTCTACAAATGGAATAAAGGGAAAATTCAATAAGTTCCTAAGAGCAGTTAAGCCTTTCTTTACGCCACCTGACAGCAAATTTTTCACTGAGATAGGGTTCGCGCCCTATTTCAATAAAAATTACCTCTTCGATCTATTCTCGTAAAGAGAAGCCCTTTTATAGTTCTCCAGGGGATTGTCCTGCCAGCGTGTGCCTTTTTGTAATCCTCAATCCAATGTTACACCTTTTTGTTTACCAAAACGTCCGAAAGTTGCGATTTACCAATTTCACTTAAAACACTTGTAAACAAAACAAAACCAAACTGTAAATAAAACCATTCTATTTTATTTCTTATTACTAGCATTTTAAGACAACCGTGGGTATAGACGTGTTTCCAGCTATTAGTGCCCGACAAACAAACCACCAACTCTGCATCAAAATGACAGTTAATAAATTATGGACCATCGGAATTTCGAACAAATTATACAAACATCTTTACGGTTCATAATCATCATGTTCAATAGCCGGTTGGCAGTCGTCAACCGCAAATACAAAGTTGTAGAACAAACGTGTTCCCTCAGTTAGAGCACCGACTATGAATTTAAACTCATTGCAATAAGTAATCCGTTTAGAAAATCAAAATAAAGTTTTTAATTGTACGAACGTTTGGTTGGTCAATGGTATAGATAGATATTTACCTACTCGTCATATGATCTAATTCAAACGACCGACATTGGTTTTCTTTATATATAGAATAGACGGCAGAGGGACAGGTGGTGCACAAGATGGTAGGTAGTCATAGGACTACCTACCATCTACCTATGAATACCTATGAATAGTCATAGCTTTTCTTAAGGGGCATATCGTATTTTAGTGGAAAAACCCCAGTAGGCAGTTTGTTCGACAAATTACAGGTTTGCGTTTTGTTTTATTATTTCTAATAGACTTCGAAAGCTATTCTCTTGAACGATGTTTAATAAGTCTTTTTACTTGCCTGAATAAATACAAATTACAAATTTAATACAAAAATAAGATTATCTGCTACTAAAGTGTCATCTGTGAACGTTATGCTGAACGACTTGGAGAGGTACGAGTACCTATCATTGCGCATAAGATGAAGAGAAAGGTAAGCTCTACAGTTCCCTATAACAGTTGTAGATGGCTCTAGTTGGTATGTACTTTTTCTGATTTTCACTAACAGCGCGAGTGCTATGTGAAATGTTGTTTATTGTAAGTATTATTTACAAAGTTAATAAACTGATTATTTTCTACATATTTCAGCGTTTTTAAAAGTATCAAGGCTTACTTATTTGACTATTTAATACTTATTATTTTTTTATAATGTTTCACAACTTCAATCAGCTGTGCCTACTATAAAGTTAAGAATTATAAAATTAGCCTAGGGACCCATTGTTTAATAAAATGTAGTTACTGGTCATAAAAGTACACTGAAGCATTCGGAAAAACATTCCTACACAACAGTGGACTGAAATATGTACAGTAGAATAGAACAAATAATAGCCGATGGAAATTTAAAGTTGACTATTTACCTTACACTTTAGAAAAAAAGAGTTTAACTTATTCAACGACATATAATTTCTGTGTATGGGCGTCGGAAATTATTTGTGGGATTTTTTAAAGTACAGTCATAATTTTAAAGCTACTGAACCGATTTAGCTGATCTTCGAACATAACTGAGATTTTTCGAAATCTACGTAATAAGATTTAGTACGTTTCCTCACAACCTCCAGATAAAGTAACTGTTACCAATCTGATAGATAAATTATCTGCCAATTACCTATCTGCCAATTAAATCTATCGGATACTGACTTTCTGATACCTCCTGATACATTATCAGAAGGTGGTGAGACAGGCCCTTATATTTCTATTTTGGTCGGTCTGTACAGATAAAAAGACGACCCTTTAAAGCTACTAATTTTTCCTTTCCCATGCACATTCTGATAAAATTTAAATAACACTTTCTCAAAATCGATAACAATATTACAACACCCAATACCCCCACAACTAAGATTATCCTTAAAACCTAAGAACTAAGGATCCTAAGATAGCCCTGGTGTTGCAGATGTCCATGAGCGGCAGTGACCCCTTACCATCATGTGACCCGCCCGCTCCTCTGCCATTTATTCTATAAAAAAAGAAATACCAAAAACTGTACACAGATCTCCTATAGCAGATAAGGCTAGTGATGACAAAATATTATTATTATATACAGGTACGTATATATAGACAATAAACATATACATAGACTGGAAAAGTTCAGCCGGATTAAAAAAAAATTTTGAGTGTGCGTGATTTGTGTTAATGTGGGTGATATTTTATTTTTTTGTATATATAAAGAAGGTGGCAGCTGAACAGACTATCCACCCAGCGGTAACAGGATACTATCGGTCTTAGCACGTTCCCGGTTAGCACGGTAGCAAGCCCCTGATTAGCACGTCAGCAAACCGCCTTTTGCGCTGCATACCTTTGGAGATTTAGGAATGGGAAAATGGATACCATAGGGTAGAATAGGATTGGAATGGGCTCTGGCATATCTCACTCACTATCGAAATACGTGCATACATTGGGGGAATAGGATAAAGTGAAAAATGTAGTACATTATGCGGTAGTCTCCTGTGAGAGAGGGGTGATTTTGGTCAGTTGAGTGCGGTTGTGACATTGCAGTGTGCACCTCCAAAGACATTTAGGCATTTAGCCTATCTAAATTGCAGCTTCATATGACAGAACTTTCGTCCTCTTTGACTATTAATAAATACACAATATATTGACAGTTTTAACTACTAAAAACGAAAATACAGCACAGCAGGTGAACGTCAATACGCATATTAAGTCTTCTAAAATACGCTATTTTTAGAGAGTCTCTATGTACGTGTATATTATATAAAATTGGAAAGAAACCTAAACCCACGACCTTGACGTTCACCAATAAGTGAGTATTATCATAGTGTTGGGTTAGAACTATGAGGTTCGTAGAATATGAGTAACTTACGTAGTATTTGAACTTTGAGTTACATTGTTTTAGAATGAAAAATATCTTTTATTCGGTTATAAATGTTATAATCATATTATTTATAAATTATAATCACTGTATGCATAGAATTCGAATTATTAGCATCGGTATTTCGAAGGTCTTGTCCGCAATAAGGAATGTTCTGTTTGTAAACCATTGTTTATTTGTGTTCTATGTATTTTGTATTAGTGGACCTATTGAGCCCAGCCACGCTTGACTGGTAAAATCATTTGTTTATTATTATTAATAAGAGATTTATTTTGATTTATCTAATTGCAAACGAATGAATTACTCCAATGGCTGACCCTAGAAAAAGAGAGGATATAATAAAACAAGATACGTTTGGATAAAAGAAAGGATGCAAAATATTATTAGTACTTTTCCAACGTATTTTTCTTTATAATTAAAGAAAGTCATTAAATCTAAAATAGAAAAATAAAAGATAATATAATAGAAATATTTATCGTATGATCATATAAAATGAGGTTTTTACTCATTTCTCTTTTATCGACCTTCCCAACACTACGAAACTTGTGTTCGAACTCCGGTTACAATTAAATGTCAATACGATAGATAGCACACACTCAACACACAAACTATTAAAATATGAGATAGTACGTCTAATAAAACACATCATCCAAACAATAGTTTCTTACGTCGATAACCTAAAGACAATTGAACGTGAGAATTTACAGCATTCCCATGTTTTTGGCATATTTTCTGAAAATAAAACAAAGATAGCGACCTGTAAAAAGCACTACCCGACACAGTGACCGTACCGTAACCATCCCTTTAAACATCCACTGCTGAACACGAGTCTTCTCATGCACATAGTCTTGCGCATAAGGGATGTATGACCTTGAAATGCTACACTGGCCAAGCGGGTTGACAAGTCCACTCTTTAACAGCTGGTCCTCAGGGCTTGTGTTAACGGCTTCGTTATCCCTTATTCGCTTTTTCCGACACCCACGGGAAGAGATGGGGTAGTGTTATTCTAAAGCCAGCCGACACTACACGACCAAAAGTAGATTTGTATAACAGTGCCTACTTGAGTACTTGCGAGATTTGTCATAAAGCGCGTGGCAGTGTTTACTAAAATATCGTGTTAGTCATACATGCGTGTCGGGTCTCCGGACCCCTCCGTCTAGTTGAAAACGGGTGCCATTTAGCTGTTGGCTGCGCTGTGACTCCTTCTCGCTTATGGTGATTCTTGTTAGCACGCTGCTGCTTAAATCTTGCATTTAGTAGGAAAAAATCTAAAAATATGGAAGCCAAGGTGAAATAAGGAATAATACAAGGCAAGAATTATCGGTACATAAATTCGAAACCCAAAACTATTCACTCATCAAACAGCACTAAGTCAAAGTGATGTGGAATTATAACAATAAAATAACTAACATTTTACTTTCAAAGTATCTAGAAATGCATTTTGAAGATAAATTCAAGTTCACCTACGAAGGTTTTCTTCGTAAAACCACATGAACCGTCATCGATAATTTGGACTAACGTTGCATTTCCATATAATCTAGACGTGATTAGTCATGGTAAGTGCGAGAAAATTAATCATGAATACTTAAACTATCCAGAAGCATTAGTTCTAGAATCGATTATGAATTGAATTCTAAAGTTGAACAATTTATACAAGGGATTATGGATCATTATCGTATAATTATCAATGAAGTAAATTACTGTGTCAGTGGCTGTCAGTGGATATAAATGGTCGAGTGTATATGTACTCGTAAATAACTTGTACGTGTAAGAAGTATGTAAGAAACTAAAATATCTCCTGCGTTTCTGCCACTCAGAAGTTCAGTTCTCTTAACTGAGATTATTGGAGTAGACAAGAAACAGATTATAATGAGAAAACCTATTGGATGTAGAAGGTACACATAAAGGTTGGTATTAAGGTTTCGACTTAACACAGAAACCGGGTAGAATGCGGTTGCAAAAGATGAAGGGTCTCCACAAATTAGACAACGTATTTTAATAAAATATAAACGCAAAGAGGCTGAAAGAGGAGAAAGATGTAATGACTCCCCCAAATAAAGAGCGTTATTTTGTATAGTTTGTTAGTTTCCCAAAAGCCCGTCTACTGGACATGTTTTTTTTTTATGTACGAAGGCGGCAGACGAGCATACAGTCCACCTGATGGTAAGTGGACACTGTCGCCCATAGACATCCGCGATACACGCCAACATTAGTCCAAAATGACTAACTTTGGCACGCTCCCGGATGCGCTGCCTACCTTTGTTGATGAAAGAATGGATTTGGAGAAAGGGTTGGGGACGTGGGAAGGGATAGGATGGGAATGGGCTCTGGCATATCTCATTCACTACCGAAGCACGTACATACATTGGGGAATATTATAAAGTGGCAAATGCAGTACATTTCAAGGTAGTATTCTGTGAGAGAGGGGTAACGTGGCCAGTCGGGCGCGCCCAGCGGCTGTTGGCTTTTAGCGTGCACTCTGCCCCTCATAAATCGTGTTAGAATTATCTGTGATGTATATTAGAAAATATTACAAATACAATCTTTTTACTCAAAATTGAATAGGCAATCAATTCCAAGAATCATTTTCATAAGTACATTTCTAGATAACAGTTCAAAAAGATATAGAGGAACACTTTAACAGCGATTAATTGCATTGCATCAACACGAATTAGGTAAACCTTTTACGGACAAAAATTTGACATTAAATAGGAATGTCTAACTTTCTGGCGGCGGCGAGGCGTGGTTGACTATTGTGAAGGCAATTGTAACTTTCGGTGGATATCCCTCAATCCATTTCTTTGTACATAAATTAGGTAAGGCTCCCCACGGAGAGTCAAAGGTCAAGTATCGCCTATGTAAAACCCCTGGTGTTGCAATTATCAGCCATTTGCCGCCAGGTGCACCGATAAATTAAAGAAGTCGAATAGTGCCTAGATAATCAGGTGTGGTGGCATCTTGCTAGCAGCAGCAGTATTTTCGATGATGCAGTAACTAAAGAGGCTGTAGCTAATTGCCTACTTATCAAATTCATGATCTGTGTGTCGCTAGTTTAGTAACAAAAATAATCAGACAACCGTTTTTCGTGCCCAATCAGTTATTAAAAAACAATTCGCATGTTATGTTATACAAGTATGCATGCAAAGTCTACCCTTTCATTCATGGTTAAATATAATTGAATGCGAACAACGACCTCACCTTCAAGGTACATTCTTTGATGACAATCATTCGTACAATCCTCCCTTCTATATGCACACTATACTCATGCGTCCTTTGTGACATAAACTACATTTACGTGACACTGTGTATTGGGGGAACTGTACGCAACCTCGCAGCCATTCAAAAACATCACGAACTAATTTACCGATGACTTGATTGGCATCGAACGATAAATGAATTTACAGATAAAAAAGTCAAATGAGAAAACATTGTGTGGGTATTAAAAGATCGATGGTTGAGTTTTTGATTTGAATCTTGAACATAATTTTCGGCTTCAAGTCCATGATTATCTACCTAACGAGTATAGATAACACTTAGGTAGGTACCAACATCACAGTTATGAATAGTTATGATTATTCTTCAAAAAAGCTTACAAGGAGATTGACACCCGCCGTTATTCATTCACGTCAATCTTGATCAGCAAGGAGGTAAAAGAACCTGTTCTATTCAGACAAAGCATGCTAAAATCACGATCAGCTTCTTTGGTTCGCTTCGCTTCTAAATCTTCCTCGGCTTCCTCTGTGTGACAGTATAGACAATATAGCTTATAGACTAGATGGGCGTGAAATGTTTGTTTTCCATTTTTAATACAGGGGCAATACAGCTTCGATTAATGATGATGATAGACGAATTAGATGAATTTCAAAGGATGATCCTGACTAACAGGCTTAGTTAGTAAACATATGTAAATGATGCCAAGGAATGCTTTCTGTACTCCTTCGACGAGACGAAATTTTATATCTCATTTTGGCACAGAATAAAATCTATATATGCAGCATATGTTACTCTATACTAGCAAACGAGTATCTATAATTTAGATACTTATCATTTCACCTAGGACAAATTTTGCTGAGCTGTTCATTGTTAAACAAAGTATGCATTGTACCATGATCAAAACAAAGTCTGATTAAATGTCATGAACACTGACTAATATTTCATGTTAGTTGACGTTGACAAACCATCTCCAAGATTGACTTTCCTAGAGTCCATGAAGTTGACATGGCATTGAACGCCAGCGATTGGTGTCTTGATATTGTTGCTTATAACAATTAAAATTTAAACATTTATTTTGGAGCCTTGACATGTTGTAATTATACAATCTACGTATGTAACCACATCTCGTGAAATACGTGTATGGTTGTTTTAAGAGTATAAGAAACAAATATTGATACGAGAAAAATTTAAGCACTTTGTTTTTAAGTTAAATATGTGAGACCAGGAAGCAATAAAACACCGAAAACGTGCAACAACAGACAGGAACTCTAAACGCATTCGTCATGCTAGAAGCAAACAAAAAAGCTGAAATTATCGATTCTTTCGATGGCCATCGATTGTAGGAAACGGATAGAATCGCACGGCGCGTAAACATGAAAAGTGATCAGAGAAATTATAATCGGCCCATATAATAGTTTCCTAATCGATGCGAGCGTATCGAGTGATTCAGATCAGTCGGTTATATGCGAGGCCATAGCGCGCACGATTCAGACTTACCACTCCGTCACTTTAGACAATAAGACTGATGCAAACCCTTGAACACAGGTTGCAACATGAATTCCAAAGTTTAGGAGCCTTGCCAAAAGGCGTCTGTCAAATAGGTATTAAAGTCTAAAGTTTAACAAAGATCATTTTCAAGCAATCCCTACTCATTGACCCTAAACTAGAATGACTACCAAACGTAGTAATGTCATAGCCTTGAAAGACAAGTGATAACACCCTACTAGGCTACCATTCCGGCATTTTGACACGACTACATTTAGAAGTTACAAATATTAATCTGGATTAGCTCAGTTGGTAGTATGGGTCCAGAGTCGGTCGAATTTCCAGTTGTTAACAGACAAATGTTTCTTCGGGTCTGGGTGGTGTGTCTTTGCATGTATCTCTGGACCGACGACATAGGAAATCCTAGTGTGGGCAATTGAATATGGCATCTATCTTTTTCGTTCGCTATATAGTCTTCGTGTGCTCAATTTTACTCCTTAGTGATTGGTAATATTCTATTTGTCTCATTCATTGTTCTACCTCCAAAAGAGGTTATGTAGCTGAATAATATATAAATAAAATGTACTGTTTGTAAAATATAAAGGTACAACTGCACAATTTCGTACATATTTATGAAGCATATTATAAATTCATACTACAAAGCACTAGTAATTAGAAGTGCAGCCGACGGCCTTATCGCTACAGCGATTTCTTCCAAGCAACCCTTTGGGTGGTAAGAAGAAGTCACTAGCCGAAATAAAGGTAGATGGTGCAATAAAGAAATAATGTCTGTATATACATTCACAAATATATATATATATATATATATATATAGAAATATATACATTCCCGAAGGCATATATGCATACATATGCACATATACATACAGAAAGATCTAAGGAACTAAGAAAGAAAGAGAACTTTTAATCTGCGAGGTAGTGTTCTTTCACGAGCCTTTTAAATCTAGTCAGTGACTGAGCGCGCTTTATAGTTAAAGTATATACAATACTAATTGTAATACTGATACATAATCAAGTCAATGTTTGTTTGGGTTTTAAATGCCTTTTAATTTCTCCATTCGCCGAAAGTCTTCTTCAATGCCTGCTCTGCTATGTTAATTAATTCATTATCTGCATACGATTGTCCGGTCATGAACATTTTACCATTCCCTACACATACCGAGCTACGCAAGAAAATAAGGCAATACTCACCTAAAATTTCAATGAACCGCGACCGATACTTTGCATAGCAATAATTTGCCTTAATCTTGCACAAATATTCTTTGGTATACCACAAAAATAAATTTTCTAGCTCATGTGCGAGAGTGAAATACTGTTTTCTCTTTCGCGAGCGTGCGAAGTATTGCGGCGAATGACGAGATAACAAGGTTTCAACGTGACCACCTAGAGCCGCAAGTAAAAGTAACTTACAATACCTTGGAGGCGCCTGCGCGCTTGGTACGTCAGTTTTGCCAACCGCCGACGTGCGGTACTACGTATCGATAATACGATTTTTTACGAACGAAATCGTGGTCGGTATTTCCTATAGTTGAGTTTTCGCGGGTCGCCTTGGACATTTCCTTTACAAGTACCGGGTTTATTAACTGTGTTCTATCAATACGTGCACGAAGTTCAGTAACTTTAATGAATATTTAATTAAATTTATATTTGTTGTACTCGCCACCTATATTGGATGTTAACCTCTTTCCAACGTAAGTATATTTTTTTATGTATAACTTAATAACCTCAATCAACACTAGCATTAGTGTTGAACTTTAGGCAATTCGGTTATTTGTGAAAGTGTATCATATTTTTAAAAACCTTGTTTAATTCATGTAATGCTACATACGACAGAAGTACAATTTATTAAACATTCGCATGTTAGTATTCAATAAAAACAGAGGTCTGGTTTCACAGTCCTTCGAAACCACACCTCTCAACTTCCATAAAAAAAAACTTGTATACTGCATAAAACATAACTCTCCATTGCAGCAGTATCATATGATATTAGCTAACTTTACCACTGCAAAATATTGTGGACGGTATACTGACCACATGCCACACTGAATTTATACTTTTAAAAAGTATTAGAGGTGGTGGTTATACTCGTAAATGATGTTAGGTCATTTCAATAGTTTCCTTTTCGCCGAGGACCTCCTCTGCTATATTCTACTGTATGTTCTTAGGTAAATATCTACTACAATGATTAACAAAGTCACCTAATGTCATTAGCGAGCTAATGTTACCTAATGATTATATCATTAGTAAGGTGTAATAAAATTACAACTTACAGGAACTGTGACAGACCACTTCTTCATAAATGCTGTAAAAGTATATATGTATGTTCCCATATATGTATTTCTTGTACAAACCAGCTGTCGGATGAAACTGTAAGGATACAAAGTTACTAACAATATGAGATCTAAGCTTCACGTTTAAACAAAGCATAGTCTACTGAAAAACATACAACTTTAATAACCAAAACAGTCTAAAATAAATAAATAAAAAATAAACTTCAGTAATTATTTATACAGTAATGTTGATTTAATAAAAGAGAGGAAGATTGAGAATGATTATTCCAATGATTATTTCTAATGATGTATTCCAAACGCCAAAACCACACGACCTGACATAATAGAAAAGTCGCCTGTGACATTAATCAAGGTTATTTTAACAACTTGGTATTCAAAATCATAAGAAGCCAGAGATTCGAAGAACCTTGCACATGAAATATATCAATTGATAGATACTTACATGGCGCTATAGAGGTATGTAAAGTGGGTAAACCGTTCACTGTGCTATTTAAACAGGGTGATGAAAGTGGTATAGTTTTCCGGCGGCTAGCTGGTCAGCCGGCTACTCGGTGAGCTAGTGATTAGGACAACTTGCAATCGACCCGCTAGAACTGGTTTCAGGCTTATTGTATACACGTGTTACCGGTGTTACCTTGTAGACTAAACACCGGTACACACACCGCCAGGGCTTTGTTAAGCGCTGGTTTCTACAAGCAACTAGTTTATGAATAACATAATAAGAACACAACATAATAAAATATTGACCTCCGTAACTACGAGTGGGGAAAAAGCCGAGCCGAAGATCGTATGTGGCGGCAAGCTTTGGAAGAGGCCTACATCCAGCAGTGGACACACATGGACTGACTAGGAGTAATTATAAAAAATAAAAGATTGCAACGATGTTTAAAAACACCACGCAAAACTATGAAATCGTCTGAAAATTGTCAGCAACATTATTTTCATCGAACAATTTCCGCTAATTATTATATTGTGGGTTAACTATAAGATTAACAACATTCGATTGTGTTTTAAGTTGGATTCTTTCAAATTATAGTTTGAATATAATCTTTGATATAATCTTTTATCTTTGATAAATTATAGTGTTTTAACACTGACGGTATATATTAACATTTTCGAATTTTCATTTTATATGAAATAAAGTAATCCGGGGTGAAATTGAAAGGTACATTTTACCAGCTTAATTAAGATATATTCCTCATCCATTCCCAGAGCCACAGTCCGGTTGACCGGACTAGTGAGACTTTTTGTTCTCAGAAGCGAGCCGTGACTACGAAGTTAAACCAGGAGTGAAGGAAGCCGTTAATTATTTACACTTGTCAAGCAACGTTTACTAACTGGCGCAGAGGCAAGACGTAGTGTTATTATAATAAAATCTGCATGTACTCAGAAACAAGTTTATAACACCGTTGTCACTCTGTGGTTAAAGTATCTAATTGAAGTGAAGTAATAGGTAGTTCAATTTTAATTGCGAAATAAATCAAGTTTCATGTGATCAAATTTATCAACCGAAGCACTAAGAATCATTAATTAACTTATTTTGTCCTCATTTTCTTTGCATCTTACTCCACACCTTCTATATATTTAAAATATAGTACATTAAAATATCCCACTCTCACGGGCGGTTTAGAATCCCTCGGCATTCGGAGAGACGTTGCATCTCTCTGTGTGTTCTACCGCCTGTACAATGGGGAATGCTCTGAAGAATTGTTTAATATAATTCCTATCTCGGGTTTCTATAACCGCACCTCCCGTCACAGAAGTGCGGTCCATCCGCATTTCCTCGATACGGAGGTGTCGTGCACTGTTCGGTCCAAAAATTATTTTATACCGTGAACCCGTAGGCTGTGGAACGAACTGCCTCAAGAGGTCTTTCCTACGATGCTACGATCTTTGCTACGATATCGGGTTCTTCAAGAGAGCTGTGAATAGGATCTTGCAAGGTCGGCGGCGCGCCCGCGTACCCTCTGGTGTTACAGGTGTCCATGGGCGGCGGTAACACTTACCATCACGTGGGACCGCTTGCTCGTCCGCCCACTAGTCTATAAAAAGAAATACATAGTCTTAAAAATTATATTCTGTATTTAGCAATGTAATTGTTTACTGTAAGTAAACCGGTCTCCTAATTCGCTGTTTTCGTCGTATCTATATTAATATATTAAACATAAATTTCAATCGATATCGTTCTCGTGGCAAGTTCATTATACCGTCGATTTATTTGATAGCTGTAAATCAAGTAATAATTAACATGCGATAGGGTCCCTCAGTGACCCAAGTTATGACCGTTCTTGAAAGTGTATTTCGCTCACGACATAACGTTTAGGCGATTTCCCCTATCCTATTTACAATGCCTAAGACATTATTGCCATGGCATTATTTCCATACATAAGTGTCACATTGACATTGAATTGATAGTCACATTCAAATCATAATTTTCATTGAAAATTAATTTGAAAAACCTCCAATTAATCATTAGTGGTCACGAGATCTCCTTATTTTCTATACGTTTCTAGCAACGTGTGCATAATCTTCTTTAAGATTAAACGCCTTTACCTTGAATGGTATTTGTAAAAACAGATTAATCATTTGATCTATTTAAAAAGTTAAATTAAAAGGAACTTCTTTTATAATAAAATGTTGTATATGCAGTAATAACTCTCGCCTGAATTGTTTTTATTCCTGAGGTTCGCAGTCCTCCTTGAACCATTTAAATACGGGACTTTCCAAAGCTGTTCCAACTAACAAAACTAAATTATAACCAATTGATTTAACTAAACATGAAATTAGAATACAACAAGTAGCTTTATTAGACTGATAACGGAATTTTAGGCACTCTAAATGTCCAAAGATATGTAGCGCATCCGGGCGGGTGTTTGTCAGTCTGGACTGATGTTTTCATGCATCACGGATGTTCATAGGCGGCAGTATCTTACCGTCTTACCATCGAGTGGACTGTCAGCTCATCTGCCGCCTTCTTCCCACTAATAAAAAAAAAATTTGGGGGCAAACTATTGTAGAAATAGTTTCACCCTGTGACCATATTTAAATGTGTCTTGCTATATGGATTTTGAACTGAAAATATTAACACATCTACACACCACCAAGAAATAGGCATATCCCTATTAGCTTAAAATTTGACAATAGACTATGCTACCGATTACGCCTGATGGACTAGATGCAGTCCCGGGTTTAATGGACATGTCCGTTCGGCATTACGAATAATGGACATCATGGGTTCTTAAAAGCCGAACCATGAAACCCGGTCCACGTGTCACAGACATGTAGGATGTGGACATGTCGAGACCAACCTGAGGCGGTTGGATTTCCATGATGGCTCCCAACTATCGGTGATGCATAAAGCGGTGCTCTATAGCGCGCATATCATCCGCCGGTTTCTGTCTTTAGGGCCCTGAACCCTGGTTTACTGTGCGTCCGCAGGAAGTTTTGCCATATCTCCCTCATTTTTGCTCACCGAGAGAAAGATGACGAATCTTCAGTACGATACCATACTTATGTATTGTACTGCCCACTGTTACATATAAGTCTGTACGAAGGCCCGCTACCATACACGGTCTTCGGCTCTTCTTATCCAGCTACTACCACCAAACATTATGTTACACAGTGCTTCCCAGTACGTTGGCCTCCGTTCGAGGACTCGTGTACCCAATCGGTTAACAAAATTTATAACGCTTTTAATAATACATATTTTTCTTTATAATGAAGCCATAGTGAATGCTTGAATAAGACATACAGGATCTCGGGGAATGTTTTAATTTATTCAAAGAAATGTGAGTAAATAAAATGCGGTTATTACGAAGAATGTCTTAGTGAAGACGTTAAATGTTTATAGTCGAGTCACGATGTACGCCATATTGGTTTTATGTCTAATACCACATTCCTAACCGTTTGCATGTGCAAGGGTCCTGAAGTTGCAAATATCAATGCATACAGCACTATCGTTCACATCACTTAAAACATAATAAATATCACTTTTAAACTTTCGTGTTTTTTACATATTTTAAATTCTATATCGCGTCTGAACGCGTATAATAGCCGTGGTCACGAGTTGACCACTCGTGACCACGGCTGGACCGTGCTAAAACATCGAGCACGAATGAAAGGTAAACAAACGTTCAGACCCGCTTTAGAATATAAAATAGTACATATCAATTTTGTTTTTAACTAGCGCTCGTGGCTTTGCTTACGTGGATTTAGTTATATTTAATTGTTGCTTGTTATTTGGCACAGGATTTTTTTTTATATCTGCCCGCGGCCCTGGCGCGTGAACTTGTGATTCCGGTGGGAACTTCATAATTTATCTCGATTAAAAGTACCCTAAATGTTAACCCGGCACATAAGCTATAATAACTGTGCCAAGTTTCAGTAAAAACCGTCAGTCAGTCAGTCGGGACATTTATCTTTAGTTATAAATAGATAACCCAATGTTTCTATTATAAAAAATTACAGGTAGCTTAATGAGTTTTATTAATTAGTTGTAAGCGGCTATAACAGGGGATTAACATAAATCAATGTTAGATTTCTTTATTTGTCAATGAGAACTTACTTGATACTTACTAATTGTACTGTTACAACTAAAAATATAATATTATAATACAAAGAAGAATGTACCGGCTTAAGACGTTACACCCTGGCATGTTGCGCGGTGTCAGCGCCTCATGCACGATTCCGCGGTCATGCGGCTTTTGAGGGCATGCCTTCGCACCGATCTTCATACATTAGGCATGCGAACAAGTTTATGAACAAAAAATAATGATTAACAAAATTTATAAACATTAAAATATTTACTGTTTATAAATTTTGCTTATAGAAATAATAAATAGAACTCCTAAAGAGGGCAGCTTCTTTAGTCAAAACTATCATGGGCGAACTTGTCACACTGATCATAGACAATCTCGTCTATATTAAATTATATTGTCTATCTCGTATATTGTCTATATTAAATTAATATCTATAGTGTATGCTGCATAAGATCAATTATAACACGATTCATACTAATTCTAAGATGAAACGTGTACATCTATATGAGGTTCTTAGTGGGTTTTGTTAGTTTGTGGGAAACCGCACATCTTGAGGTGTGTTTTACTTTTGTAGCAACTGTAAAGCTTAATTACATATATTGTCGCTATGCTGCTGATGGTAATACCATGGTGATGCGGTAAACGCTCAGATATAATTAGATTTAGACGTCGTATTAAACTGACCAATTATTAACGTCGTATTAACTGGCGCGAAACGCTCATCCGTTGTCCGATATGTTTGACGAATCGATCGTAAAATTCAATTGCAGATTTGATTGGCAATAATGTTTTTTCCTACTAAGATAATAGAATGCGTTAGTCTTACCAATAATAGGATAATGAGGCATTTAATTTCGATTTTATCGTTCAATTCGCCCGACCTTGATGTAGTGGCGCAACTAATATTCGCGTGCCCGCGACCCGCTCCGCCGAACACTTTCCAACGACCCCACCGAATGCAGAAAGCCTGAACTGTTACAAAACCTCCTGAACTATTTCATAAATCAACTTTCGATTTATCAAGAGCCATAATAATCAAGCCGAACGCTAGGAATTCCGATCTCATAATAAACGAACACTTTTTGTTGTTCAAAGCTAAATAAAAACAGGCGACAAAAACTCGGCTATAAATTGAATCGAAGTAATTGTACCAAGGACAAGACTAGACTTTAAGTTGTTTGTCATCTTATTAGTACGTCTACTTCCACCAACAATCCTAACGATCCATAAACTTTAATTTGTGGTGAAAAAACCGGAAACAAAGTTTCTACAAGCACCTAAATATTAACTAACAAAATATAAAGATCATCGACATTACTGTTCCAGTACAAACAGACATTAGTCGTACCAACATTACGTACCGTGCAATATGAGTTTGCTTGTCAGGAATTGAATAACTGACGTGTTTCGACAGCTATTTAACATGCGACTGACCGGCCTCTGTCGGACCGCAGTGGCATTTCACTAAATGTTTGATGACTTTGACACATCCCGGCCTTGCCTGACGTAACTAGCCACCCGTCAAAGATCCGCCTGTCTCTTTACAGATAGCGCCGGCAGATGTTTAAGGTGGCCAATTACCGGTAATAAAATTCAATAGACCAATAATAACTGGTCTTCGTTGACATTTACATTAAGTACTTCCAATAACTATGTAGAACGAAAGGTCATCAATATCCGATTATTTAAAATTTAAAAAGTCAAATTATATATTTCTCTAAAATGTAAATAGCTGTTGGATTCATTCTGTTTCGTCTCCCGTCTTCACAACGGCTTTCGTTGATGATCAATTCTGTATTTTCTTGTTCCGTTATCAATACAACGATCTTTACGACTGCCTCATTATTATTTTTTATTTTATAACTGAGGTTCGCCCTCTTACTTACGTTACTTAGAATATGCATTATGTTTTTATCGTGGTTATCTACTTAAAACGTCTTAGCTATCTAAAATCGTAAATTAAGTATAACAAATTTGATTTATAACAAATTTTCCTTTTTTCCTTTATTTACGATGTCTCCCACTTCTCTAATCTGCTAGTACTTTAGTAAAATGTATGTTTACTACTAAACCTTAATAAAAATTGACAAAGTTATCAAACACGTTTTCAATAATATTTAAGAAATTTTATGATTTTATTTATTTAATTAATTTTACACTCAACGTATTTTTGCGATTCGATAGATTCGATTCAGTTAGCGAATTCGTCTTAGTTACGTCTAGTCATGAAGGCATTGCGCTCGTCTTGTGTAACAAATTTTCAAAAAGTACTGCAAAAAATTATTATTATTAATGCCAAATTGATTTGACGAAATCCGCTGGTAGTGGCTGGATGAGTACAGGCGGAGATGGTGTGTGGTGGCAAGCGTTGGAAGAGGCCTATATCCATTATCCAGTAGTGAAAAGACATAGGCTAAAGGTATAATACGGTAAAGGCTAAATGTGTTTCTTTTTAAACAGTTATTACTCCATATCCGTATTCGATTTAATTGCTGGATTCGTCTTGGTTATAACGTTTGTCCAATTGCGGAGGCAGTATTACATCCAATTTGAAATAAGTCTTTTCAATTACAATCTAAGAACCTTCAGAAGTTACTTGTATTTTTGGCTGGTGGTCGAGAATTGAAGTCGGATTCTTTTATTTGATTATTAAAAAAATATATATACTGTGGGTTTTGTAGTTTAATAGTGATAATTTATTAAACTTCAAAGTGCCTAATGTGATAAATAAATGCACAACACTACCTTTTTCACGTGCTTCCAAGGAGTCTTAACTCTTCCGTCCCCACTAAACCTACTATTACTTTATTGAGCGACTCCTAACTTATATCAACGGAACTGGACGGACATTGACGAGTTAAAATTTGATACTGGCACAATGTCTTAATTGTGCTTTTGCCATAAAAGTAAAGAAGAAGTTATTTGACTTTAATTAAGATATGGTTTAAATCCTACTGATATCAGCATTGGTTCAATTAGCGGCTTCGTCTTGGCACCGTCTAGTCGCGAAGGTCGGCGGGTCGCGGAAGACGAGCGATGCGCCGCGTGCAGGCTGACGCAAGCTGTGAGGCAACTGCATTACGTCGGTGTACGTGCCACCGCTCAACACTGCGACCTATTTGAAAGTTGACCGATGCCGGTCATGAAATTTAGATGATCTTCTAACCTACATCCTGCTACTGCAAAAGTCTTTACAATATCAATTAATTTCGGATGTAAACCTCCTCATTTCAGCGTTATCATTTCTTGCCCCTCGGCGAAAGAAAGAATATTGCTGACATCCACTATTTGATGAATATAGCCAAGGTAACAATTGACTGTGGGGAACTGCTAAAATAAACCTACGCGTACACCACTTGTGTACCAATTACTTGTTACTTGAGGCCCTTGTTACGTCATGCACCCCTGGCTAAAACTTAGTATAGGCAAAACGCATTTTTCACGAGAGCGATTAACGCCTTTACAATAATTTACGTGCCGATGTTGATTTGTTCTGCACTCTCACCACTCACCAAGGCGGTAAGACGAGCCCTAGGAAGATGTTTCTTTAATGATGAACTCAACCCACTGATTAATTAACAATTTTTTATTATATTTTGTAAACATTGGCCCGTCTAATACAAAGTCACTAGATGTAGAAATTTTGTGATACTTATGTATGCTACTTGTTTTATTTTCATGTGGCTACGAGTTCGCACTGACAGACATACAAGTAGTTCATTCTTTAAAATCATTATAAAATGTACAAACAAGTGGTATGACTTTGAATATGACTTAACAATTCATTCTTGTTACGTGTTGTTTCTTTGTTACGTATTTCTTCTTCTAAAGTGTGTCTTGTATCCCATTCATGCATAACTTTTAATGTATCATTATTGTGTTAGGTAAACTTATTAAACAATGTTAAGACACTTTCTTAAGTCCTGTGTGGAACGCAAAATCGAGTGACTGATTTACTTAGGATGCATCGTTATCGTAAGAGGTGACTAAGGGATAACAAAGCCGCGACCACAAGCTACTACTACACAAGGAACTACACCACCTCTGAAAGAGTGGACTCGCCAACCCGCTTGGCCAGCGTGGCGTTTAAAGGCCATACACACCTCATACATGAGGGACCCATGCCCAGCAGTAAACGACAAAAGGGCTAGTATTAAAAAGCTAATAAAAATATAAATATTGACAGAAGAATGTTTCAAACTGAGTAAACCAAAAGCACAGTAAGATGTACTAAATAGGTAGGCACAGATATTTTAATATCTCTACCAAAAGTAGTAGTTAACAAAAGATCATTAACTTAGCGATAGTTGCCTTTGTTACCATCGATTTCTAAACGAAATCATCTGACAGGAGACGATCCACTATGTTATTGACAATAATGCCTAGGCCAGAAACTAGATCACGATGATTTACAGCTGACTGCCGATCATTGGGTTATTTTTGATGGCATAACTCAGACATTACTCGTTGCAATACTGTAATAAACATAAGACGGTTGACATTTTACAATTGCACTACACATTACAGTTATGTGGTCATCTACAAGTATTTTAAACGGAGTGTAACAGAATTATGTGGGACGTACCTACTTTTTTTTACAGAAAAAAGGTGACAGACGAGTATACAGTCCACCTGATCGTAAGTGCATACTGTCGCCCAAAGACATCCGCGATACATGCTAACATTAGTCCAAAATGACAAACGTTGGTACGATCCCGGACGCGCTGCCTACCTATGGAGATATAGAAATTTATTGGGAGAAAATGGGGAGAGATAGGATGGGATGTCACTACTTCTCACTCATCACTATGTTTATTTGTAGGTAAATTATTTATACTGTTTGTCGTTTAAGAGTTTATATTTATTTTATATATTTATAATGTAATATGTATATGTATGTGTATGTATACATACACATACACAATATATACACGGTGTTCCATCGGTGGTGGATTAAAGCAAGCGGGCAACTGTGGGACCTCAATACCTATCGATTTAGCCCCCCCCCCCCCCCCCCCTCTGTTCTACGATATTGCTTAGTTTAAGAGACATGGAACTTTTACTAAATGTTTAGTTGAACTAGGGAATACTTCAATATTTTCGTCATATTATCTAAACTATTTGTGTTGAACGCTTCATGTTTTCATAAAACATGCTTCAATGATAGTGATAAGCTTTTTTTATCACAAAATCATTTCTGTAATTGGATTGTAACGGTCTTTAACAAAAATTCGTAATTCAGAGTGTTATCTGAGATCCGATAATTCTCCTAACCTTTGAAAGGTTCTCACTTAGAATAAACAACTAAAAAAATAGTCTCTATCTTAAAAATATCTTTACTTAGTTAAATATTATACCTGCAAATTGTATCGCGACACTCGTAGGAATTCACTTACAAAATGATAAAAAAACAGAAACGGATGAAAGCTATTATAATTTATATCTATAATTTACGTGACTGATTCAAACATAACTAGCCTTTGCCTTTTAACTTTTTTTTAGGAAGGTGATAACTCGACATGTGCAAGCGCACGTGTTACTTTTTAATTTCTAAGAAAATGTTTTTCAAATAATGGATTTAATATTAATTAAATCCATTATTTGAAAAACATTTTTGGTATTCAATTTTGGTATTTAAATTTAATTTATTTATTAATAAATTTATTAATTTATTCGAATTATAATAATTATGTTAATATTGATGGATATTGTATAGTTATATTTGTAACAGAATATTAAATCGATGGTTTATAGCAAGATTCAATACGTGCTGTAAAATATTTTTATTTAAAGCTAAATGCACTTATACCTATGTAGTCTATTATACCTTTCACACACGATCTTCGGCTCTTCTCACCCAGCAGCAAACTTTTTCAAGTCGTCGATCCACCTGACCGGAAAACTTTCAAAGCCCGATGTTTAAATTGTTTTTTTTTTGTTACATAAATTTGCGTGTAATGTCTGGTCAAATTGACCGATTGCCTTGTACATCAATTCATACTTTCATAAATGTCAATATTTAGTTACATTAATTGTTATATTGTTGTTATTGATTTTCACGAATCATTGCAATTTACAACTTAATTATTTGTGAAGAATCATTGTGACATACGTATGAGCGAGAAAGATCATGTTATGATCTATTCACACGCAGAATCGCAGCACAATTGTTGTTTAAAATAATACATATATTGAACTTTTAATTGTTCTCACCATTTACATTAGGTATTGTTTGAATTTGTATCGTCAATAATACACTGACGAAACGTGGACTTCATTAAAAAATTGAAGAGTGATAGAAGAAATTACGCTCTAGGCTTCTTCGCTTGGCAAAAATTGAAACAAAGAAATTTGGCGAAGTAATAAAATGGCCGGCATAGCTCAAAGAATCAGGCTCAAAAGGCAGTAGGCAAGACCGATAACCTATGGGATAGACGAGTCATCAATAGTGACCACATACCGGAAAACATAGCGTGGACTATGGACTACTCTCCAGCCAGTTGGACTGATTACTTAAAGATGGCTGGATAAGAAGATGGAGTATGGCAGCGGGCCAAAAAAACGATATCCAGTAGGAGTGGTGATAAGCAAGCTGACGGTTTGATGTGGTACCTATGTAAGTTTTGATATGGTTTGATTTATATGGTATGTAAGTGGATTATCTGAATTAACTAGAGCAAAATGTTTTAATATTACTATTAGTACGGAGTGGACAATGCATTTGTGTACCTTTGTTATACTAACTTACATTTACAAAATACTAGTGTCTAATCAGTGTTCGTCCATACCTAAATGTTAGACAGCAACCGTTTAGTCTAAGGGCACCGTTCATACATAACGTTAAATTGTACGATGCTGTATTATCGAGTACGAAAGGGGCATTACCTACTATTGAACAAAGTTTAACTCAGTGTCTTCACCCACCTATTGTCATTGACTTGTCTTTAATGTGTACACAAGCTGTCATTCAATCATTTCAGTAATGAGTTGGTTGTGTTACAATGCATAACTAAATGCATGATTCGTTAGTGTAGTTCAGAAATCCCCAATCAAGGCTCTTTATGCTAAGAATAATGAAATATAAAAAAAAAGTGTATTATTATGAGTTCTGTAGTGAATATTCTGTAATAAGCTTGTCTAAAAGGCTTTATAACAATCCTTAGAAAAGATAAAATGAATTATTAAATATTTAGAGAAAGTGTCTTGCGCAGTACAGTTATTTTATGCATTATATAGCTGAATTAAATTAAAACATAATGGTTACATAGTTGCCATAATTAGAATTTCCTAAACAAATAAATGTACTCAATACTCAGATATAATCGTATTGATCAAAAGTTAAGAAGTGTCGACCTCCATGATGACTATTGATGAATCATCCACGTTCTACAGATGTGACTCGAGTTACAAATGTTACGTGATCGTGGGGCGACAAAGCGAATAATACTCTCATAACGACTCACTTGTATTACGTTATGTTATTGTCCGCTATTAATAACAAACGATAAGTAATCACGGCGAGCTCACGCGACAAGAGATGCGTAGTTCATCGACCTGCAACGTATATAAAATACTTCAAGAAACAGTACATCATCTTTGCAGAAACAATCGTAATGCGTAATCACGCACACAGACGCGCTATTTACATGGAGCCACAAAAACTGTAGCGGTTGGACGACTGCAATTTTTCCTACTTCTCGCAACTTACATCATATTCCAGAGACATTAGGAACCGTTCTGTGGCAACACGTTTATTCTTTAGGATCCTATTTTGATTCCTCTATCGCGGTGGAAAGCATTCCGTACGCGTGGCTATGTTTGACGCAATCTTGAAATAATGGCAAATTATAAATTATTGTAATTGTATATAAAATGGCAATTTGTACAAAATTAATTTAGAATTTTGAGGCATGTATAAAATCCTTCAATTCACATTGGGTTCGCGTATTATGACCCAAAACCCCTTGTGATTGCAAGAAGAGGCCTATGGTCCGCAGTGAGACGTAAAAAAATTGGACATCTAGCAAGTATAGTCCGCAGTGTTAATAATAGCGTATTGACAGAAATTTCTACATCTAAGTATTAGAGCGTGCAACCGTAATTAATTTTAAGACTGACGCCAAGTTGCGCTACTATTTTCTTCTTATATTTACCTTACACACCGTTTGTAAATACTCGGCCGGTGACGCGACACGACATCTTGGTGCAGTGCAATTGGAAACCAATGTCGTTGTCAACAAGTTCATTTTACTTAAAGTTATAATAAAATTTCGCTTTATTGGCAAACAAACTCACTCTCTATAATTTTGCATTTTGAAGTTAACATAGCAGTTTTTTGGGAGTTGGGTTTCCGAAAGTATTTACATAGTTTTTATATGATGTGTGGAGATAAATATGTGTACAATAGCAGGCGGTGATAGGTGATACAATAGCAGAAAACACTCAGTCATTTATTAATGGAGGCCTGTGCCCGACAGTGGGACTTTGTAGGCTAAGAACGACATATGAAAGTCCGTCTCTGCAGTTCATCCGCACTTCCTCGACAATGAGTCTCTGCGTACAGTGTGTTCATTAAGACACTTTATACCGCGAACCCGAAAGTTGTGAAATGAACTGCCCCACCTGGGGATTTTCCGGTATGTTGAGGCTGTTCAAGAGAGGTGCGAACAAGATTCTGCAAAGTCGACACACACCCGCATGTCTCCCGGTGTTGTTGTTCCATGGGCGGCTGTCACAGCCTTTAACATCATGTGGCCTACCTGCTCGTCTGCCATCTCTTCTATGAAAAAATAACAATATGCCGTGTTTAAGTCTACAACAGGATGTACAACAGGTATGAAAGTAAATTCTATTTTAATCGCCATTTATACGCGCAGTGATTTCAAATTACAGACAGAATAGGAAAGTGCCGTAGTTTTTCGGGACATCGACTCTTCACAATGAAGCAGTGAAAGTGGACGCAGTCGCTTCGCAATCTTCGCCTACATTGCGTTTTTGCGTCACATTTTTCGCGAAGAAGTTTATTTGTATAGGGGCGGAGAATTAATATGCCTGACATAATAAGAATTAAGATGCTTATGAAAGCAGCGCTAATAGACAAATGAGTTCCGTCATTACTCATTAAGATTTCCATCTTAATGTCACTAATGAAATAATAAATTAAACTAATATTATGAGGAAATCATCAGTTATTTTATTAGATGTGTTTAGGTATCGGTTTGGGTTTAGAGGTTTTCGCTGTATGGTGAAACCTTTAAATAGTCCTAGCTCTTTATGTTTGTTAATAAATAAATGTTTAAACTGTTAGTTTGACTGTTGGTTGGTTGGTTGGTCGAACGCCGAGAATTGGCAAACTATTTATCTAACTGCCCAATCAATTATTTTACCGCCTAAATAATTATTATCTAGTGTAACTGCCCGAATGTTTAAAAAACCGCTTAAATAATTATTTACCTCTAAGAATATTTTTTTTTTAATAAATATCTATTTCCTAATACGTCCCAATAAATTTTCCGACAAAAATCAAAACTGTATATTGACAATTGTTGTACAGGATCCTAGATCTGACAGTATATAATTATTATTCATTGTAATAAGAAACAGTAAAATAACCACTTTTGTGTTTGTTATACAATTTCGTCTTTCACCGTAACACGAAGTTTACTAATATTCTAAATGTTATGTTCAACATACGTTTATTATGTTCAACCATTCATTATTTCAATAATAAAAGTATGAAATGTTTATAGACCGATATCGTATCAACATAAGATTTTATGTTGATACGATATGGGCCTATAAAGATCATTGTAAGCCATAGGCTTCCACGACATATATATGGGCCGAAATCCACCACTCAGGCTCGTTGTGAGTTGTTGAATATTAGATATACATTAGATTTCATCACGACGTTTTCCTTCATCGCTGAGCTAGTGATAATTGACAAATGCGTACTAAACTATAAATTCAATGATACGGATCTGGATTGTATTGACGAATTAATCCCGAGTAGCTACCCCCAGCTAGACAATCACCGCTATCTTATACGACTGTTTCTAGACAAGGTCATAAGTATTACGAATCCTAATCCACTAAGACTAGTGGATTACCGTCGCCGGTCCGCCACTGATTTAATACAAAAAAACATTGCTGGGTGATTCTTTAAAGATGTTCATAAATCAAACTTTGTTTATTCCTGTTAAAAGAATCTTAGATCGCGAATCACGGTAAGGAATATGGGTATAATCTAACTACATACATAAAGCAACCTTCAGATTGACGCATCTGTGTGGCGGGACGCCACATATGCCACATATATGGCGGGACGCCGTTAGCATATGACGCGATTTCCCGCTATACTTAAACACTCTGAATACGTAAAGCCTTAAAACGCGATGCTGGCCAATCGCGCTGGCGAGTCCACTCTTTTAGACGTCGCGTCATGGAATTCCTCAGGGCTTGTGGTAGAACAGCTTTGTTATCCCTTAGTCGCCTTTCGTGACGCCCACGCTGAGAGAGGGAATGAGACTTACAATGAGGGGCTGAGACTTTACAATACTAAAGTCGATTACACGGGGGACTGACTAAGTAATTTAAAAGTAACAAACACTGCTACAAGATAATAACTAACAACTTTTTGATAATATAATTCGTACAACTTCACTTAACTTAGATGACGGATTTCTTGATAGTTCTAAAGAATCACCTGTTAAAAGAATCTTAGATCGCGAATCCCGACTCGCAGAAAGGTACATCACTAATTTCGAAACACGCTAATCAATTAGATATAAATCGTTTCGCGCTGGTGAATACGATCCACTGATATTTCGCCTAATTTGTTACAAAACTTCACACAGGGCGGGAATTATGAAATGATCACCGGAAGTGGTCTTGTGGTGTCATCACCACGGAGAGCCGTGGTGTTTTCGCAAACAGAGCAACTCTCTGTGTTTGAATTGCTATCGAGCTACACGTTCTTTGTAAACGTAACATTTAAAAGTAAACTATTGATATTTGCGACACATCTAAAGGAAACAGGGGGTGGGGTTACTTTTTTGTCACTTGACAAATTTCGATTAAATTCGACATAGCGATTAAAAAATATATTTGTATCTATTTTTTTTCTTCCTACAATAAACACAACAGCACACACAAATAATAAGAAAGAATAATAATAACGAGAGGCACCGGCCGCCCGATGCGGCAACGGAAAGTGGTGAATGTAGCTTGAAAGATAAGATAAATCTATTACGTTTCCATGTTTTTATGGATAAATGATAAATACAACATTAGACAATCTGATTTTTAGACCACTTTTGTTTCTAACCATCACCTACGTGCCCATTTATTAATTTTTAAGATAGAGTTACATATTGGTGTCTAGATTTTTAATCTTTTATTTAGAAAAACTAATTTTCTGTTTAACTAACTTTTTTGCTTAATGATTTGGCGTACTGAACGTATTGAGGTAACAGTCAGCTGATGAGGTTGTCTAGTCCTCGAGTAGACGCTTGTAATACCGGGAAATGCAGTATAGGATGTCCCTCGACCCGGTGGGCTGGTGATTTAAAAAAATTCGCCAATATAGAGTTTTATAAATTAAAATCTTGGCGTATCAGTCTATATCCGGCAATAAAAATATTCAAGCAAATGGTGCCCCAATCAATGGTGTGGGTGAAAACGGAGATCATATGCTTGATAGAGAATCATCCATTTTTTTATTTGACACTTAGAAATATTGTTTGACTAGTAACGCGCTTCAAGAAAGGAGAAAAAAAATAAAATCAACAGAAAACCAAGTGTTTCCTGTCCTAAAGACCTACAAAGAGTCTACGAATATTTATTCGGAATTGAAGTGAGTTTTTAAACGAATCATTGTAATTGTAAACGAACTTTATCACCAAACACAAGATTACATTTTAACCGTAAATGGCAGGTTTTTAATATCAGTTATTACAAACCACTTATTTTTTGTTTCTGCAGTCTACTTAGCTCTAATGGAATCTCAACTATGTTAACAGCAAGTTATTATTTATTAATTTCAAATAACTCAGTGTGAAACGCTAAGCCAGTTTCTCTTAGATAGTTTCTCCAGTTTATCGAAGGAAAAATGTAAAAGACTAATTTCTTGCCTTTAGGTTGAAAATTAAAAACAGTTACGAATATTTTGTTGCCAAGCCACGCAAAATAATATAATCTGCACTTAAATCGAGCCCACATACTCGTAATGTAGAACGTAGTCAAGAAAATAAAAACATTTAGAATGGCTACAAGAATAACAGTGAATAACACCACACAATCAATCTGTCTCCTAAAACTAGATACAACATATTCCGCTCTTTTCATCCAGCTATTAAAGGTATACTTCTATGGGTTGTCGCTCCATTTTCTTGTAAGAGTAATTACTAAACACATAAATATCAAAGTAGAATTAAATAGATTGTTAAGAGCAGGGAAAATGTTACCCGGTGACGGGATCTATAGTTGGACATATTCGAATAACAGACCTGTCACCTTCGTTTGGCTCTTCTTAAAGAGTCATCACCGGCACCTTTCTTGCACCTGCACAGGCACTCATTGCTTACCGGTACGAGAACTGACAATTTTCTACGGCTTCCAATCCCTTCCAATCACACAACCTATTGTTTCGACAAATCCACAAACCGTGCCAATTTGTTACAAAAGCGTCCTAATGACGTGCGCCGTCATGATCTGAGCATCTTGTTGCACAATTCCGATTGTACCAATGTCCAAGTGACAAGTTATACCTATCACTGTACTCACGATCTCCGTCCGATACTTAACTTTCTACAATTAGAACCAGTGACATTTATTTATTGTCCAACAGATGGCCTTCTTGACAAAGTCCTAGACCGTAGAAGCAAATTATGGTAACTGATAAAATCTATTATTACCGTTGTTATTATTTGTTTATGAGAATGTGAACAGTAAACGCGTGCCAATTGCCTGTTGCGGATTATTGGAATGACTTATCGAATAGCATTAAATGCAGATGTTAAAAACAAGATACTTGATAACATTCCACGTGATACCAGACGTTAGTAGGTAACGTCAATGCCGATGAATTTATGTACCTACCCGGAACAAAGAATATGAACTATTCATACCACAATCTTATTAGAAAACTTTAAGGCGATTCTGAAAAATGTGAATCATAGAAGCTTTTCAAAATTCAAAATCTGTATTGACGTGGTTTCACTAGGTAAAGCACCAACAGAGTCACCAATTTGAATCGAAGATAGATATCCATAGACAAAGACCGCTCCAAGGATAATTTTAGTAAAACTGCAGACTTATTCCTGACTTAGGATACAAACTGGATATATAATTTTAATTTACATGAGATAGTAACAAAGATCAAGCTTGACACACAGCTAGCACCTTTGACCTTGCACGTACCACTTTCAAAACCCCGCATTCCTGCACTAACTCCTCACAGCAACACTACTCGCGCTATTGTTCCTCAATTTACACGTTGGAATTCTCAACATGTCGATTATCCATTCTACATACCTACTGTTAGCTACAGAATTCTTAAAGTAGTTGAAAACTATTCAGTTCTTGACGACTTTCCATATTTTTTTGTTTTATAGGTATGAGGATATACGGATAATATGGTGGCAATTGCCTACTGCCATCCACGGACGCCAGTTGATCAAGAAGACGCGGGTGCGCTGACAGTCTTGTAAAGTCCTATTCATAGCTTTCTTGAAGAATCCCAGATCATAGCGTAGGCTCTTATAAGTACTAAAAGGAACGGTTTTTGAAATATTTTGCAAGATAAAGAAAGCAACAACGAGAGAGATTAATTTTCACTTCTATACCTACAACTATATCGACAACTTAGTAGCTATCTTTGAGTTTAATCCGATACAAGATTATTAATCGGAGTTATCAACTATGCCACAAGCATGAAGCACTACCTCTCAAGAGGAGAGTGCATGCTGCATTCTCACAGCCGTTGAGTGCACTCGACTAGCCATGTTACCCCTCTCTCACAGAAGACTACTGCATTTCCTACTTTATCGTATTTCCCCAATGTACTTACGTGTTTCGGTACTGTATAAGATATTCCAGAGCCCATTCCCATCCAATCCTATTCCTCCCCATTTTCCCAACCCTTTCTACCAATCCATTCCTTAATCTGCAAACGTAGGCAGCGCATCCGGGGACGTGCCAACATTTGTCATTCTCTACTGATGTTGACATGTATCGCGGATGTCTATGGACGACAGTATTCCACTTACCATCAGGTGGATTAACTGTATGCTCGCCTGGCGTCTTTTTCTATAAAAAAAGTAAAGGTTTTTTTTTGTTTGGGAATAATTCCGAGTAATTACTTTTGTTTCATTTGCCAGAACGTTACAGTTTATAGAAAGAGGTACATACTAAAATATTTACATGTAAAATTCTAATAAATATCATTCAAAATCTTTCAGGTTTCTTCCATTATTTCTCGCTTATTGGCCGTGGTTGTTCAGGTTTTACACGCACATTAGTTGTACGCTTAAAGTAGTTTGCAAATACAGTTATATATAATGTTAAAAATGAACAATCGGTTCTCCCGGTACAAAATAGTAAATAAGTGCCAGACAACTTTGACCCTTTTTGATCATTTGCCAAGACTTAAGACACAAATTAGATTATAGTTACTTTCTTCTGGCTAAAATTGAATTACGAGCGCTCTCCCCCCACGATAAATTTAAGACCTCTTTTAAGTTTAGTGACTTCTGTTTGTACCTGTACATATTAGCTCACGATTTCGCCGTCTACGATCGTATCCTAGGATCTTTTAAAGTTTTTAGTGAAATATTCTTCATGGAAATATCACGACAATAGTCGTTGACCGCGATAATTTTATATATTACAATAATTTACAATTTGTTTCAAGTTTTATTGTTATGTTACTAAATCCACGACTTATTTTTCTCTTCAGAACGTACAGAACACAGCGAATAGCAATGTAAAGTAACGTTGGATCGATCATACGAAGACCAAATACATAGCTGCGCAAACTACGCAGCCCGCTATTAATTATAATTATTGTTGATTGTGCACTGGTCTTAGTGCATCTGTAAAGCCCCCTTTACACTCATATGTTGGAAACCGCACAAATTTACAATCGTATTGCATAAAATTACAATATACTTGTATTATATTAAGGCTATAAATCGATAAGTAGAGGTAGCGCTACTAAATGTATAATGTGTCCCTCCACATAAGGATCTAATTACCTTTCAATTCCTCGTCAGTTGTATTGTCATATTTCAAAAAAATCATAACACTATATATGGGCAGCAATGTACGCAAAACTTAAATGTTTAACCAATTGTAATTAACAGCCGTCGTGACAGTAAGTTTCCGCCTCCAAGTTAAGTAAGAAGTAAAAATTCAGTGGCTGACAGAAGCTCGAACACATCGTGACTGCATGACGAAAATGATGTAGACGCAGAAATACAAAAAAATGGACTCATTTTAAGAAAATAATAATAAACATTATTGGTTTATTTTACAAAGCTTCCCCAAGCACTCGGTCTTTATAATTAATTATTATTTATTTATTTATTCAACACTTTATTGCACAAAGTACAATGGGTGCACTTAATGTTACATAGCATTGTCTTCCAGCCAACCTTCGGGAGAGGAAAGATAAATAACGGCGGTGCTATCAAGGAAGGAGAAAAGCAATAGGAAAATAAAAAACAAAAAATAAAAAGAAATGAAAAGAATAACGGAAATAATAATGGAAAAATGCATATAATGGAACAATAATGGAAATACTAATAGAAATGGAAAAACAATGCATTTAAATTGTATTTTAACTAGCATATGGAATCTATAATGATGTTGTAATTATTTTACTATTTACATGTACTGTTTTTACGACAATTTTATATCGTGATAAAAATAGTTTATCAAAAAAGTGTAAATTGGTAATCAGTAGTGGCTGAGAAGAGGGGAAGATTGCAAGCGGATCGACTATATTTTTTAGGCTAGTGAAACCACAATACGTACTTAATATTTTCTTAGGTTTTCGCGATTACTATACATAGCAATTAAAGAACTTTGAACGATTTAAATCGCATATATTTAACATTATTTATATCTCGACGTTTAGAACATTTTGCAGTGGACGTGGTCACGGGGTGACTAATTGATTTTATTTGTCACTTGAGTTATTCAGAAATTATTTGAACTACCGTCTGAATTTTTTTTTAATCATAACATTCCCTATGCACGCAGTATTCGCTCACGGTGTCCAGAGGTCTTGCAGTATTGCGTTGGCCTTGGGATTTAATTAATTTAATGTCTGGATCCCAAGCCGGTGGTACTTGCCAACCATCTTCTCTATTGAAATTTGGGTGTATCTTGATTTCAATAGCCTCGCGTAACATTCTTGGCATAAACCGGGTCTCTCTAGCGAGGATTTGTGGATTATCGAATGGGTTCCAGTCATTAAATTAATTAAATCCCAAGGCCAACGCAATACTGCAAGACCTCTGGACACCGTGAGCGAATACTGCGTGCATAGGGAATGTTATGATTAAAAAAAATTTCAGACGATAGTTCAAACGATAGTTCAAATAATTTCTTAATAACTCAAGTGACAAATAAAATCAATTAGTCACCCCGTGACCACGTCCACTGCAAAGTGTTCGAAACGTTGGGATATAAATAATGTTAAATATATGCGATTTAAACCGTTCAAAGTTGTTTAATTGCCACAATACGTACTGTTACACCCTATATTTATGCTCAGTAAACTGGCCTGAATATGTTTTACGCGTTAGGATGTATGCGTTGGAGTAATTTTATTATTACATAAAACCTCACGCATTCTTTTTTCGCGACTAGTTAGTTACCCTCTTGACTAGCCCAATTGCTACGGACCCGATTTCTGCCTTTCCAGCTGGCTTCCAACAAAGAAACTGGTCTGGATCGGTACCTAAACTCCGAATCGATCTTCCAGGCAATCACTAGGCCCAATTCAAAGTCGCGCCATTTCGTTATATAAATTCCTCATCAGTAAGTAGGGAAACGGGATAACTGTGAGGAATAATATTAGAAAGCGAAATAGAGCAAGTTTAGTGGCCAAGAATATATTTTGTTTCAATGAATTAATGAGAGGTTTATTTGTTATAAAGTGACACACACAATTTTTAAACATTTGGTTTGCAGTAACAAAACAGAATTAATGCGCCGAGGTACTGAAATGTTCATGCGCTAACAAAGAGTAACAAAATGATAAGTAAAGTATGAAATTATGTGAGTCGCAATAACAAAATGGAAACCTATAGTCTGGTTATTATGGCGTGAGATCTAACAGATTGGGGTGTTGTGTATTTCACGTAAAACATTCATCATAGAACGCATTCTTCGAAAATTTAAAAAAATATCGTTATAATAATCATCATTTGATTATAATAATCAAATGTCAAGTGATTTCCACTTGATTCCACTTACCATCAGGTAGAAATCCGATTAGAAAGTTGATAGCCTATTCTAGATTTAAATTCATGACGTTGTGGATTTGAACACCGGTCTTCTTCTTCTTAAGAACACACACTTCGGTAAGACATTGGCATTGTTTACACTTGTGGCTTGTTAAATCTATTTTAGTAAAATGAAGTAAATCCGTTTTAAAATACAGTAAATTTGCGTTCAAAGTGAAGTTACACTAATAAAACAAGAGCAGTGCTGTTATCCTGGACAATAACCGAAAATTTACTTGGAAAATCTATTAAGTTAAGTCGTTATATTTTTATACCCACTTTTTGCTAGATTGAAAATCTCTCAGAAGTACCCTAACTTTGGTGATTATCTTACTGTCAAATTCAACTGACAGCATCAGTTTTAACAACTTGTCACTTATAGAGTTGCCACCATTAAACGATCTCCCCCGTTTCCGGGACTTAATCAAGATGAGTGTTTGTAGAAAATGTAGCAAGCAAATAAAGGCCAGCGATATTAAAGCTTGTTCTAAATGTAACGCTGCTTTCCACTACCAGTGTTTGGGAGTATTGGCTGACAACTTCACCAAAGAATCTAAGTCGTATAAAGCTACATGGAAGTGTATTGAGTGCAAGTCAGGAGACAAACGTGTCGACACTCCGTCCCAATCTCTCAAGTCGCCCCTGCATAGTTCTGACTCGTCACCTGTAAACAACACTGAAGATTTTAAGCAGTATTTAGACCATAAACTTCAAGAATCTCTCACTCAGCTTCACAGGGATATTATGAGAGACTTCACACTGGACAGCTCTGATACTCGCACCAAGATACATGAGCTCACTGAAAGCATTAACTATATTTCGGCAAGGTGCGATCAACTGAAGGAAGCACTTGAAATTAAAAACAAGGCCATAAGTGAACTGCAAGAGGACAACAGCGCGTTGCGCGGTCAGGTGGGTGACTTGCGCTCTCAAGTGGTTGAACTCTAGGGTAAACCAGTTCGAGCAACAATCGCGCGACTGTAACTTGGAGATACAGTGCGTGCCGGAACACACGTCAGAAAATATCAAGACAGTCGTTAAACAACTTGCCACTACTGTCGGCTGCGACCTCAAAGAGCACGAACTGCTAAATTACCACCGCGTGGCAAAATTAAACAAAGAGTCCAATAGGCCACGGTCAATAGTGGTTAAACTCTCGAGCCCATTCGTGAGAGACTCCTTGATTGCAGCAGTAAAAATTCATAACCGGATTCACCCGAGCGACAAATTGAACTCTTCTCACCTGGGCATTGCAGACAGGGACAGGAAACCAATTTACGTTTGTGAACACCTTACTCCAGCTAACAAAAAATTGCACGCTGCCGCCAGAAAAGTGGCCAAGGATAAGAAGTTCGATTTTGTGTGGGTGCGCAACGGCAGAATATTTATGCGCAAAGACGTTAGCTCGAAGAGCTTCTTTATTAAAGACTTGGAGTTTCTAAGTTCTCTTTGAGCTACGGTTCTCCTTATGAATATTCGTTCTACTTCCAACTTCAAAATAGTGTATCAAAATGTTAGAGGCCTTAGAACAAAAACCGACGAGTTGTTGACCAATGCATTGAAACTTGAGGTTGACGTCATTTTACTTACGGAGACTTGGCTTAATGACTCCGTGTATGACCACGAAATTCTTGACAGTAGATACGCAGTATTTAGGCGTGACCGCGCTTCTGCTGTTAGTGTTAAACAAGACGGTGGGGGAGTTCTGATTGCTGTCTTGAAAAAACATGAACCAATTCGCAAGCTTAAATGGGAATCAGTGGATGAAGATCTTTGGGTCGTCGTCAAAATTAGACAGGGTAATATTTCAAAACATCTATGCATTTGTACACTTTATAATCCACCACCCACTACCTTCGATCGCCTTGACCGCATCACGTCTAGTGTTGCTCTGGTTGTCCAGCATAAACTGCCTCAAAACTCATTATTACTGCTGGCCGGGGATTTTAATCTGCCTCACCTTCAATGGCAGAATAATATTTATACTAATTCGTTTCTCCCGCTTTCTGCGAATGCCGAAGTAGAAAACGTTTTCGTCGATATGCTCTCTTTCAACAACCTTCATCAAATCAACTCGGTTTCTAATATAAATGGACGTATGCTAGACTTAATAGTAACTAACGATACGAACTTCTTCTCTGTGGATTTATTTGCTCCGCCGTTTGTGAAGCAAGATACTCACCACCCTGCACTTGTGATCAAAATAAAGATTGATCCGCTCAGGAGAATTAAATATCTGAGATCTCCCATTTTAAATTACTCTAGGGCTGATTATATTGGGATTAATGACGATTTGGACAAAATTAACTGGAGTGATCACTTAGGGCCTGCCTGCACAGTGGACGAATCTGTTGACATTTTTTATCAACTCATTGTTCCCATAATCCACAGTCACACTCCATCTACCATAAAGATTGACAATAGGTATCCCTGCTGGTTTAGCCGTTCTTTGGTGCGAACACTTAGAGAGAAAGCCAAATTCCACAGAAGATTCAAACTATATGGTAATCCCCGAGATCATTTAACTTTCAGAATGTTGCGAAGTCGCTGTGACACCATGATCAAGGAATGTTCGTCTAGATATAAATCCGACGCTAAAACCCAAATCAAAAAGAACCCAAAGTACTTCTGGACATTTATTAAATCGTTCAGATCTAACAGTAATGAAATACCTGATGAAATGTACCTTGGTAGTCGAAATGTTGAGGGTGGACAGCAGATCAGCAATATTTTCTCCGAGTATTTTGACTCCATCTACAACAGTTCTACGCCATCAGTTCTGCTGACGGATAATTCAAGGACCTGTCACACTTCCAGCTCATTCGCTTTAACAAGATCCGATATTTTGAAAGCCCTACAGTTCATCAACACTAACAAAGGGCCTGGGCCAGATGCAATATCACCTATTTTCCTCAAGCACTGTGCCTCTCAGTTGGTCGAACCCTTGCACATTATATTTAATAAATCATTAACATGTGGCATCTTTCCTACCAAATGGAAAACTGCGCATATTATTCCTATACATAAGAAGGGTGATCATGCCGATATAGCTAACTACCGACCGATCTCAATCTTATCTTCCATTGGTAAGCTTTTTGAAGGCATGGTTAAAAAAATATTATACTTCCGCCTGAAGCCCACACTTAGCAGGCATCAACATGGATTCCTGGCGGGTAGATCTACGGCGTCAAATCTCGTTGGTTACGTTAACGAGATAATTGAGGCATTCGAAGACAACAATGAAGTTCATGCAATATATACAGACTTTTCTAAGGCTTTTGACGTGGTAGACCATGCTATACTCATTCGCAAGCTGGGACACGCTGGTATATGCGGGTCTCTCTTAAGATGGTGTGAGTCTTATCTTCTTAATCGTTCCCAGCTAGTTATTGTGCGTGGTTTCAAATCCCCGGCCAGGATGGTTCCTTCAGGAGTACCTCAAGGTTCCCATCTTGGACCCTTATTTTTTCTGTTATTCATAAATGACCTCTGCTCTGCATTAGCATCCAGGTTCAAAATGTTTGCCGACGATTTAAAGATCTATAGAGTTATTCAGTCTAACGAGGATGTTAAAAATTTACAAAAAGATCTCAGTGCTGTCAACATATGGTGCATTCAAAACAAAATGATTCTTAATGAGACCAAATGTTACCATATTAAATTTACCCGAAAATTATTCACGCAACATAATGCAACATATTCCATAGATAATAGTGCGGTTAAAGAAGTCTCAAGCATTCGTGACTTGGGGGTTGTTTTAGATCGGAGGTTAGACTTTAGAGAACATATAAACCATATGTCAAATAAAGGAGCTAGATTGGCTGGCTTTGTAATTAGACAAACTAAAACTTTTAAAGATCCTGAAATACCAATTATACTCTTTAATTGTTATGTCCGAACACTGTTGGAATATTGCAGCCAGGTTTGGAGCCCGTCTCATGCGGTTCACGTCACTAGAATTGAGAGGCTCCAAAAACTCTTTTTACATCACCTCACTTACTCCAACAATCGCTGCTGCAGTCTCAAATCATATGAATCTAGACTCAAGCACTATGGGATGATCCCCCTTGACCGCAGACGTAAGATTGCTGATCTTGTTTTCCTCCATAAAATTATTAATGGTATAGTGGATGGCCCTGACCTACTTGAAAACCTAAAGTTTTCCGTCCCACGAATCAGTAGCCGTTTAATTAATCGCAAAACGCTAGTTGTGCCTTTTTGCCGAACTAACTACGGTCAACACTCACCGTTGAACCGAATGTGTTCCTTTTATAACGACATCTGTCTTGAGATCGATATTTTCAATGCATCGGTTAACAGTTTCAAACGATTTTTATATTCTAAATTGTAATCATATTTTATCTTTCCTGCTTCCTTTTTTTTTCCTTATTATTATTTGTTAAAATTTTATTTCTACTGTTATTAAGTGTAAACTATTTTTATGCAAGTTGTGTTCGCATTTAGAAGGCCGTTCAGCCTATCATGATATTATGTTTTGTTGCTGTTATGTTTTATGCTGCTACGTCCAGTTTGTGAACCGTAAATAAAAAAAAAAAAAAAAAAAAAAAAAAAAAGTGTTTATTGTTCCTTTAATCTATATCCTTTCAACGTAATTTTATAACATAAATAAATTCATTTTCCTCCATTGATATGTAAATTCACATTACCGTGTAACGGAATGTCGCTAGTGCTTACAACCGATTTTTGTTTCGATTGTTGATGATCGATTATTTAAAGTAATATAATTAATATTACATATAGTATTAATTATATAATTGTATTAAAATATTGCATTTAAATTAAAAACGTCTGGTTTTTATCTCGATGCTTTGATCCTGTTTATTTATTATATTTATATAATCATGCAAATCATTATACACATTTATATTTCCTGGCTTCTAACTTTCTAGTTTTAGTTTATATTTGGGTTGTATTTTAAACTGAATAGAAAAGACAGTCGATTAGAAACTTCCTTATCGAGGATCGATTAACCTTTTATTTCATAGTTTATATCAATAATTTTGAAAAACCGATTGTCTAGGCTATCCGTTAACAAGGTCTCATCACTGTGGTTTTTTCAACTGTCTGCTGTCAGAGCTCATGCTATAATAACCGGAGTATAGCTCAGCATATTGTTGCTACCCGTGAGACAGACCGCAACGCTGATAACATTCTGCATTCTTCTGGGGCCACCCGTAGCGTTTTTATGACACAAGTGCGGCTTTTTTTTTCGGAATGACTAAATTCTTGTGGTCCTAATGGCCTCTCAAGAGCCAAGAGCCTAAACCACATGTGTGGTTTAGGGCGAGCTCAGAAGGTGCTCAGCCAGGAGCAAAAAGTATGTGCATCAACGAGCCTAAGGACCCCCCCGCCGATAGATCGGAGGAAGGAACGGACCTCGGCACAGGGCGTTCCTTTGGGAGAGTACCGCGGATAGCGAGTCGGTGAGAAACGCCCAGGCACGTGCCGATACCTTATAAAAGTGTTGACTGAAGGCGGCGGGTGTCCGCCGGCGGGGACGATGTATATGGGTAGTCTGTGAGTGTAGGGTAAGAACCGCATTGGCAGCAGTAATTGGGTCGTCGAGGTCGTCTAAGACGTGCCGAGGACGACGACGACGACGGCAACGGGGAGGGTCATTCCTATCGGGGACATAGGTTAGGCTGTCAACTACTAGGGGATTGGGATTGTACGGGACTCTGTCATTATAACGTCGGGCGGAGTTTTTCACGTATTTGATGATGGAGGGAAGTTCCATGTCCTTGTGGAGGTCGACATTGCGAGAGTACCATAGGGCAGTTATGACCTTACGCACGAATCTATTCTAGAGGGTTTGGAGTATTTTAGTGTTGGAGGGGTAGCTATACGAGTACCATATCATACCATAGTTGATCTAGCACCATTATCTTTCTCTGTTCTACATTTAGAAAAGTAAACACTTCACTATAATTACTTCTCTTAAAAACTCCGATCATAATAAAACGCACAACTTGTAAATTACGTTACGGATACGAAAATTAGATTTTTTACAATAAAAAGACTGCACGTTGACTCTTTCGCAAATCGACCGGCCCAAACACAATTAACCTACTACTTCCATTTCAGAATGCTTATGTTTCGAAATAACATTAATAAGGTAATAATAATTATGGCTACGTGGGCCTAATTGGTTATTTAAAGTCATTATACTACTGGAAATATGTTATTATGCTGCAGTGTGGCTGGTTGAAAAATTCGGTCACTTTTTCTGTTGAGCATGTCAATGGCCGGTAGCTTAGATATATTCTATATCGTATTGTATATTTATGAGTTTTTATTTCCATTTTAGAATGTACTCCTTGCAAAATCTTGTATTCCTTGTTATTATAGTAAGAAGTTTGATGAATGCACTTTTATCAATAGCAGAATCATTATTTTGTAGACTATCACTAATTCTTGCAAGTTTAATATTACAAAAGTTCATAAAAAAATTAAAGTAACTACTGTATAATAACCGAATGTTTCTACCATCAGTTTGCTTGTTATCGCAGCAAACAAACAAACATCCCATATTATTATAACCATTTGGCGAAGAAGTTTCTCGATTCTTTGTCAAAGAAGTTTATTTTTATTTATTTATTTATTTACAATATCATTAATGATTCCATATGCTAATTAAAACACAATAAATCAATTATTAGGAGAGGAGGTAGTTACGTCACCCAAGCCCTTCCTGTTGATCGCTAAGTCAGCAGAACCGGGTGGTCGGCCGAACCCATAGTTCTAGGAACCTAGCGCTTAGTTAGCATTTAGGATGTAGCCATAAGAGATTACTTTATAAGTTAGATTTAATTAAATAGGTAGTTGAATACTGGCATCAAGCTATGTCACTTGTCTTCAATCTCATTAGTTTTAATATATTAATTTTTAGTTTTTAAAAAGCATTTTTCTTGCTCCCGAAACTTGACTAGGTTGTTTACTTAATATCAATATTTTTTGTCAACAAAAACTATATCACACAAAAGCAGTAATCAAAACAAAAATACAATACATTAATTCCATTAATTCATTCTCCAGTCGCCAGTGGATTACTTCAAAAAACTTATTAACTGAAGTACTCATTAATTCCTTCGTTTATTATGTTTTGCCTAATAAGGTTCGAATATTATGCCGTTTCTGTATACCCATTATCTTTGTAATTCTGCAGTTTTTCATCAGTACCAACTTGACAACTCAATTTTTTTTTCTTTTCTTATATGGCAATAACGCAATTAACACATTGTGCCAGTGTCAAGCTTTCTTTGTAATTAACAAAATTACAATTAAAATATATCTCGTCTATGTCCAGTCCAGTGTAAAAAAGTTAGCGAGTCACTCAGTAAAATGATTATAGGTTTACTGAGGACCGAAGAGTTGGGCTCCTTGTAAGCACACGAAAAACGCAATCTTATGTTTTTATTTGATTATAACAAATATTACGCACATAAAACACTTCGAAGTCTAATAATTTATTGCTATTAAACCCCAAAACCAACAATACACATTTTTTTATAATAATCAAACAAAAACTAAACTTCATGCTTCGAGTTCCCGCCAAGTCTGACATCTCAATTATAACTTTATAACACACACTTATACACATTGTGCTCACGTAATACTATTTAATATAAGCATTTTAATTTTAACGTACGCAAGCCATAAGTGTAACTAAATTAAATGATTTTAAGCGAAAATGATCACTTTCTACGCGAATTACGAATCATTGAAGCGGGTGAGTTTAACTAACTTCTAGTAACTTGCATCACCATATATGAAGCGAACAGTAAACTTATGTCCTATTTTGTTTATAATAAGGGGCCGGGTGATGGTGAGTGGTATGTATTGCTTGCTCACCTTTCCCATCCCTTTCCCATCTATAGAATTGTTCGTATGTCATTTTCTTGGTAATATGAGAATGTATTGCAAATGTCAATTGACGACTTTACCTGCGTAACAAGCGGAGAATTGTTCACTCATCTGCTAATTTCTATGCACAGTATAATAATCAACAAAAACTATTTACTTATTAAAAAAAAATTATGTCGTAAATTTTGCACAAAATTGTAGCTAAATATAACTTCCATTTTAACGAGATATTAAATTGATACTCGTATGTAAGAAAACACAAAATTCTAATCGTGATTTTTTGTGTAACTGTGAGGAAATAGATGGAATTCGTGGATTTTGTAACAAAGTTCACATCCTTCCGAAATGCAGATTGATATTTACTTAATATAAATATCAGCCTATAACGTTCCACTGCTGGGCACAACCCTCCTCTAGAGGAACACTAAGGAGTTTAGGGCCAAATGTCATCAAGTGGGCCGGCCCAGTGCGGATTGATGGATACAGGATACACATACTCCAGATTGTTTTTTTAAGATAATTACTGCGATTTAATTCACCTGCGATCGCAATCATGCATTAAAATTTCAAAACCACCAGTATCAACGTGTATAGCGATAGGCATGTAATTAGACGTGCAGCTGTGTGCGTTAACTGCATTTCGAATGATTACGTGCAGACGGTCTTCTGCTTGCTTTCTGTATCGAGTTTGCGTGTATCGAAACCGAAACTGGTGGTTGCCACCTCGTAACACATTTATACAACACCATTAATGTTTTTATCAGCATTTTACTTGAATTGCTTTCCGCGCGGAATCGTTTCATTTTCCTAACAATACATGCGATGGCGTAATTTTCTATCCCATCGAACCATAAACATCACAATATTTTTTAAACATTAGTATAACGGTCAGTTATTGATAATTGCTAGTGTAATTGCCAATTACCATTTTATTGTCATTAAAATGGTGATAGCTTTGGCAAAACAGAGGCCTGGCATACCTTGCAGACAATTTGTATCTACCAATTTCACTGTGCGCTTCTACAACACACAATCTACTTTGTCCCTTCTGTTCTTCGATATACTCGACATTATATTCCAATAACTTCAAACTGCCATAGTAGTGACCTCGATTTTTTTTTCTTTTATAAATAACCAAATTAATTCTCTATTCCAGATATAACCTTTGCAAACCAGCTATCCAATATTTTCTTTTTCTCTAAAAATCTGAGGTTTAAAAGATAAAATTGCATAGGTACCTAGTAATCTTATATTCACAGAAATTAGACCCGAGATTTAGACCACATAAGAGCAAAGACACAATGTTGTAGATATCATATAACCTTAAATGGTAAAAAAGATCAGTAGGTTATCTTTATACTAGTAGGCTCACAACCTACGCAGCCCGCCGTGTCATGTCCATTCCGTCGATTATGTGTTTTGTATGTACGAAAGCTACGCACATAAGCAATCTGTGACTAGTGAATTTTTATGAAGATAACTTACTTGCATTTTTACTATGATTCTTATATCTTGCAGATAGAAAGTTTAAATTCATTTAATTTAAAACGAAACTCTTATAGAGATTTTATCTGAACAATACTCATAAAATTACGTCAATTTAACAAGAAATTTTAATATGGAGTCAGTGTCTTTAATATGCGAACATTCGTAATAAATTTAACGAAGCGAATTAAATACGTACGCATTATATAAAACTTTTTAACTTTTTACACACATTAGAATAATTTATGTTAATACGGTACAGTCTACATATATTTTTCTCAAATATATATTTTTTGGGTAAAAGGATTCGCTACAATATTCTACTCACTCATAAATCCCCTTTACAATAAAAAGCTACGCTGGTCGATGAAAGTAAAGCTGAGTAGCTTTACTTTAGTCTACCAGATTTAGGGTACCCTAAAGCTACCCCACCCTACCTTATACCTACCCTAAATATCCTATTCCTACCCTAGTTGTAGGGTTGTATACCCTACAACGTATCACTGAAATAAAGTAAAACCTGAATATATGTAATTCAGTATCGAGATTGGCATCGATTCTACCAGTTTTTTTTTTTTTTTTTTTTTTCTCATAACTTACTGTTAATTTCTAGTATATCTATTATTCTACGCGCGTCGCCCACGCTGCGCTCGGTCACTACCCTTTTAGAACGTTTTACAAAGAACAACAACACTACACACGTTTAACGAACAACTTTTGATATATTCCCTAAAATAATTTTATTTCTCACTAGAACGGTTTTATATATTAAATTAGTTGAAGAGTTTCAGACTTTGCGATATTTCAGTTACACTTTGTATAAGGTATATTAAAAATTATTTCATTTAACTAATGTATAATAAATATACGCCATAATTTCATTGATATTTAACTTTTTTTTCAAATTCAACACAATTATTTATTACTGACCGCAATGAAAATAAAATAAGGTCTATATAGTCACTACTATTATTTACTACCCACTTAGTACAAATTTATAAATTAGTCAATTTCTTTTTCTGAGTTCTTTTAAATGGAAGTTTATATCGTCATAATCATGGACCTAACCGATTTGACTTATTTTCGAACTTAGACCGAAATTTAGACCCAAGATATTTTCCTACCAAATTTTATTTCAGTCCGTATAATTTTTTTTTAATTTGGTAAACCTAGTAGATTTGTCTAGGTGCAATCGTTGCACCTAGGTTGCTAGGTTGCACATTCGTGTGCAAATTAAGTTTAGATTTACGCCCCGCAGTTCGTCTACGAATGTCATTAAAACTCATTCCTACATTCCAAAGCTTTAGAAATCTTACAAACAGACAGACTTTTGTCCGTTTGACATAGAAATCAAATAGCTTTTGCGATTGTAAAAGAGAAGATAGTGGATACGGTTGTTTACGTTTGTAAAAGAGAATATATTTCTGTTAATACTTAGCACACAAATCTTGTGAACTTCAATATTTCGCAAGTCGGATTCACTGCTATTTGCGTAAACTTACCGTCTGCAATAAATTCTGCACTTTGACTAGGTATTGCGCATTATGGTCACTCTATAAGGGATAAGTGAGGATCTAGTTACGTACATGATAGATGTGAAAATTGTATGTATGTGTTTGTGTGAGTATGAGCTACGATTTCGTAATCTGTTTATACTTAGAATCCATAATTTTCATCATTAGGTATGTTTATATGGAAATAAAGTCTTAATTTTTATCTAACACATAAAAAGGCAATATAAAAATGTCTAGAGACATCAATTCATAATATAGATGTTCATTCATTTGTTTCCTAGAAATACAACAATTTATGTTGACATGGACATATAATTTTTAAATAATGTATGACATTTTAAATGGATTATAAATCGACGCATGCAATTCCAGTTGTAATACGAGCTATAATCACAGATAAACATTACTCAAAATTATATCTATACAAGAAAAATATGTGTATTCTCTGTTCACATTAATTTCGGAATTCATTGGGCCGGTTTTGTTGCAGGTTTTGTGTAGGATAAATAGTATGAATCTTTTAACCAAAATTCGATATTTATCCCAATGAATTCACATGAGAGTTCTTACACAGATTATAAAGCACATTATTAGCCGTGAGGTTTCCGCAGGCTATAAAATAGCATCACCGGTAAGAGATGAGTTGCATCCCATCTGTTCCCATGGGTGTCGTAAAAGGCCGGTTACCACAAACCCTGAAAAATTACACCATCCTACAAGATTGTGTGCATGACGAAGCCCATGTCCAGCAGTGGACGATAAGAGAGTTGGTTACGATTACATATTATAAAAGACAATTTCTATGTGTGTTAGTTTGTGCACAATCTAGTTGGGAATTACTTGGTCGATTAGGTTGCGGTTTCCTGTGTTCACCGGGATATTTATCCTGGAATGTATAACTCTTATTCCAGGTTTTACCTGGAAAAAAACCAGTATCAAACGAGTGCAACCATAGGCGAATACTAGTCAAGCCTAAGTTAAAGACTATTTGACTATTCCACGGATTTAATGAAACCAATAATTTCATTAAACGTTTTACAAGAAAAAAATTCTGCTTAATTTTCTACAAACTCAAACTACTCTATCATTATTAAACTTAGCAAAACAAAACCTGATCGCGCGGAATTACTTATTCATGTGTAAGTAATTAAAAACACACGAAACAGAAACTAGGTGTGGCCTACAATGGTTTTGCGTAGTTATTCCTCATACTCGTAGCAAACTAACTTCCCTGCTCATTTTAAAATAAAATTCATTTAAAATACCTCTAACGATATTCCTGCCTATGATATTATACCAATAAGGTATACATGCACCTAATACTGTAATACATTCTAAGAAAAAAGGTCACAAATAACATTTTTAACAAAAGCATAAGCTACATTATATTTGGAAATAAAAATAAAAAAAAAAGAAACAATGGTAATTTAATTTATTTTATCCAAAGGTGCCTAGTTTGATTTTAAATTAATAAAATTTTACCAAAATCTTGTATCCTTCTTGATGATCTATTTGGTCACAGGTCTTCTACAATTCACGGGGGCTTAGTGCCGATTGGTGAATATACCTCCTAGGGGATGAATGTGCGGCTCGGGGAGGGGAGGGAGGTCAGTGGGACGTTATAGACTCCCACTGACACATGCCGCAGATTCTTCATTTTCGGGTACACACGTTTCCTCACGATGTTAGCTAAAGGTCAGGCGCATTGCATTAGTGATTGTTAATCCAAACAACATTTTGCATTCTATTTTTATAAATACCAACAAAAAATCCTATAACTGGTAATGATAATTATTATTTTATGAATTTGCATCTAAAAGTCTCGTTACCGTAACATTCTGGACCGCTGTCGAGAATTACCCCGTAATGAAAAAACTTAAACGGTACAGCCGTGGGCCTAAGTTCAAAAAATAGATGGTGTAGACACACCAAAAACGACATAATAAATTAATAAAAGGTTGTCATTAATAAATGCATAAATACGACCGCTGAATGATAATATATCCCTTTTCGAATGTTAAATAGGTATTAATTTGCAAATGTGATCTATAGATGAAACGATAATAAATTAAATAGATGGAAATACATGTATTAGATCGTGATACTTTAATGTCAAGTTTTACATCAAATGAGTTTATGAGTTGTCTAGTTTTGAACCACAACATCAGTTCATGTGTTGATGTCTGTTGTACCATACAAAATTTATCATTAGTTTAAATAAAATCTTTATATTTCACTTAATTCCTTTGTTATTTTTGTCAATATTGTTATTGTGTAATGGCTGGTCAGCGACACTATCACCTGCAGTGTAAACATAACTGATGCGTTTTCATTCACTGGTTCAAATTCATTTTAGTGAAGGACTTCGTCTTACTCACTCTTTAGTACATTTCTGTCAATGCAGTCAGTACTTCAGTAGATCTCAAACATTCGTTTAGGTCGTTTGTCTCAATAATTCAATAGTTTTCAGATTTGTTTAGCTCACTTGTATCGAAACCAAAGTGCCAGTTATCGAACGTACACTTCAGTTCGTTCGTTCGCTGTATTCACTGTCTCGGTGTCATTCGTCAGAGTTCAATTGAATTATTAGTACGAGAACTATTAAGATCTGAAGAGATTTTTTTTTATTAGATCAATGTGCGTAAAGAATTTATTTAGTTCGCTCAGAATGAATTTAGAAATACACACTGGAGTTATTTTATAAATACTGATGATGTATGACAGTACGGCTGACTGTCGTATAGTTTGATCTGTTTGATAGATCAGTTGTACCTTTTACATATGTCGCGTTCTAGAGGCCTACTAATGACACGCGGTCACATCCTGAAAAATGTAGGACTAGTGTAAAAAAAGTCCCGATTGTTCCATCATAGAATTGATCAGTAGAACTAATGGGAGCATAGGAACCAAATAGTTTGATTCGGCAAGCATCACGTGTGTTAGCGTCATGTAATGTAAGCCAAGTGTGCCTCTAAGCAGTGACTTTCCGTATAAAATTATGAGTTCTGACGCGTTTGAATCGTCGTCACGTAATGTACGTAGCATCACGTAAACTGAATGTGTTTCCACCCTTAGCCACCAGCAGCGCGACCACGTCACCAACTACGTCATTGATTTGTCGCCACGACCAATCGCATCACTGGCTATCACGACTGTATGCCTGACGATTAAAGGTCGTAATGCCGTTTTCAACTGCACACTACACCGTGTTACGCGGAACTATTGAACCGAGTGACTTCCGCTTGCGAAAGATTTTGTAAGCAACCTGCGGTCTACGGGTCACTAGCTCTTGTTCCATTTCGGCCTTTTACCAAAAACCTTAACCTTCCAATATTTAAGCAATAATAAGCAAACCCGAAACATTACCTACCTAACATAACATTAGCGAAACAGTTATTATTGTTGTTGTTCCGCATTGTACTTGTAATAACGTGTTACAACAAGTTATTACAAGTACAAACGCGGACTTATTCCTAGAAGGAATCCCCTCCTGTCAACCTTAGAATAACTGAAAGGAGTTATATCATTAAAAAGCAAGTTACAACATAAAATAAGGAATAGAATATATAGTTGTACACATACATGTGTATGCAGAAATATGAATATGTATAATATATCGCACCCTCAGCGGAACAGCGCCGTAAACCGAAAAGATAAATATTACGCACAAAAAACACTTTGAAGTCTAATAAACTATTACTATTTAATCACAAAACCCACAATACACATTTTTTTTTATAATAATCAAACAAATACTCGACTTCTCTTCTCGAGATCCCGCCAAAAGTCAAAAGTATTGATTTCCAAATGTTGAACAGCAGTGACTGTGCTTGACACGGAGTCGCGGCTGTGTCTACATATGAATCTTGTGTCTATTTATCAAATTGTATCCTAAATATAACTAAGATATCACTTCGGTACCTAAATGGAATTAAATTTAAATACGAAATGAAATTTATGCGGACAGCATCAAATAAACTTGTTTATTACTTTCAGAAAATCAGCGTCAAACAAACAAAATTGTATGTCATCTGTCAAAGTAATTTATGTTATTTTCAACATTATTTAAGATTGAATTAAGTACTGACTGATTTTATTTCAAGGTAACAGATGATGTATTAGGCCTAGTATACACATTCGTTCAATTCGTTCTGCACTGCGAAATATTTAACCGCTAATGTCACAGGGATAGATAGCGTAAGCTTTCCGTTGCAGCGTGCCCGAAGTTGGCGCTGAGCTCCCACTTCTCGCACTGCTCGCCGTTGTTACGAAACACAAAAATGCCTAATTGCACTATAATCAATTGTAAAAATTCGACATAAGTGGTGAACTGAGTGAAGGGAGATGTTTCGTTTCCCAGAACAAAAAATTACTCGTGACTTAGTCGTAGGTACAAAATAGGCGACACGCTTAGTTTACATCATTGATTTGAGAATACGTACTAACTATGTTAGACAAGCACTCTAGGGTAGCTATGTTAGAGTCTAATAGTGTTCTATGTTCAGTAGCTCTCCAATTCTTTAATTCATTATGTGTTTTGATGATGAAACATTCTTATTTCGTAGTACTTAAGTTTCAAAGTTGACTTTTTAATGAACCCCTCCTCATCTGCTTCACCCCCCTTAGAAGTTGCTAACCAGGTTTCTTTGATATTAACGTAAGATGTGTCACCTAGTCTATTCCCATATCGATGCATTACACTAACATAATAAAATATACATGAGCCATAAATACAAATTCATTTGATCGTCACCATACTAACAGATATTGGATGTTCCGGCCTTGTCATCAACCTGGCGGGCTACATTTTAATTTTACACTTTAGACTTAATTTTAAATTTTCATAAATGTCATTTTTCTTTTATACTTGTATCTACTCTTCTAAGTTATAACGACTCTCTCTCAAATCACCTCCAGACGCAATATAGTTCAAGAATTCTATATGGAAATTGTAAACATTTCAATTCACATTTTTTTTACCACAATGCTAAGGAATCTAAAGAATTTTGCATCACCTATACTTCAAACTGCGCCCACATCTGCAAATCTAACCTTCGGCATCTGATTAAATACTTATAAAACTCTTTTATTTTTTGCGTAATCAAAAGACATTTCTATTAAATATTGCCTCTAAGGATTAAATTCCTACCCAGTTTGGTCCCTGACGCTGTAAGTAAATTTACACTAATGCATCCTCACGTTGCTTGCGTACAACAAAGTTAGGTAACGAAAGATGCGACGGTCGCGCGTGCAAATGCCAACACCTTTCTCACGGCTAGCATTGTACGCACATTGTGTCTAGTTCAATAATTAAACTTGCTATTTATCATCAACACAGTATAAACAGACACAGTTCAGAATCTATTAAAATGCTGGAGATGTAAACCAACCCGCAGTCATCACTACGCCCTAGATTTACGCACACACATTACGCGTCAAAACCCCCTAACTTAGTAGATGTGACGGTGTATACTTTATCCATTGTAATTTATAAGTTCAAGTACTACAAATTTACATATCACCTCCCTCACCTTCGTGTGACATAACAATCCGCGATGTTTAATAGCGATAATCCGCTATCCTCACGTAGAGAATCGCAATTGAATTCATAGACATCTGTCACTTTATTATCCTGTCGGCGGACGACGCAACTTCAAAAATAGCACTTGCATTGAACTAACATACGACAAATTCTGAATTTATATTTCAAGAATAGCGCTAAGATCTGTTACTGCTTGTTTGTATGTACCGGGACAACGATACGCTCATATACTCATTTACCTACAATGGTGTTTGGCATTTCATGTTAGATTATTTATTTACATACAGGTCGGTTGTTACTTCCTACATTTTTATTTTATATAAAACTATCGCCGTAGCTGCCATTCGTTCTAGCGAATTGAGCGATTTAAATATATAAGATATATATATATATATACAACTATATCTTGTCAGTGTGGAAGTGAATTTCTTAAAGTCGATGACCGATTGAAATGAAATTTCTCATGGTGTTTAATCTGGATTAAATTCACAAAAATTGGTCATATCGGTTAGTAATTCCAAAATTACCTACGACGTTTAATCTTTAAAAAAAAGTAAATAAAAATGTATATATATTTCTAATTATCCTTTTAAGTGGCTCGTACAATCGACGTTTAACAAGGGCTAAGGGCTAACAAGGCTAAGGGTACCTATTTGTACCTACAATTCATATTTTTCCCATCCTCTCTCAGATCTTGCCCCCCTCCCCCCCTGGCCAATTGGCTGGCGTTGACTGGCGGCGCCCTTGAGGCGTTATTATATTCCTACATCTCTAGGGATACATTTCAATTTACACAAACGTTTTGAGTGCATTCAGTAATTATTACAATGAAATAAATAAACAGGTACTTATTAAATAACAGACAACTATAAACAGTGAAAGAGAATTTGTAATCGAAGCTGCCACATAAGCCCTAAACTAACCTGACTAACCTAACCACACGTGTTCACTCACTTGACACAGAACGTGAAAGTGCTAAGGTAATATTCATCATACTGGGACTTGTAATACTTGTTTTATATACGATACTCAGTAACTACGAGTAGATGCAGTGAGTAGGCTGGAACTTGAGAGCTTTTCCACAACAAAACACTACCTACAGATTAAACTCATCTCATTGAACATACAAAAACAATGTGTCACACTTCCTTGTATAGTTCTTTGTAATGATTATAATAAATAATAAACTGCAATTATAATCTATAATTATTCATGAAATTCAGAATTAAATAGTATCATACAAGGATGTATTTTTTTGCATGACACGTGAAAATACAATCTAATGCAGGGGTGCTCAAACTATGGATCGCGATTGACCAATCAAACGCGAGATATTTTACGGTCGATCGGGTGTTTAGGTACTTCTAATGCAGAAGTAAAACAGGTAACGACCATTTTTTTTACTATTCCACCAGGTATGCGATTTTAAACCAAGGACTATTTGTATTACTCGTGAATGAAATAAAAATCCTTTAATAAAAGTTGTCTTTTTGCTGCCTAGTCTAGTCGATCGCTTTCCGCCCAAATATGTATGCTATAGATCGCCGATAATATAAGTTTGAGCATCTCTGATTATGGTATAAGTATGAGGTTTATAAATTTTCATTAGCCTTTGTTATATGCAGAACAAGTAGTTCCAAAGCTACTTAATATACTACTGATATTACGCACGATTTGTTCTTCGATTGAGAAATGCGGAAGATTATCAAAACAGTTTTAAAGAACAACCTTAATCTTGTTTTACGCTTCAGGGTCGGTACAACAATATAATGAAATGTTTAAATAAGCCACGATTCACTGTAACGTCGTTAACAGATATGTTGATGTTCTCTCGAATCAATTAACCTTGGTTTAACCGGAGAATGGGACGGGCCTATTTTGGAAGATAATCTACTTAAAATCACATTAACTCTCTACATGGACTCGTTAACAAATAAATTGATTTGAGTTACATTGAGTGAATTATTACGATTGCACGCACAACTATTTTAAATAAAGTGAGTACTCAAATCACCCAACGAAAGTAAAGCGAGTTAAATAAACGCACCCGTTCATTAACATGTACCTACCATTTATGTTTCAGTTGTATTTCATTTTAAGTAGACATTCGACCTAATTTAAAACCGTATCCTACTAACTATTATAAAACGCAACGAGATTGAATTATTCCCCAAATATCACCGTTCAGTTTTAAAATGTGTGTAAACCGCTCTATGATACAATTCATTCAAATCATTCTATATCTTTTTTTGTATTGTAAAGGTAGAAAAGGATGCACCATTTATTAGTATCTATTAATTAATACTATAATATTATCAATTAATATTATTAATATTTTTTTTACCTCTAATAAATCATTATTAGAAAACCCTTTATTCAATCAATACTGTCATTGGTATTTAAGTGATAATAGTTATCATGAATTGTTTCTTTTGTAAAAACAACTAAAATTAGCTCCGTGTCATATAATTCTGAACGATATACAAAAATAACTTGCTAACAAAGTTCTAATTTGCGGACTGAATTGTTCGCTACTACTTGAAATTGCGCATGTTTTGCGAAAAAATCTTATTACAGTAATTATTCACTAGTGGTTGGACAGATATTAGTACAAGCAACGTACCTATGTAAAATAAAAAGTTCTCACGTAGTATTGTGATTTGAAATACTGGATTACCAACTAAATAAAAGAACTGGGACAGTAACTCAGGTTGTCGTTCTCGATGCGCTGTTTGGTGTCCAACCCCCAAATTCAATTTAATATGTGCTTTATGCTTCGCTATTAACAGTTACCCAATTATTCATTTCAAGGTGGTGTGTGTTGGCTAGCGTTATTTAAATATTTATTTAATTTATCAAAAAATATTGTTTAATAAGTAATTTCATAACTACAGAATATTAAGTTACTGTAACATTATTCGTGTTTAAGTAGTACATCAACGTACCACAAGAATATAGAGAAAATGTCAGTATATATGTATTATGTATATATATATATATATATATTATTTGTTTGTTAACTTAGTTTTAATATAGATTGTACAATTAATAAAATTAATAGTGTTAAAAGACACATTCAACAATCGCCAATTTCCACAATCTATAAACATTTAATATTGAAAATTTAATAAACACAATAACTCCACATAAACCATAATCACCTCTTTGACAATATCCCATATCAATCACCTAACAATACTTCGTTAGGGTGATTTTTTGTCGCGACATTGTCTTTAACAATTTCTTAAGTGCACAGTGGGCCAATTATTGCATTGTGATTGGTTATTGCTTTGGCAGGCGAGGTCGGGGCGTGAGGCTCGCGACCCCGCGGCATGCCTTGAGCGAACTTTTTGCACAGTGGACAAAAGCCCGGTCGGGCAGAAAAAAAACAGACACGCTTTCATTTGTGTCAGTCTAACGGGTGTGATAATTACTAACGCGTTAAGTAGATAATGAGTGTGTGAAAAAAATTTAGTTCCGTACACTATCCCACATCCTTGTGCGTGTTTTTATATTTTTTTGTGCGTTGGCTAACGAGACTATTTATAAGGGACTGTGTTTATTAACTCGTGGATAGAATCGCGTAATAAATACTCATATATCGATGTCATATATCGGGGTATCGATTTTCTCACGTTTTCCATCTCCGCCAAGCAAATGATAATTTTAAAATGTATACCTAACTGGAAACCGGGTTTTTTTATACAAACGTACATTACACGTACATTCATAAATAAAATATGATTGTACACATCGATCAACTTAATATACAAAAATAAAATGAGTGCGTTGGTAATTTAAAAGATTTTTTTCTTACAATAATAATCAGACATTAACTACGCAAAGTTTGCAAATACCTTACGTATTGATACAATAAGAGACAAATAAATGAAGATAATCTATGTATAAACATATATTGTAAAACCTATTGGTATGGACCGAGAATTTGAACTGACGAGCTCATGAATGAGAGTCGAGCGGACATGTAACTTACATTTATTATATTTCTATTTTTTTAAATTATTGACCATGACATTTTACATTTCAACTAATTATACAGAACTATACGGGCATCAGAAAATCTTTTAAGATTTACCTGTGATGACGACTCACTCTCAGTTTCTTACTATTTACAATATTCCTATTTCTAATGATAAAAATATAATAGTTTATTTATCAAAAGACAACACAGATCCATGTAACTGTTAATAACAGTAAGTATATATTCATATTTAATATCTAAATGGGATACCTTATAGACTGTCTGACTGGGATAGACTATCGATGCTATTTGCAATTACCCATGGACTCTGTTTGACTAGGAAATGAATTACCTGCGCCAGATAGCATCAGTTATTTCTGTCTCCATCTCCGCGAATATTGCTGATACCTCCAGAAGCGAGGCAGCCACACTAACGTCCTGAAGGTGTTGGGTCCTGAAGTTGGTAGGTTAAATTGGCTTCACAGAGAACAGTAGGCCTTTTAGGTATATCTAAACCACAGACCTCCCGAATGCATTGATGTATGATATACCTTAAACATTGTTATTTTGACTGTGTCTGTACATCGGGCAAATCTGTGACCAAACATGTTCGACAGTACTCTGTTCCCTCTACATATCTACATCGTCCTTACGGTAACATACAAAGTCATTGAGGTAAGAGCACTGATTGCCTATACTCCTCGGTCCGTACCACGGATTTTTTAATTAAGTACTGATTTTTAAAAGATTATCAATAGCTCGATGGTGACGGAAAACATCGTGAGGAAATCCGCATGCTCGAGAAATAAAATAAAATCTGGAGTATGTGTGTGATTGATACCCTTGAACCCCCCAACCCACCCCCCTACCCCCCCAAGTGATTCATTAGGAGAGTGCTGTACTCTGCAGTGGGACGCTATACGCTGATATCATCATCAAGGACCTTTAAGGTATTTGTATTAAACATTGACTTTTTTTTACCGAATCAACAACCAAATTATTTTTTTCCCACACCTTCGGTGAATAGAGCACATAGCTAGCAACTTATATCATTCACAGTTTCCACGGCGATGTTATTATTACAACCGGTCTTGTGGCATTCGGCACACTATCGACTAGCATTCATAATCAGAGATGACCTAAGATGACACCGATCAGGACAAACTCCATTCCGAAAATCTTGTTTTCCACAAATCATGTGCTGTTATCAAAAAATCTTTAACAGTATGACAGCGGTAGATTGACATTTGTGGCTTCCAGCTGCCAAAAGCATAAAATGACCTATTACATCAGCTGTGACCTTTCAGTGTCATCTCCACAATGAGCCTAGCTGCATGCTTTACAAGTGTGTTAAATGCGCGTATCTTATTAGAATTTCTGTAATTTTGGTATTCATTGGCAATTTAAAACAGGCATTTTCGGTGTGTTTACAGTAAATAAAATGAGAAATAATTTAATGAGGAGCAGAAAATTTTAATTCTGAATGGGCAGAAAATCGGTGGCAGCAAATTTAAAGAGTTTTTTTTATATAGAAAACGGTGGCAGGTGAGCATACAGTCCACCTGATGGTAAGTGGATACTGTCGTCCATAGGCTTCCCCGGTACATGCCAACATCAATCCAGAATAACTAACGTCGGCATGCCCACGGAAACTATCGCCCATGGATACATGGGGGATAGTTTCCACTTACCACCAGGTAAACTGTATGTTCATCTGCCGCTATTTTTTTCATAAATAAAATAATAAAAAAAAAAATAACAAATCAAAAATTAATATTTAACTATTGTAAAGATAATCGAATTTAATATTAAAAAATATATAATTATAACTCAATTACTAAGGCTTCGTTAGGAATACGATAATGAGAAAATTTTATCGCGATCATAAAAATATCATCAGTTCTGTCGCCGTCTCTTAACGTCTTTATTGCTTCATAAATATTCACAGTATTGTGAAATTATTTATTACTTCATAATTCATCGGCCTATACATGGGTAACCGTAACCGTAACTTGTCACTTACCGTCCACTGCTGTCCCTCATGCACATTGTCTTGTTCATGAGAGATGTGAAGCCTTAAATCGACACGCTGGCCTCACGACAGATAAATACATGAAAATGTAGCTGAAATAAATTACAATCCTTATTGATACTCACCTCATAGATTGGACAGAATCTATGGATGAGTAAATTTTTTATGACATTCGTTACAAAACTCCGAAGTCTGTTCAATTTATTTGTCCTTTAATTCAATTTGACTAAATTGAATTAAAAAAAAAAATGCCGTTTAGCCAATATTTGACAGTATGTGGGTGTTCCTTCACCACATATTGATGGTTCAAACACTAACAATAAATGATTGTTCAACTCGTCTGCTTTTTACGTAATCCATTCATGTGTGATTTATTAATGACATTATCAATTTTATTAACGTCGTCTAACGTCGTCTGCCTTTTATAATTTGTTATGAAACGACAACGACGATTTATAAAACTGCAAACCAGTGATTTAACCTATTGTGTTAGCGTTTTATAGGAAAAAAAAACTGTTCAAGTTGATAACAAAGTTCACTCCGTACTTGCAACAACAGAGATAAAATAAAAACAGACTGGCCAAGAGTGAATTTTAAGTTATGTACCTACTGAAACGTTAAATTGGTAAAATAACACAATACCGAATATCGGGCGGCTATAACCTAATTTAGGCCAGCAGAAAACATGGGGCCTAAATAACCACTAAACAGAGTGGACTCGTCGCCAACTGAAATGCTGTTTTCCTAAGAATAAAAAGCATTAGAAACATTTTTCATGAAAACATAAGTAACATTATAATCGGATATTAAAAATAAATAAATGGATTAAACAATGATTATTCTTTTTGTTTTAATTAAAAACTCCAAGTTTCGAGCTTGATTTTAAGTTAAAATTTTGAGTAAGTATCAATATTTTTAGCATTTTTCTGGAATGTCAGCAAAATACACTCGTGCCTTTTTTTCCTAAAAAGGGCAGTATGATCTCTATAATAAAGTCTGGTTTATTCACTGTATTTACTACGTATTCTTCTTATATCTTAGTTCTCTGTTCTAATTTAATATTTGGCATTGTGTTTAACGTACGTTGTACATAGTCTACTGCCACTTCAGCTTGCTAACCCGAGAGGCTATGTCGGTGACTTTAGTTCGTCTACGGATCTCCTCATTCCTGATTCGATCACGTAGGGAAACCCCGAGCATAGCCCTCTCCATAGCTCGCTGTGCGACAGTGAGCTTATTTATGAGGCCCATAGTCAGGGCACATAGCTCGAAGAACCGATGGCCGATGGGGCAGATGGGTTCTCGAATGGAGACCACGTACCGGCGGACGAAGCCGAGGACGTCCATCTGCTAGATGGACAGACGACCTCATAAAGGTTGCGGGCACCCGCTGGATGCAGGTCGCTGCCGATAGGTCTAAATGGCGGACAATGGGGGAGGCCTATGTCCAGCAGTGGACGTCCAAGGGCTGAGAAGAAGAAGAAGAACAAGTACATAGTCTAAATGAAATTAGGCGATTTATTTTAGCAAGCACTATGGCCCTTTCTTTATAACTTCTTTTTACTGTAAACACAATTTAAATTGTCTATTTTGATTTGAGTTACATTTTCATTAGATGATTTAAACCCTTTCATTTACATAATTTTTGCTCTATTGGTGACCTTTAATAAATAAATAAATATTGTTCCAGGACATGGCCAACTGGTTGTTTCGGAGTTAGTGTGTTGCGATTATGGTATGGTGTGCGGCCACCATGCGGGCAGGCTCGTTCGCCACCGCCTAGCCGTCACCACGGCTTCAACCCGTTTTATCGTGTTAAGTTGAGGTAAGTGTATAATATGATGGACCTATTTCGTACTTAATTCGTTTGAAAGAACATACAGTGATAATGTTCCAAAAATAAAATGACAACTGGTTGACACATTTCTGACGTTACAAAAGTACACTGCCATTGCCTATTAAACCACGGGCCAGTTTGTCTAGGCAAAGTGTTATTCAAATGTATTGCAAATTCTTGTAACCTGTATGACACATCTATGGACTGTATTTATTCTTTTCGTTTTTGTAAAACAAGTGTTATGTTTTTATGTGTTATTTTATTTTTTACTTTTCCTGTAATAGTATTGATCATATCAGATATCCATTTATTGTGATGTTCTTTTTCCATAGATGTTATTGACTTTTGGTTTTAAAAAACATTCATTGGTTACATTTCTTGTAATTATTTTATGATTAACCTTGTATTGTATTGTAATGTACCTTGTAATTTAAGGGCCATTAGTTTTTGGATAGGTAGTGGGTATTTTTGGATTTGGATTGCTCAATCTCTGGCTAGTTTTAAAAGACTAATGAAAGAACATTACCTCACAGATTAAGAGTTATCTTACGCCCTAATTCTTTTCCTTTATCTTTCTGTATGTATATGTATTAATGCAAGTATATATTAATGCCTGTAGGTATATATATATTTCTGTATGTATGTATTTATGAATGTGTATATATAGACATTATTTTCTTATTTCACCATCTATCTCTATTTCGTCTACTGACTTCTTCTTACCATTAAAAGGTTGCCTAGAAGAAATCGCTTTAGCGGTAAGACCGCCAGTTGTACTTCTAATAACTTGTAAAATTTATTACACTGTCTGATTTTGATGTACAATAGAGTATATCTATCTATCTATTTTACAGTATATGACCAGATCTACTTCACTGGTTCTTACTTGTAATCTTATTTTATTTGTGACTATTAACTTCAATATTCTCACTTGTATGTTGTATACTTGTTGTATGTCTATGATTTAAAAGATCTACCATAGCTAGTTAATATTATGTTGTGCTTTCCACTAATCATGTTCGGTGCTTGGTATTATAAGTCATATATTGAAGGATACTTTATTTTTTATTATGTATATTGAGCCAATGTATATTTTATCACAAACATTTTCTATGTGTTTTGTTCAATTTTTACTATACCAAGGTATGTTTGCTTATTTGAAGTTTCTCCACACCTGCATTTGATTTTACTGGGATTGTTGTGCATACACTCGTGTTCATGGGCAATTATTTGTATCGTATCATCGGACTTGATGTGACTAGAGTATATTTGCATCAATTTAGTTTTGTCTATATTCAGTACAAGTCCTTTGCATTTTGGAAGCGAAAATTGTCTTTATGTTTAAGAAATGTCAAATTGGAATTCAACATTGAACTGCTCAAAATTAGTATTAGCCGAAGGTGCCTTAAGCACTTACTATCCATTCTAATGTCTTTATCTCTGTGGTGTCAGTCTCGCCCTCTGTTTTACGTGGTAAGATCTACGATAAATAATTCTCTGCCAGAAAAATGACCATTAAACAATATTTCATACACGACCTGCATTAAATTTTGAACGCATTCGGGTCTGTTACCACATCTAGTCATCTAGTCGTCATCTTCGCACCTAAGCAAACCAAATATTACGAAGTTATGCAGACAGGAATTCCCTGTCTTTCTACACAATTTGAAAACTATTTTGCCCTCATTTATTGAGAGAAACCACATACTAGTGTGTCAAGGCCATCGGGCAAATTGATATTACGTCGAGAGAAAGTTTGTGATTTACCGACTTGTCACGTTTTCATTCAACAGCAATTATCAGGTATTCTCTTAATGACGCAAACAGTTCAAAACAAAAGAAACGACAAATTGCGATTGTAGGAATAACTATAAATAAATTTCTTACTAAATAAATATATAAATAAAATTCTAAACATACATTTGTCAAGCCGATGTACCAGCACTGTAATAAATCCCATTTGTTCAAATATATTGAACAGCGTATGTAAATATTGCGTATCTTTTTAGAAAAGTGATAAATTTACCAATTACAACTCCATTGCTATTCCTAAACAATCATTTCTATTGATCATAATATATACTGACACCTTTTAGGACCCAGAACCAGATACCAAAATGTCCAAATACAGCCTGTAGAATGAACGAATAACATCATTCGCAGGACCATAAAACAGTAGATGAGACTGAGGCAAGATAGGGAAGGATACATCCAGTGGATTGCTACAGGCTGGATAAAAATACGCTGCCATCTACAGTATCGTCCGATCGAGCATTCGCACAAATAGAAACTCATTTGCAGCTCATAATCAATTTATTTAATAAGCGATTACGTAGCGCTATAACCTATTCACTCAGAAATAGAACACATAATATGAACTTCAAGATCAACGTAGTCTCTCGTTTATGAACGCAGAAAAGGTTTGCAACCGTGCGAGTGGACGGTTGGCCAATGCTTGAAGAGCGTACTTAACCAGGACAAAAAGTAACTAATTTATTTCGAGTATCTATGGAACATTTTATGTAATATCCCCATTCCATGCGGTTGATGACTATAAGATAATACATAGTTTACAAGAACATACCGTCGGACATGATAAAACAACAGACGTGTGTGATTGAAGATTAGGATGCGATGTAAGCAAGTATAATTTACCTGCTTATATGTTAAAAGTTAAAATCAAGTACTTAATTGAACTCGTTCCCAGCCGTTGTAAAATCTGTAGATAGGTATGCAACAGTCATTCACCTACCATTAAGTGCATCATCATTCACGGTGTTAAGATTATTTAGACTTGGAAATTAAACACGAAAAGGGGGACATACATACATACCTACACTGGTACATGATTTTTGTAAGAACAATTCTTATCTATACTAATATAATAAAGAGGTAAATTTGTGTGTTTGTAGGTATATTGGGGGTAATCTCTGGAACTACTGAACCGATTTCAAAAATTCTTTCACAAATAGTAAGCTACATTATCCGTGTCTAATATAGGCTATATTTTATATTGATCTTGATCTTGAAAAAAAATCTTATAAAACGAACACAAAGCAAACATAATCTAAATGCTAAGAAATACAGTATTTTAAATAAAATATCCACATGAGTTGCGTGAAGAATGAAGATTAACACATAACAAAAAACCACGATGCTGACAAAAGTCAAAAAGGAAAAAAGATAATGCAAAAGAAGTTGACTGGACCACTAGTAATGAGAAGTGGTTCAAGTAGTAATGTTCTTGAAACATCTTTTTTAAAACAGATTTTGTTTGGAGCTTCCCGGATGTCGGTGGGGATGGCGTTCCAGAGTCTGGCTGCCTTTGCAGTCAACGAATTCTTGATCATAAAGCCATTACGTCAAGAAGAACCTTTGAGTATGGAGTCAACGGTCATGAGTGTATGTTCTGGATTAAGAATTAAGACACATTTTATCCAGATTCGTTTTAACAAAAATCTGCTCAAGTTATTCTAAGGAAAGTCCACGCTAACAAAGTTGTCAACAAGCTATGGTACAAAGTAAGTTAAATTCCAAGACAGGTCGTCCAACCGATCGTGGCGTCGCTGAACTAAATTTATGTGCTCTTACTAATGTGTCTTGATAAACGCGCTCCAGTAATAGCCTTAATGCGGACCGTCATATCGGCAATTAATTACAGAGTCATTGCTCGCATTGTCCGGTTAAAGGTGCTTTAGTCTATCCATCTGCTTCAAAGTAACACGCGTCAAAATGTCAGAATGTCACTTGATGTCAAAATATTACGTATGGTGAATTGTTTTGATCCGGTGATAAATGACTGAGATTCAAAGTTTATTCAAAATTTCTTTCTAATTTGACTTCACAATATATACAATCCTGACCTTACTTTACCATCTTCAAAAGGGAGATACAGCTACTTTCCATAAGTTTTGGAAAAAAATAGTGAATTTCAGAACTTTTTTGTGTTTCTTGTGTTAAGTGCGAAAAATTAACGCGATGAGGTAGATACTATACTATATACGTACATATGTAGATACTATATAGATATATAACTATTCTAAATCAGATCTCATACAAGTAAAATTAATTTGTTATAAGGAATCTTTATACCGACCTGGTCTTGACTTTATTATTTAATTTGTAGCGTGCCTGTAACTAAGCACATATAGAGATAGGTTACATTCAATTTTATTTAATGTCATTCCCATTATTACTTGATATTAAAAAGACCTTTTAGAAACTCACTCGTTAGTAGCTAATTGGTTTCGATTCCATTCATAAAGAAGTTGGGTAATGTTACGTGACTTAGATAGAGACAGCATAATACTCGTAGAATGGTTAGCTCTTTTCCCTGTAAAAGTTTAAAAAGCGCTTTTTAGATCGTGAGATAATAATCTTCTGAATAAAGAATAAATTCTGAAAAGCATTTATATATTTATGTCTGTCTATATGTTTGTCTTAGCGGCCTGTCTCTTTTAATAGCAATCTTGTAAAAATATGGAAAAACTAACTTTTGTTATAAAAAATGTCAAAATAGTTAGTGTTATCCGGATGACTTAGCAATAAACAAAAGCATAAGATAAATTGGGCGTTTCGTTAATCAATGACGACAAATATTTTACTCCTTTAGAGTTTTACTCCTATCTATTACATCATAACATTGTATGTCAAACATGCCAACATGCCAAAGTTTAACATAAGGGATTATAAGACTTTTATTGTTTTTATCAATAAAACCATATCCAAATATAGAGTTAAATCAAATCATTTAATTGTGGACCATGGGTCATAATGTTGTCTTGTTTAAAATTTATATAACACAGCTATTTCCTTTCCTAAAGGTATACAATAATTATAATTAGACAAGGAAACAACAATCTTACATCTAAAGTTTACGACAATTTATATTTTATATTTATAGTCGTATTCACAAATGAAACTGCGTTCAAATTACTTACGAATTTATGGATAATTTGACAACTGACAAGTATAATAGAACACATGGAATATGTACTGTTTCCGTAAGTATGCGTCTAGGCACCCTTGGCGCCAAATATAAATTTAAACTTTATATTGTTATGTTTAATTTATTTTATTAACCTTACTCTTGCGAAATAGATTAACTATTAATAATTGCGAAACAGTCAATAATAATTTAATTATTATTTGTGGAAAAGTTTGAGAACCACTGAGATACACTAATTAATAATTCAGGAATACACAAAGGTTACATACAAAGCGACTTTTAACAATGTAACCATGCATAAAATTAATATAATTGTGATTAGAATTACGATACAATATTACCAAATCAAAACCGTTACTCTTGAACTTATGATCATTTGACCGGACAGAATCATCCCTATTGCAACAGTAATATGATCGATACTCATCAATCAAAGTTAGTGATGACACTCGCAATGTTCGTCTGACATTCAGATGTTACGACCTACTTTACAGTTGAAATAATGTTGTTGGAATTCACAATGCGTCCGATTCCACGCAATAATATTGCGACGCCACGCTAATGGCGTTGGTCGAATATAGTAAACATTTACAAACTCGTAAATTGCATTTATTGCATTCATCTATGTATTATATTTACATATTATACGCAAAGGCCAAATAAGTTAAATTGACTGTACATACGAAAATGACACTGAATGTTTTTAGGATCTCAAAAATGAAATCAGATATATAGACGGAAGTTGTTTTATTGCTTTTCGAAGTATTCTCCACGACAGTTGATTCACTTTTTCAGCGATAAAACATCATTCAAAGTCGAAGATTCATTTGTTTATATACAAATGTTTACTCGGGTCTGAATGTGTTTGTGTTTGTCTTTGTGTGTGTCTCTGGACACCCCCGACGCAGGGAATCCTAGTGTGAGCCACTAAATGAGGCGTAATTTATTTATAAATTAAAGTCTTTCAAGCAGTATACCACTGTATACGGTTGAAATACGTGGGTGACACTGAAAGTATTTAGAATCTCAAAATTAAAATTAGGAAGTTCTTTTATTGCTTTTAAAAGTATTCTCCGCGACAATCAATACACCTTTTTAAGTGAGAAAACGATTGTGTGAATCATTTAGCCCACCGTTCTTTAGGCACATCTTCAACAGCCATTTGGAAGGCCGTTACTGCCTCTTCTGCATTCATAAAACGTATTCCACTGAGTTTATCTTTAATTTTAGGGAATAAATAAAAATCACAAGGCGGTCGGGACTGTATGGCAGATGACCCATTCACTCTAAATTTACAGTACTCAAAAATTGTTTCGTTTGTCTGTCGGAGTGAGCTGGGGCATTGTCGTGATGAGGATCATTCTGCTTCGTGGGCGTATAAGATTTTTTTTTTCAAAACAGAAGGCAACCACCTGTTAACACATCAGTCCACAGTTACTATTCTTTTATTTTCTAAAGTTATAGTAGCAAACTGGCCCGATCTGCCAAAGAAGGACTTTTTTCACTTTCGTCGGCAACTCTTCGAAAGGAAGGATCCACTGCGTAGATTGCCTCTTAGTTTCAGGTTCATAGCAGTAGATCCAGCTTTCATCACCTGTTACTATATCAATAAGAGTTTTGATTGACAATTGTCGAATTTTTCAAGTATTTAGAGACACCATTCCACGCAGCAGTGTTTTTGAACTTCGCTCAAATTCTGAGGAACTCACAAAGCTTCTTTACTCGTAGATGGTCGAGTAAAATAGTTTGAACTTGACTCATATCAATATCTAATGATGCCCGTATCTGCTGATCGTTCGTTTGTCTGCTTCAATCATGACTGTGCTTCAAATTTCAAAACTATTGTCACTTAACTCAGTATCATAAACAGATTCCTAAGCTTCGGATTCGTTATTTGGTTCAATTCAGATGTCATTTTGACTACGGGAATCTTATTATTCTTAGTTAATTGTCTCTTTAATATTTCAAAACAATTTTCCTCATTGTGAACAATATTTCAAATAATGTATTGCATATGTTACTTTATTTCATAAATCAGTCGATAAATAAACAGCAGTTTTTTTATACAGTAGGTATTGGTATTTAAAAGTTGCTCAAACTTCCTTGTTTACGGTTGGCAGAGAAACAGGAAAAATGGACAAAATATCTTCACGACTAATGGCTCATTTACACAAGGAGAGTTTCTCGAATGCGAGCAAGAGAAAACATCGATCAAAAGCTAAGACAAATAACTGTTGTCGTCTTCTGATCACTGTGATCACTGTTATCACTGTTACTGTCGAGATTTTATTATCATGTGAATAGTTGTAGGCGAGAATTGTATGTAGTTTGGTCACATACAAGAATCGTGTAAAATATTCTCGTCCGAACCGTTTAAGAAACTCTCCTTGTGTAAATGAGCCGTATGACGTTTTGTATACGCAATTTCAGTTCGCCGATTGAATTTTATTAATGTTAAAAATCAAACGCATATCTCCTAAAAAGATTTAGAATGTAAATATTTTAACAATTTTAATAATAATACCTTCTTGGTAGTTGTTTGTGGCTAAATGACAGACTGAATTGACGGGAGGTAAATTTGACCGCCATACAAATTACACTTTTTAAGGCCCGTAAAGCTACACCTCTATATTTTAGTTGATCGAGGATATTTAGATGATGAAGCTTTGTTGCTCTATATGTATGTATATTAATGTATAAGTTTTGAATTGTCTGCTTCTTAACAATAAAATGAAAAATAATAAAAATAAAGTACTGGTAAATCACCCCAAAAAAAAGAAATTTAATAACATCTTTATCAGGAACTCGTTTCATCTACAGTTCAAATATAATTAATTATATTTGTCTGAGGGTGTACGTTTTACATCTATGTTCATTATACTAAAGTGCTCGATATGTCAAGTGCTGACAGGTACAAGGTTCATGTACCCACTTACATTGAAATTATTTCTTTATAAGCAATTAAGCATCGTTATTGACTCTCGGTCGCCTTATATTTTTGCATTTAAATATAATCGTCTCCGGTCCATTTTCATTTTTAAGCTAATATATATTTATTTGAAAATATTGTTTAGTTCATTGAACATTCTTTTAGAGAATCATTTAATTATACAACAATTTTACATTTTAATGCCTATGGACCACTATAGCAAATTCAACTCGTGATAGAAAGCCTATCATAACGATACTTATCATTACGATATCTATCATAACGATACCTATCATACCTACTCTTACTCTCTTACACACTTCTCTTACTGTCAAGGAAATCCTATGTTTAATATAACTCTAAGGAGTGTCATACGATAGGATACGATTCAAAAAATATTTATGATTTCAAGTAAAAAATCCCAAATGTTTTCTAAAAACCCTTAATGCTCAATAACACCTGTAGGTAATACACATATTTGATTGAAAATTTATTTATTGCACATAATTGTCCTTGGGCGGCGGTAACACTTACCATCACGTTGAACCGCTTGCTCGTCCGCCTATTTCACTATAAAAAATGTACAAAAGTCGAGCTTAAAGCCTGGAGGCATTATCTACCAGCCAACTTTTGGATTGAACGTGAGGCACGTTGAGAGCTGCGATCAATAGAATAAATATAACTTAAATAAAACTAAAAAATAACGTAGTATATTAGTATATTTGCAACAAATATACCATAAAATCGTAGATATCTACTTATTTTTTTGCCTCAAAATAGTATATTTTATAAATACTCTTCGTCTACATGACAAATGGTCTCTTTTTACAAAAATGTGTGTACTAAAATATTTCTAGATATAAATCGATATTCGACATAATCGATGTTTCATCTATCTCCGAGTATAAACGATCTATAAGCGTCAAATTTATATCAAATGAAATATTTCAACAATACCTAAAGGCTGTGTAGGTTTTTTACCAGTTTTGTCAAAATTGACTAATTGCAAATAAGAAAACAGATTACGGCGTCTTTGCGCGGGCGTATCTACAAGTAGGAACCTTTTGAAAAAATCTATAACATTTAAAAAAAAGCGGCAGACGAGCATACAATCCACCTGATGGTAAGTGGATACTGTCGTCTATAGATATTCGCGAAACTTGCCAACATCAGTCCAGAGTGACAAACGTTGTCACTCCCTCAGATGCGCTGCCTCCCTTTCGAGATATAGGAATGGATTTGAAGAAAGGGATGGGAACATGGGGAGATATAGGAAAGGATGGGATGCGAATAGGCTCTGGCATATCTCACTTACTACTGAAACACCTACGTACATTGGGGAAATAATACAAAGTAGGAAATGTAGTACATTTCAAGGTCTTCTGTGAGTGTGGTAGTTTTTCCACTCTTAATTAAAAGTGCTGTACTAAAAATCGCATCTAACTTGTTTATTACAGTTATATAACATAGATTCCATTTATACACGTGCTAGTGGTAGGTTCTACTGGCCGCTAGTAAGGACAGTAGCAGGTTCCGGCACGTACCGGTACAATCGCACGCTGAAGGTCGTTCGCCCACTGTAGCCATCTGTCAATCATTGGCCTCACACCGTTTGTATCAAAACAAACGTATTTTTATTGAAAGTTTTTTTATTGATTTCGTTAATTTTTATTACTTATTTGTTATTATTATTATTTTTTATTGCTTTTTAATTTTTACAGTTGTGCTTTTTTAATAATAATAACATCACGCCCATACAAAAATAAATATACGAGTATAAAGATGAATACACCACCCAGACTCGACGTAACTTTCTCATCTAGACTGGGCCCAGATCTTCGAGATTTAGATTTGTCTATAAGTAAATGAATGTCCGATTCGGAATCGAACCCGGCACCTTTTATACAGCAGGCAGCGAGACTACGGCAATTGGTTGTTTGGGCAAATCGGTGTGTTGAAAATTGCTAAAAGCATCTCTTATAAAATACAATACTTATAAAATAATAAACATATAGAACAAGAGTACTACGGCTTACTAATTATTTTCCAATTAAGTAGGTTAATTTTTTAGCCCGACAGCTACTTAAATTTCCAAGGAGAACAATTTTGCGCATACGTACTCCCAAACAGATTTCATTTCCAAGGGCGTCAGGCGCGCGCCACTGATCGCGCGACAGAACGGCCAGCCGCCTGCGACCGAACGATCAGCCTCCCGTGCGTGGCCGCAAATGGTCTCGCCTCTATACACACGGTAGCATTTTTTTGAATAGTGAGTGTGCCGTAAGGCATTACGACTGACTCCTCTACGGCTTTATCAATCGATTGCGGTAGGTCGTGTTGTCGCATGTCTTAGCAAGTTGTGGTCGTGACCACACGACCTGCCGCATGAATACACGACCGATGGCGTCAGTGGTCGCCGCGACGAGCTCTGTGACCAGCGACACTATATATTCGACGCCAAATGGAAAATGTAATTGGGTATGACCCAAAATGACCCAAATGACAAATGAAGAGTGTAACATGATGAGGGAAACACCTTATTTCATTATACCATCCAATTCCCACCCCAACTCCTAAATCTTCATCTCCTGTAGCCATAGAATTCTAAATAATAAGTATTTAGATTTCTATGCTTGCAGCGCATCTACGGACGAGTTAATGTTCATCAATTATATCTATGGATATCTATCGAAATCTATATCTTTGGACAAGTACATGTACAATAAAATATTTAAAGGTATACGGCGTATCCGGGGGCATGCTAACGTTTTTTACTCTTGACTTATGTTATATACAACGTCACGCCCATACAATAATAACGTATACTTATGTATACTTCCTCAGTCGCAACTCAAAAGGAGTCAAGGTTGTCTGGAAGAAATTGTATTCTCTCCTCAATATATTCTGTTCATTAAACCGAAACCAAACCGAAATCAACCCTTACATCGTCCACTACTGGACACTGGCTTCCTCGTGCGTATTGTCTTGTGTATGAGGGACGTACGGTCTTAAATCGTCACGCCTGGCTAAGCGGATTGGTTAATTCACTCTTGTAGAGAGGTTCACTCCTCAGGCTTGTGGTAAAGGCTTTGTTCTCCCGGGTTACACAGTTTGTTATATAAGGTATACGGTTGTTACACCGGTGAATGTACTCGTGTATTTAGTACCTTTTTAAACATAACCATATGTGGCGTATGGTAACTAATTCATCATTTCTTCCCGTGGGTTCATAAAAAGTCACTAAGGGATAACAAAACGTTCTTAAAACGTTATTCCTTAATTTTGTCATAACATAACATTTATACAACAAAGACTAATTCTATGTATATTAGTCACGTCAACTGGATTGTTATCTTGATTTCATCTATACCTGCTTATTATTATTATGTCGTTAATTCTAATAACTATTTAACAAAGGCTATGCAAAACTATCAATAAAGACATCGCGAGACGCTATTGAAATTTATTCAAGTATAACGAAGGCAACGGTAAAGGTCTGCGAGAGGGAATCATAATAAATGTCAAGGGCAGAGAGACATCACCGGTTAAAAGCATTCGCTTGCTAGTTGGTATTGCAGGAATGCATGACAATTATTGCACTTACTGTTTATTGCTGACAACGATAAAAGTAAAAATGGTATCTGACCGAAGGGACGATAATGTCGGCATGAACTTTTTGATTTTGGTTAAGATTTTTTTGCATATTTTTTTTTGTTTCAAGATTCTGTTTAATGCGTGACTTTTTAGCGGGAACACGAGATGTGAAGGTGGAGTTTATGTTAATAATATAAAAATAATTGGTTTTGTGGTTTAATAGTGATCGTTTATTAATCTTCAAAATGCTTACGTTTGTGCGTAATGTTTGTCTTAATCAAATAAAAGTTTGAGACTGCGTTTTTCGTGTGATTTGAAGGCGTTCAACTCTTCTGTCCTCAGCAAACCTACTATCACTTTACTGAGCGACTCCCAACTTACTTCGAGGGAAAAAGCGCTTGATAGAAATTAATTTTCACGTGACATTGGTAAATAATCTTCGTATTTGAGTCTACAACTGGCACTGCCATCAACCTGTAGAAGAAGCAGAATAGCATGCGTAGAAACGTAAAGTGATCAAATAGTAGATTATTAACCAAGGGGATAAAGCAGTGTTTTCTGTCGCGGGTGACGATTTAAATCGCGAGCGTAACGAAGGACTCGAGGTTTACTCCCGAGCGTAGCGAGGGTGTTAAAAACTTAAATCACGAGCGAAGCGAGGGATTTAAGACGAGTCCTGAGTGTAGCGAGGGATTTAAGTTCACCCAAGACTAAGACAGCTTTATCACCGAGGAAAATTCTCTACTTTTCGTACCATTTGCGAAAAAATTAACACAATAATAATATGAGATAAGCATTTATTAAAAATAATGACAATTAAAAGTAAAAGTTAACATTCGAAACATTGGTCCAATTATTGATAGAGAGAGTTACATTTTTGTTTGGTACATTTATTGTTGATGAGTTGATTTGAGTATTTCTCTGTTCTTGCGTCTGAGGAACTTGCGTTTCATTGTAGATAGTATACGTCGGAGATAGTGGTGGTGGTGCATCGTGAGTTACGGACGAAGATAAGATGCCGGAAGTTGATGGTTGTGGCTCTGATGGATTAAGTTTTATATTTTTGTTAATTTGACTGCTTAATATGGTTTTATTCGCCATTGAGCTTTCGATATAACCCTCAGCTACTCCATCAGAGCTCCAACCACCGTGTCTTTTTATTGACGTAATATCCGCCCCTGAATCCGCCAAGAAAGTCGCCGAAGTTCTTCTAAAGCAGTGACCGGTGTAGAGTTCAACATCTTTAAGTTTTAAATATTTAGCAATTTCCTTTGGCATATTGCTAATTTTATTTTTGCCGATGGCTTGTCGAGTACATTTCCCATTCCGATAGTTTATAAAAAATCTATTGTTTTCCATGTTGGTGGGACGTAATGCTTGGTATTTATGAATGATTTTAGTATATTGTCCTTGTACAATGAATGACCGATTTTTCTTTGTCTTAGTTTCCTTTACATTAATCAGCAGCAACTCATTGGAATGATTTTCAACGTCCTCCACCTTTAAGTTTACAAGTTCACATCCGCGGCAAGCACCATTGAGTCCTAAAATTAAGGCCACCTATAACAAAGATAAAAAACAGGTAAATATATAGAATAATTACCATTACTAAGATACGAAATATTCATAGTTAAATCATGTATACTTACTTTTGTGGCCAGAAAATTTTCGTCAGGAGCTTCATTAAGAAATTTTTCCACATTTTGATCGTAAAAATTTTAGACTTCTTTGAGCAATGCCCTTCTGATTTTCTTTTTAAAAAAGCCAGTAATTTCGTGAATCTATTTATTTCAATGCTGTGTTTGATGCTTATTGTAGCTTTCAGTTTTGAGTATATGCACCAAAGTGTATTCGGATTCTTTGTCTTGGATAAATAATCAAAATAGACAAGAAGTACTGATTCTGAAATTGATAGGCCTTTCGCACTTCTCCACGTTGAAAATTCTTCATAAGTTTTTAAATAATTTTCCTTGGATTTTGTTGGAAGCAAATTATTTATAATTGCGGCAGCATTTGCACTGATGGAATCCGACAATTCACTGTCACTGTCGCTTTGATTTAACATCGTAACGTATTTTTAGAACATTAACTTATTTATAAAAATAAATTAAAATAAACTTAACGTTTATGTATTTGAAGAAAACAAAAACGCGGCAAATTCCTAGACTAATATTTTTTTGTCGGAAAAGCAAAGGCATCAAGCTCATACGGCCTCGTCGGTTTTCGCAATTTTATTTAATAATCATAACTGCATAATAAATGCGTATTCCTTTTTCAAAATGATGTATAATGCTTTATATACAAACTCAATAGTGTAAACACAGATGTAGTTCAGTATACATTTCGGTAAGTATTCCAAATTTAAATCACATTCTCCCCCTAGAGGATGAATGAAATTCAGTACAATTTTCTTTCCCTGTTTTTAACAGATTAAAAATGACTATTGTTATGTTCGCTTTTTGTGGCATAGAATGTCACTTTTTTGAGCGAGTGGTACGAAAAAATATATTATATTATTTTTTAAGATTTCAGTAGTCCTAATATCTGGGAAACTAGAAGAGAGAATAAAGTCCCTTTTCTCAGATAAAGTCACAAATGATTATTAATATTGATACAGGCTCTGTTTAATAAATTTAGACCCACCACAAGACTCCCAAGACCAAGGGCGTCGCCAAGGAGGGGCAGGGCAGGGCAGTTGCCCCCTCTAGAGTTTAAAAAAAAAGTATTTGTACCTACAATTATGCTTCAAATGTACGATAATTTTCTCATTCTTTAATTGCAGCTAAATAATCTTCAGACTTCCAGTAGGCCTGCTGGCAAAGAATGGCACAGCAAAATAACAAATATGCATTCTTTTTTATTATTATTATTATTACTTGTACAACAAACTGCCACCTCGAAGCAAATAAGGGGAAAACCGGATTGAATTCCTAGCCTAATAAGCAGAGCCGACCTTAAAAGAGATATCATAATACCGGCATGAAGTCATTCATAGATCATGACCCGGACTATCATTCCAGACGGTATGATTAATAACGTTAGGGAATTTCCAATATAAAATTGTATAAAATCGTACAGTGTAACTTTGTTAGAATCTCCATTTAACAAGGTAGACAGTTTTATCGCCTTACTTCTACAATGTTTAGAGTTTGTCCGCACAATTTTTTGTACATATTTTTTTGTGTCTCTCGCCAATGGATATCTGATATACATGCCGACATCAATCCATGACAAACGTTAGCACGCCGACAGATGCGCTGCCTATTTTTCGAGATTTAAGAACGGATTTGGAATAAGGGTTAAGAAAATGTGTAGGGATAAGATAAAATGTAATGGAAATGGGCTATGGCATATCTCACTCAATACGGAAACACGTACATACATTGGTGAAATAGGATGAAGTGGGAAATACTGTACATTTTTCGGTAGTCTTCTGTGAGTGCGGGGTAACTTTGCCAGTTGAGTGTACCCAGCGGCTGTCGGATTGCAGCGTACACCTCCAACATATTTAGTATTATTCAATATCATTCCGAATAATATATCAGAAGCTGAAATAATAATGTAGAATGTCTAAAACTGATTAGTTTTAGAAACTAATTATATTATATAAAATATCAAATTCGTTCTTGACTATAAATAATTAGTGTTAACAGTACAGAATTTAAAAAAAAATCCATCTTTTCTTGTGCCGCGTGAGTTACCACACCGCACCATACCATCAGCCTGTACCATGTCTCTCCACTGCTGGATATAAACCTCTCCGAAGGCTCGCCACCACACACGATCCTCGGCTCTAACATCCAACCACCACCGACGAACTTTTAAAGAACTACATCTTTGGTTATAATTATGAAATTTTGAAGTGAAAATATTTTATAGCATAATATAAATTATTTTCACTTACTCCCTAATCTTATATCAAATGCAGAGTGCATTCTAAACTTGGGGATCATATAAACATGTAAACGATTATTTATTTGATTATTATATTCCTCATAGATAAGATTTAGTAGATTATTCCAGTTCCAATTACACAATGCATAATACACAGACCGCTCGCTAATCGGTATGATCCACATTTCAATCTACATTATTCACGGCAGTGGGATGATAATACCTAATGATGAATTTGTAATCGGTGTTTTGTGAATTTATGAGACTCAAATTAGTAAGGCCAACACCAATATCAATGAATATATTAAACCAAAATTGATGTTTTGTTTTATTAATTAATTTTATTAATGTTGCATTTGCTTAGTTGGCGTTTTATTCTAATTGTTTAATTAAAATATAATGGTATCCCACAGTAAAGTGAGCAAATATTCCATTTTATTATAGGCCTATAAGTCTTATAACACGGCCGTCACGGTCATTGGCCTTACGCTGCAATAACGGAGTACGTTTCGGGTTACAACCTAGTGGACCCAGCGCAAATTGTTTTCCACACGCCCCAGATTATTATTATTAATCCTCCGACACTTACGTTTCCCCACAATGGTTCCCGTCACCGTCGATTTAGTTTTGAAATTTAATTATTTAGTTTTTTTTTATAATTGAAAAAATCCGTACTTTTACTAGAAAGGCACTGGTACAAGTCGGCGATCGAACTCTAAACCTCATCAATGTGAGTAGAGAATGGCTTGGTCGGACCTTATCAAAAATAAAATAATGGAAACCAACACATTATTAAATTAAAATTTTATTAACCTAGGAAATCCGTCTATCGACAATAAAGAGAGATATAGAATCAATAGATAGTAAATAATGCACGTCTTTGTACAGATCGTAAAATGAGATTAAACTGTGCATTATTCAACATAATAAAATCCATAAAAAGTAAAGGTTCTATTAAAATTCCTGCATAATAAATCTACAATCGAATATAAAATCGTATTATTTCCCGATAAACTATGTCATAACTTTGTACAGTAATTGGCTGCTTTGTTATTAGCATCGTAAAACATCGAGTAAAAAATTGAAGTCAAGAAATTATAACTCGATGTAAGCGAAAAAATGGAATTCATTTTTTTTTCTTATTCCGGGGCGTTACGATGAAAGTAAAAGTACTGCCTTGCATTACTGATAGGCACTGTGTACTTAACACAGTACACTGCCTATCAGTCGTGGATTAATTGCATCTTGCCGATATCTTATAGTCGTTTAGAAATAAACATTGTCCGAAACGGTATCATATCGGCACAGTGCAAAGAAGGGCAAAAGTCCGAGTACTAAAGCGCCTCTTTTGTCGAAGTTGAATTTCATATTTGTTATCATTATTCTTTTTTATTTATAGAAAGAAGTTTATAGTTTATTTATTATATAGTTTTATAGAAAGAGTTTTATTTATAGAAAGACACCTAGTGGTAAGTGGATATTGTCGCCCATTAACATCCGCGATACATGCCAACATCAGTCCAGACTGACAAACATTGGCACGCCCCCGGATGCGCTGCATTAGAGATACATTTCAAGATAGTCTTTTGTGAGAGAGGGGCAACGTTCAATGATATGTATAATTGCCATATTATACATATCATCGAATTTGTCATTTTTTCTGCTTCGATCTATATATCTATAATTCGTGAAACAGTACTTTTTTGGTGTTTTATCTTTCCAAAATTAGGACCTATTTTTATTAGTCGCAACTAAAGCGACTGATAATTCATCCAACATTTTGAGATTTATGCCGTATAAGTATATTGGTTTTACCGATGCAATAACATACTTGGCGCTCTGCAAGCATAAATGAACAGTGATATTTGACTAATGCACCACTTATCTTGTAACCCACTAACAATATTCTTATAAAAATTAAATCACAAGAATACAAATAATATAAGCTTATCGTGTATCTTCGTTTCATGAGAATTGGACAAGTAACTAAAAAGATATGAATTATTATTTCTTAAAAAACAAATTATATCCTTTGTTTCTGTAAAGTAAGTAATAAGACGCTTTAGTATTTTTATATTTCCACCCATAATGTTGTCTGTGCTAAAGAAATTTGAATAAAAGATACAATATTACGAATATGTAAACTGCGACACAAATGTTATAAAAGTGTATAAATTGAAAGCAAATTCATTTTTGATAAGTTTTGACCTTGTTTCGATGTCGATATCGACGATCTCAAAATAAGAACACGTGATACAATCGCTATCAGATATAGTGAACATTAGAACTAAACGTTTCTATTATAGAATCATACCATCTAAAATACAATACTTATTATAATTTTCAGTGCAAGAACTATTTAAACTCCCCAGGTTAAATAGTTCTATAGGACTTTAGGATTCTAATAGCACTTTAGGATTGGTCTATATTCAGTCGTGGATTGACACAAACTGCAGAAGAATAATATGTAATGATTACGAATGAAAAATTACTTACGACATTTTGCTCGCGATGCTACGGTTGTCACAGATGATTTCTGCTAGCAAAAATTTATACGTTTTTATTATGACACCAGTGAAAAAATTAAGCAACTAACCAGTCAGTTTAATAAAATATCCGTAGACCAATTACAACAACAATGATTCTCAAAAATCGTAAATTGCATCAAACTGTCGCAAAATCCTGTTAGGTATTTCTTAAATATATTAGATATAGACACAATATTGTGCGGCTGTCCCATTGAAATGCGATCTATACACCCGCAACATCAATGCCTATTACCTGTCATTTGTTAAATTACGACTTACGCAAATTGGCACAAAAAGTCTTTTGATATACAGCCGCTATCGAGAAAGGATCGAATCAGCTATGAAAATTATACAATATTGGTTACAATGCAAAATATATCAAATCTACAATGGGGCAATAATAAATAGAAAACAGGTACCTATTCCGTAATGAATTCAAAAACAGCTATATAATTAGTACGTTACATGTCTATAAAGAAGTATGAACCTCTAATCAGTACAATTACAATAGGACGCCGCAACAAAGATAAGTCGTTCGGCATGAATACCTACAACTTTTGATACGGTTTTACGTAATTAACGCGTTCCATGTAAAAGAGCCACGAGTAAAAGCGGGTTTGGCTGTGTTACGCAACGCTGCACCGGCAATGTGACGTCACAGCGCCCTGCCCCAACGGTAGCTGCTGTACGGTGTGACTTTGTACGGAGGTCACACACACATGATTGTTAATTGTTTTTATCCGCGCGTAACATGCTTATTAAAATTGCTTGATTGAGGGTTAAGTTTCAATAATTGTTAGTTAAAAAATATTACAGCAACGATTAGTTCATTTCGGTTAGTAATTTATTACAAATTATTTATTAAAAAAATATGGTAAAAAATTATGAACCGACTTTAAGAATTATTTTTATATAATAACTAACAATAGTATTGGGCTTCCATTACAAAGGACAAAATCATTAAGGGCGGGGTTGGCTTTTTCAGACGAATTACTTCTCTACCGATTATAATAATGACACAAAACCTAATTAAACTTATTAGGTTAAATTATGGCAGATTCTAACACTTTTACAGTTACAGTTATCTTTTAATATCAGTTTCAAGTTATTCTAGAACCATATTGCCTTATAAACCGAGTAACATAGAAGTAACCTGTATGCAGACTGCATAAGGTCGTATGAAACACGACTTGGACTAATTTTATAAGACTTAGAAATACAATCATTTTTGTCCTATCATAAAGATTCCTCGAACGACGCGACGCCATAATGTAGTGAATTAGAAACACAAAGAGTTACTGCGTACAGTACGGTCTTCGAGACACTGCCGTGAAATCGAAAGTTGTGGGACGAACTGCCAGCTGAGGTTTTTTCACTTAATCACGACATAGAGCTTTTCCAAAGGGCTGTGAATAGGACTTTGTAAGATGGGCAGCGCACTGTGATCCCCTTGGTGTTGTGGGTGTCCATGGGCGGGCGGTGACCACTTACCATCTTGTGGACCGCCCGCCCGTTCGCCACCTCTTGTATATACCTATGTATATCAAACAATACTACTTATAGTGCATGAACATTTTATTACTCATACTACCTTCTTTGTTAAGATTAGTTCTTTGATGGAAAGGAAAAAACATAAAAAAATCCCAGATTTGTGGGAAAAACGAACGAATAACTTTCAAAAATATTGATAAACGGTAAAATGTAGACGTGCCGAAAATCTAAATGTCTTTTTTCCTATTATATTGTAAATAAAAGGACAACAGAGGTTTAGTTCGGACTTATTGTGTGATGAGATTATTATTTTACTTTATATTTTATAATACACACAAAAACATATGTTTTATACATGAGTAAATAAGAGAAGATGTATGAAATTGAAGTTTATCTCAAGTGAATAGGATTTTGCAAGGTCGGCGGCGCGCCCGCATACCCTCTGTTGTTGCAGGTGTCCATGGGCGGCGGTATCACTTACCATCACGTGGGACCGCTTGCTCGTTCGCCTACTAGTCTATAAAAAAAAAGAGGAGATCTCTTCCAGCAGACGGAATAGAACAGGTATGCGTAGTGCATACATCAATAAAAATAATGCTTACATACATGTAGCAATATACATCTATAAAACTAAAAAAAAAACAGATAAACCTATAAAAACAAAATAATAGTATATTGATTTATATACCAGAAGATAAAAATATTTTTTTTTTAATTTTCATGATTCATACCAGCCTTTCTTCATACCACTGCCGAATTTTATGACGTCAAATGCAGTCAATAATGCTCAAATGCATTTCCAACTTTATCGTATTTCCCTAACGTAGTACGTACGTGTCTCGAGAGTGAGTGAGATATGTCAAAGCCCATTCCCATCCAATCCTATCCTCACCCACCCCATTTTTCCAACCCTTTCTCCCAATCCATTGCTTAATCTGCAAAGGTAGGCGATGTATCCGTAGGTGTACCAACATTTGCATGTATCGCGGATGTCTATGGACGACAGTATCCACTTACCATCAGGTGGACTGTATGCTCGTCTGCCGCCTTTTTTGTATATATAAAAAAGAGTAATACACTATTTTATATATGTGAATCACATTTCATATCGTAAGTATTAAACATTCGTGTTGATTGAAACCTACTGATCCGGTTATTTCGCAACGGTTGCTTCGCACTTTTTCAATGTTAACGGTATTTTGAGCAACTATTAGCTTAAAATGCTAACATAATTGATTTTAACAACCCACCCGACCTTGCAACTCTCGAAATAAATTAAGCAATTATTCACTAACACTTACTTACCTACGTGTTTACGTGTACTTGTTTATGTGTCATATACATAAACAATATTAGACTGTGTGTGTGTGTGTGTGTGTGTGTTTATTACGAAATGTAAAAGAGGCTCTCACTTTATTTATCTGAATAAAAGCTAACAACACTTTTAAATCTTGAGGCTCTACCAAAGGGAAGCGATATACCGGTCGGTATTATCTCAACGCGATATAGCGGTAATTGGTATTGCGGGTCTCTGCTTTTACCGCAGTGCGATAATCGTCGCCGTGTGTAAGATCTCATGCGGTACCATACGAAATGCACTGAGACAAATTATCGCATTACCGCGTTGCGATATTACCAGCCGGTATGTCGCAGCTGTGTGGAAGAGCCTTTAACGTTCCGTACGTCCGCCGTCGAAATTGCTTTGTAGGCATTTCAGCGGACATTCCGCTACCATTTCCACTAATATACTTCACTTTTAAAAACTTATGGTTATAAAATAAACAATTTAAAAAAAAATCAGGCTGGGATGTCTTAGCGGGTTAAAGGCTTTCCCACACAGCATATTATAGACCTTCTTTACTATATAATAACTATCTCCATTCACTACCATATATGATTAGTACTTCGGTTTACTTTTACAATTTATAACTTGAATTAAAAGAATTTTCAAAAAAAATGTTACTTCTTGTTTTTACTGAATTCATAAGTTAGCACTAAAGTATTTTTCGATGTTCCACTTCCCACTTCTGCTTACATTAAAATACTTCATAGTACCATCTTTACTACATAGTAGCCATCATCATTTACTACAATATATTATTATTATTAGTGTGTCGCGTGGTGTCGGCCGGATTTAGTATATAACTACCCCATCTCTTCCCACGGGTGTCGTTAAAGGCGACTAAAAGATAACAAAGCAACCACAAGCCCTGATGAATTACACTACTCTAAAATAGTGGACTCGTCAGCCCGCTTGGCTAGCGTGGCGTTTCAAAGCCATACATACACATACATCCCTCGTGCGCAAAACAATTTGCATAAGGAGGGCATGGATAATAAAAAAGCTGGTTACAGTTACAATTTACAGTACCTATTGTTACCTATTAGAATATTCCTTATTATTTACAGCTTACAAAGTATAAAAAGATAGATAAAAATACATGTAAAAATAATACATATATGTCATAATAATAATGAGAAAAGATAGGTACTACTAGAATTTAAGTTGAATTTATGATTTAATTAATATTGTAATTTTGTAACATCATATTTACATAAAATATTAAGTGCCATGAAATATGTATTTAGCAATAAAAATACTTTATCTGTCTATCAATCTATTTAATTTACAGCTTACAACGTATATGATAATTCAAAGTAAAAAGATTTTTTTAAAAGCCATTCTTTTTTGTGTATAATTTTACACAATAATATTCAATACATTTTCCTCGAGAACGAATCCATGTGCGACTACTAGTGTATGCTTAGGGCCAATGACATTGTGGTTTCTACCTACAAGTGCATTAACAATCTTTCAATCAACGTTCTTTTATATGGAAATACGGCCTTGACTAAGTAGGCATGGAAAACTCGTGGCCTTGGCTTGAAACAATGATATGCAGTTGATGCATACATCCACATTCACACCTACTGTCTCGATAATTTTACACCCATCCGATGATTCATTAAAATAACATTCAAGGTACAAATTACCTGGGACTAGCATCACCTATATGCAAATAAGCAGAACTTACCATTTAACTAATGCTTACTTGCGCTAAACCAACGCGCACTATGGTTCAGGCGCCAAAGGAGAGCGCTAACTTCCGATGGATATAAATGGACGAAATTCTGGTCCAATGGAACCATAATATATAATAAATACATAATGGAACCATAACATAATGGAACCTTATATTTTCGGATACCTTGATAATCAGACAATGTACATATAAAGCAATTTATAAGATATAAAGTGTGAAATAGCTGTAAAGATTAATATGCTCAAAAAATTACATTAGTTGTATCCTTTTCGTAATTTAATAAATCATTCTTAAATTAATAAAAGGCAATAAATAAATGAAGTTCTTTTATTGGCATATTCACTCCAGTTTGGAGAGGTTTACCTATTTTATTAAATTAAATTAAAACTCGCATAACGGGACAACTGTATGCGAGGACAAGTGCCGTTTAGCTTGGTAATAGCGAGGAGGACTCTCACCTCCCTACTAATGTACTCGTATTTACGATAGCAACACTTGCCAATGTTCCCCGTAATGAGCGATCACTTTTTCAATTATAAGCTAAGGGCATCGATTTGAGAATACATACTAAATATGTTAGACGAGCACCCTAGGGCTAGACCACGTTACAGTCTAATAGTGTTCTATGTTCAGAAACTCTCCAATTATTTAATTCATATGTGTTTTAAAAATGGAACACTCTTATTACGAAGTCTTAAGTTTCAAATTTGACTTTTTATTGAACCCCTACACATCTACTTCACCTCTCCTAGAAGTTGCCAACCAGGTTTCTTCGATGACAACGTATGATCTGTCGTCATCTAGTCTATTCCCACATCGAACCAGTGGTGCGGGCTAGTATTGTTAGTGTTCCTCACATTTACCAGTCGTTTAAAATTAATTTTTAAAACTACTGTTTATCTAATTTTAAAACAAATGCACGGCACTGATTATTAGTATGGTGATATCAGCGTATCTCACTGCAGGGTATAGACCTGCCCTTGTATCGGTAAAGGGGTTTTGGCCCATGATCCACTAGGCAGGCCCAGTGTGGATTCCCGGTCGGGCATTCATTTGTTTGTTTGGGTGTGGGCGGTGTGTTCGTCTTTGTATGTGTCTTTGGACCCACGACACCGGGGACACGATGTGGACCACTGAGTATGGAACACCACACTCAATGGCCCACACTAGGATTCCCCGTGTTAAGACAAATTTGTGGTGACAAATGTTAGGTTAGATGATGGTCTTATTATTTATAAATAACAATTATTGTTACAATTTGTAATAACAACCATTGATCCAGTGAGGTTGAAATAACGATTGGTAAAAAAATCAATGAGCTTTCTCGTTAGAGTTATCTAATCAGTTTTTTTGGAAATCAAACTTATCGCATCCAATAAATATATATTCTAAGTTTAAACGTATAAACTTTAAATGTTCCCTTGCTTTCAATTCCAACGTCATTATCATGTTGCAAAGTACGTTTGGATATTGCAATCGGTCAATGCATCAATCACATCACATCACATCGCTTCAATCATTCTTCTGCTTTATCAAAAAGAGTCAATCATGACATGTCGCATTGTTATACTTAGATATGGCTATGTTGGATATAGGTTATACTTGTTATATCTATATCCAACAGTGGGGAGACACTTATGTTATTAGGATGTTAGCCTTCTGTTTGTGAGTACTATATGTGAACCGTGTGGTGAACAGTATTAGAATAGCATCACTCCACCTCTTCCTGTATCCTAAAAGGCAACTACAGGATCACAATGTCACTATCATAAGCGCTGAGAAACTGCACCGCCTCTGCGCAGAGTGGACTCGCCTACCCGCTTGTACAGTGTGGCGTTTTAAGGCCATACATCTCTTATGCACAAGACAATGTGCATGAGTACAAGTACAGGACAATGTGAGATCCATGTCCAGCAGTTGGCGAAAGGGGGCCGGTTACGGTTATGGGAGTACCATTAGCTAGTTTGTGGTGTAGTATTCTCATATATCAAATTGAATCACCAACTTTTCCGATATGATCAGCTTACATTGTACATGTTATAAACGACGGCGCATGGAGGTAATATCCGAGATGTGGTATTCTCGTATGGCTAGCGACTGACAACACAATAAGTTCGAATACAAAATCTGGACTACCGAAGTAACCCATCTTGATACAAACGCCAAAATAGATATGTTTGCATGCAATAAACTTTGTACACAGACTAGACGCTCAACCAACTAAGCCCCAGAAGCTATGACAGCCGTCAGTAAAATTTCAGTAGCAAGTGAGCGAACAAGAGATAAAAATAATTAATTTTAAGTAATTTCTATCTTCTTTATCGCTTTGACTTAACTCAAAATTTATCTAAATTTACAAGACTTATCAAAACTGAAGCCCGCACAAGTGCTATAACAACATTTGATAGTTGCTTTCTCTATTGTTAACATTAGTTGTAGAGTTGTCAGCTCTGTCAACTGCCGCCACGCCCCAGAAATCTGCTTGCACATTGTGAGGCTAAAATACGACTAGTCTATTATTATGTCTACTGAGTGTAAAAATTAGTATGTCTGTATTTTTGACTATCAGTTACTTCGGATACGTTAATTTTGACTAGATTTCAATACCAACTTTCATTACACATTTTCAAATCTTCATTTACAAGACACACTTGTGGGTAATGTTGTGTTAAAGGTGATAGCCTCTATTCTCGACTCTCATTTGTGAAGCCGTAAGTTCAAATCCTCGGCTTCTACATAAGTACGTATTTTTAAAAATTATCATTAGCTCGGCGGTGAAGGAAAACATTGTGAGGAAACCCGCATTGAGAAGAAAAAAATTGAGAATCAGAAAAAAATCTAGAGTATATGTATCTTCACTGAGCCCGTGTGACGGATTATGGCCCGAAACCTCCCAGCATGTCTCAGCGATTTACTAGAAGAGACCTTTGACCTGCGGTGGCACGTTATAGACTTGTTCCATTCCATTCCATTGTTTTTAATTCTAATTATTTACCTGGATATAGGAATAATTGGAAGTCATTACAACCTATAAGTTCATTGGAAGCTATCGCACTTATAGGTAGTACGACATAGATGTGCCCTATAAAAAGAAGGCAAGAAGAGCGATTACAATTTCATAATGAAAACGTTGTTCTCAAAACATATACCATCTAACGCTATTCTACTTTACAACCCATTACCAAGTCTATATTAAATCTATGCGCCATTATTGTTTTAACATCAAGTAAAATTGATGTACCGGGCGTATTATTTTGTTGTCAAGCAACTATTCATTATGTTGAGAAGGAAGGAACGTTTCGTGTACAGCTCATTCAACTGGATCAGATAAGCGCTTTACGTAACTGAAGCTTCCTTTTATGTTAGATTTATTCTGTCGTTCATCTAGAAGGTGTGGACAAAAATTGAGATCAGCAGTTTTGTTGTAGCAAGTTTTGAGGCTGTAAATTTTTTTTGTTTATGAATGACTCTCTAGCGTTTGCATGAAATTTATTTTCTGTAAAAAGATCTGAAATATCTAAATATAATCAATCCTAGTTCTGTTTAAGACAAAACTGACGGTGATAACTTCAAACGAGAAAAAATGCACTGGGGTTAGTGAACTGTTTGGATGACTATTTTATTGATATGGAAGCAATTTATTATTATTTAGTTAGCTTAGGTTAATGTATGCATGCTGAAACTATAAGAAAGAAAAATAATAAAGAAAGAGCAGGCAATATGAAGAAATGTGAAATTGACCAAAATCTGTTACCGCATATTTTGGTCTGTCTTCATATTTGATCTAACGCTGCTCAACTTCGGCGGGCGATATAGCACCCTCGGCCAACTGAGATGTTTCAATTGAATTCAATGCTATATCTATTTAAGTATTAAGGCTTATTCTATTCTAAGCACATATAAGTATCCTCACAAATAATAAAGTAAATATAATAAAATGAATATGAGCAATTAGTAATAAAATTTAATAAGAGAAAACACAGTTCGACGTTTCATGAATATATTTCAATTAACACAATAATAATGTGACAGAAGTTCAAAAATAGATTATAGTAAACTCGTACATATTTGCATTCTGACAAACTGGCACGTTGCATTCTTTCAACACGCCATCTGAATCAAATGACGAATCGATAATGATGCTAACAACAGCATTAATTAACTTTAAGTTAACTTAAGTTCTTAAGGTAACTGGTGTGGCAATATGTACGACTTTAAAATTTTATTGTATTAAATATTAGTATGAGCCCAGTTACATTCTTTCAACAATTAGACATCAAATAATAATAATACATGTAATAACCTATTTTGGACAGATACTCTCTTAGATTCCAAAACCTCTCATAAAAGACCTCATTTTAAATTGATATTTAATCATTTATTTATTCATTGTCATAATTACTATACTAAGGTCGTGCGACATTATACATATAAAAAATCATCCTAGTGCAGGCGATGATTACAGTCTGTAATAAAACCATACTTTGAGTCAATTTTAGTAAACATTATTGAACATTAATTAACACTAAATATTAAAATTAGATGCACTACAGAAGCATTACAAATTAAAACAAGAAGTGAATGCAACTATAAATATGATCTAACTGAGGCGTAAACACACCTTTTGAAAGGAATATTTAAATTATCATATTAATGGTCGTCATTGTGTCGACGTAAATTTACAACTAGTGTTGTGTTTACATTTAGTCCTTTAAGTATAATGAGACAAACCTTTGCTTGTAAAGTCATTTGCCGTATAAGCTCATGAAAAATTATAACCAAGTTGGTGTTTCGCAAGACATTTTGCTAAACTGCAGATCGCTTCCCAGAAGTAATCCCTTGCACACCAACCTCAGAATATTATACTGACATTCTAAGTCCGTAGGAGAAATTTATACCTACCATTTCCGACCTAAAGATTTTTTAATAAAAAAAATTCAAAATATCTATTACCCCCCATGAGCTTCAAATATGTGTCGTTTCCCTTCCAGATGGAAAAAAGTATTTTATGCTCCTCTCCAGAAATAAGACTAAATCCGTATTTTGTCATAATATAGTTTATAATAACAGAATTTAATGTTCAATTGCTTCAACTATAAAGTTTATGTCCAACGTTTATGTATTCAATTTATTAGAGGACATAATTATTTCAAGCTATAAAGACACAGCCATAGTAAGGTGACACAACCACTCTTATATTAATAAGAGTGGTTTAGTTGTGGAGAGTTGGAAACTACACGGACGAGTAAGCATTATGCTCGCGAGACGTGATGGCGTTCACAAGAATACTTCAATGAGAGTACTGTTATAAATAAATTCAATTAAATTTTGTCAGGTCAGTGACACTCCTATACGTATTTGATCGGGCTTAGTCACGATAAATAAAATATCAATTGGAATGCACTCTGAATCCCACATCCGCTGGGCGCACTCAACTGGCCACATTACCTCTCTCTCACTAAAGACTACCGTGGAATGTATTGCATTTACCACTTTATCTTGCTTCCGTGCTTCGATAGTGAGTGAACCATTCTATCCTGTCCCTCCTCATTTTCCCAACCGTTTCTCCACTTCCCTTTCTTTTAATCTACAATGGTAGGCATCGCATCCGAGGGCGTGTCGATGATTGTCACTTTGGACTGATCTTGACATGTATCGTGGATGTCCAGGGCGACAGTATCCGCTTACGAGCAGATGGATTGTCTGCTCGTCTGCTGCCTTATTTCCATAAGAAAACACACGAGTAGCTACGAATATTTCTATTGCACACGCGTTAACTGAGACGCTCCCGTTAAAGAAATTAAAGAAATACTGTACCTATTCATAAACACTCGAATATAGCAAACCTTAATTAATAAATTCCTTTGTGAGTATACTTTTTTATTGTACCACATTAAACTAAACAAGTACATCTCTTAAAGTTGCATCCAACGATGTCACTTCGCTGAATATTCGCTCTCAAAAACTTGTTTCCAAAACGTGTCAACGGACGAGCGTCACACTCGTACAACTTTCTTATAAGGGTAAAACATTTTTACTTTAAGAGGTTTTAGAAGCATAAAAGATGCACGAATACATTTACATACTGGAGCTACATTCCCGTAGTTATAAGTGAACATGGATAAACTTACAAAGAGTATATTCTATAGTATATTCAGTATATTCTTTCTCATTTTTCATATGCCGATAACAACTGGAAACATTTAGAGCCAAAAGAACCGATTATGTCGTGTGATATTGCTTGTAAATCAAATACTTGTGTTGAAAACATTGAGATTGTTGTAAAATTTCTGCCCATAAGCCATAGTGAAATCAGTGTATCAGTTTCCTTTTTTTTTACTCTACTTTCATTTGTACCTATGCATATTGTTTATAAGTCAGACTCCAAATAATTTCGTAAGACCCACCATAACGTCCACACACAAGAAGATTTGGGACGCAGTGCAAACACTTACTTCTTTTTTCATAATTTCTTACATCGTCCTTACAACTTCTAAACCAACAGATTTAGGCAACAGCCCAAGAATTATGAAGATCATTACTATCGATCAGATCTTACTTTACTTCACTTATTTCCAGCTACAACCCCTTGTGAGTCTTAGCCTCCTTCTACAATCGTCATCCATTTGCTTCTATTTTTGGCCTCACTTTTCCAGCATATTACTCTTCTCATGCTCCTCAGATCTTCCTTTATACACTCCATTTATCTCTTCATCAAAGATCAAGCTGTAAATATCTTATCAAAGCAATCATGCCTAATATAATTCAAAGATGCTAATGATCTCCGGTGTTTTAACTCGCTTTAGACGTTAACATAATAATTACGTACCCAAACATTCATGTGGAAGTGTAGCGATAATAGACTAACAAATGACCACCAAACAAAAGGTCATGGGAATACGACAAATTACCAACAACTATAAATTACCAAGCGAATTTTAATTAACTTCATTCATTTACTTGTGTCTGAGATGAACCTAAATGAATTTCAGGTGTGTCTGCATGTTCTATTACAATATATATATATATATATATATATATATATATATGATATATATGATATACCAATGTATCCGTCTTTAATGTCCCACTACAGGGCATAGGGCTTGCCGTAGTAAATGACTGGGAGGATTTTGGGCCGTAATGACCCCCTAGCCCAATGCGGATGGTGGATATACATACTCCAGATTACTTCGCCAATGTAGGTACCGTGTTTCAGTAGCGAGTGAACCATTTGCATCCCATCCTATCCTGTCCCTCCTATTTTCCCAAAAATTCGCGATGTTTTCCTCTCACTGTCGAGCTGGTGGCAATTTAAAAATCGGTACTTAAGTAGACACAAAATGGTACGACGAGCTGAGGATTCGAACTCATGATCACACGAATGTGCATCGAGTGTAGATACCACTAGGCTATCACCGCTATATGATACCACACAAAAACTTAAATTGCACTATTAAGATAAAAAATAAACCATTGAGTGGTAAGAAGAAGTGGATACGAGGAAGATGGTGCTTCAAACAGTTCCTTTGGATTTGTCTATCCTCAGTAGATCGCAATATTAGTTTAGAACGCTGCTCCGTCACAGGTACCCTGCGCAACACTGGTGTGCCGTGAGACAATGCTAAGTGTGCCGCAGTGTAAACCGAATCACCCAGCGGGAAAGTGTAACTAAAATGGCACAAAAGTGACATTTTTTTTTAACGGTGTTACACACCTTTTCGCTTATTCAGTGATTTTTGACTTAAGTAAATTACTAGAATACACTTTTTTTTTAATATTTTTTAATGAATATACAGTGTATACTCTATATAACGAATAGGGACAGGGTATTTTATTACGTTATAAAGAGATTTCATTAGGTAAACGGAGAGTGGAAAAAACAGTATAATTTTATGTACACGATTTTAATTTTAACTAAATTACGTATCTACATGTCAACATTTTTATAAACAACTTACAAATCATGACTTCGAAATTTTACATAACAAACCAAAATATGTTAACTTTGTTTGACGTTTTTTACTATGCCAGTATTTTAATTGTATTTTTCGTTATATTTTATTCATATCTTGGGATATGGTGGGATCATCTTCGTTAAACAAAAAGAATGTTTCTAATAATTTAACAGTAAGTAAACACGTGCTAGGCAATTACAACAAGCAAAAGAACACATTTCTTAGAATCCATTGTACGAACGAAATATCTACGAGCCCGTATCCATTACTGTGTTTGAAGTTAAGCGAAATCGATGTTTATTGGGTTCTAAATAATGACATATTTTACGCTTTATAGAGTCTTTCAATGTATAGCTATCAATGAAACCAAACAAACCTTAGTAATTTCTACGTTTTAAGAAGTTTTTCGTTAAATAGAAGTTCGCTATATAGAGTCTACACTGTACGTTTAATTATACTTTTAGGTGAATTATATTTTTTTAAAAGAATACAATGTGCGGGGGAGAGTGCACGCTGCACTCTCCCCATGCAATCCAACAGCAGCTGGGTGCGCTCGACTGGCCACGTTACCTCTCTCTCACAGAAGACTACCTTGAAATGTACTGCATTTTCCACTTTATCTTATTTCCCTAGGCCTTAGGCCCTATCCCCATATCTCCAAAGGTAGGCAGCGCATCCGGGGGCGTGCCAACGTTTGTCATTTTCGACTAATGTTGGCATGTATCGTGGATGTCCATGGGCGACAGTATCCACTTCCCATCAGGTGGACCGTATGCTCGTCTGCCGCCTTTGTCTATAAAAAAAAATGTAACTGTTAAAATGTATATAGATAAATTGTACATTTTTCTGTTTTTCCCTTTCAATACAAAAATGAATACATATTAGACATATATTCTATCAAAGAAAATAACAGACTTAATTCTAATTGCATAAATCCATTATGTACATGTTTCATTTTCGGTGACTTTGTATTACTACTAATAAAAGTGTTTTACAAAACAAAATTAAACTAGTGATAACCATTATTGAAATGCTCTGAATTTCTCAAATCTCTAGACGAAACCAGGCGGAGTGTCAAAGCGAATTTTAATTACATATTCAATTAACAAACCAATTTGTTGTAAACGTGACTTACAGACTTAGGAAATGTTACTATTACATAACAATATGAAATAGCGCATCTGTACGTCATTCATTATTGTGAAAGATTCACTTGACGCAGTAAATAAAGCGTATAATGAGTGAATTGTAGTAATACAGAATTATATCATAATTAACTTGAGTAAAATTTCCATGTCTTACATAAAAACAAATTGTTCTTAGAAATGCAACTTCAAGTTTTCATGTTCAAACAAAAGCGCATTAAAGATTATTTTAAACTACAAATTAAAACAAAAGTGGACGTTTAAGACCCAATTAAAATAATAAAAAGAACACGTAACATTAAGAAGGTATCATTTTGTATATATAAATATAATTTCAATTGTTTCTCAATAGAATAATAATTTATTAAGAACCAATGTTCTTAATAAATTATTATTTATAACTAGCCTCCACCAGCGGCTTTGTTCGCGTGGACTTCTTCTTCTTGTGATGCCTCTCCAACTAGTGGGGGTTGGCAATCAGCTCAGAATATTTTGCCGTGTCTCTTGCAAGTTTTTTAGTAATTCTATTGAAAATATTTTTTTTATTTTCCTCTAATAACTCAACTTCCTTGTGTCATATAAAGATAACACATATACCAGTTTTCCATCTGGATACTTACGATACTTACGCTATTCATTATTGAAAACCGGATCAGAATCCGTTCCGTAGTTTTTACGTGATGTTATAATAAATGTTGTTATGTTATGTTATGTTAATGTGATGTTTTGGGTTCTGTAGCTTCTAAAGAGACCCTCATTTTTTTAAAATTAAGTGAATGTACTGACTCAACCCTTTTACTGTTTTATTATATGTATATAGCTTTAGCAAAATATACTATTACACGCCTAAGTGATATACCGAAACTCATTTCCCAGTCCATCTCGTCACGATGGAATAAGGAAATCCATCCAATTACATCGTCTAATTTCCATCCCATCGTATCTAACCCATCGAGACTGCAGTATAAAAGAATAAAAGATGACTATTATCTCTTTATACACCTTACTTCTTTGTACTTATACCAGCCTATAACGTCCCACTGAAGGTACAGGCCTCTCTTAGTAATATCACTTGGGGATTTCGGGCCGTAACGCAAGCCCAGTGCGGATTGGTGCAGACAATTTTTAAAAATACGTACCTAAGTAGAAACTGAGTGGTACGGGCCGAGGATTTGAACTCACGATCACACTAATGTGAGTCGAGAATAGATATTAATTACGCTATGCTATCACGGCTCTCCTATTCCATCTAATTCCATCAAGTAAGCTCGGTGTGCTGAACAGAGCGAAGCGATACTTCACCCCTGGGCAACTCCTAATGCTTTACAAAGCTCAGGTGAGGCCCCATATGGAGTATTGCTCTCATCTCTGGGCCGGCGCACCGTAATACCAATTGGACCCATTTGACTCCATCCAACGACATGCTGTTCGTATTGTCGACGATCCCACTCTCACGGGCGGTTTAGAATCCCTCAGCATTCGGAGAGACGTTGCGTCTCTCTGTGTGTTCTACCGCCTGTACAATGGGGAATGCTCTGAAGAACTGTTTAATATAATTCCCACCTCGGGTTTCTACAACCACACCTCCCGTCACAGAAGTACGGTCCATCCGCATTTCCTCGATACGGAGGTGTCGCGCACTGTTCGGTCCAAAAACTATTTTATACCGCGAACCCGTAGGCTGTAGAACGAACTGCCTCCAGAGATTTTCCCATTAAGCTACGATATCGGGTTCTTCAAGAGAGCTGTGAATAGGATTTTGCAAGGTCGGCGGCGCGCCCGCATACCGCCTGGTGTTGCAGGTGTCCATGGGCGGCGGTAACACTTACCATCACGTGGGACCGCTTGCTCGTCCGCCCACTAGTCTATAAAAAAAAAATAATAATAATGGGCTAAAAAATATGAGATATTGAACTCCTCGTCCCGTTCTTCAATTTCTTTTAACTCACTTTAAAGCTTCAAAGTTCAAAGGTATCTTCAAAGGTTGGTATCTTTGTTGGTAACTAAAGATTGTAATTGTATCCGGAGGCGTTCCAACGTCGGTCATACTTGACAGAAGTTGTCATATATAGATATTCATCGGCGACAGCATTCATTAACCAGAAGGAACACTGGCCGCTCGTCTGCAACTTTCTTTCTAAAACAAAAGTAGACTCCAAATTTTTAATTTATGAATCAGGTATTGGTATCGTGTATTGATTATCACTTCAGTATAAATCGATTTATCTGCTTATATTATAATTAAACGCGAAGTTTATTACATATAGTTACTTCACAGATAATTTCCTGGCATCTTATTGCATCTGACGAGTCACACAGTTGGCATTTAGCCGGTGGCAATTTCGTCAGAAAAGTTCCCATGTATCACGTTATATAATGAATTTTGTTAGCCCGTTTGACCTCACTGCAGATAACATACAAATTATATTAGATGACGTTTATTATGCGTTATGCGACCAGATTTCACGTCTTTGATACGACTATCTTTATTACTCCCTATATGTATGGTATATACTTCCCCTTAATCAGAACGAAATATGCGACGATTTTTTTTATATGCAAAGCTTTAAACCTAGATAGGATAATTCACATTGCCCTTTTAATCTTTACCCTTCGTAATATAAAATAACCTTATCTAAAAATAAATAATAAATTGTAATTATTTTTTCTTGTATAATATTATATGGTATGTATGTGAGATTTTTTTTTAATTATGGTCGTCTATAATTTTGTATTTTAGTTAATATATTGCAAATTGCAAATTGAAAATTGTGAATACTTTTTGGACCATGTTCTTTATTTAATCTTTAATGTGTAAAATTATTTGTGAAGTGTTATATTTCCCAAATACAATAGAATAAAAACATGCTTCAAACGTTTTCATAAGGACTGTTTTTTTTCACTCGATAATGTCTTTGGTATGTAACCTGTTGATTGACAGTCGGTATCACATGATTTTGCGATTGTTGGCCGAAAGTTTGATTATATTTATTAATCTCTACATAAAAATAGGACAAGGACCGACGAACAAACATCCATTTGTTCTCGCTAATGTTTGCTTGATATACTTACTAAGCTGATTTTATTGTAGTAAGAGGTTTTAGTTTTAAATATTCTTTTTATCAAAGTCAGTTCAGTAGTCAAAATCAAAGTTTATCAAAGTCAGTCAGTGATTTTGAAAATATATGTACCAAGTTGGTAAGGTGATAAAAATCGATTTCCAGAACATAATTGCTTTCTTAGCGAAACCGCGAGCAGACATTGGCAAACTATAAATAAAATGGTCGTCTGGTATACCAATCAGCCAAATTATGACATGTCTGTTACTGCCAACCAATGCAATGATTGACTTTATGTAACCCCTTTGACAGACAGTCACCAGACTTATCCAAAAAGGTCATCCAAACCCGTATGATAGTGACACAATATTACGGATATGACTAAAGATTGTAATTATTCAATCAAAACCCCATTCATCACTGGTAATGGCCGAATAAACAATAAAAAACTATGAACGGGAGAGGAAGCGTCGCGGAATGCGACGGGGGCGGCTACTTATCATATTTACAAGTGACAAGCGATGGCGGTAATCGCTGAATTAGGTTGACCACACCCACAAAAACGAGTTTGATAAAATTACTGTAGGAAATAGAATTGACGTTCATTTATTTATTTATTTACTCCATTTGCTCTATATTGTACACAGGCGAACTTACTGCCCTAAGGCATTCTCTACAAGTCTCTGCCAGTTAAATGAGATAAATTAAAACGGGTGCAGTAGAAATTAAACAGTGAACGTACCTTTTTTGATAGGAAGAAGGTGGCAGACGAGCATTCAGTCCACCCGATGGTAAGTGGATACTGTCGCCCATAGACATCCACGGTACATGCCAACTTCAGTTCACAATGACAAACGTTGGCACGCCCCCGGATATGCTGCCTGCCTTTGAAGAAGTGGGAATGTATTTAGAGGAAGGATTGGGAAAAAAATGTAGAGGGATAGGATAGGATCGGATGGGAATGGGCTCTGGCATATGTCACTCACTACGGAAACACGTGCGTGCATTGAGGAATAAGTTAGAGTGGGAAATGCAGTAAATTTCAATGTAGTCTTCTGTGAGTCCAGTCGAGTGCGCGCGTCGAGCCTGTTGAATTACCCTTCTTTACCTACCCCCTACCTACTCGTAATTCATATATAAATAATAATAGAATAATAATCTAATAAAATACGTTTGAGATTATCTCTGCATTGTGATTTAAATTATGTGATTATATCCGCGTGTATGGTTTCTTTTTGAACAAGTAGGTGCATGCCTACTTAATATAATTAACATAATAAGTAATTTAGTATTAAATGAAATTTATTAATTTCAGTATATATTTATCTGAGTGTAGTACAAGTTGCTTGGGTGGCAACTGGCCCTCGTGAAATTTGGGCCGGGACGAGTTTACCACTTTTGAAATTGCTGGTTGTCAACTGGCCCGGAAGTAATTTAAAAAGTGGGCCAGTTTACTACTTACAAAACAGATAGTGAGGGGATCAGTCCCAACCACTTCTAAAGATTTTATTCTTACACTTATTCCTTTTGAAGACTACGTAAAGCAACTAAATCATATTTATTACTGATTATTCTTACAGTTACATGTTTAGATATTCCTAAATAGGTACTCTTTTTGTTGCTTGTGAATGCTTAGAGCAGTGCAGAGCATAAGAAACCGATAGCACGAACCAATCAAAAACATATATTTCCCTACTCCTTATACATTTCAGAAAAGTATATACAACTTATGTTGCAGAGTTTTAAAGTCAATATCAACAACATAAATAAGTCATTAACTTTTTGTATATTTCGAAAGTTCAACAAACATATTAATGTTACCACCGTTTATATAAAATTAATGTATTCGTTAATATACTCGTAATTGTAGTGGCATTTTTAAAAATTCGTAGATCGTCATTATTGCAATAGACGCTGTATACATTTTTAACTTGTACATAATCGCTTCAATAAAGAAAGCGTATCCCTTCCACCACACCCTACAACAACAGTGAAGACGTACCCACGCTCTCTCCTAGCAGTTCTGTAGCGCGAGTCTCACTGACCTTCGGCGTGCCGACTCATCCAGGATAACAACTATTACTGCTGTTACTACCGTTAGAGTGCGTTAACCTTTCACTTAAAAATGACTACAGGTACGACGGGTACTTACGGGTTAAAAATGAATGTTGTGAAAATAAAAAAGGTTGTATTTTAAAAGATATTTAAAGATATAAAAGGTTGCATGCGAATACAAATGTATTGAAATACATATTGAAATTAACAGTGGATTTCTGTGTTTATTTTATTGTTTTTAAATAAATAACACCATTTTTATTATATTAACATTCCTGTATTGTAAGGCACAGGTCTCCTCGTGCGTGGATAACGGAGTTTCGGGCCACAAAAGACCACGCGGCCGCAGTGCGGATTGGTGGATTTTACACACCCACGATTTATTTTAAATTCTTGGGCGCGTAAAATTCCTGATAATATAAATAGTAAAACATAATTATACCTAATAATGAAATACCTAGTTTTGTTTTTCTTTGTCATTTTATTACGTTCCTTTGTTGTTTCTCATTTTAATATGACGTTAATTTTTAAATAAAATGACATTAATCATTAAAGTGACATTTAATCAAATCCAGTTAAATAATAACCTTAGAACTAACTAAGTTCTCATTTTATAATATTATTACTATCGCGATGATTTTAATTATTTAGTAACTACTATTTAGCACATGATAATCATACCCGGGTACTTACCATTGAATAACTACGTATAATTATATAAAAAGACTGCGGTCCCACAAACATTACGAGGGGGAGAGTGCACGCTGCAATCCAACAGCCGCTGGGCGCACTCGACTGGCCACGTTACCCCTCGCTCACAGAAGACTACCTTGAAATGTACTGCATTTCCCACTTAATCTTATTTCCCTAATGTACGTACGTGTTTCGGTAGTGAGTGAGATGTGCCAGAGCCCATTCCCATCCTATCCCTCTCCATTTCCCCAATCCTTTCTCCAAATCCAGTCCTCTATCCAAAGGTAGGCAGCGCATCCGGGGGCGTGCCAACGTTTGTCATTTTGGATTAATGTTGGCATGTATCACGGATGTCTATGGGCTATAGTACCCACTTACCATCAGGTGGACTGTATGCTCGTCTGCCACCTTCGTCCATAAAAAAAAAAAAATCACTAGGTATATTATTTCCAAAAGAGCACATATCTTTCACATTGACATCTACGTCACGTCCGTTTCGGCCTTTTAGACATAATTTACAATCTCCCGTAATAGACTTTCGTAGTTGCTTCATTAAATTTAACAAGTAAAGTATAAAGTAATTGTTTCCTTTATCGTGTTGATCCGCGTACAGAAAGGAAGTGTGTCATACAATCGGTGTCTTTAATGGCTCATTTACACGCGGAGAGTTTCTCGAACGGCAATTTCTCGAACATCGGTCAAAAGCTAGTCAAAAGCAATTTCTATTATACTTGTTATGATCGAGTTTTTATCACCATATGAACAGTTGTAGACGAAAATTGTATGTAATTTGGTCGCATACGAGAATCGTATACAATATTCTCGCCTGAACTGTTCGAGAAACTCTCGTTGTGTAAATGAGCCTTAACGCTTCAACTGTGCTCTTACATCCGAATATGACACATGCTTGTTGACGTTCCTAGGGCATGAGCTCAATACAACTAATTCATTCGCAGTTCGACCTCCAGCATACCTAAGTGTTTCCTTACGACATAGGTTTTAAAGTGCACTGGATACTATTGCAAGGATTTCAGACGGAGCATTTCGAAATCGGGACAGATGTCGTGATTTAAGGTAAGTTACCGAATAAAATATCGTACTACCTTATACGAACAACAATTGAGACTGCAAGGAACGTAGGCGTGAGACGCGTAATTGATAAGCATAATCGAGTCGTGAATCGAGTTTAAAGAACATAACCGGTAGTTAAATAGCCCTAATAAGGTTTAGATTAAATTTGACGTGTGTCGACATAGGTCACAATTACTAACTTAATTGTCTTCGCGTAGGCGATGCTTTGTTTGGCGTTTTATTACGTGCATATCGCATAAAACATCTTATCTAAACATTTTTATTCAATCATATATGAAACCTCAATCATAATAAGACAAATCCTCAAAATATAAGAACCAAATATAATCATAATGACGATCAGTTATTATAAGACCCTTCGTTGACTATTAAGTTCGTTATACAATTATACGCTCTACCCTCTGATCGTTATACAATTCTTTTGAAAAATTTTTCAAGTCACGACTACGTCTCGACATAAGTGTCGATCGGATCAGTTACATGACATTTCGATAAATATTATCGTAGGGAAAGTATCGCGTCCGAAATTGGAGCGATTTCGTGAGCGTCCCTCATCGCTCTATTGTGAGAAACGATCGTATCCGGTACTAATGAATCACTCACATATGAAATACCTCATGAGTATGAGAAATTACAACGTTATGTGGTTGATTTTGACTCTAAACTAATTTTGAAGTTAAAGCACAAGTTATTCTAAACTTAATCATAAAATATGATTGATTACTTTTTATAACACCACTACGTGTTTTAAACATTTTTCCGTGTTTTTAACTACATTCATTAACGATACATAAGTACATACATAGGTATTTGAGGGAGACAGTGCACGCTACAATCCAACAACCGCTGGGAGCGCTCGACTGGCCACGTTACCCCTCTCTCGCAGAAGACTACCTTGAAATTCCCACTTTATCTTATTCCTCAATGTGTTTCGATAGTGAGTGAGATATGCCAGAGCCCATTCCCATCCGATCCCATCCTATCCCTCCCCATTTTCCCAACCCTTTCTCCAAATCTATTCCTATATCTCCAAAGGTAGGCAGTGCATCCGGGGACGTGCCAACGTTTGTCATTTTGGACTAATGTTGACATGTATCGCGGATGTCTTTGGGCGACAGTATCCACTTACCATCAGGTGGACTGTATGCTTGTCTGCCACCTTCGTACATAAAAAATATATATACCAGTTCTGTGTGTATTCTCAACTAATTTATCTTCTATTTCTTCTATCTATAAATAAAAATGTAAACGTTCGTTTGTTCAAAATCATAAATCTCCGAAAGTCTTCACCGATTGTTTTGAAATTATAACACAACGTTGCATTTGAATACGCGCATGTTTTTATGTTTTATATAACTATCACAGGGTAAAAATATGCTTTTTACCCAAAACAGGTAAAAACAGGGTAAACGCCATCTGTTGGGCAGCCACAGCAATGCGTGGCCGGGCACAGCTAATTTATAATAATAATAATTTATTTGCATTGTGAATATGTACTAATATAACAGATGGTAATCAAGTACAACAGCTCATCACATTTTCCAGAACTTGCATACGAAAGAAATATAAAATGATTATGGAATATTATTATATTTATATTATTTTATTGGAATAATAAAATTTGATGGCAATACTTTTATAATTATACCTGCTATTATTAATTTAGTAAATAAATTCAGTTTTAGATAACACGTGCAGTCCTGTGTATTAATAACTACTCTCAATAACCCATGATAAGTAAGTCTTCAGCAAAGAAATTAAGGTATCTCAGGGAAATTGGTGACAACTCTCAGTCCTAAAAGAAAATCTATGAAATATGATTTACAAGTCAACTAAAAAGACAAATCAATATTATTCAATGAGAATTTTCAATGACACTGAGAAATGAAGCTCGAACAAACATGTTTCTTTAACTCATAAAAAGGTACTCCTTTTAAAATTAAACATCTCTATTAATCAACCAACATACAAATGGACTTGCGGACTAGATATGTTTGTTACACAACAATCATTATAATGTTTGATTGATGTGTGGAGAGCAAGATGCTTCTTTAAACATTTCCTTTTATTTTTACATTCACGTGTTCCTTTATAATCTTTGACGGAGAACCAAGTCGAATGGTATACGTTAAACTCATTAGTTTTATTACTTTTAAAATTTATCTCGATTGAATAACTATAATTATATAGTACGAGAATATTTTTTACGTGCTATCATTAACTGATATCGTGAATCTATTTGAAAAAAATCACCACCAGTCTAGCAATTATTTTCTAAAATTTGCTGTTTACTGTACATTTTTGCAAACTAAATTAGAGAGGGGACGAAGTGAAATAAACATAAATTCTTGTTTATACCTTCATCTCGATGTGTATTTATTATTTTGTGGATTACTAGTATTACTTGCCAAACTAAAATGTATATTATATAAATATGCTTAACTTCTTTGGTTTTCTTTTCTATTTATTACGATTTGATAATGATAATGTAAACATAATGTCTTCCTTGAATGAATAAATAAATACCATTTTGTTGCAAACGCAAATACATTATGCAAAGTTGCATGAATGCAAACGGTTTAATTGGTATACTTTGTCCCCATGGAGACCAGCACTTGGGGACAAAAGTGGAATAATACGTTATTTAATCTAATCATTCTCAACATTGTTGTATCCCTATCTACATAACTATATATACCAGTATTATAATTCGTAAAGAACAACGTTTATTGTCTGTCTATCTAATCTAAAGAACGTAATAGTTAAATTTTATAGCGATCTTGCGAAAATTTGCTTTGAAAATATCTGTAACAGGCATTGTGGGAAAAGTATCGATTTTCCTATTTGAATGATGCCAACTAGGAAACGTTCCAGACGTTACTGTTACTGTTCACTGTTACTTACTGTTCATGGGCGGCTACTATATTCACTTACCATCAGGTGGATTATCTGCTCGTCTGCCACTATATTTCTATAAAAAATAGAGTTTGGTACATACGAGAGGTACGATACATACGAGATTTCAATTGTGGTTCAAGTTGGGACGAACGTGGGACCTCGTGATTGGACTTCGTAAAGCCAGACAAACAAATGTGTTTGTCACACAAATTCACCGGTGTGATATTTTTAGTATAGTGGGCCGGGAATTTAAACAACAAGAACAAGTTCAGTGTGGGCAGGAGAAACAAAAACAGACAGAAAGACAAATTTGTCTGCCAAGAGCAACAACACTATCATCCACCATTCTCGCCGCGACCACGGTTCATGTAGCTGGACTGAAACATCGGTTTAGAAAATAAATAATAAATCATGAGAAACCAACTCATTTACATAACATTTATCATTTTCAATCACGAAAACGAACCTTTAAAATCCTGGGATACATTTATATTCTCTTATAAAAAAGTATAATAATTACGTACATATTTATAACTCACTTGACTAGAATATTGTTTGTACAGTCGAATTTTAAAATATACAAGACTCGTCTACCTATATCATGTAATAAATTAATTTTGTGAGCGCGTGCGCGCCGTGGTAACACAGTGACCTCTTTCAATGGAAAATTAATGGATAGTCTCATTTATACTTACCGTATTCCAGATTTATAGACAAGTTAAGTAATACTTGTATTCAATTTATTGTATTTCACTATTTATAAACAACAAAATAATTCCATTGATTTATATAAATATAAAAGAAAGACAGTTGTTTATATATAAACTCAGTAACGACGGAATCAATTTTGAAAATTATTTCACTCTTAAGGCTTATTTTCTCAAGAAAATTTGTTAGATATCGGGCGAGAATATTGTATCCTTCCGATTCTGTAGGCGACCAATCATACGAATCTCGCCTGCAACTGTTGTAATAATTCGTTGATAACAGTGAACCCATGACGTTTTTCCAAAGGAAGGCCTTCGAAATAACTTACTCATTGTTCCTTAGACTACATTATTGCAAATTAATACAAGGAATTGTATAAATGAGGATCTACTCGTATATCCAAAGTTTCCATTGGCCCTTGAATCATTTCAAAGTCTTCAGAGGTACCGCCTCCGTTGGGAACCACCGCTCTAACTGACAGCACAACTTTCTTCTATAACTTTTTATTTGCAGTTAGTGCCACCTAGCCACTTATTGAATCAGTTGATAATGAGCTGAAAAGGATTTAGTATTTATTTTAACGCTCAATTGATCAATATCTTAGTCCAAGAAAACTCACACATCATTTAAATATTGTTTTAATCAATCCTCTAAAAGTAAATGGTAAAGATAAAGATAAATTATATGATATTATATTATAGTAATGATATTGTATATATCGATCAGGTATATTTTCTGGTAAGTAAATTATTTAAACTGTCCTTCAAGTTATATATTTATACCTTTCATCGGACCTCCTGATGTATATGTCTATGTTTAACCCAAAAGTTGGATAGTGGATAATATCTAAAGACATTAAGCCTATACGATAGATGTGCAATATAGTTTTTTAGATAAACATAAATAAATAAATAAATTAGTAGACCCGTCTATACAATTTTGTTTGAAGTCTCGGAGGTAACCGCCATACCATATATATACACGGCAGCGTCGCCACCGACATACTTGATGACATAACGGATTGTCCGACCCGTTACGCCTGCACTATTGTGAGGACATTGTAGTGCTAACAACCATTTTAAGAAAATTTAAATAAAAATATATTTGGGAATAAAATTAAAGGTGTATTTTTTAAACGATTGTAATTCGACACAATAATCGTGGAAGCGCTTATCTAGGTTAAATTAAAAGATCCCAATCTTTTAATTAATTTTTTTTTCAAAAATTTTCAAGAAAGACTACAGAAACAATAAAAACTTTGTCTAAACATTTCTCTCTGCTGAAACGTACGGAAAATAGCAAAATTTATCTTTTCGATTTGCGCCAGCGATCAATGTTTTTGCTATAAATTAAAAAAAAAATGTTATTTCCTACGATAACTATTGGCACATAATAACACAGTTTAATAGTATTAAAGCATTCGTATTAAATTTGTAAAACCATTTACGTTATATTTTTTTTTTTCCCGCCATGTCGATAAAATTATGTAAATAAATGTAAACTATGGCTAGAAAATGGAATGATGCAATGCCAATCAAAGCCCCTTGTAATAAACATAAACCGATAGATCCGTCTGTTCTACATTTAACCGCTAAACATATAATTATTAAGTCGTTATCTGCATTATTTACAATGCCTTTTATAAGCATGTCGCGTTGCGTAAAGAGGAAATAATAAAAAGACCTAGAGGGTAATTGCATGGGTACCTCTAAAAATAATGAAATATATTTCTATATTTATATGTAAAAAACGAAGTTCCTACCATTATTTCGGGCGATTCCTACCACGAAAACGTTCACTCCGATATATCAGCCTGAACCAAGTTCATTTTGACATTTGTTGTGTCAAAACTCTACTCTAATTGCAAGAGCATCGCTCTAAATATAGATTTTGAACAAAGACACTCGAGATCAAATATTAAATTTCGCGATAACAAGGGAGATACCTTTTGAATACTGGGAGATACCCGATAGGTATATAGAGCTCGGACCTAACGAAAGTCAGAGCACATCATTCGTTCAAACTTCGCTCGGGCCCGATGTTTTGGAGGGGTAAAATCAGAGTAGAGTTTTAAATTAAACCTTTAAATTAAAACCAGACTTAAATTTTGAAAAAAATACATACAAATCTACGTTATTACATCTATCTACGTAACACATTTCATAAAGAGAAAAAACCTAGGTGACTGACTGATTCATCAACGTCGAGCTGAAACCTCTGAAGCTACAAACATTAAGTTTGGACAGTACCTTCTTATTATGACGTAGTATCCTACTAAGAACGGATTTTTCTACATTCAACCCCTAAAGATGTGAAACGGGGTGCCAAAATTTGTACGAAAAAAATGTTAATGATCCTATTAACTTAAAACTTGGTATAAATATTCTACAATACAAATAATTGAACACGTGTTTTGTTAAAGAAAATAGATACCTTTCTAACTCTCGGCTAACATCGCTTCGGAGTTTCTTTTAAAATACATATTACTGCCTAGGAGTAAATACTTGATTAATTAAAATTAATTCTACTTCATAATTAAAGGAAGATGTCCAGTAACAGCGTTACTAATGCTAATAAAAAAAAGGAAAAGTAATAATGGTATAGATAACCTGCAAATAATATACTTAAAATAATCCCAAATTCAAGTTATTTTTTATAGATCTTTTTATTATAATGGATGTAAACAGAAAAAAAGAAGAGAAGATGTTTATATTGGCGACCAACGACAAAAACATGCATTTAGTCTACGAATACGTTGTAGGTGTTTAATTAGTACATACGAGTATAATTCGGACGGAAGACCTGGCCACCCTTAGTACAGACTATCCAGTTTGGGGGCCAAGCTGGTAAGTATTTTTGATAAATAAATGTATTTTTATTTAACAAATATATTATATATACTTACAGGTAAGTATATATAATATACTTATATACTTAGAGTAAGGTACAAAACCTAATATTGACAAACGCTTCAACATACACACACACCCATAATCTTTACTTACACGTTCATAAACACATCTTACTCCTACATAGTTAAGAATATAACGTATAACTGATACAATTATTCGTAAAATGTAAATCCTTAATTTGTAGTATATGTTGTAAAATAAGTACTTTCTATTATTTTATGTATATCTAAGTGCTGTGGATTTTTAGTATCTATTTACATTTTAGCTTAGAGATCACAACTATAAATGGAGGCAAGTTTGAATGAAAAACACATATGTTGTTTTTAAATACGCTAATGACCTCACGACCTTACTTGTTCTTCGATCAACGAATAAGTGAGTGATGTCGCAGTTCCCACGCGGGGCGACACGTATTCTGCAGAAAACGGTTACATGTATGTCTTTTACGACCTTCGCCTTGTTTCATGAGTATCCAATAGTAAAGTTCACGCATCAGATCCATAATTAATTTTAATAATAGTTTGCAATTGAGCCACTGCCCATTGCCACGTCAGACTACTGATTCTTTGAGGTAGGTAAATAAATCATTTAGGGGATCTTCTCCAAACACACGAAAATGAAGTTTCGTGCGATTTTTCTCAAGATTCCTACGACAAAAACGTTCACTATGATTAGGAATTACTCCGATCGCACGAGACAACTATCACAAACGAAATTCATGGTTTCAGGAAGTCTACTCCAAAATCTCAAAATACAAAGTTTCGGCCGATATTTCATGCGATTCCTACTATGTAAACATTCACTCCGGTGTATCGGCCCAATCAAAGTTAATTTAACGTTTGAAAATACTCCGATCGCACGAGACAACGATCAAAATATAAATTTTGACAAGAAATACTTGGTGATCAAACGTCAAATTTTACGATAACAATATCTCACCTTTTAAATAATCGGAGATACCCGATGTATGCAACCCCGAACGAAACAAAATCAGAGTACGGTTTTTGCAGTTTCGTTTGTTGGAATTTCGTTCGGCCCCCAAACTTCGGAAGCGTAAAATCAGAGTAGACCCCCTGATCCACATCAATCACTTAATTATAAATTCGTAACATAAAAATTAAATCGGCGATAGGGCTTCGTTATATACTTTTATTCTTCTATGAAATTTACTCATCTGTTATCAACTCAACGCCGACGCGACGGTTGACTGAACACTCACCGCTAACAATTACAATGATTAGCAACGACAGTTTCAGTAATAATAATTGATGAGATAATTTGAGGAATATAAACAAGAATCAGTTATTGGAATTCACTAGTCACCTGCTATTATCGCGTTTGAAGTTTAATATACAAAAAGCCAACGCAACCCTATTTACAAACTTATGAAAGAGCTATATTGGGAGGAAGTTTCTAATTACCTACTCTTCATTTAAGACGTCCGACATATTGTGTCGTCGGACCGCGGCGACCTGCAGCTACGTGATCAAAAGCTCCAAAATAATGGTATGAGGTCGCTTGAAAATGTTCACACGGAATCACGTGGCTAGTGGCATTCGATTAGCCAAATAGGAACACTTAAATAATATAGGAGGCGTTTGTATAGAGGCGGCAGTAGCAGACGCGCGTTTCTATTACAAACGAGAGCCAGTTTAAATCGTTGACGTATGACGTACGACTGACTTCTGTATGATTTCATCGATCTGTTGCGGTAGGACCGTAGACACAGCTGGCAACGTTGAGGTCTCCTGGTCATTAAAACACGCGACCACGCGACCAGTCGCTTCACTAATCACCGCTACAAGAGACTCCGTTCCTGTAACGCCTATAAACCACAAGAATTGATCTTCATTTATTACGAGTGTTTATCACAATGAAATCAACAACAAATTTTGAGATTTAATTAAATTTCCTTTGGATGATTGATTGATAGTTAACAAAAAAGAAAACCCAGAACAAAACGTTTACAAAATTTTATATAATTGTTTTATAAAAAGCAAAATCTTACTGCCTCTAAGTTCTATTGCCAGCTATTGACGAAATTAGTTCATGTTTTTCTTACGGCTATTGTATTACACGCCCTAGTCTTTTGTAGAGCTATTGTGATTGACAAGTCAAACAAAACAAATCAAATACTGGACAACAATGACCCACTTTGTGTCTATGTTAAGTCAGAAGATAGAAACATTTTTTTTATTAATTGTTCTATTTATTATTTACTCTAAAAGTACTGATTTATAAAAAACACTCTGTTATGTAACCATTTTTTTTTAACCTGGGTATGCATACTTCGTACCAATCAAGTTTGTTCAAAATGTTACAAACCTGACGTATGTAACTGACACGGCCTTAAATTAAGTAGTGAGATGATTAAATAGTGAGATGATTAAATAGTATGATAATTAAATAGTGAGATGATTAAATAGTGAGATGATTAAATAGTATGATAATTAAATAGTGAGACGATTAAATAGTGAGATGATTAAATAGTGAGATGATTAAATAGTGAGATGAGGATAATGACATATCCATAATTTGATTCACCGAGACTGCAAGTTTGTCCTAGATTTAAAGCTCCATGGTCGCGGCTTCCATGGACACCTGCAACGCCATCCTATTCGAGCCCATTTTCCCAACGCTTTCCCCGAATCCATTCGTAAATCTGCAAAGATAGGCAGCGCATCCACGAGCGGACCAACGTTTGTCATTCTGGACTGATGTTGGCAAGCATCGCGGATGTCCATGGATGACAATATCCACGTGCCACCGTGATATATGGACAGGAGGGTAGCTCGTTCCACAAGTTACGTTATTATGCTACTCGCATCTCAACAACTAGTCTTCGAAACTTAACGACCTACCTAACAAATCAGTCCAAAAGCCGGTGAGTGTTTTTATTAAGTCTGTTCACACTTAATTAACAACTATAAAAAACAACACGGTTTTAAAATATTATCCTAAAAAATGTATAACAAATCTGATTACTTCAAGCTAGTTGATTATTACAAGTTATTACACCATTGTTGATTAATATACTTTTTACAGGTTTTATGTAAAAGTTTTGACAGAAGACTGTTATAAAATCTATTAACGTGTTTAGGAATGAGTAAAGTATGCTAGGGTCCATACAACATCCCATCGAGTGGTAAATATAAAGCAAAGTTTCTGTTCCCGTTCTACTCCCTACATTCTATTCTACACCCTACCCATCAACTTCACGTCGTCAGTGTTTCAAAGTTGAAAAATATTATCCTTTAAGATTTTATTTCTTTTATTCGAATACAATTACTAATAACTATTACAATTACTATTACTAAAAATATTATGACATAATTTAAAACTAACTTAAAATAAATATTAAAAATGGTGGTTATTGTACAAAATTCTCAAATTACCGGATTATATATTGAGCAAGTTGTACAAATTTGGTCCCTTTATTCATCACTGATATGATCATGTATCGTGGATATCCAAGAGCGACTATATCCACTTACCTGTGATGCTGCAGTGCTGAGAACACCAGCCACTATTCCGTCAGCTAGTCTACCTTTCTTTCTATAAAAAAAGTTTGTTGTCACATTTGACGAGAAAACTTTTTTTTATAGAATAGATGGCAGGCGAGCGGCTGGGCCACGTGATGTCAAGTGATCACCGCCGCCCATAGACACCTTCAACATCAGGGGACTAACGGATGCACTGCCGACCTTGCAGAATCCTGTTCACAGCTCTCTTGAAGAGCCCCATATTGTAGCGTAACTGAAGTATCCCAGCTGGCAGTTCATTCCACAACTTTCGGGTTCGCGGTATAAAGTGTCTTTTTGACCGCACTGTACTCAGCGACCCCTATGTCAAGGAAGTGTGGATAAACCGCAGGACGATGACGAGCAGTGCGATGGTAAAAACCCGAAGTTGGCATCAAATTAAACAGTCCTTCAAAACATTCCTCATTATATAGGCGGTAAAAAACCAAAGAGACGCAACGTCTCTTCGGATGCTGAACGCTTCTAGACCACCTGTGAGAGTGGGATCATCGACAATTCGGACAGCAGGTCATTGGACATAGTAAAAAAGGGTCCAGCTGGTATTTCGGTGCACCGGCCTAGAGGTGTGAGCAGTACTCCATGTGGGGTCTAACTTCCTTCTTCTGCCTTCCCCTTCATTCATAAAATTCTTTTGCACCTTAAACAAATAAATAAATATTAGGTACGAGGATTAGTTATTTTTATTATTCCTATCCAAATTTAAACTTACGATTTTTAATCAAATTAACCACTTGACAATAATACGTATGTACTCGTATAGTTGTATTAAAGATGTGCCAGTGCTAAAATATAAATTACGCTTAAAAAATTTGCTAATAGAACAAACATAATATAAACGATGTTTTTAATAACGATTTTATTAAAATTAGGTTAAGAACACTGACTTCTATTTGCTACTTTATATTACACTAGCAAAACCATGCAGACGTTGTCCTGCCATAAAGTTGATGTGCTGCAGCGCCATATAGTGGCGAGTCGACAAAGTCTATAGCTCGAAAATATTCTCCGTGCTCAAATACTGTATACCACTTTTCATGGCGATCGGTTGAACGGTATATAAGTTGATGTGCTGCAGCGCTATCTTGTGGCGAGTTACAACAAAGTCGATAGCATAAAAACCTTCTCCGTGAAAAAATACATATATGTGCCAACTTTCATGGTGATCGGTCAAACGGTGTCGAAATCTATTAACATCAGATATACCAACATCCATTTTTATATACTATATATATATAGACTATATATAGACTATACGAAAATTGTTTTATAATTATCACTTGTAATATTTTAATAAGGCTTAATTGCGGTGCCATAACGGGGTTAATATTGTACGATTATTAAATTTAATATATTTTTAAATCTGTATGCTAACAACAAGAGTGCAATAAAGAAGAATTGAATCACATAAGTTTTACTGATTTTGTAATCTGATATTAAAGTAATCAATTATGTTTGCAATTTATCTCGCGTTGTTTAGTTATTACAAATGTAGGTAACCATATCACATAATAAGTATGCCCGATGAGAGTAGACTATAAGTTCTACTTTAGCACTAACATATGTTTCATCAGTAATTGAATTATTACAGATAAAATAATTATACAATAAATTATTCTGTATCTGAAGATACAAGTTTATTTCTTCCACATCATCGAACACTCGGACGACAAGATTGATGTCATAATAATTATAATAATAGTGGTAAACACATTAGAAAAGCCATTCGGATTAAGTCATATCAACGACCGGTTTATAACAATACCCTTCTTATGTAACTAAACGAATAGTTAATTAGAACTCTTGTTTTAATTAATAGCAATTAATGGACCATTTATCGGGGCTATTATGTCTGCAAGACAGATTTCTATTATTGGAGTTGTAAGATAAAATCATTTTTTTATGATACCTACCAACTCGATTACAATACAAAATGTCAAGAATGGATAAACGATGGGTTATGACTACTTACAGTCATTATTTTAGATAACGCATAAGTCCAGAATCGAAGATACTAAGGATTCTTATTCTATTCCTTCCAATTCCATCCCGTCCCATCAAGCCGACAGTACAGTAGATAAATTACATTATATACCCTAATCCCGATTCCCAATCCTCAAGGAAGAATGAGAAGAGTAAAATAGTATAAGCATAACCCCAAACAATCTACATTCTATACATATAAAGAGATATGTCCTGACTGACTGATATGTCCTCTCCTCAAAACCGAGCCGAAACCGCAGAAACTAGAAACATAAAATTTTGGTCAGTAACTTCCTTTTATGACGTCAAGATTCATTAAGAAAGAATTTCTCGAAATTTAACCACTAAAGATGTAGAACGGGGTATCAAAGTTTGTATGGAACCGATTTTAACGGTGCTATTAACTTGGAACTAGGTACAAATATTCCACAATACAAATAACAAACCATTTTTTTATCGTTTTTTCAAAATTATATTAGTGAACAAAAATACAGGATAATACAGAAATGCAGAACACCATTCATCTATGAGATACAATTTATAATTAATGTATAAGACGTGTGTTTCGTTGTATATAAAGCTTAGTGCATGGTTTTTCTCCAGATAAGTGCCGGTCGGTCGGTCTCAAGGAAGCCACGCCCAGCTTATTGCTTTCACGACAACTGATACCGTTCACTGTTACAACTGCTTAACATGCCCTAACCCAATTTTCTTATAAACTATTGCGATATTATTTTATTGGGTTGTACAATTTGTAATCCAACTTATACGATTCGAATGTTATTTGTAACAACCCGGGTTACCGTAACCAGCTCTTTAATCGTCCACTATTTATGGTAGAGGTAATATAATTCCTCAGGGCTTGTGGTAGCGGGGCTTCGTTATCAGATGCGCGTGAGCTCAGCAGGTTATGTTCTATGAGCAGATTATGTTCAACGTAAGTGGTGAGATGATGGCAACGAGTCGGTGAGATGCGCCCAGGCACATGGCGATACCTGATAAAAGTGTTGGCTGAAGGCCGGTGTGTGTTCACGGTGTAGCGAGGGGGACGTCCTCGTTTAAACGCGTTTATGACCATATCATATTAGATTCATACTAACCTATATGTAAGGGTTAGCCCTTACATATATGTTAGAATGAAACTAATATGAGGTATGAGAAAAAGACCATAGAAATAGTTTCTTAACCTACAAGTTACTTGAAACAAACAAACGTTACTATCATTTATTGTCAACAATTTAATCAACCTAATATTCTTTCTTGTTTACATCAATAACCCATTATATAACGAATGCTGCAGAAGAATGCGAAGACGCGATTCGGCTGACCATTTGTTACATATTTATAACGTTTCCTTTCTAACTACATCGTTTCGTCAAGGTGTAAGGAAGCTGACGGGTATTAATTCCTTCTGCAGCGAAGCATTAAAAAATCCATTAGTGTGACGTAACATCCATTTAATTTGTAACACTATACACTCATTCATATTGTAATACTACTTTCATGCGTTGTAATTCGATATAATCGAGCCGATACACATACGTGTTGTGTGATTGATTCGGATTCGATGACACTCTGTTATAGCTACTGCGTAATATAAATTATTTATTAGTCAGTTTATAAAGATTAGCTCGACTTGGATCACAACATTGGCACAAAAGGAGTCCAAAAAATCCTAGTCTACAGAGGCCGTTAATGAATTATACATTTCTCAAACTATATCAAAATTTTCTAAAAATTGTATATTATTATGTTATTACTATTACGAAGCTGTTGTCCGCAGCTTCACGAATGTTAAAGTAGAATTAGATGTTGTTATACGTGTTAAACCGTTCCACAAAATATATGCAAAATTTGGTAGCGATTTATTACAGATTAATGAAATGACAAACAAACCAACATGCGCATTTTTAATATCCGCAGGAGGATGTGTTTTACAATGATTGAGAAATATGACCTCAGTAGACAGTGACCATAAGACAAATGGTCGGTCTAGTTACATAAAGTGCAGCCTGATCAATATGCAGAACTTTCTCACAACACAATACGTTATGAATCATCTCTGTCCATTCAACCATCTAATTAAAGATATCCATTACTATCTTTCTAACGCAGTTAATACAGAGGGAGAGCGGCGGAAGCGATCTGCCTAACATTAACATTAACCCACAACTGACACGAATGCAAAATCTTTTACATATCGCAACTCCTATGGAAAAGGTTTCCCTATTTTCCATAAGTTTGAGAAAAAATTGTGTAAAAAAGTTTTAGAGCTAAATGAGCCTAAACTTTTTAATAAAAGTATATCTAACGGCATAATATATTTTATAACTATTTTGTTTTTTTTTAAAAGTTTATACAGTTATCATTTTGGAACTACTATTTAGGTCATTTTTGAATTTAACCAACATTTTTTTTTTTCGAAATTTCATTTCAGATTTTTAAGAAATATGGCCTGCAATTTATCTAAAAAAATATTTACAGTTTATGCCTTCTAATTGTATCGATCAAAAACGGCTGTTAATATAGTTATAGGCTGTTATAGACTTAAAGTCCCACTGCAGACCAAAGGGCTTCGCTAGTAAGTGACTACGAAGTTTCGGACCAAAATTCATCACGAGTGCCCATTTCGTCCTACTTCCCATGGTCTTGTCAACCTCCCAATTATTCGAACCATACCATACCACGAGGAATCTGCGCGAATTTTTAATTGTCGAACAGCATGCCGCTTTCCTTAAGTTGTTTTCCTTCAACGCCAAGCTATAGATAATTTAAAAATCATAGATAATTTAAAGAAACTTAGTGGTTTGAACTCACAAATAAGATGAAAACTATCTCTCATGCATGACAGTTGTATTAGGTAGTGTAAAAATGTGCTCGTGCCACATCCACCAGCATCATACCTTAGCCCCAATTTAATGCGCCACTTCCTCAATTATCAACAAGAAAGTGGAGCGTTTTCACATCGAAATGTTTAATTGTCACATTATGTAACTTCGGATGAGATGTATCGGAACAATTCATTGTTAATTGTAAACGTTGCAACATTCAGCCTCTATTGTTATGATGCGCGTGCGACTGGACCCGCCTATTGTTGGTTTGTTTATCATTGTTTATACAATCAGTTGTTAATGTAATCTAAACAAACAAATTTAATTTTCTACCTCACTCTAACTTTGATATGGGTTCCCATATGATATGATATGGGTGTAGAAATTAACCTGTTTTCTAAGGTCGTAAGACTCCTTATCGTTGTAAAAGCCGCATATCAGCAGCTAATATCACCTAATCTGCAGCCTTCCGATGTAGCAATTACCATATTTTATGAGGGTGAAGCTAACGCGACAGATTGTTACTTCATTAACCGTAAGCTGGTCTCTGTTTTCACATGTATTATGTTCAATGTTGTCGTGGCTTAGTTTCTGACAAGAAGCTTCTTATAGAAAATTATATATGGAATAAATACATGTACCTTTTGACAGTCCTTAAAAAAGATCCAAAACAATGCCATCTAACCTCGTGAAAGCCGAAATCTAGAAAAGAAGCAAATATCTCTACCTGGCGTACGAGATCACCGACAACAATAATGAAGATGAATTAAACTAATTTGAAAAAAAAAAACAAATTAAATTATAATGCGAAATTCTTAATTTACAATTCTAGATGTCCAGTGAGTTAGTTACCTGCTCTAAGCAGGCTACGTCTGCACTGTCACTATTTTATGTTCAATTTAGAAGTAAAGGTTTGCGAAAACCTGATATTGTTCCGAACAAGATGAAACACCTGCTTTGTGAATGTAGCCCTTTGATGTACAAAAGCTACACGTCATTAGCGGCTCACCTCCTGAAAACGGAAGAGGTCCAATGCTCGCTCGTGTTGCTGGCTAGAGTTGCTTGCTGTTTAATTTCATGCCAAAACCGCACGTATTTACTGGTAGATTTTACTGTAGGTTTGTCGTTGGTAGGTTTATTGGTAATAAAATATTTCGGATATTTGTTATTAGGCAGTGATGCAGTCAGTATCCACCTAAGACCGGATAAAATCGAAAACATTATGAAATGATTTCAAAATTTCATCTGTTTCGTTCCAGATGCGCCGGCAGGCTCGGATATCGGCCGGCGGCGCGCTTGTAGTGCGCACCGCCTCTGCGTTACAAGGTGAATAGTATTATTTTTGTTTAATTCACAAAGATCAGTGCCGTAGCCAGCCCTTTTTGTATCTACTGCTGGACGTGGACCTCCTCATGCACATTGTCTTGTGGGTGGGGAATGTATGGCCTCAAAATGACACGCGAGACAAGTGGATTGGCGAGTCCAGTCTTTTAGGGGTGGTATAATTCGTGAGAGGTTGTAGTAGGTAGCCGCTTTGTTATCCCTTTGTTGCCTTTTACACGAACACCGTGTTGTGATATTCTAAAGCCGGTCGACACAGCAACGCAAACCTGACTACCTTGTGCGTCAGCTACTTCCTGTACATAAATAGATCTAAAGTTACTTAATACAATGAGCTGGTCTAAAGTAGGCACAACATCAGATTTTTTATTGAACTTGTAAATGCCTATCAGAAATCGATAATTATGATAAATTTGAATTTCTAATTGATTGTAGTCACAGGTATACAACTTTATATCTCTGTATTTCATACGCAACTAAATGTAAAGAAAACTGTCTGTCAAATCCTATAGTAACCTTAAATATGTTCTCATTTCAGTATGGCTGTGGTTACTCATATTCGTATTCCAAAACGAATTTCGGATATCGAGGTCCATACAACCTGGAGTAAGTATCAATTCATTAAGCCTACGTTCCATTGCAAGACTCAAGCCTCCCCTGATAAACCACTAGGACCTTCGGGGTCACAATCATCACGCGGGCCCAGTGCGAATATATATTTATGTGTGTATATACAATATATATATATATATATATATATATATATATATATATATATATATATATATATATATATATATATATATATAGTCAATACTTTAGATTAATATACTATGGATTCATTGACCCTTCGCCGCCTTTAAGTGGAGTGACATTTATATAATTAACATTATAGCATGTAACTCGTTCATTTATATGATGTATGCTCTTTTGGTGACCTTTAATAAATAAATTAAAAAAATATTAATAATAACTGTAAAAATTAACACGAGGGGGAGAGTGCACGCTGCAATCCAACAGCCACTAGGCGCGCTCGACTGGCCACGTTACCCCTCTCTCACAGAAGACTACTTTGAAATGTACTGCATTTCCCATTTTATCTTATTTCCCTAATGTACGTACGTGTTTCGGTAGTGAGTGAGATGTGCCAGAGCCCATTCCCATCCTATCCCTTCCCATTTCCCCAACCCTTTCTCCAAATCCATTCCTATATCCAAAGGTAGGCAGCGCATCCGGGGGCGTGCCAACATTTGTCATTTTGGACTAATGTTGGCATGTATCACGGATGTCTATGGGCTACAGTATCCACTTACCATCGGGTGGACTGTATGCTTGTCTGCCACCTTCGTCCATAATGAAAAAAAAAATAAGAATCAGGTAGTTTTCAGACAGTAAGAGGGGCCTGGAATCCCAACAAATATATGTATTACGAAAGGACTTAGTTTTAATAGCCGGTTTAGTAGGCCCTCGCACGTATTGAACAAACATTACACTGAGATAACGCAAAATCTGAAGCACGTCAGCTACTTTAAATATACAAAACCGTTCCAGGCGAAAATAAAATTATTTTACGGAATAACTTAAAAATTACAAATGTTTAAAATTTTGTTGTTCTATCTAAAACGTTTTAGCGTTCATTACTCAGTACAAGATAATGATCGGGCGCCTAGGCGGGAGCGGCGCGGGCCACGCACATAGAATGCAACTGCGCGTAGAATAAATGATATCCTAAATATAAACAATAAGTTATGAAATAAAGCCTATTGTAAAAAATTAAGGAATCAATTCTACTCTCTATACTGAACAAACTATTTTCAACTTTTCCGTTATTTCAGTGGCACGTTGTTATCCAGCAAAATATTTACAACGGATTCATATAAGCCGTCGTTCATGAAATCACCATTGTGTCGTCCTCCTCACTGCTGTGGGTGGTGACCACGTCCAAAGATTACTTTTTCTCGGTCGATATTGCGCCATCTGTTCCTGACCTTGGCGGTAGTCGCAGGCATCGTGGATGTTGGTGTTGACAGAGATGCGAATCTAAGATCAATCATGGAGCTACGTCCTAGGGATCTCGTTCACGAAATATTTTACCCAAAAATCCATACACTTTCGGCCGTCCATCCACTTTGTGACCCTTTGTGATTTTCTTTAACCCTAAGAAAATATTATGACTCAGTAATTAGCATCACCCCCCATTCTGATGACGAGATTAATTAATCAGTAGAAATACTGAAATTAAGATAGACAGATGAAACTTATTATTGCACACCAAAAGAATAACAAACATTGTGGACACAAAATGCACAAAAGGCGAACTATCACTAAAAACGATTACTGCCAGACAAACTTTGGGTTGAGAAGAATTTCACTGCTAAGAAAGCTCCATTTATCCTGGCACCTCGATTTCAGAAGATTCCTCTTAAGATGTCGGAGAGTTTTGGGATCCTCGGCGTCGATATTTCGAGCAAAGTCGAGTTTCGAAGTCATCTAGAACCTAAGATAAAACTGGCCAGTAAAAAGCTCGGTGTACTGAATAGGGCTAGGCAGTACTTCACTTCGGGGCAACGCTTGTCTCTTTGTAAAGCTCAAGTTAGACCCCACATAGAGCAGTACCTAATACCTCTAGGTCGGTGCACCGATAATACCCTTTTGACTCCGTCCAACGACATGCTGTCCGAATTGTCGACGATCGCACTCTTACAGGTGGTCTAGAAGTGCTCAGCATCCGAAGGGATATTGCGTCTCTCTGCGTTTTTTACCGCCTATATAATGGGGAATGTTTTGAAGAACCGTTCAATTAGATGCCATTTTCGGGTTTTTACCATCGCATCCACACTTCCTTGACATTGAGTCGTTGCGTACAGTGCGGTCAAAGAGATACTTTATACCGCGAGCCCGAAAGTTGTCGAATGAACTGCCAGCCGAGGTTTTTCCATTACGCTACGATATGGGTCCCTTTAAGAGAGCTATGAACAGGATTCTGCAAGATCGGCAGCGCACCCGCAAACCCCATGGCGTTGCAGGTGTCCATGGGCGACGGTGACCACTTACCATCATGTCGCCCGCCCGAACATCTGCCATCTATTCTATAAATAATTAGGAGGGATAGAATAGGATGGGATAATTACATAATATACAAGACATACTATGTACATACTCATCATAAACCTATGCATAGTATACATAAATTAGTTAGTATTTAGTATTAGTTATTTAGTAGAAGTAGTAAGATAATTAGAAGAAAAGAAAATGTAGTAATTATAAGTGATGATAGTAATGAAGAAAGGCATAAATCATACTGTAAATAAATAAAGATATTAATAGAGATAACTAGAACTAAATAATAGAAGGAAAGTAAAATTGGAAGATGTTATAATTACAAATCTAAATAGTCTTTTAGAAGTATGTTTATTAAGGTATTTATGTGACGTAACATCTCTAACTCCCCTTCTTTGTTACACAATGTTGCGCTAGGCTTTAGCGGGACGTTTATAAAGAAACGAGAGAGGGGACCTCTCTCGTATTTTTATAAACAACCTCTAAGGCCTCCCATTCAAAATTTTCAGTACTTGGACTTTGACAACTTGCCGGAGACGAATTTTACTTGCGCGGGGAAGGTGATCGGCGGCTATTACGCGGACTTAGAGACCTCCTGCCAGATGTTCCACGTGTGCACCGTGGGTCAGCAAGAAGAGCCCATGGATATTAAGTTCCTGTGCCTAAACGGCACTGTTTTTGATCAGGTATATACCTCATGAACTTATAAGATATTTGAATGAAAATCATTAATGGTAATGGTAGAGATACTTTACACCCGGCTGATCGAGTTACCCTTCTCTCAGACTGCCATAAAATATACCATATAGGGGAAATATACCCGTTTAAGAGTGAGTTAGATATACCAATGCCCATTTCCTGTCCCATCCTGTCCCATTCCATTGTATCCCATTTCATCCCATACTATCTCCTTATCAACTTTTTATCAAACGCGTTTATCAAATTATACTCTCCATTCGATGGGACTCTTTACTGCCTTATATCATTTATCATGGACTCTTATATCATCCTTATATCATTGTGTACTCTATACTCCTCATTCTAGCCCCATCCCCCAATGAAGGATGGAGAGTAGTGAAAACGTAATAGCTGTTGACAGTTCGTTTATTTGAGTGGGCGTTCCAACATGAAGGCATCTGAAAATTAGTTGATAACGAACACTATGACTTCAAAAGAATATTACTATAATAATATATCAAATGAGCTGCGGAAAACTCATCTTATTATACTCCCTTTTACGTCCCAACACTTTCTTTTAATCCTCTCCTAAATCTGCAGCGATAGGCGGCGCTGGCCATCGTTTGTAATTCTTGACTAATATTGGTATATATTGTGAATGTCCATGGCAACATTATCCACTTACCACCAAGCGGACTGTCTACTCGTCTGCCACCTTCGTGTTATAAAAAAATATTTATTTAGTAATCATAAATAAAATTTGATAATAAATAACCGATGGCCGATGGGGCAGAAGGGTTCTTGAGTGGAGACCACGTACCGGCAGACGAAGCCGAGGACGTCCATCTGCTAGATGGACAGACGACCTCATAAAGGTGGCGGGCACCCGCTGGATGCAGGTCGCTGCCGATAGGTCTAAATGGCGGACAATGGGGGAGGCCTATGTCCAGCAGTGGACGTCCAAGGGCTGAAATGATGATGATGATGATGATGAAATAAAATTTAGTAGTATTCAAAAAGAGGTCAACTTACAATTTCTAATTTTCAATTTTAGATGATTGACACAGCTATTGAATCATAACTGGAGCACAACCATTTAATATTTTTAATGAATATAGACACCGCCAATCGCGTAGATTATACTCGTAATATAATTCACAACCTTTATTTCGTACACAACGTTATTCTAGATTCCAATTTCTACCTGCGTTATTCGATCGTTCTTCATATTATTACAGATCTCCGTATCCTCCAACTTTTTGTTTAAAGTTTCGATTCCCTGGATAACTTTACTCAACTTTAATTTCATTTCACTTCACTTCAATTTTGTTTCTGAACACACGTAATTCTATATAAAAAAAAATCAAAACGAGTTCTTATATAAATTTTAATGAGAATCTTTCAACATTACAGGAGACGAGAGTGTGCGAGAGGGTAGACGAAGTTGATTGTACAAAGTCTGAAAAATTCTACAGTTTAAATTTAGAGTTATATGGCAGTACTGCGCCACCTATAATACAACCTGAACAACTGAAACCTCAAGCTCAACCAACAGAACAGTCCCATCAACAAGTCAAACCTAGCCACGACGAAGAAGATCCTAATATAAATGATTCATCTACCACGTCACATGATAAACCACAGGGACACTTACCTGAAGTAGATTCTACTGAAGATCCTGTTCAGGACATAAAGAAAGAGGATTCTCACAATCCATCTGAAAGTCTTCCCACACATTCTACAGCACCAGGTCATGAAGAAATCATAGAAGGTACAAATTGTAATATATATATCGTAGCAACTTGCTATAATTTAACACTTCATGAAGAGTCTAGATACTTTATAAAGATAATAGCGTAATAAGTATCTAAAATATTGAGAATCTTCATGAAGTGCAAATAACTTCTTACTGTAACGCCAAAAAATCAGATTATCGGATTATTATACTTAGATGTTTCTTAAAAGGCTAAAGTTGTCTATACGAAAAGAGTAACTGGAGTCGAAGCCCTTGTTTTTACAGCTCAGTACGTTTTATACTCAAAATCTTCAAGAAAAGTTTTGAGCATTTTTTTTTTATACTAATTAGGCGGCTGACGAGCGTACAGTCCACCTGATGTATAATACACATATATACAATGTACTACCAAAGGATATGTGTGTAACAAAATGATCATCTATAATGGTAAGAGACATCAATAGTTTATCAATAGTTTACAATATTATCAGGATAACCTTATTTACCTATATTAGTATTATTATTAGTAATAGGTAAGGTAACCTATAACTAATAATATTGTAATCGTTTGGTGTTGCCATAAGAGGTTATGGACCATTCGCACTTCATGAGGAAGCTAAAAATGTTTAGACAATATAGAAATTATTTCTTAGCAGAATATTACGATATCTGACAGAAGTGTCTAGACTCTTCGTGAAATGCTAAATTACAATAAATGATACGACATATACTCGTACATACATATAATAGAATCGTAGAATAACCGAGTTTATATTACAAGAAATATTCTTGAAAAAAAAAGAAACCTCGTGTAGGCAATAATAATACGGAACCCTAACAGCAATTTTTAAAATGTTTGTTTGTCAGTCTTTTTTTATAGAAAAAAAGAAGTAGACGAGCATACAGTCCATCTGATGGTAAGTGGATACTGTAGCCCATGGACATCCGCAATACATGCCAACTTCAGTCCAGAACGACAAACGTTGGCACGCCCCCTGATGCGCTGCCTACCTTTGCGGATTAAAGAATGAATTAGAAGAAAGGGTTGGGAAAATGGGGAGGGATAGGATAGGATGGGATGGAATTGGGCTCTGGCATATCGCACTTACTATCGAAACACAATGAGATAAAGTAGCAAATGCAGTACATTTCAAGATAGTCTTCTGTGAGAGAGTTGTAACGTGACCAGTCGAGTGGGCCCAGCGGCTGTGGGAATACACCGTGCACTCTCCCTTAAATGTGCATAAGACAAAAACTAATGAACGGGTTTTAATGAAACTTCATATAGTTATTATACCTTAAACTATTGGTTAACATATAGGATATATTTTATCCAGATCCGATACAAATTCAAGATACGTCGGCGTCATAGGAATAAGAATTGCGAAATGAAGTGTTACTTCAATGGAATGGTATTGCATGAGATACAGAATGTGAATGAGTACAACAAACTTATCACACAGAACCTAAACTTCACACGAACGTAGTCGCGGACACAGCTAGCTATGACAATAAATGCATATAACTTACATTATGTTAATGTAACCTAAAAGTGACATATCTATTATTTTATTACAGATAATCAAGAAGAGGAAGACGTTGACAGTGAAGGTGTCGATTATGAGGAAGATTATATACATTCTCCGACAACAACAACTACTCAAGCGCCTATCACTACAACATCAACGACAACTACCATCAAACCGCCCCCGACAACAACAATTATTTTACCGCCCGCAACCTCGCCTCGTCAACCATCACCAGTGTCTCATTTTATTTCTTCACCGTTGCCAACATTATCTTCCCTATCTCTGTCTGCTCATTCCTCATCAATACCGTCATCTCCATCGGCACCAACGTTAGATCCTTCGCTACTCTCACCTCAAGAATTCATTTATCGCCATCGTGGACCAGGCACTGAAGCAATATCGTTCCAACGACAAAGTTTACGTCCTGCCGATGGTGTCTTTATCACACATGCCCCTCCGCATCAATTTGATCACTTTCAATATGAATCTTCAAGGACCCATCCGCGGCCAGCAGCATCTCGTCCAGCTCCCTTCGTGCAAAGGCCACAACCATTCCGACCTACCACATTGGACCCGCGAGATCAACTACTTCGTCCTGGACCTTCCCAGACTTCCTATCAACCTTCCCAGACTGTTGAGAAACATGAAAGTTCTGTGAAACATAGACAATCTTTCCCTACGCCCCTTCCATCACGCCCTCTACCTTTCGATCCTTATTATTATGACCGCAAACGAAGCGATGATTCATCTCCAGAAAACGAATCAAGCTTAGCGGCTCGATCTGTAGCGCCACCTACAGTAAATGAGCGACCTCCAACAAAACCAAAAAGCCCGCCTCGAGTCATTGTGACTGCCAGTGCTTCCGTGAGCGACAGTAATGGAAAAAGACTAAACTACACTGTCGGTAACGTAGTCAGCGCTGTGAAGCCAATCGTACCAATAAACTACGACGATTACAAAGAATCTGACCTCATATTCGACCCATTCTTTCTCGACGTGCCAAAACTGCAGAAGCGGCGAAAGACTAGGTCTAACGGAAATAGACAAATTTTTACTATTCCCGCTACCGCGACTGTGTCTTCTGAGTTAGCGACAGAGAAAACTACTGCTTCCTCTCCTGTTACTTCGCGAGCAACTACAACAGAGGGACCTTCAACGACGCCTACTACGACTACAACAGCTGCTTGGAATCCTGATGATTATGTGGATGATAATTACGAGCCGCATGCGTATGTGCCGCCCGTGCCTCCATTGGCGTTGCTGGTGCCGCAAAAGTATATTAATCAGGAGAGGCAGTCGATGAGCGATTTATTTGAGAGTAAAACTCCCGATCAGAAGTCTAAGGTTGGTCGTGTACAGTCAAGGCCCACGTCGTCTGCAGTGCAGACAAGCTCTAGTCAAAATGCGGGCGCGGACACGACTCCCCCCGCTGTCTCGCTGCCGCGTCCCATCGAGGCGCCCGCCTGCGCCACCTCGCGCTCCACTGACTGTCGGACTCGTGCCTAACTATTTAGCTCACTTTATACATAGATAGTACATATTTAGATAGGTAGTGAATTTTTAACAATTTTTACAAACGCAAGTTGCTTGAGCACAAAACTGTTTTAAGTACGCGAATTGAATGCGAATACCTAACAGGTGTTGTTTATCAAAAACCAAAACAGGATCAAATTCTGTAAGGCGGCCCCTAAACCTACAATACAATCGTACAATAATTTCCAATGCACGATATTATTGAGTCACGCCTTGTACCCAAACGATTATCAATACATTCCATAAACGATCAAAAAATTTGGGGATAATCCTTAAAATTGCACAATATAATTAATTGATCGTCTAGAGGGCTTACATTGTAAATATACGAAATTTTGAAATTATTTTTTAACGTATTCTGAATGTTTACATCATTATAATATATAGTGATGATATTTATGGATGAAATGATATTGTAAATATTCTTTAAATACACATTAATAATGTTTCTATGTCGTTTTTGTTTCATTATTTTTTATTGAGTCAAGCATCTTAGGACTGAGACTTAGCAACATGCCAGACTGAGTGGATTGCATGGAAAACTTACGATCTAAACATATGATGAGCCCAAAGGATAAGTTAGCATTGGTGAATCAAAATTAAAAGAGTGTAATAATCGCTTCACTTCTGCTGGATGGTCATCCTAAACCGGAGTAAAATGCCACTCTTGACATTTCAAGGAAAATTTATTATGTGCCTTTAATTACAGAACAGAGCTAGTAGATCTAATGAAGATTAAAAATTGTCAAAATTTCGTAATCCTCAAGAACAGACGCCATATTGAGTTTTTTTTGTTTGTTATTATTTATTATGTCAAATCAGAAACATTGCAGTGGGACAGAAAAAAATTTGAACTCAATTTTGGTTTTTTAATTTATAGGTTTTCTATGTTAATTTTGTATTTACCCACGCCGGAACAGAGATGGTTTACGCATTTGTGGTAAGAGAATGTATCTATGTTTGTTACCTCTTTTCTCTGAAATGGCTGAATCGATTTTGATGCGCTTTTTTTGTAAACTTTAAATCGTACCTTGGAGCGTGAGAATGAGTACTTTTGAGAATAAGTATTGTGATTCTAACTCACTGGAGCGTGCTGCTGCCCAAGTTAAAAGTTGTAATCCTTTATAATTTCTAAACGTATGTACTTATTTGAATGAGTCTTTCTGAGGTGAATAGTTAAGGAGGTATATACGAGTACGTGTATTTAACATACAACCGTCGGCACCAGATGCTGAAGCCGAATATGGGTAAGGGGACTCCTTGAATTTTGACGGTGTACCGGTATAAACAACTCTATAAAATGAGTCCTGTGCGGGCTTGTATTACCCGCACTTGTGTTTTGCTGGGATTGTGAAGAAAGAGAAAACGCAGTGAACCAGTCTTGCGATTTATATTCAGTACAGACTTAACTATCTGCTAGACATGCGTTTAGTGTGGTGACTACGAGTTGACTGCAGTGGGCTGCGATTCGCCCCTATTTATATTGATACAACGAGAGATACTGGAGTTGGGCGTTTCTATTGTTACGACGACCAATAGTGCGCTGTTTCGGTCTATGTGCCCGTTACGGTGCACATGTGCAAGCCGTTTGTCTGGGATGCAATTTCTGTTCCTTTGTCTTTTCAATGTCAATAGTGAAGATGTGTAAACCGTTAGGTCGGAACGCGCTTTCTTGTCGTTTGTCTCATTCAATGTTTATAGCGGAAGCGTAAACCGTCAGTTTGTTATACAATGTCTTTTGTCTCATTCAATGTTTATGACGGAAGCGTAAACCGTCAGTTTGTTATGCAAGACTCGCCATATATAAATACATAAATTACAACTTATTTATATATGGCGAGTCTCTAATGTTTATGGTAAAAACCTCGTAATTGAAATTTGATATTGATCCTCTTAAAATAACTTCAAACTAAAGTATTTAAAAAAATATAATTAAAAATTTCTCAGTCATTGACATGACATCACCATATGGATTTCAATCATTTTTGAACCGATATTAATACATATTATTATTGATATAATTGTTACTTTATTAAATATTTGTTCATGATGTCAAACACAAATATTATGAGCATTAGAGAACTTATTGACAAGGCTTTTGGTAACTTTGAGGTAAGTAACTGAAATATATATTAGAAATAATGTGTGCTAAAATTATATGTTCTTAAAATAACGTCCCACTACGGGACACAGACCCTCCCTGTTAATCATAACGGGCCGAAACGAAACAGCCCATAATCAACCACAAAGGCCCAGTGCAGATTGATGAACGCTCACATGCATCTGACTTTTTTAATTCTTAAGCATGTGGATTTTCTAGAGATGTTTTCATTCATTGCCTAACTAGTGGTATTTGAAAAATCCATAATTAAATAGAAAATAAGTGGTACGGAACAGGTTTCGAAGCTATGATCTAACGAATATGAGTGGAGAATAAGAACCCCCAGCTTATCCTTAATCATCCCTTTTATCGTCTACTGCTGACTACTCGGTCTTCTCATGCACAAGGCAATTAGGGTCTTAAAACACCACGCTGGTGAGTGAGTTGGCGAATGCACCGTTTCAGAAGTGTGTAGTTCCTCAGGGCTTGTGGTAGCGATTTTGTTATTCCTTAGTAGCCTCCTACGACATCCACCGAAAGAGAAGGTGGTAAAGAAGAATTGCAATTCTAAAGCCGGCCGATACCAAATGGCCACCAATCAACTAGCCTATCATCGCCCTTAAACTTATTTAGTTTATGACAAAGGTGGAGTTCATCCTTTGCTTTAGATTTAATTTCAATAAAGAAAGAACTTTCATCCCTAAATGATGATAAGAAATCTTAACGTGTTACGATCAGAATTTGCTAAATAGACGTGCGAATGAGACGATTTGCTACATAGGCATTCTGATTGTAACACATCTTAACAAGTGACTCCCTATAGATCAGGTAAAAGTTCTTCCTGCAAAATAGTAGAGTAGACAGGCTGTTAGGCGGCCCCTAGAATTACAATAACATTGTACAATGCACTCTCTAAACTTAGGGCCTTAGGGGGCCTTCTTAGATTCTGGCGAATAAAACGTGACACTTGTGCAATGTTTCATTTTGCCAGTCACAGATCTTTTCTTGAAAGGAACGATTTTTAGATTGTATTGCTTTTACAGTTTGTTTGTTTCAAATTCATACCAGTTTCAGAATATAAATTTTAAAGAATCAAATTCGTTTTTCTGCTTATGTTAAACTTTTTAGACTAACATCGTCCACTTCAAAATAATACACACCATACTAATCCTGCTCGCAAGACAATTACGGCTACTAGAACGTCGAGTAGCTGTTGATGTCATGGGTATGGAAGTTGCTTCTAGCGAAAGCATCATAGTAACAGAATACAAAATAATTTCAATGAAAAGAAAAAAACCAGAAACAGAAGGGGTATTACGAAGCAAAGGAATTAAGTCCTCGTTGAAAAAAGAAGAACAATCTCTGTCTGGAAAATCACCCTCTTCATCTGGTAGAGCTGCTGATAGAACTTCAATTTCAAAATCCCTAACCTCTAAAACGACTTTGGATAAAATGTCTCCTTCAAAATTATCAACCGTTGAATCCTTCACAGATCAATCTTCGACTGAAAAATTGTCCTCAGATAAATCAACTACAGATAAATCATCCACAGTCAAATTGTTTACACATAAATCGACGACTGATAAATCATCCGCAGTCAAGTCGTCTACAGATAAATCAACAACAGATAAATCGTCCACAGTCAAGTTGTCTACAGATAAATCAACGACAGATAAGTCAACAATAGATAAATCATCCACGACCAAATCGACGACTGAAAAATCTTCCACGGTCACTTCGTCCACAGATAAGTCAACAACAAAGAAATCGTCCAAAAGCAAATCGTCTACAGATAAATCGACGACAGATAAATCCACGACAGAGGAGTCGGCGACAGAAGATAAATCCACGACAGATAAGTCGGCGACAGATGAATCGACGAAATATAAGGCGGTGATAGATTTATCATCTACTGATAAGTCGTCTTCTTCAAAAAGAGCGAATTCCAGTGGCAGTATGCATTCCAAAAAGGTACTTTAATCATTGTTTTGTCAAAGGTTTGTTATTCACGCAAAAATCCTAAATCCTAATTACTAAATCCTTTCAAAAGCATATTTCATGGAGTCTGTATCACAGGATACTACGAATGACCTCAAAATATATGAAGAGCTGACCGAACGGGAATTACGAATCATCAATCAGGTGAAGTTTGTGAATATCAGGATTTTGATTTCGTTTGTTTTTTTATATTTTTTTTCACAGCATTTTCTTCAGCGATATGCAGATTTATTTTGCTTTTTTTTCACTTCTATGGTTCGAGGTAAGTTCAAAACCTAATATCACTTTAACACTAGCATCGCCGGAATGAAGCACCCTTCCTGAACCGCCGCCGGGACAAAAATGTCCCGCCTTAATTTTTAAAGACAATGAGTCTTATAAATTAATTATATTAAATTATATTATAAATGTAGTAAAATCGTAATAAACATAGTTATCAAGATATGTCTTTGTTCTTTTATTAATATTTTGCAATATTACCAGAAAAAAATACAGTAACAAACTTAAAAAAGAGTTTAATTAGGAATAATTAGGCGAAAAGTAATATTTAGTTGAATCTCAAATCTACCGTGAATTGAAAATACAATTGAAATGCTGTTTTCATACAGATGTGACTTTTGACCGATTATTACTTATTTACTTATTCGTACTGTGACTGCATTTGACATTGGATATGCTTGTATTGTTTCTCAGCTGATATATTTATGATATTATTAGGAATGATTGTTCAAAATATACTATTCATGTTTAAAATATAACAACACGCGTTATTTAATATTAACAACACATGTTGTTTTATATTCACTGGTTTATGTTGGTATTCACACTCTAGGGCAGAGGTCTCTCTTTGGACAAATCAGAAATGATACTTTGAAGGAAAAGTACTTTTTGTCGTGGTAAATAAAACAAAAAAACGATTATCCCTGTCCAAAAATGAACAACGAATCAATTTCGTTGTCCGAATGCTTCTAACGTCAGCCCGTAAAGAGAAAATATCATAGAAATAATGTGTTAAATAAAAATTTCGTATCCACACAATAAGGTAACAACATCACACTTAATGGAACAAAATTGTCCCGGCGGCAGTTTTTAAAACTATTGTATTGAAGAGATTCAACTCGTTTGTAATTAAATATAATAAACAATAATTCATAAAAGGTCAAATAAAAAGTCAAAAAAATCAAGACCGTAGGCTAAAAGACAACAGAATAATGGATGCATGAATCTTCCGCAGCACAAAATTGATCCAGTGGCGCTACTAGTGTTAGAGTTTCCCTCAGTACCTATCATGTTATTGATTGTGTTAAATTAAGCCGAGATTAAAGAAAGAAGACTAATAAACTAATGAATCAATGACGTCAACGACGGTTACTTTTATTAGTTATTTAAAATCATGGCAAGGGATTTTAGAATCATCTATCAATTTATATATGAAAGATAAAATATATTATCACATTCAAAACTTTTCTCGTTCTTATACGTCAAACACACGCTGTCGTCTGGTCGCTCAACCAAGGCAATCAAGCGGTCGCACGATTACAATCTTTTTTTGGGTTCGTTAGTGAGTTCTAACTGTGATTTTAAAGTGAATTTACGTTGTTCTAACAGAATGAATAGTTTTGTTTTACATCTACCCACGCTACCCACGCGGTTGCCGCTACCCAACCGCCTATTGAGTAAGTTGTTAATGAGCTGCTTTGTATTTGTGCGAACGCTCGATTAGCCGATACTTTATGTCAGTCAAGTCGTGCTACTTCATAGTTGTATCAGTTGCAGCCAGTCGGGTCTTAGCGACCATCAGCGTAACCACGCAATTCCGTATGCACGATATCTTACGCAAACTTTTTATAAATTCTAGAGAGCCGATTCACAACAGCTATCGGATAAGACACCAACACCTATGGCTTCAGCAGAATCTATTGGTAATGTGAATTAACCGTTACCAATTTTATTCATACCCATGGACATTCACAATATTTATTCTGTTTTCGTTTTCAGGCACTCAAGAAAAAATATTAGTTGGTAAGATAGTGCTTCATTTCAGTAAATAATAATTCGAATCCTTTTGGTCCAAAATGTCCACTTCTCAAAATGACTACTTTTAGCTTTTGTTCTCGTAGTGAAAATATCCTTTTCCCAAAACGATCGCTTACAAAATGTCAATTTCCCACTACGCCAATATCTCGTAATGATTAGTTCTTAAACTGATTAGTTCCCAGAATGTCCGCATTTCAAAATGACTTTTTAAATTTTGCTACGTTGTGTGTTGTTTGTTAGGTTTCATTTAGTGTAGAGTTAAAATTTTGAATAAAGTTTTGGTTTTATTAATACGAGTATATAATATTCATAATTATAGTAATTGTCATATTCACAATTTAGTATTTTATTCTAAACATGTTAAGTACCAGCAAAAATGTTCTTTTTAAAGCGTAGTAAAAGTATTTTATCCAGTCCTTACCAATGAAATTGCCGTTTTATATGGAAAAATTCAAATATTTTTTGATATGAAAATTATATATTTCATTAATCGAAATATTGTCTATTATTATCAATGCACTTTTTCCATTTTAATGAAAGTTGATTGATGGCTCTGCTATAGAACTCCTGGGGACAGGAATCGATGAATTCTCTGAAGCCATTTTTCACTGCCTCATTGGAGTTGAATTTGTTCCTCTGGAAATAGTTAGCCTTGTTCTGAAAAAAATGGAAATCAGTAGGACAAGGTCTGGCGAGTACAGTGGGTGACGGAGAGTTTCCAGTCGAAGCTCTTATCACAACTTTGAGACTGCCGTGCAGTGTGTGGACGAGAGGTATCATGGAGAAGCAGTGGACTAGAGCGATTGATCAGACTCGGTTGTCAAGCAAGCTTGTCCATCATCGTTTGCAGTTCTTCACAGTATACATATATGCATTAATTGTTGCGCCAGATCTCGAGAAGTTGTAGTGGCTCATACCGGAACAGGACTATCATGCAGTCACCACGAGGTTCTTTTGTCTCAGTTTACGTTTGGGAAATTGTTTGTCTGTGTCTCCTGGGTTCAACCATTGTAACGAACGTTTACGATTATCGTACAAGATCCACTTCTAATCACAAGTGATAATATAATTCAGAATCCCTTCATTTTTGTGCCGGTTCAACAAGGTAAGACAAGCTTCGACGCGTGTTTGCAGCTGACTTTCATTAAACTCATACGATACCCACTTTCGGTGCTTCTTCAATTTGCCGATTTGACGCAATTTAATCAATATCATTTTGTCACTTATGGCGAAGGTTGCTGCTAACTCAGACGTGGTTTGAAATGAATCCGCTGCCACTATTGTTTTCAATTTGTCTTTATCAACTTTAGTCTCCGGTGATCCACAGGGTCGATTGAGGTCGAAATTTCCAGAACGAAAACGATCAATCGATCGTTCGTTTGCGGTGTTTGGTCCGTACACATCGTTGATAATGCGTACTGTCTGTCCTGCGTTGCAGCCACGGCGGAATTCATATTCGAATATAACGTGAATTTTTAACTTTTCCATGGTCGCACACAACGATATCTAAGCAAAAAGTCGTTAGTCGGAAAAACAAATTTTGATTTTGAAAAAGAATGTCATAGTTTTAAATTGAAATTAATTTGAATTTAGAATTGTTGTTGTTTTTGTAATTAAGTTCAAAGTGGCTACTACGAGAACAAACGGCAATTTCATAGATAAGGCCCTAATTCAAAGTACAACGGGGGACAATTAATAAAATGATAATTTTGGAATGTAGTTCATTTTAGATTGTGGGGATTTCCGCATGTGGTGGTTTTAAGAAATAGACATTTCGGAATATGGACTTATCGATAATAGTCATTTTGGGAGGTGGACATTATGCATTTGAGGATTCTAGAGCTTATTAAATTATTAAATAATATCAAATTTAATTTACTTACCTTCTATTTCTTTTCATAATACAGTGAAAAGAGGGAGGTCGGACAAATCTGGTAAGTATTACATAAACATACTTAATTATAATTTGTTTTTAAGAAAATTGTCACAGATTATAATAAAAAATATTGTCACTAAAATAACTTAATCTGAACATACTGATGTACCTTTGTACTTACGGTAATACTGTAATGTCTTATTACAACAGCTAATTTTAAATACCTACAATAAAGAGCAACAACGACAACAACAACATTAAAATAACAAAATAATGATTAATGAAACTATACATTTAAATATTTTTTGGAAAAAATAATTGCTACGTGTTATAGAGGTGATACTGAGACCATAAGAGTAGTTTTTAGAATTCTTGTCAGTTAGTTCGCGCATCGCGCTAAAACCACGGGAAATAATTAAATAGGTAAGCAATAGAAATACTGAAAGTGGCAGCAAATCGATGGCGACAAATTTAAAAGTAGATTAGACTTAAATACTCTGTTGACAATAACAATATAGTAATCCGTCGACTTTGTGTTGCACTCTGTGCGTGTTAGACACAAAGAACTACTAAAGGGAAACTACTAGGAATGAAAGAGGTCAGGTATTTGTTCCAATAGATTATATTGTTTAAAAAATAGCCCATTACAAAATTGACAACTATATTATGGAGTCCGTGATTACCCAATCACGTAAGTAAGTGGAGTATCACGCCACGGATTAAGTGGCAGAAAAGTGTCCGTACCACAAGATTGGAATCACGTAACTCATGCATGGACGGTAGGAGAGACGGCGCCCAGCTGGGCGGTACCGCCAGCCGGAAGTAGCCGCGGTCAGACAGGGCCGGTGTGGACCAAAAGGTAGACGCCCAGCAGGAGCACAGAGAGCGACGGCCCGGAGCTGCGGCGGCCGACGAGAGTAACGGTGCCAACTGAAGGTCGCAGTTTTGCTGCTGTGACGGCGTTTAATCTTTTAGGAGCGTTGAAGGCCGAGATGATGTGTCCCAGGGCAGCTGATCCACGGGACAGCCCCGTGACTTTTATTTCAGCCCTTCTTCACTGATCGCTCCGAATCAACTCCTCCTGACGGCCCCTTACATTTTTCTTGACGTCTTGTCAGAATTTGGTTTACTCCATTTACAAATTTTAGATTTTTCAGACGTAAAAATATTTGCGACCAACATCTATTGTTTTCGGCCAGTGCTATTTATTCATGCCAAGAAGATAAGTAATGCGTTTGAGTAAGAAGTTAACTAGATTGAGAGATCTTGTTAGATACGCCGGTTAATACATAGAAAATGTAAAAATGTAATTAAATAATGAAATACAAGGGTTAATACAGTAAGTGATAATCGGTAGTAATGATATATGGAATACAGAGATTATAAAAAATACCATCCATTCCCAGAGGTCCGGTTAGGATAGGATATAGTTTATTTCGTATCCAAAACACAATACATGACACAAAGAGAATATCTTATAATAATAACTATGTAATAAAAAATCGTTTGTGTACCATTTGAATAGGTCAAATAGGTGTGTACCATTCGAAAGGCAATAAATAGGTCATAACTAGTCATAAGTGATAAGTTGCCATACATTTGCGATCAGCCCCGCTGACTTTGATATATGTATTTCATGATAAATTCTATAAATTTAACAAAAAACTTTTTCAAATTGCTGACTGCTTATGGCTTATCTTATGACTTATGACTTCTTATTTAAATTCTTATGACGTTTCCTTTTTTACAGCTTTTTATTTTATTTTAAAAATATAGTTTATAATTATTTTTATTTTTTTCTAAATTATCTCATTCTTTTCAAATATCATGTGTACTAATTTGATCTTGGCCTAATATGAATGTAATTACATACGAGTATAATCTATGGAGTTTTATTTTGAACCGCAGAGCTTTTGAAACTTTTTTTGAAAAAAATCACTATTTTTAACTTCATGATACCAAACTCACGAGTTCGATTTCAACCTCTGGTAACCCTTACTCACGAGTGTAGTTTGTTCTGCTGACCATGATTTGCTGCCCGTTTAATTACCAAAAACCACTGAATAAATTTATATACCCTAGGGGATCGGCCAACATCTGCAATTATGAAATGAAAGTGTGAGAAGGATAACTTGCAATCCCGTGACAAAGTTATTGATGCAGTCGTTATCTTATAAAATGTTTATAAAACAGGGTGCATTAATAACTTTGTTTTCTTTTGTAGTCTCTCCCAATTAATCTAACTAATTAACGTATCTTAATAATCATTCCTTTTTCGTTATCTGTCACAAATCTTCTTCTAGGCCACAATGATATCTTATTATAACCGTCTCTAAAACTTTTATGCATTTATTGCTGGCCGCGCAGGCGAAGTCGCGAGCAACAGCTAGTGAGTAGTACTTAATACAATATGACTAATATTTAAATTAATAATTATGTTACAAAAAATTAAGTAAACATTAAAATTAAGTATTAAGTAACAGTAGTTTCATTAAATTTGACTTATTTTTACCTATAGGTACTTAGGAACCTTTAAGAATTAAGAAAGAATCGGATACACTGTAGGTAGACCCAATATACAATATATACTTTTAATTAATATATTTTTCACGCATTCAGAATCACCTACAAGGAAGTTGGGAGTGGTAACTGAAAAAGAATTTCAGGAATTGCAAGCCGTAGTGGAAGAACTTAAACGAAAATTAGCACCAATCTCTACGCCAGGATTTCCAGAAAACGTCCAACTCTTCGAAGAACTTCATAAAGGAGCGTCGTTAACAGATGCTATGGCAGCTTTACAGCTCTCAGCTAGACTAGAGGCTGCGGAAAAAACCTTGCAACGGCTTATGTCTTTAATCACAGACGTTGCTGCAACAAATGGCCTAAACTCAGCAGATCTTGCAAAGGTATTTTTGATTCTCATTACGAATAATCAAATGCATTGAATGTACAGTTAATCAACTTCTGATAAGGTCTGATTTATATTAATACTGATATGTATTATGTAGGTACATTCATTAGTATTTATAGTATATAGTTATGTTTAAGTACACATTTTTTTTATAGAGAAGAGTGCGGACGAGCAAGCGGTCCCACGCGATGGTAAGTGTTACCGCCGCCCATGGACACCTGCAACACCAGGGGGTATGCGGGCGCGCCGCCGACCAAGGGGACAGCGAATAATTACTTTTTGGTTTGAATTTTCGTTATCCCTACTATAGTCCTTACGAAATAACCCAAGTGAGGTCAGAATAAAAAAAAAATAGATTCGCAATTAGTTGTAGTTTTAGTAGGTAACATCTGACATTCTTTTACGCTCATTTGCTGATTGTTATTCTGGCCTGAGGTATGTAACAACTACAATGGGGACAACGTTGTCCCCACTCAAATCAGTGGAGACAAAGGTAATATTTTTTTCTACAATTCTCGTTGTCCCCATTAGTAGGGATTGTTAGTGGGGACAACGACGCCAAACCAAGAATACTTACTTAATTTTAGAAAGGAAAAGACATGACAGTTATTAAATCGCCATCACAAACAATACCACCTTCAAAACCAGCAACGAAGCAGTCACAGGGTGTGTCTAGGACTCCTTTAGAGGATTTTATGAAGTTTGATGACACCACTCGGGGAGGTGAGCTGGGAAAAGGAGAGAAGCAGGATTATGTTGCTCATGAAGACTTAGAGTATGTATTTTATAATATTAAAACAAAATTAACAAAAAGGATAATTATTAACATAATTTTCGTGTTTTAGCACTGCAATCAAAGAGTTGTATGACGAAGTAATGACTAAAGTGACAGCAATAACAAAGAAAAACGCCGCTACAGCTGATGCTGCTTTGAAAACGGCGACTAGTTTAGGTAAAATTCATAATTGTTTTTAATTCAGATTTAACTCTATTATTAAAATAAATTTATAATATTAATTGAATCTTCCGGGCTACTTGGCCGAGGTCTTCTGGAATCTCTTCTCTTTTTTTCCAAACGTTTCGTCAACAACTGCGGTTAACATCTTCAGTGGCGACTGCGTTCACTTTCGGAGAGATGTTATCTCTTCGGCTTCTCGAGCGCAACTTTGACGAAACGTTTGGAAAAAAGAGAAGAGATTCCAGAAGACCTCGGCCAAGTAGCCCGGAAGATTCAATTAATATGGACACCGGACGATAAAGCCTACACTCCACTATAAATTTATAATAAGTACAACACTATATTCCTAATAACAATCATCACTGATTTCATGATATGGATGACATTTGAATTACAAATTTATATATTGACATATTAGTGCATAACTTTGATGATATAATGATAAATAATTTATACCAGGTATGTTAATGTTCTAGAAATAAGCGCTGAGTGTAGAGCGTCAAGCGCTTCGTCAGCCATCCGTGTTCAAGCGTCAAAAGCTTTTCACACCATTAATATTATATGCTCACGATTTCACGCGTTTGGTCCCCAATGTGCAGATCAGTTTGGTTATGTATAAACATTATCAAACCGAATAAATCATCATCACTAATTATCGTCATCATGTGATAGCTATAATATATTATCATCTAAATCGTCCACTAAATAAAACTGACAGTCGATACCGTCTTAATGTTTACAGAAAATTCTGTCTGCATAATGAAAAATCGTCTTTCTAGAAAAAAGCTTTCTAAAAATATGTCTTACGCTTTTATATTATAATACGGGTCTGAACGCATAAAATTAAAGGCTTTTATTTGTATACGACTCGCGACGTTTCGGCACGAGTTACGCCAGCCGTGGTCACGAATTGACTGAAGAGGCGGGTAGTCCAGGGGAGCTGCTAGCAGCCGAATTTGATGAAAATTTACTAAAATGCATTTTGGACGATTTGCTATTTGGACAATTTGCCTTGCTAGACTATTTGCTTTTTGTACAATATGCGCCTAAAGGCTTTTATCAACTACCCGCAGCATTTGATCTTCACATTCGGAAAGTATACAACTACTTCACACACTACACTACAATACGGAATCGAGACAAAATGAGTGAAAGGCGACCAAGGAGCAATTGGGGGTATGAGTATGACATCATGAGGTTAACAGACCGGCAGCATTTATGCAACACGTGAAAGGAGTAGCGGATAATATTAGAACAGTAGTGAGAAAATACTCCATTAAGACTGTATATACTCTGTTCTCTAAACCAGCGGTAAATCTAGTCACACCTAATGATGTCGTACCTACCTGTCGATGCCAGGTGTCTATAAGATGCAGCTGCAGTTGTGGTAGTTCCTATATAAGCCAAACTAAGCGTACAGTTGTAGAAAGGGTCAAGGAACACATCACAATTGTAAAAAACTGCCAAACGAGTAAGTCAACAAAAACCGAACACATTCTCAACGCTGGAATCAAACACTGGATAGAACTCTGTACTCCAAAAATCCTCTCCACTGAACATCACTGTTATCCCTGGATTGTGCGTTAAGCGATTGAAATGAAGAAATATAAAAATTTCAATCGGGAAGATCAATATAAACTGTCGTCGACGTGGAATCCAGTCATTAACAAATTTAAAGCTTGCGATTTACCGTCGAATACGTTAGCGGACATTGTTAGTGTAGTGTGTGGAAGCTTTCCGAATCTGAGGATAAAATGAGGTAGCTCAATTTCCCGAATGCTTCCCGTGAGTACAAATAGTAGGTAAATTAAACAGCTTGCGTTTTATCTTCAAATACACTTGTTTTCTATTTTTATTTTTATTATTTTTGTCGCTTTTTTCGGTACAACGCGCACCGATCGTGATAGTATTTTTATAGATTTTGGTAGTCCCTATAAAATTTTCCATCCATGTAGATTTTTTTATAGAGACTATCGAAAACAAAATCTTCATCTCTATATGCTTTAATAACTTTAGATTTATTATCGTCATATGTAAATTTTTGTTTGCTACGTTTTCAAATATGAAATATATAGAAATATTTCCTTAGATAAGTATAAATAAACAAACAGTTTTCATTCCAAAATCAATAACATGATTTCTTAGAGCTTGTTTCTGTAATTACTATAATTTAGGACTCTTCAAGGACCCTTGAAAAATTATTCTGTTTGACACACAGATAAGATTGGAAATTATAGTCAACAATTTCGTTTTTAACAGATGATAGATTGGAAGCTTCGCTAAATATAGGTAACCGTATGACCGACTTAGAAGCACAAATCGCTAACTACACTGAACAGATCACTCTCCTTGATACTGGCTTGTCCTCACAGGTACGTCACGTCAGAAGTTCATATCAAAACTATACTTAGGCCATATTAATAGGCACACCATCTGAAATGTATCACGGATGTCCACGGACGACAGTAAATCCACTTAAATGGACTGTCAACGTCTGCCTTTCTATAAAAAAGCCAACCCTACCATATCACTTTAGAGTTACATATCTGTCAATGACATCTCAGCGTAAAGACACCATCATGATTTATGTTAATTTTAAGACATCCTGCGAATTAAAGAGCTGAATTACTAAATCATGTTATATATTATTATCATTACAACATAATGTTAACATAATACGTGTGATATACGTAATGTGTTTAACTCAAAGGCTAGCAGCTGGTAAGCTCGGTTTTGGTACCGTCATATTGTGCAATAAAGTTTTTAAATGAAAAATATATAAATAATGTTGATGTGCAAAATCATTTTATGAATTGATGATACTGTATTCACCTAGACAAATACAAAGAAGTCCCCCGTAAATCATATTATATTTTCAAAAATTAAAATAGCCCGACCTTATAAAATGGCGTCACTGTTGATCCGCCTGGGATTGCACATATGGATAGAGTTCTAAATCCTATTTATTGTTCAAAATTAATTCCATAATATTGTGACATTTATAGATGACGTACTACCAAGAACAATTAACACAAATGCAGTATGACTTGGAGGCTGGAGTTGACGCAATGGCTGAAGCTCTAGCAAACCAATGTGGCGACAATGAAGGTTATAAATTCCTTATTCCTTCTCCAATTAATCGCATGAACAAGCCGCGGAATCTACTATGTCCGTGTTCGGATCCAATGACGAAAAAAGCCATGTGATCTCGCTCCGCTTTAAAAAGCACCACCCCATCTTTTCCCTTGGGTGTGTTAAAAGCATGGCGTTTTAAGGCCATATATCCCTCATGCACAAGATAATGTACATGAGGAGACCCGTGTCCAGCAGTGGATAAAAAAAGACCGGTTACTGTTACGAACGAAAAAGCGCGCCAACGTAGTAACCGTCAATGCTGTATACACTATTTTTAAGGTCCGCTTCAACGACAAAGACAGCTGCATAAGTTCAAAGTGCATAAAGTGCATAAAATCAAAGTGCATAAGCTGCATAAGCTGCATAAACAGTTAGTTCAAAGCCCATGAAAACATTGCTACCAGCTGGGACGTTGCGTAACAGCCAACACCAACCGTAAACCCATTCCACGCACACATACAAGGCGTTAAACGCTTCTACAGCACACAAACTACTTTTTCTCTTCGTATATTATATGTATACACAATGACACGGCCAAGCAGCAATGTTTTATGGGAAGGTAAGTGCAAACGGGTACGGTATCAATTCAAAACTGAGGAACAGGTTTTATACCATACCATGCCTCACTATTAGCTTTTGTCTCTCCACTATTCGACCTCCCACATCTCTCCCAAGATCTCTACCATCTCTACCACGCTCGGTTTTCAGTTAAGGGTTCCACCGACAAATTCCTTGTAGGCATCGTCCACCTGGGCGAAGAGCCTTCCACGCTATGTAATATATATTCTACTTCACTCAAGTCTCTACTCAAGGTCTCTTTATCGATTGGCGGTATTGCAACAATTAATGTAAATTGGCCATTGCTAATTAAACTTTTCAGATATTTTTTAAATTATGCCTATGACACTGGTTCTTTTAGGAATTCCTTCATTTCGAATCTTATCAGTCAAAGAATATCTCAGCACAGAAGCTTACATAGCTGAGCTACTTTGAAGTTGTGGATCACGGCAATCATAGACAACGTTTCAATACCGTAATTCATGTCATAACGGACAAGGAGCACTGACTAGGCTTTTATTTTAAAATATTGTGATATTGACAATAAGAAAAGATGACGCCATTCTCTAAATGCTGCCAAGCCGAACTGGACAGGAGAGGTTATGTATTCCTTAACATAAGCTGTGGTTCTGATTGAACTGTAGCCAGTGTTGGTGTTCCACTCCGTACTGAAAACTGCGGAGAATGTAACAGTAACACTTTTACCAAAACTTTGGTAAAAGTGTTACTGTTATTTAAATATGAGGAATTATCTATGGTCCAAAAGATAATTCCTCATATTTAAATATATTTTTCTTATTTGCAGCTGCAGTTGAGTTGAATGGACATTTCATGACTATGCAGTTAGACATTGATAATACAGTGATAAAACAAAAAGAATTAAAGGACAAGCAAGAACAATTATCGTTAGATCTGCAAGTAAGTAAATACTAAAGTTAATCGATACTAACAGTTATTCATAAACGCTTTTTAAAAATAATTTCCCTTCTGTACAAATTCAGATCAGGGTGAATTTTGAGAAATTATATAATAACCCAAGTGACATGTGGCAAGTGGGCAAAGTCTGACGAAACCTTTTTTATACAAACAAAGGTGGCAGACGAACAGAAGATCCACCCTTCCAACACATCTTATCTATTGTCTGCCTGTGCAATTATCAGGATCTATTCCAACAAATCGAGTTAGTTCGTGAAACAAAATCTGATCGCGAGGAGGTAGCTGATGCTCTTCGCGACAAAGCCGGTATTGCGGATCTAAACGGACTTGTATCACGTCAACAATTTGACGCTGTACGTGGAGATTTCGAAAATCGCATCTGCCTGGCTTACGACAAATTCAATAATCAGGAGAGCGTTTGGCAAGTATGTAATTATTACTTATACTTTTAAAACTTTTATTTGTGTCAGTTGTATTGTACTAATACATGTTCGAAAAACTGACTAAAGAAAATAACATGAAAATGTAGCCTTCATGAAAATGAAAATGTAGAAAATGAAACCTACTCAAATTTTGAAATGAACCAGAGTAGGTATAGCATACGGCGGCGCGTTCGCATACACTCACTATACAGAATGCAACCGAAACTTCCTGAAATCTGAATTCATCTCATGATTCTGAGCTAACGTTGACATGTGATTAAGCTTCGAACTTTTTTAAATAACAATTTTTGTGCTTTTTATTTAGCAAATTTGTATGAAACTTTTTGTGAAATCTCTTAAATTTAATTTCTTGCAAGATAAGCTTCATACAATATTAATGCAAAGAAACTCCGAATCATGCACGGAAAACATGAGCTCAAGCTTTGGGAAAGATTCGGCTACACGACTATACTCGTATACGTGTAACGCCTTTTCTAACTAAGAATAATCATTTTTATATCAACTTAACGATATAGTTAGTATCTAGTTCATTTGGCATGTCACAGAAAGCTATAGACGAACTCGTAAGGGAAATCAATGAGAAAGCAGACTGGGTTCAAACTGAATCCCTACGCCTCGACATAAACAAGCACCTGAATAAACTGAATGACAGAATCAACGAGATGTTCGCGATTGTCGGAGAACCCCGGACCGCAGCAATGACCAGAAGGCTTCACAGGGACACAGAGTGTTTGTCTTGCGCTACACCAGCACATATGGACTTGGAAGAACCTAATAAAGTACCAAAGTTGCCAGCCTTCCCTGGGTCTACTAGACCACCAACAATAGGCATAGGCGCCGAGAGTTCGGCAAAACCAAGAGAAGATGGAGATCATGAACAAGGAGTTTGTTATCCCGGACTGTCTATATCGCATCCCAGAGATCCGAGGTAAACGCTACTATATTCTATTCACATTTAAAATTTTATATAAAAAAACATTTTTTAAAAACAAGCTTTTATGCAAGCCATGTACGAAATAAACGTTTAACGTTTAATTCGATTTAGAAACGTTTTAATAAATTCGTTTTAACGAATAAAATAAGTTTATATTGATTTATTTGTTCTCAAAAAGCTTGTCGCGAAATATATATTCATAAAAGTAGGTACCGTACAATTCGCGGCGACAAGCTTTTTGAGAACAAATAATTCAATATAAACGTATTTTATTCGTTTTAGTACATGGCTTGCATAAAGGCTTGTTTTTATAAAACGTTTCTTTTATATTGTTATATTTACACCTTTTTAGTTAGAAATATTTCTCAATCTATTCATTGCAAGTAACGCATCATTGTTGCAAGGTCTCTTGCCGGTTAATTTTTGCAATCCAGTTCTTCAATATAAAATAATATAATATATATAGATAGTATAATATTAATAATATATATGATTATTATTATGGTAGAAAGTCATGTTTGTTTTGCAAAGTTGCATGTGCATGCTACTAACCGTTGAGGAATGCCCTCATGAGGAGACAATCCTGGCTGCAGCATCAGTTCATGGTGTAAATCATGTTTAGCTATCAAAATTAAACCTACATGCAAAGTTACGTATCTCTGCTACTGATCGTTGAGGAGTGCCCTCAAGGGGAGACAATCCTGCCTGCAGCATTAATTCATGGTGAAGATCATGTTTAGCTATCAAAATTAAACGTATATGCAAAATTTCGTGTCCGTGCTACTAACCGTTGAGGAGTGCCCTCGTGAGGAGACAATCCTGGCTCCAGCATCAGGTTATTTCTATCATTTTAGTGTATTGTCATCAGAACTGAACAAGCATACAAAATTTTAAAGTCGTAAGTTTAGAGGAAGTGATTTAAATTTGGCTTGCAAGATTTGACCTAAACATACATATGAAATTAAATAAAAGCTTGTAAAAAGTGGCGGCATCAACTTAATGTAGCATAACACAGCGTTGATTGGTCAATCGAGGAACGCTCCCTCTTGTATTTGGTCAATAGATGAAATCACGTGATTGATAGTGACGACGTAACTTTTTTCTTTACTTGAACAGAGTGTATGTACTTTTATTGTAATTGATAGCACCTTGGTAGAACGGGTTAAGATTTATTTTTATCTTGTTCTAACAAACAGTTATTGTTCACACACTAATTATTTAAACTCTGTTTTTTTTCATTCTCGGAAACTCCTGGTCTGATTTCGTTGCAAAATTAATGCAGCTTAAGAATATTCATTCCAGGAATTTCGTTATGTTTTTGAAAATCTAACGAAGCAGAGAGATTCTCCCAAATCTAGGTACGTTAGTACGTATTAAAGTAATCTATCGTTATATGGTTTTACAGAGCACACGTGTGCCAACGATACTGCGGTGGTTCTCATACACGAGTCACACCGAACTTTATTCGGGTTCCAAGTGGTTTGATTTTGACACCATTGAACAGACGCATCTCCACGGCGCTAGGCACTGATGGAAAAGTAAGGCATCATAATAAACTCTGTTACGGGCATAGTAGTTCTATGCTATTAATTTTAAAATCTTATCGATGACATAAAGTGACAGTCATAAGCCCCCTTGTTAACAACACCGTTTTCCTACGGAACGGCGAGTTCGCCGCGAACGAGAGAAACCGTCTATATTTGTTCACGACAAGGTTTTCCACCGGTGGCAGAACGGGTAGCGTATTTTAGATGCGGACTTTCTGTGTCATTTTTATTTATTTAGGTACGGCGACGTTAGGTATACCTAGATACAAAACATGATTAGGAATATACAATTATAAGACTGTAGTCCAGTATGTGTCCCAATTAAATACGTGTACAACATGGATAGAAACTTATATAGGCTAAATTGCGTCTTTGACACAAACTTAATTTAATTAAAAGAAAGAAAATTAAAAGAAAATTTAAAATTAAAATTTATTTTTTATATATTTTTATTTTTAGGTACGAAAAAATAATTAAAAAACTTGAATCAACACAGGTAAGCTGTCACGGAACCGTGAAAACGTCCGGTGTCGTTAACAAACTCCCATAGACCGTCATACAACACTGCTCGAAATCTTGCCGTCAGTTTTTTCGGTTCACCTCCGCGCCGTGGCATCGCCATGTGTGTTAACAAGCTGCTATAGTGGCTCATATAACAATGACGACCGTAGGTTTTCACGGTGGAAACCGTGTTGTTAACAAGCAGCCTAACTGGTTTATTGGCTCAGCACACAGCCCAGCAACCCTAACAAGCTTATATTATAGGTGGCGCTTGTATAAATTAAAAAATATCGGTTATAAACCTGGCTCTTTTCTGCTAAGCCTATTAATTTAATAAGTAATAAATAAGCTTAGGTTAACAAATAAATAATATTATTTTTTTATAATTAATAATACTCAAAGCCAGATAAAATAAGTAGCTTTTCAACAGCCTAACGAAGACGGATTGAGTTGTGGTTGTAGTAAGTTATAGGTAGGTATTAGAGCTGTATTATAACTGTCTATAATGATGCGTAAAGGGCTCTCTGAAACAATCCTGTTTTTTGTATATACTCGTATCTTACCTTTGTTATGTTTCAGCCCTACGTAGTCGACGATATACAGAAGCCTTGCTTACCATGTAACACCAAAAATCCGACACCGCCCTTATCAAATTATCAACACGAAGAGTTACTTGGTAACGACATTTATGAAGTAGCACTAATATACTTTTTATTTTACATTACCACACATGCCACCAGCCTGTGTCCCTCCGTCCTTAGATACAGGCTTCTCCCAAGGCTCACCATCACTCACGATATTCTGATTTCATCCAGTCACTAGCATCGGTGTCGTTAGTGACAGACGTCGGTCTACTTGTCCTAAGTACTACTACTTAACTACTAAGTCTAATTTAGTCTAGTCTAACTACTTAGTACTACTAAGTATTACTCTTTTTGTCCGGGACGCACTACATCCGGACCGGTAGTTTGGACAAGTGACTCGTTGAGAACGGACACACCTTCTTTATCTTAAAGTCATTTATGTTGTATATTTTTTATGACTTATGCAGTGAATGTAATGAATAGGTGAATAGAAACGCTAATATGATAATTTATGTTTTATTGCTTTAGATGTGTCTCAACAAAACGCAAACTCAGTAGCTGTACCGCCGGCAGCTTTCATCCTAGTCTCTGACAATGGAATTTCCCAAGGACACCAAATGTCAGAGCTGAGTACTACCGAAAATCCATCTATGTTACCAATCTATGAACAATGAATTATTATACTACGTACTATGTAGTAGGGAATTTTTCGATGAAATTATTTTATTAAATTACTATAACTGTTATCTTTGTTTTCTTGCATTACTAAATCTTAATTGTCGTGATAGAAAAAAAATATCTCTCTGTAAACGGATTATGGCCTCCGTCCACTAGGGTCCCCTGGGGGATTCATTTGGATTTTTTCTCCACAGGGATCCCCTGGATTAGAGAAATCACAGAAGAATTCAATGCCAGATTCAATTGGATTTTTTCTCTGCAGGGATTCCCTGGGCAAGAGGAATATTTTGATTTAGGCCTAATAAAAAAAATATTTTCGTAATAAAGATTATTTCAGTAAGCCTTTCTTAACTAATTAGAAATCTTTTAAACAAATGCTTTTTGCCCTTTTAGTAACCCCACTTCACCAATGATAAATACGAGTAGGTGTTACATTTAAAGTATTTTTTATATGATACTATATATGGAAGTATTGGTGTAATTAACCACTGGCTGTCCTTAAATAAATAAATTATCACTTATCTTACATTTTCCATCAAATATCGGATAGTTATATGTAGTTGCATTACATTTTACATTACATTACAATACTTTCTAGATTACGTATTTGATTTCATGACCTTTGATAGTTTATTTTTATTACAAAAACAGTAATATCCCCTGGAGATTTATATCCATGTCAGTCAGGGGATCCATGTGGATAAAAATCCAAATGAATCCCCCAGGGGATCCAAGTCAGGGGATCCTAATGAACGGAGGTGTATTATGCTCTATAATGAGGATAATGGGACGTTATAGGTTGCAAACGATCGATGGAATAAGTATTACTGTAATTATGTATCTAGGCTAGGTAGTTTAATAAGCAAATACAACTTTCTTCTTGTTAATAGAAAGGAGATAACAGATAATATACGGTTCAACCACACAACTTTAAATCAGATTGCGAAAAATAAATGAAAAGGTGACAACACTGAGTTTCGAGTTGTTTCCTATTTTAAGGCTACCTTCCAAAGCGTGCGAAATTTGCACTTTGACAATTTAAATATGGTGGATTATTTTCTATCTCCAACATCGATACGAGATCTCCGTAATATAATAAGAATCCCGTAATGCAATAAATAAGAAAAATAGAGAAATTAAAAAATAGCGATTTTCACACGTTTTGTAACTCAACCTATAATGTAATTTTGTTCATCAGCGCTTTTTATCGAACAAACAAGTGAACGCACCCAATGACAGTAAAATGACATTTGACATATTGAAGTGCCTATCCCCGTTTTTTGCAGATTGAATAACCATCAATACTGAACGAATCAAAATGATTCCATCAGTGGTAGAACTTAAAAACGCTCTGTGATCGGCTCGCGCGCATGTCGATCAATTCGCGAGACACGAGTCACGAACGAACGATTTCGAGAATCAACTCCTCGGAACCTCAGAATAATTAACCTCGGAAAAGTCATGTAACTCATCTAATGAGTTAATTGTGCTTGTGCACATTAGTAGTAGTGCACATTACACACATAGTGTCCTTGTGCTCTGCGGTCCGCGCGCGTGTACTCGCGGTTCCTTGACCATTGTTTCGAATTCTCTATAGTTTTTTATTATAGACAAACTTTTTATTTACTATTATTATAATGATACGTTAATTTTATAAGGTAGCGGTGCTTTGTTTTGCATGTTCCTTGTTTGCATGCATGTTGTATGTTTTACTTGAACTATTTAATCATTATTTACAGCACTTATATTACTTATAATATTACAGCACGTACACGTCGTGCTATCCGCCCACCAGCCAGATTTAGGGATTCGTAGCATGTTGGATGCTCTTTTTGGATAGCTTCTCTTTCTGAACATTTTGCCGCGCACTCATAGCGCGCAGATTGCACCTTTTCTCTTCTTGACAGTTGAGTAGTTGTCAATTTGCAAAAATAAGTTTTTTCGCGTAGCCTTTAAACTTTACCTTTAAAGTTTGGGCACACTCACGGCACAATGATGTGCCGACCTTGAAAAAACCAGCACGCAGGGTGGGATGCACGATAGCAATACCGTGTCTCTTTTTTTACAGCATTGATACATAAGAGCTTTTGTTTTGTATAAGACAGTGACTATATCTATAGGTGTCTCTGTCCAGGACTCCACTATTATAACTAATCGACAACGCTCATTCAACCATTTATGTTCTTAAATTCTGCCCCATTGTTTCAAAAGTCACTTCGTTCTTGCCCTCTTTGGAAACGTCAAAATTTAACTGTTAACATAGACAATCTGGTATAAATTCATTTAGAAAAAAATTAAATATATAACTGTACGAACAATCCTGGATACAAGCAACCCTGCCCATACGGTGGGCTAGGAATACGCATAATATCTAGGGTAGCCCTACGGGCATTCCTGTCCTCCGTCCATAGTACGATTAGCCTCACAGAAAATCTTTTCAAATCCGCCACAAACTACGGAGTTGTGTGCTTTAACGAGGCTAGGAATGTTTGGAAAATGGTTTCTCCGGGTGAACCAATTCATACTAAATTTCAAAGTAGCTGGAATGATGTATTATGCCAACAAACTTTTGATACTTTATCAAAAAACAAGCTTTGGAGCTGCCAAGGCCAGACTGAGGGCAATCGCACAAAATGAGTCCGGGTATTAACTTCAGGTTATTCCTTCAGCAATCTTGGAGATTTACCTGGATCCTATACTCTCACCTGGCGATCAGCCTCCGTCTGAGAGCCGAGGTATGTGTCCAACATAAATGTTCCTGTGGCAAGGATATCGATTAGTTAGGACATCACAGACTGTCTTGCCTCTCGAATGCTGGCCGCTTCTCACGCCATGCCACACTTAATGATATCATACGTCGTTTTCTTGCCACCGTCAACGTACCGTCTACTGGAAAGGAACGGTATGGTGCGTGAAGACGGTAAGAGACCCGACAGGATGTTATTGGTGCCGTAGAGGATGGGTCGTCCCATTGTGTAGGACATAACGTCCTACACAACATAACGTCTCACCTCCACGGAATTAGTACCAAGGCTGGGGTAGCGGCAGTGGAAGCAGAGAAATGCAAGACAGTCCAATATGTTTGTGGAGTCCTAGCGCGCTTTCGTTTTAAAGTTCTTTCTAAGCGCCTGGTCGACAGCAGTGGGGATCCTAGGGCTGGCCATTATCTCATACAACGCATCAGCCTTACCATACAGCAGGGTAATGTCGCCAGCATACTGAGTACTTTGTCACAAAGATCAAATTTGTACAACATGCTCAATATAGTATAATCCTATATTTTGAGCATTATGTACAATAAATACCTACTATATTTTTAACATTTATAAGTTTGTTTTAAGTTATTTTACAAATCAGTTTAGATTCGTTTTTAGATTTAAGTATTTTCTTTTCTTTGTATTAATTGACAATTAAGTGCTACTGGTATGGCTATGCCTGATGTTTCTCTTTCTCGACCGCCACCCGGGGTTCGCTGGTTCATTTTTTTTATAGGAAATGGGTTTACAGGTAGATATCAATACACGTTGCAAATCAATAGAAATAATCAATCTGATGGCTTGTTACCTGTCTGCGTATCAACTGGGCAGCGGTGTCGGTTCCAGTTGCGCCTCTCGCCAGCCTGATCTGCTTGCACGCTATGTTGGCGCGCTGGGTGGTGATGCTGCTTCTAGGATGCGCTTGGGATCCGTGATCACTTCACCAACAACTATTCGTAGCCAAGTATTGTCGGAGGCACTCCTGACAACGTCCAGAACCGGCGGAAACGGCAGGTTTCCGGCTAATTTATATAATTGAACGGCGCGTGTGGGCAGTCAAAATGTCACTGTTAGAACACGGCCACAGGGTTCTCGAGTTGCGTATGCGAGCGAGAGGTCCGATATGGACAGACCCTCGCAAATATTCCAACAGAAGCAAACACCAAACAAAAATAACTAATGATTTGCAACGCTTGACGCGGTTTGAAGGAAGGGATTAAAAATGAGGATTATTTACAAAGGAATAAATAAATATTTCCTATTGGCATAACCAGCTACTATTATTTTGTTGTTTTCTGTTATTTTTAAATTAAAACAATTTTGAATATGAGTTTTTTTGAATAAAAAAGGAGCTATCTTTGGAATCACTTTACAATTTTAAGTGATATAACAATCAAATTCTTCAATTGATTGAACTATATTGATTATTTATTCGAGTCAGGGATATGACATGTAGAACTGTCAATAAAGTGTCATCTTCATATAAATTTCACCCTGTTTGACAGTTCTGTATGTCATATCCTTGACTCGATTATATATTCCGACTTAGTGTTGAATTGTTGATGGAGTGGAACTTATAACTAGTTGCCAAAGGCTAAACGTTCGTTGGTTCGCCCGATCGATTAAATTAGTCAGTGATAGAATCATTTATCGCGGCATGATTCAATCAGTCAGTCAGTTACAAGGATTTAATCAGTACTGATTGACACAACTCTAGTTTAGTACTGATTGACACTACTCTAATTTGACGTTTTCAAAAAGTAATTCTACTTACGAAATATAACCTTTTTAGGTGTAAGTTTTTGGTTCAAAAATGCATAAAAACCTGGAGTTTCAAGCAGTGGTACTGGCAGCGGGGAGGGGTTCCCGACTTCCTGATGTCGGCGGGTGCGTCTCCAAGTGTCTTCTACCAGTAGGACCATACCCAGTTCTATGGTATTCATTGAACATGCTTGAAAAGGTTGGATTCCAAGGTAAGAGTGACCAATATTCAGCATTTTTTTTATTTAAAAAATGCTCCAAATGGTCCTTAACCAGCTTCACTAAAACTTCAAATGTTTTATCTTCTGGCTGATCGGGTGAGCATAGATCGCACATTAAATCGTAACACTCTGCACCGACCAACGTCACCAAAGTGGCCACTTGCAAATCACTTTTGATGTCGTTCAAAGTCATAAATTGCTACACACGACGTATATAAGTATCCCAGTTTTGTGTACTTATATTAAAGCACTCCACTTTACCGATGGGCATTTTGTAATAGGTATTAACATGACGAAAACAATTATTATTTAGAACCTATTATCCTATCCTCGTCGCCAGTGATATGTACGCGTCAATGAAACACTGAGATCCAAAAGCGATTGCCTTTATTTTATAAATGTGTATCTACCTTACAATAATGGTTATTACTATAATACCTGACATAACACTTTTCTTTTTAACAATATGAATTCAAAAGGGTGACTTTTCTTTTTAACAGTATGAATTCAAAGGGGTACTTGCCTCATTCGCACTCTTCAAAAACTTGAAGACAAGTTATAAAGTGAAATAATTTTAATAATTGTGAAACATAAATTAAATTACAATAATGATCTCTCATTTGCAGAAACCATGGTAGTAGTCCTTGAAGAAGACAAATCACACATTCTAATTGCTCTAGAAAAGTGTCCATTGAAGATAAAATATGAACTTATAGTAATTCCATCTGACGAAGACTGGGGCACGGTGAATACTTTGAAGCATATAAGCACAACAGTTTTTAATGACCTCCTGGTTATATCTGGAGATCTTATCACAACTGTTGATCTCACCGATGTCCTAAATCTTTATCGTAAACATGATGCAGCCCTCACTACATTATTCTTCGACAATGGTCCTGAATTATGGATAGAACTTCCAGGACCTAAAAGTAGAACAAAACCAGATAGAGACCTTGTATGTATTGATAAAGAAACTCAAAGGCTTGTTTTTCTAGCTAGTGCCAGTGATTTTGAGGAGAAAGTAACATTACCAAGACTACTTATAAAGAAATTTGAATCTATATCTATGTACAGTAGGTTACTAGATGCTCATGTATATGTAATGAAGAAATGGGTGATAAATTTTCTTGTAGAGGCTGATAAATTCACATCAATAAAAGGAGAACTTATACCTTACATTGTTAAAAAGCAACTCTCGAAACCTAAGTCTTTAGAAAAGAAAGGTACATCTGAAAGAAATGTGGACACAGGGAAAGATATATTTGAATATGCTGTAGAACAAGGGTATGAGAGTAAAATCAGAGATATGTCAGCATACAATGATCATACACTTGGAACTAAAGGAGTGTATTATAATGATCTGATTAGATGTTATGCTTATGTTCCGAGTAAGAATGTATATGGCATAAGAGTCAATACACTTTCTTCTTTCTATTTAGCTAATAATAAGGTAAGTGTAAAGCAGTTAATTATCTTCAATTAACTTTAACATTAACAATTCAATTCAACTGTTGCCTCTGAATAACAGAAGCTAGAACATATGTGGCACTATTAGATATATGGTACTAGATATGTTCCAACTGTATGTAGATAAAAAAAATGAGCAACATGATACTTCATGTAATTTAGTCAGTTTCTTTATATTCAATATAGTATTCTTGTGTAAAAGCTGTTTGTGCACATATGAAAATAATCCACTTGTCTTTTCACATTGCTTGGCTAATACAACCCAAGCAACATAATGATTGTTATATTTAATATCTATCTGTCCTATTGAGGACACTGACCTATTCTAGTAAAGGGCAGGGCAGTGTGGTTGGTGGATACAAATGTACCAATTTTTTTTTTCTACACTATACTCTAGAAATACACAATGCAACTTAGCTATGACAAAAAATAACCAAGAGTACACACATGATCGGGTTCCCATTCTGTACCTATTTACTGAACTATACCCCAGAATATTCTCAGATAACTTAATTATTTATAACATTGCCTTATTTGTATTTGGATGTTTAAATTTGTTTAAAAGCTTAAAAATAATAGAGTAATTAGACTGTGACCTGATGAAACACAAGTTCCTATGGATCCCTAAAAATCGCATAAAATAATAAACTTATATAATTTTCAGATATTGTCAAAATTTGAAGAGTTGACAGGCTCACTTCTTACCGAGAGATTTCATCCAAACAGTACAATAAAAACTAAGCAAATAGATGAAACCAGCACAGTTGGAGAGAAGAGTGACATCAGCGAGAAAACCTCAATCAAAAGTACTTTCATTGATGCCAACTGTACTGTTGAAAACAAAGTCAGATTGACAAATTGTATATTGATGAATAATGTTACTATCAAAGAAGGGTAAGTATTTTTTACTAACCTATGAAGATAATGGGATAAATATATGGGATGTGTATTCCTATATACTTGCTATTAGAAAGCCATACATGATCTAGTCATATTTTTTTATAGGTAAATGCTTTTTAAGAAGGTTTTTACTATGCTCCAGAGGAATTTAGTTTCAAACAATATAGATATTACAGAAAACGCCTTCTAAAGTACATTTTAGTAAATTCTTACAATACCTACATGTCAATCACTAAAATTTTTAGTGTTCAAATGTAAAAAAGATCTGGATCTAAACATAGAGAACTCAATTTTGAAGTCTTTTTTCGGAATGGTTAAATTCTTGTGGCCCTAATGGTCTTTCAAGACTCACCGTACATGTACAATTTAGGGCGAGCACAGAAGACGCTCAGCCGGGAGTAAAAAATGTGTAGCAACGAGTCTAAGGGCTCCCACGCCGGTAAACCGGCGGAAGGAACGGACCTCGGCTTAGGGCGTTACTTTGGGAGGGTACCGCGGGTTCGCGAGTCATTGAGAAGCGCCTAGGCACGTGCTGATACCTGATAAAAATGTGGGCTGAAGGCCGGTATGTATTGACGGTGTAGCGAGGGGGAGGTCCCCGTCTACGCCGGCGTGGATGAATGTACATGTGTAGTATGTGAATGTAGGGCAAGAATCGCATTGGCAGCAATAATTGAGTTGCCAGGGTCGTCTAGGACGTGTCGAGGACGACGAAGACAACGAGAATTCCTGTCGATGACATAGGTTAGGCTGTCAACTACTAGGGGTTGGCGAGGGCCTCTGTTGTAGTAGCATCGGAGGTCTAACACGAAAATATACCCAGTCACTATAACCTTACACCCAAATCTGTTCCACTCCAAGTAATAATGGCCTCTTCCTAACATGGCCTAAATATTTTGGAAAGGGATAATGAACATTATAAGAAAACGAACATTTCAGGAAGCCAACAGTTAGGAAAGCAGACAATTTTGGGAAGAGGACATTATGAACCGGAGCATTTGTCCTTGGTTCTAGAATTTAGGCATACTATTTTGTCTACAAATGTTAATATGTAGCAACAATTAAGTCATAACATAACATACTTTTATGCTAAAAATGGACATTTATGTTTCTAGAAAAAACTTAGAATTCTTAATGTCTACTTTATTAGAAGTATCAGATTATCTAATCTGACACTTTATTAGAAGTATGAACAAGTTTACAGTTCTTAATAAAATTCATTTCTATACACTAAACTTTCGACAGTTACACCTCAACAATAAATTCCATGTTGTGTTAATACTAGTGATGTGAAGAATATATCACTTCTAAATCTCCAAAGCCGAAGCCGAGGACGTCCATCTGCTAGATGGACAGACGACCTCATAAAGGTGGCGGGCACCCGCTGGATGCAGGTCGCTGCCGATAGGTCTAAATGGCGGACAATGGGGGAGGCCTACGTCCAGCAGTGGACGTCCAAGGGCTGAGAAAGAAGAAGAAGAAGAAGAAATCTCCAAAGATAGGTAGCACACCTAACGCCATGGCACCATTTATTATTCTTGACTGATGTTGACATGTATTGTGGATTTCCTGGGATGACTATCCACTCACAGGTTACAAGATTCAGAATTTCCTAAAACCTACATAATAATATTTCTTTCCTTGAAACCAAAAAAACCTAACATCATCATTTTCCATTTTCACAGATGTGTTCTTCAAGACTGCATAATATACACTGGTGCTAAAGTGGATACAGGCTGCTCGTTACAGCATTGTCTTGTAGGGCCCCATCATACAGTGCCTGCTTCCACCAAAGGCAACCATCAACTGTTTGCAGAAACCACAGACAATATGATCACATTGGGATGATTGTTTATGTATTATTTAATAATAATAATAAAACCTTAATTGGTATTTGAATTGTTTTTATTTCTTTTATTAAGAATATCAAGTGTGAAAAGTAGTGAGCCTTAGAAAGTAGTAACAAAATAAGAATATTAACCTAGTCACATATGTAAAATAGTTCATACAGAAGCAGAGTTCATTTACATACAGTAAGAATAGATGCATTTTATTAGTCTGGCAAATAAAAGTTAGACTGGAGAAGTGTGGCAAATTTAAAGAGAAATATGTTGTCACTAACGTGAAGCTTCATGCAGCTTCGTGATATCATTGGGGCCATCAACAACATGCTGCCCCAGTTTTTAAAGAGCAGCACTAGCCTATGGGATACGGATTCGATCATATTCGGCGCTGCCGTACCGGTATGCCGGATCGTCGGTGTCCGTATGCCGAGGGCTGGATACACCACTCGTCAGAATAGTCGCGCTCCAGTCTGGCAGAGAAGGGATCGAACGCCGTATCATCAAGGCCAGGGTTCTCAACAGCAAACTGACCCATCCCAGTCATGTTGTCCGATGACTGCCTTGAGACTAACCTGAGGCGGTTGGGTTTCCATGGCGACTGGCTTCTCAGCGAAAATACTCGATACTGCGCGTATCGTCCGCCGGTCTCCCTAGGGCCCTGAACCCGCCGACTGTGTTTCTATCGGAGGTTATACGTCTCTCCCTCATTTTGGCTCACCAAGGGTGAGGTGGTTTCAAATCATATTTCAATTAATAATAATATGAGTGTACCAAAAGTTTTCAAATTGCTCAATGGATTCTAGTGGATAATAGCAATTTATTAAAATCCATTAATGGATCTAAGTGTGCCAAAAGCCCACTTGAATCTAGCAATGAATCCTAGTGGATGTGGGGCAATTTTGTTAGTAAAGTATTAGTGTCGCGGCTCCACATCGCCACTTCCAACATTTTTTATTATAATATTCAACTACCATCACAAAATATGGGTAGCCTGCCGTTTTGGTGCTTACCTACATGTTTTTACATACAAAGTGTCAGTCAATCAAAATCGTGAGCCGAGATGCACTAACATTGCATCTAACAATAAAACCAGTCACAACAAGCAAACTTTCGGGTTTTATTTTGCCAAAGGGAGTAGAACTCGCAGTGTCTCCAAGCTTAGACAATTGGTACAGTGCTACCAGGCTTTTAATGAATGTGAATGACGGCATGACAATCTACCATGGATTGCTATGATAAATATAGCTGTTATATTTTAGAGTAAGAGGAGAGGATGCCAAATTATATATTGATTAGGTTTAACTAAACATTTGTAAACTTCATATCTGTATCTTGAATAAATAGGATATTTAAATAAAAAAGTAGTGATGTTTCTATTTACAAGAAATTTAAAAAGCAGGGATTAAAAAGTCTAAAAATATGTGCATAGTTGTATTCTCTGATGACAACATTGAGAGGTGAAACTGTTACAAGACCAACTGACTGGTGGCTATTAGTTCCCTTTTTAGCCATTAAAGGCATGGTCGCACTATACTTACTTAGTGGCCACGGATATAACTAACAACTGTAACTAACTTACAATAACTGAATCATTTTCTATCAAGTATTTCGAATAAACAAGGATCTATAGAAATCAGAGAATCCAATTTTATTGTTTACTTTGAATGCTTCTTCTTCTCTTGTTGCTTAGCTGCCTTTTTCTTCATAAACTGTATCCTTTTATCTGCAGTTATTATGTTAATATTAGGAGTTACAACCTTTGGCGATGATGAGTTCCCTGAGGATATTTTCACTGGAGTCGTAGAACCTGATATTTGAGTTGGAGACTTGGACGATGATGAAATCTTGCTAGAGTATCCAGATACTAAACCTTGGGAAGACAGGCAAGTTGCACACTGCCATCCAGAACTCATATCATTGTCACTGATGACTGGCTTGTGGCAATCCTGTAAAAATAAAAATAATTACTTTGTGCTCACATTTTCCTCTATGCAAAATCACCAATAATTAATCTCACATAGACATATTGAAAACATATGATTGAAATTTAACCCCATCAGATGTATAAAATGTAAATTAGATTAATGATGCCAACTTTTAGTTTCTAAAGTGTAACTAAACTTAAACTAACTTAAACTGTAACTAACTTATATTCTTTTCTTCTTTCAAAATACAGGCATGTTATTGTAGTTCTATAATTGTTGTTTCGAGGAAGAAGTTATTACAACAGATACTCTAATATAGGATTTTAAACTTTTCTTATCATGGTTGAATGTAATAAATGTTATGTAAATGGATTACTCACAATTTATTAAACAATATTTTAAAAATTAACAAGATGGAGGTTAGACAGATTAGTCAATAGCAACATTTTCATTGCAACATTGCAGTGTCACCGTAACCTTGATTCATGTAACTGAACCAAAATATCAGTTATATGAAATAAATTATAAATCATTAGTAACATAACATTCATTAGATACTCTAATAGATTTTCAGTATCACTTGACATAGTAACTTGATATAATGGACAACATTATAATGTGGGGATGATTTATTAATTTCAAGCTATTAATTGACTTATTAATTTGACTTTTGACCTTTTTTGTATTAATAGATCAAGAATTTATTGAGATGGTCAATAGTTTCCTGTTACAATACTGAGAGAATGAAAAAATCTTTAATTACCTGATGATACAAAGCATGGCAAGCATCACACTCAACCAATCGATTCCCTGCTTGCACAGCTATTTGCCTGCACACTGCACATGTCAAGTCTTCCTCCAATAAATCAAACGGTAGTTCTCCATCCATCGTTCCATCATCGTTCTCCCGCTCAGGAATTTGAATCTGTTGTGGACTCTGCTGAGGTATTGGCACAGTCTTTACGTTACTAGACGCCTTATCCTTATGCTTTGACCGAGAAGTATTCTCCATCTTCTCCTCAGCTAAATATTTTTTGGGTAGCACATTTCCAAGAGTTTTGGCGTTACCGTACGTTTGCCGGATCAGATCGTCGAGGGTAAGCCGCAGTTGCTCAGTTGAGTCCTGGGCGCTCGAATGTAGGTATTTCAAGCATAACTTTATTGATGGGTCGAAGTCGATTGACGACATTTTTATATATTAAATGGAATTAAGTAAAACTAAATATTAACTGTGTAAATGATGACAAAATACGCTGCACAAATAAAAGAAATGCATCCGTCATCCGATGTGTGAAGTTTTTTTAAAACAAACCAAACAAAAATTCAATAAACAAACGTTAACTCAACAATAATATAACGCAAACAGCAAGCATTCAATCTAGACTAATGTCAGAACCCGAATGATAAAAAATGGGTAGGTAGCGTTCGTTCGGTCGACCGCAGCACATAGCGAGCGAGAGACGTGTCATTGAATTTTTTCAATAATTTTATCGATCTGGATTCAAATTAATTTTGAACCAGCTAAATAATTATTTAGAATTTAATAAGACATTTTTAACATAGAACCAATGTTATTACACATCTGCAGTGTATGCTAGTGTCATGAAAAACCAAATTACTATAAAACCGTTCTAGTCATGATAGTTATTTAAATCTATATCTATAGTTATTATCTATAGTTACTATATCTATCTATTATAAAAACGATCTATAGTGTTTACGAGTATTTAATTCGAATGTATCGATAGAATGGCCAAAAAATCATAACTTTGTTTTTTGACACAAATCGGTAAGTTACTATTTGACATATATTGTTTTTCAATGATCTCACTTTTGTTTACATAAATATTCTCAAATTAAATCTCCCTTTACAAAAAAAAGATTTTTTAACACAAAAAGTAAACATATGCATGTGTCGCAGTGAAGGATGGAGCGGTAACAAATGAAATGTGAGGTCGTTGGTTAGCAGGTGAGCGCTAGTGAAATAACAAGCCATACTACAAACATGTCATAGCCTGTCACTCTCATAAATAAAGGCGCGTGAAATTCAATTGAAGTTGGGCCGAATTTCGGCTTTGGCACATATTTTAAGCGAGTATTCGATTCGATATTCGGAAGAATCCACATTCGGTCCATCATTAATAAATTAATTTTATCGAAAGCCAGGGCGACGGCGACACAGATTCGTAATCGTCTCACTGGTTCGCGGGTGGACAAATTATTATTAATTTATGTCTGATTGCTTGGAAGAAGACTGGGGACTTATAAACAAAAAACTTTTATTATTATTTACTCTAAGTATTTGTTGATTATTTCAAATGCTAACTTCTACCAAAGTTGCAATACCTACGTAAAGTTAAAGTTTTTTTTTTTTTTTATAGATTAGTGGGCGGACGAGCAAGCGGTCCCACGTGGTGGTAAGTGTTACCGCCGCCCATGGGCACCTGCAACACCAGGGGGTATGCGGGCGCGCCGCCGACCTTGCAAAATCCTATTCACAGCTCTCTTGAAGAACCCCATATCGTAGCTCAGTGGAAAGACCTCTTGAGGCAGTTCGTTCCACAACCTACGGGTTCTCGGTATAAAATAATTTTTGGACCGAACAGTGCGCGACACCTCCGTATCGAGGAAATGCGGATGGACCGCACTTCTGTGACGGGAGGTGCGGTTGTAGAAACCCGAGGTGGGAATTATATTAAACAGTTCTTCAGAGCATTCCCCATTGTACAGGCGGTAGAACACACAGAGAGACGCAACGTCTCTCCGAATGCTGAGGGATTCTAAACCGCCCGTGAGAGTGGGATCGTCGACAACACGAACAGCACGTCGTTGGATGGAGTCAAATGGGTCCAATTGGTATTTCGGTGCGCCGGCCCAGAGATGAGAGCAGTACTCCATATGGGGCCTCACCTGAGCTTTGTAAAGCATAAGGAGTTGCCCAGGTTTGAAGTACCGCTTCGCTCTGTTCAGCACACCGAGCTTTTTGGAGGCCATTTTGGCCTTATTTTCCAGATGACCCCTAAATTCGACTTTGCTGGAGATGTCGATACCAAGGATCCCGATACTCTCCAAGATCTTAAGAGGTATGCTCTGAAAGCGAGGTGCTACAACATAAGGGTTTTTTTTAGCGGTGAATGCACAGACTTGCGTCTTACTGGGGTTGAAATCCACTAGGCTCAATAGAGTTATATGAGTGGGAGAGTGCACGCTGCAATCCAACAGCCGCTGGGCGCACTCGACTGGCCACGTTACCCCTCTCTCACAGAAGACTACCTTGAAATGTACTGCATTTCCCACTTTATCTTATTTCCCTAATGTACGTACGTGTTTCGGTAGTGAGTGAGATGTGCCAGAGCCCATTCCCATCCTATCCCTCCCCATTTCCCCAACCCTTTCTCCAAATCCATTCCTATATCCAAAGGTAGGCAGCGCATCCGGGGGCGTGCCAACGTTGTCATTTTGGACTAATGTTGGCATGTATCACGGATGTCTATGGGCTAGAGTATCCACTTACCATCAGGTGGACTGTATGCCCGTCTGCCACCTTGGTCCATAAAAAAAAAAAAGTACTCGATACCTAGTATCGATATTTTTGATTCGTTACAAGTATTGGCATCGATACTTTTGATACGATGCTAGTTTTGAATGAGATATCGCTACATTCATAATTTTTAACTCTAGTTACAGACTGACAGATCTTATTATATCAAAATGTCATCGTTATTGTTATTTTTATAATTTATTTAGACGCATAACCATGTGTCCATCCACCGCAAATAATAAAACAGAATTCCTTGGACTAGGCACTAACACTAGGCACTTTGAAGTTAAATAAACTATCACTATTAAACTACAAATCCCATACATAATTTTTATAAGAATCAAACAAAATCTCAAATCACTCCCGCCAAATAGTCCGCTATTTGACGATCAAAACTACGCTCAAAAACGTTCAATAATGACTTGTTGACATAGACTAAAAACTATGGTTCCCGTGAGATAGTGACCACGAGGTGGAAGCCGCAAGAAAAAGCTAGTAAATACAATAATATTTCCTTCTATATATTCATAGAATTTTCATAAATTATATTCATAACTGTAGGGAGAGAGTGCACGCTGCATTCCCACAGTCGCTGGGCGCACTAGACTGGCAACGTTACCCCCACCTTGAAACCTTGAATGAAGGTTGAATCTCACCTTGAATTTATCTCACCTTGAAATGTATTGCATTTCCTACTTTATCGTATTTACCCAATGTACGTAGGTACTTGTTTCGGTAGTGAGGGAGATATGCCAGAGCCCATTCCCATCCCATCCTGTCCTATCCCTCCCCATCTCCCCAATCCATTCCATAATCCGCAAAGGTAGGCAGCGCATCCGGGGGCGTGCCAACGTTTGTCATTCTGGACTGAAGTTGACATGTATCGCGAATGTCCATGGCCTACATTATCCACTTACCATCAGGTGGACTGTATGCTGGTCCGCCGCCTTTTTTCCATAAAAAAAATTTATTTGCTTGGATCGGAAATAGGACATCGATAAGATGTTTGAAATTAAACTCTTCCCATTAGCTATATCTATTCCTTATTTGAGATATTGAAATTAAATTAGAAAAAGCTCTGACAATTCTTACACAACTGAAACACGTTGTTGTATTTCACGGTACGGTCAGAGTCCAAAATGCCTAGATGGTTTTGGAATGCCTAATATAATAACTGTCTTTCCTAATAACTGTCTCCACACAACATTCTCTTTGTAGGAATAACAGCCACGCTTGCGATCAGCAGGTATATTTATTATTATAGATGTACAAAGTAGATAAAGAAACAAAGAAAATTATTTTTTTGATTCAATATTATAGAATGAAAGGCAATTAAAAAGGAATATTCGTTGTTGTACCAATCGGCACTAACGCAGCATAGTAATATCTCGCAGCTAGAATTGCGAACCCTATTTTCAGTTGGAGTCGCACCGCACCGGTGACTATGGACTGTTCACAGCAGAGGCCCATGCTATTTTCACACTAAATATCTAACAGAAGATGTACAGAAAGATTTTATCACTAGATGCTTATGGGAATGGGTGTATATTTACGTAAGGACCACCGGTATAGCACAGGAAATACGAGCATTAGTCACGAACATACACGCGTCTAATTAGATATTGATGAGGGGTAACATTGTCTGCATTTTACTTTTTTAAGGATAACAAACTACATGCACTGCGTCATTAGACACTGGGAATTTTCAATCTACTTACATTAGACATTTTAATAAACGTATAGTGGAGTATTCGCAATAAATTCACGACACATAGATAAATAAAATAAGTATAGGTGGGAAGTGTTTGGTGGACAGGTAATGTTGGTAATAATTCCGGGAGTGGATTTACTACTACATGTTATGATAATTTAATTAAAGGATTAGTTGACAATGGCAGTGTCAGAAGTGAACAATTCCACGACCTCGCGTTTACTATAGGCTTGGATCCACACAACATGATTACCTGTGACGTCGTCACCGATTCTTAAAGGAGGTGGAAGGTTCGGGAATACTTAGCCCAACTGGATTCCTTAAATACCGATTAAATTTTCTTGCATTCCCCAGTCAACTGAGCTGTTATACAGCAATATGTTATGGATTTGAGAGCAAGATGATCATGCGTTCGTCCAGTCAGCAACAAAGATGACTCTATGACTTAGGATATTATAACCGCTTTCTTTCATTTCAGAATGAAAAAGAACAGGCGCGCGGTTCGTATCCAGTAGCAGTGACACATTACTCATTACCTCAGTTCAGTTCAAATACCAGAAAATTATCCTACGCTAATGGCTTCGATAAGCCACTTTACTGCAGGTAGGCTATCGGTCTCATTAAACATGAAAAACAATAACTAACTGTACATCAACAATTATGTAGTGAATAATTCTAAATTAACTGGACTTAATACTCGTAAAACATTGTTCAACCCGCTTATCTTTGTGTATACAGATAATTAATTATCTGCCACTAATTCACCAAAAAAAAAACAATAGAAAAATAGCAATTTGCTTCAAACAATTCCATTCCAATAATTAAATTGTTAACGACGAGTTTATTTGCTTGTTGGGTATTCCAATGCGGGAGTATCTACCTATCTCACGTAACTGCCTAGTACTAGAGCGTTAGGTGCATTCTAATCTAACGAAAGTGATTGCATGGTCTGTATGAAACTAGACAACAAAGTAAATTTTAGAATTACTTAGGTATGTACATAGTATGTACATCTAAGATAGAAATAAGAAACGTTGGTTATTCATGCTATCTATCTATCTCATGCTTACCTAGCTTCATCTAGATAATTCGGCCACCTCCATCAAGACAAGGCTCTTGTAAAACATGTCTCTATGAGGACACTACATTGGGCTCCCTGATAGGTACAGTTTCTCATAATTGTATGTTTATTTAAACATCCGGAACTAGCTGCAAATAGAGACTGAATCAATATACCTATAGACTGTGTCAGCGATAACGTATATCGAAAACGCACAGTAATACAAACTTTTCGATTGAGTAGAAAAAGTACTCAAATAAAAAGGTTTACATTTGGAAAGTATCGTAGTTAGTCTTCTGACTAAATCGATTAGGAGTTGGTCGTTATTTCTGTAATAAAAACCTGAGTCTAAAACTTTAGAATGTCTCAAAATTCCTTTTGAGAATAAAGATCACATTGTACAGATACCACTAAATATATTACTGTTACTCTACATACCATTTTGATAGCATCTAAGCACAAATAACGTTGATTTTGCATTAAGATAACCTGACCTAACTAGGACGCAAATCGTATAAAGGCATGTCGTAACACCTGTATATAAGGTTATATAACGTTCGATGCAAGCGCATCTGATTGAGTAATATATAGGAAAGGACTTTAAGTGCGTGGAATTATCTTGCAACTCGAATCCACGACTCGAACACACTCGCGCTGTCAAATTACTAAACGCGTCCTAGATAAGACTGTCGTAAATTTGTTTCGGGAATAAGTGAGATGTCGTCCATGTCCCTTCTTATCCCATTGACTATAAAAAAAATGCTGAGCGCTTCACGCTCGAGCGCTGAGTGAGCGCTACACTAGCGCTTTAAGACTAGTAGAGCGTTATAGTCCAAATCTTTCATGTTTGACTTTTAACGTTTATGCGTTATAATCGAAAATTTTAACGTTTTAACCGTTGTAGTTAAAAAGGCTTATGTCTAAAACTGTTAAGGTTAAGGTTCTTTAATCCTTCTTAAAGGTTCATTAGCGCTGACTTAGCGCTCAAGCGTTCGACCATACAGCGCTCATTTTTACGATTTATTCCGATCTATCCTCACACGTCTGTCCCCGAACGGGAAGAGATCGTAGTTTTTTTTCGGTGTATCCGAAATGTATTCGGTGTATTCTGTCGTAAAGGGACAGACTGGAATTATTAAACTTTGCACTGTCTCCTAAATATTAATTTTACTACTGGGTTGAATAAGTAAAATTGTGAAAGTATATTTATAAGTCAGCCGAAAAATTTTATATAAGGCCTAGCACACATTTTGACTAAATGACAAGAATATAAAATAGCACTTATATAGCAATCCCTTTATTAAAGCTATAAGTCGCCCGAATTTGAACATGCTTGGATTTTAAAATATATAACGTAAAAAATGGATATCACTAAACATAAATTATTAGAAAACTTAAATTAGATCGTATGGCAAAATAACACAAGATATGGGCGTACCAGCAGTAGGTAAATCTGCTCGCCTATTATACAATAATAATAATAATAATAAAATATAAATTTCTTGCCATTGAATCAACATGCACGCGAGGTCTTATATATTTTTTTTATTTTATTTTATTGATGAAACACACAATCATTGCAAAAAAATATTACAAGGTGAATGATAAATGTGTAGAAAAATAGACAATTGGTTTCGATTAATAAACAGAAAGGAGATACAAATTTAAAGAAAATACATATTTATTTACAGATTTGTCCCTTCATTGCACCAATATATAGATATACCAATATATTAATATGCTGACCTAATATATATATGCTAATATATATAGATAAAACGATTTGAGCAGTGTCGGCTCTAGCCCATGTAGCGCCCAGGTGCAATCAATACCCTGGCGCCCTCTAGTAGGCGCGCGAACATGGCCGCAGGGTCTTTGGCGACGCAGGCTCTTTGGAGGCGTCGCGAGCGGCACTCGGCGCCCCCTAAGACTCTGCGCCCGTGTACGCCGCATACACTGCACCATAGGTAAAGCTGGCACTGGATTTGAGCTTATAACTCGACTGTTCAGTTGAATTAGAAGTATACTTATTTACAATTGTGTATACAAATATTTATTCAACCCAGTAGTAAAATATACGTCGTGGGGACAGTGTGAACTTTAAACATTCTATCCTCTATCCTCTAATGACAGACAGAATAGGGACAGATCGAAAGAAAAAGTTCGATCTGTCCCCGTCGGGAACAGACGTGTGGGGACAGACCGGAATAATACATTCTTACGACGCCATAGTATCCACTTACCATCAGGTGGACTGTATGCTCGTCTGCCACCTTCGTCCATAAAAAAAAAAAAAAAAAGAAAAAAAAAAAAATCTAATCCCAACCCATATCATTCAGTAGAGAATTTAGATATAAAGGAATTTTCTTATCCTATTACACCCTTTACTCCCCATCCCACCTCATCCTCTCCAAGGAGGAATGGGAAGTGTAATGTTATGAGGAAAACTCCTCGTTACGTTCTATACATTCTATTCCCTATTCTTTGCAACCATTATTCCAAATCGATGCCTAAATTTCTAAAAGTTCATCTCACGAAGGCGGTTTACGCTTAGTAGTGGTTGTGCTCGTACATGTACATTGTTTTAGTGTGCGTCAGGGCGCGCGGCGCGCGGCGTCGGGAACCCAACTGAGCGCTCTCAAGTTTACGCACACTAAAACAATGTACATGTACGAGCTTGTACTCGTACATATGGTTGTCATGTGGTTGTCCACTACAAAGCGTAACCAGCCTTCATGAGATGAAAGAATTATACCAATTGATCGCGGATATGGCAGAGCAACAGTAACCATTTGCCACCAGAAGGACTGTCTTCTCGTCTGCTACATTCTTTCTGTAAAAGAAACTGCAATATTAATAAAAAAATTACGACACAATCTTCCATTATTGTAAAGCTCACAGAAAGGCGTGATCAATATCAAATGAAATATTGTGTTTTGCAAGTGGTCTAGTGGCACAATTATAGACTATTGCAACAAATATGTTATTGCACATTGCGTGCACACTGAGATGAAGTTGAAGAAGCAATCTATTACATATCGTTATATAACTTATTTATACTAGATTCGTTGCAAAATATAAAAAGACTATGTTGTATATGCGTTTTGTTTTGAAACAGGCGATTTGCTTTTGCATGATTAATTAGCTGTTGGCACATCTATGAGTATAATAAATAAAAATATAAAAGGTTTCTGCAGTGTCGTATGAGTGATACAGAGCCCAAACATTTTTTTTAGAATTTTTGTGTGGGTTTGTCTGTTTGAACGCACATCACTCAAAACCACGGAACATATTTTAATAAAACCTGGCGCAGTTTTATGTTGTGTCGGGTTAACATTTAGGGTACTTTTTCCTTTATCCTAGGTACTTTATCCATATCAATTATAATGTTCCCCAAGTTAATCACTCTAACGTCTTCACTCACTAAGCCAGCACTGCTAGTTCAAACATAAATGATGTTATCTATTGTCAAACTTTTTAGGAAGATAGTGATACACGCCACACAGTCCGCCTAATAATCGGCTATTGCTTAAATCTCATACGAGTATATACAACTCCAATAATACATGCCAACATCAAACGATAACAAATAAGCGAAGAACGTTGCCACATTCGTATGCGTAGTCTACCATTAGAAATTTAAGGATGGAAAATTGAATGAAGAATATAGCTTAAAAATAGACACTTCTAATCTATACATACAATGATAAAATAATTAAATATTTTCATTGTCTACCTAAGTACATCAACACTTAAACCAGCACATAGCACTATAACCAAATTGCAGTTGTCACAGGTCTGATCAAACACAAAACACTACTAACAGTTGCGTCACCAACACCAACCCAATCAAAATATTAGGTAGTCGGGTAAGTTCGTGGCCTTTTTATAGTAAAAATAATAAAGACTTTTATGTATTACATAAATAATTATTGAACGGAATATTGTCCATTTAATTCGATTATCTTTCGCCATTTTTCTGGTAGAGCCATTATCATATCGTTATAAAAATTTTGGGTTTTCCCAGCGAAAAACTGATTTGAATGGTATGTACAGGCTTCTCTTGAATGTAATTATACTCCATTTAGAGAATTTTGTAAAAAGATAATCCGATAAAAAATTATCCGAAGGTCTGGACTGTATGGAGGATGTATTAAAACCTTCCAGCCAAAGTCTATCAATTTTGATTTAGTCATCAAAGATGCATGCGGTCGAGCATTGTTGTGATAGAAAACTACACCTTTTCTATTTATTCATACTGGACGTTTTTCTTCAAGTGGTTGTTTCAATTTTACTAATTGCTAACAGTAGACATCAAAATTAATCGGTGGGCCATGTGGCAAAAGCTCGTAATACAAACTACCTTTTCAGTCCCACCATACACATAACATGACTTTGTTCGGAGTGAGGCCTGGCTTTGGGACTATTTGCGATGGCTCACCTTACTTATACCAACGTTTTCGAGCATTGTTATCGTAGGTGATCTACTTCTCATCGCCTATTACCAATATCTTCAGAAACGGATCGATTTCATTTCGTTCTAGTAACATCTCGCATATAGAAATTCTATCCACCAAGTTTCTGTCATTTGAATCATGCGGCACCCAAACATCTAACTTTTTAAAAAAACTCAGTTTATGCAGGTGATCCAAAACTGTTGAACGGTGAATGCTAAGCTCTTCCGCAAATTGATGAATGCTTATGTGTCGATCTGCTTCAATTTTTCAATACATAAATTTTCAATAACATTATTCAATATTCAGTTAAATATTCAATACTCTTTATATGTTTGTGTTATTGAACTTAATAGGACGACCACAACAAGATTAATCATACACATCAAAATTGCCAGACCTGAATCGACTGAACCAGGTTTTGCAGTAATTTTAGATAAAGCATTTTCTCCGTAAACACCACAAATCTCTTGTCGAGCACTAGAAGCTCATCGAAAAAAGAAAGTAAAAGATTTTGTTCCGACTAATTTTCTAATTTTTTCCTTATTAAGTTCTGTTTTAAAATTGTTATAAAATATGAAAAGATAAAACTTTTAACTTGTAATTTCAATTTACCGCCAATACACGCTAAAGTCATACGTTCAAAAAGGCCGCGAACTTTTCCGACTAGGTACCTATTATTATGAAGTCTGAGTATTTAATTTATCGCAATAAGGGGTCATTAATAAATTACGTCACACGTACAAAGTGTGACATCGTGTGACAAGGGGGAGGGGATGAGTCATAAGCTTCGTGACGTCACATGTATAAATCTAAAGTACAACTCTAACGAAAAACTTTAAAATATTACCAACTCTATCATTATTATTATTATAAGGTTGTTTTAATTTAATAATTTCTAAATTTAAAATTGCTAAATATGTGACGTCACACCAGGGGAGGGGGAGTCACACAAATGTGACCACCTGTGACAAGGACAGGGGGGGACTCCAAAAATCATGAAATTCGTGTGACGTAATTTATGGATGGCCCCTAATTATGGATATGTTTTGATTTAGCTTTCTATTTTATTTTAATATTGCATTTGTTTTGCCTTTGCGTGCCTCACGTCTAAATTGATTTAAAGTTGTTATGGCTATCATTTGCCGCCATTACAAAAAAGTCAACTGTCAAAGGGTTACCAATGATCAGTGTTGCCAGAAATATAACACGCTAAAGTCATACGTTCAAAAAGGCCGCGAACTTTTCCGACTACCTATTATTATTCTTAATTTTATCAGAAAACGTGGAAGAAAGTAAAATTTTCATTAATTTAAAATCAAGCTAGAAGAAACATGGAGTTTTAGATAAAACAAAAGCAATAACCATTGCATATTATCTTTGTTTATTTTTAATTTCAGAATATAATGGTTACGTATGCTTTCGTTAAAAATATTATCTACCTACCACTTAATACCTTTTCTTAAGAGTGCAGAATATGTGATTCACAATTTAGAATAAAATTATAAATACGTTTCTTTCTTAACAAAGTTTGATCCGATCACACAAAAAGTAACATAATTCTAATAAATAATCGCGGTGTCAAGGTTGTAAGCATCTCGGATAGTTTCACTACGCTCTGTTTACCTTTTCCTTGTTACAAGTTGCGATTGTGCAATGTAGGGTGCCTTGCCTAATGGCCGTTTATAATCCGAAACCTCGCAGCTGGTTTCAATGATCTTTAATTTCTTTAAATTTAAAATGTTAATATTGGTACTAGAATCGGCATGCTAAAGTGGCAATGAGCAGGTCATATTTGCCACAAGATCGATAACCGATGGGGTAGATGAATCCTCGAATAGAGGCCACGTACCGGGAAGCGCAGTGTGGGACACTCTCGGACCAGGTGGACCGACGACGGCTTGACGACGAAAATTCGCCGGTGGTGGCTCGATGAAAAGAGCCGAAGATCGTATTTGGTGGCGAGGCTTGGAAGAGGTCTATATCCAGCAGTAGAGAGACATAGGCTGATGCTATGCTGCGCTATGGTACTAACTATTGATTAAATTTATCAAAAATATTACTACACCGCCAGATTATACAGGCTGTAGAATGTCTCTTTGGATGCTGAGCGATTCTAAATCACCTGTGAGAGTGGGATCGTGTAGAATTCGGAAAACACGGCGTTGGACGAAGTGAAATGGTCCAGCTGGTATTTAAATGTGCCGCTGGTCCAGAGATATAAGCAATGTGGGGCCAAATTTGGACTTTATAAAGCTACCAGTGCTGCCCTGTAAAGAAATACTGCTTCGCTCTAGTACATTGAGTTTTTGCCTAGTACACCAGGTGGCGGTAGACCATTTACCACCAATTTAGACGTATGCTACACTACCACCTCATTAATAAAAAAACCTACGTCAAAAATAAACACGGGATGAAATGAGGAAAATACGTCATCTATTTGAGTTCACGTCACGTCCTACGTTAGTCTGTTTGCCTCAACACTTACAAGTTTGATCGTCTTCTACGTAGTTACACTCTCTGTTAATAAAAACGAATTCGGTCAATGAACCCTATGAAACGTTTCTACTTAACAAATCATATTTCCAAAGGTAGCTGCTCTCTCCTGAATATTTAAAAAGTAGTAAATTTTAAAGACAATTAGTGGTGAAAAAATTTTAAACTTGTCAATATTTCCAAATTCTGTTGTAACTGTGATAATAGCCAAACGATTCTCTGTTTATCTCAGTTATAGATCTAGACCGCCATAAAACGTAAATGCATTAAAAAGGCGATAGCCAAGGTGGCAATATATTTCTGTGTTATCAACTGCACCTGATTCGAAATCGTTTAAATCATCTAAAATCTGTCTGAAATATCTAAATAGATTGTTAGATTGCACAGTCAATGAAAGTGGCAAGAAGTCTGCGGCTCTGCGCTAGTGCAGACACTGGCAGACAGTCCGCGCCGTACTTTCCCGCGCGTAGTACGTGTACTTCATTTTTCTACGCTTTGGAAAGATCGAAAATACGTGATTTCATTTACGGCTATTCCCATTCAGTGTGGTACACATATTTCCTCACTTTATTATCCTTCCTTTGACAGTATAATATCAATTGAGTAATACGTTTAAAATCAGTAGTCGCTGTGTTTGTGTGAGCCACTTGTTATACGACTTTTTCAGAGGTGTTTTTAGTTAACGAAAGCGACGCCTGAGCGGTTTACAGCCAGTTTAGTTGGAGTAGGTAAGTTAAAAACTATGTTTTAAGTATTAAAACCCAATTGTGTTTATTTTTACCATCTTCTTCATTATTTTTCTACAATTTTTCTAACTTTTTCATCTAGTTTGAAAGTTTTAATTTAGTTTGAAATTTTTAATCTAGTTCGCTCACTCTAAATTTGATACCTATGTAAAAATTGAGAGCAATACAGACAATTTTCAATTTATATCACAAAAAGTTTTGAAAACATTTTAGTATCATCTGCCTCAAGAGATAAGTGCCTCAAGAGTTTGATGATAATGATTTAATAGACAATTATTTTAAAAAAATAAAAAAGTGTGTAATATAAAGTAAACATTTAAAACATTATAAATGCAATCAAATAGTATATCTTTACGACTTTTCCTAACATTATAAACTCGAACAATTTTAAGTCCAGTCCATTAACTCCAATAAATTATGATTTAGTATACATCTTGTCTGCAATTCCCATTTAAATACCGTAGAATAACAACGAACTCATTTTTTTACGTCACTATCAATCTTTAACAAAAATATCGAAGGCTGGTCAGGTAAAGTCAACGTCTCATATACCTACTTACCATAAGAAAGTAAACAAACGTCAATAAAGCAGACCAGATTTAAAATGGCATGTCTACTCATTTCTTTTTCTATTTATATTGCTTTAACAATATTTTTAACAGGTCTGTAATCTTCCTTAAAAGTAATAAATAAATAAATTTTTGCTATGCATTTACATATAAATGCCAAATCCCAAAAAATATAATAAATAGACGATTAATTATAACAGTTCTGAAAAAAACAATCTAGAGGCGTACATATCACTACTATCTACGTTAATAACTAGATTTCACTAGATCTTCAATCTCTATAAGAATGTCAAATTCTATATTAGTACCAGCTTCTTGTTTAGATTTACAAATTGATATACAAAAATGTGTAAAACATCGATCAAATTTGCTAGGCTTCATATTATTATGAGAGATCTTGCCTATATTCTAATTATCTACATAGAATTTTAATTTAAAAAAAATCAGAATGAATTATATACCTACGAGAGAAATAAGCTATTTAAACACTTTCACAGTTCTGCATGTTGAAACGAACGCTTTAAGAAACAACTTAAAGCAAAGAATGAAGTCGCTTAAATTAAAAGGCTCTTATTAATTTAATGCTTCTCTTTACATCAAATGACGGATGAAAATCTTCGAATTTCAACTCAACGAAGTCGGATGTCCAAAATCAGAATTGTCGTTTTAATCGAGTATTAATTAAGACTGGTTCATAAAAAATAATTACATAATGACTGCATATTAATATACGAACTTCCTCTTACAAGCTCCGAATTATTTTTTAATAGCATATACGAGTACATATGAATTGCAAGTCATCTGAATAAAATTCAAATTGTCAACACAAGGCCCACGCATAAAAATAGAACAATTTTTACTTTTTTGGATATGTCACATTTCTGTCATGAAATCATTTCTGTTTCATATATGAAACATATATGAAACAAATTCATATATATCATATATGAAACAGAAATAATTGTGATTTTTTTTCAAAAATGAGCATTTATATAGTCTTATTATCTGAAAAATCATTATCTGTACATAATAATTCCGTTTCATAACTGTCAGTTTGTGGACTATTCTTAAAATCTTTGAAACGTAATTAAGTAATTATGATTAATCAATGTTGTGTTCACCTTAAATTGTACACATACGAGAGTGTAATATACATATATATTTTTAATTTTGTAACCGATGTATATGTATAACACTGGTGTACCTTAAACAATAAATAAATAAAGTGCTTCTTGTCGTGTTAAAATTGACATAATCCGAGGAACAACTTCCGATACCGGGTGATCGTAACCGGATGATTGCTGATGTAATATCCACCGGGTAATGATCTACGTAACCAATGAAAACCTTCCATTACGACTCGCTTTACTAACCTAAATAAATTGCAAGGAGTTGTTCAAAGATTATTGCTTTCGTAGTGAGTGTAGCGAGAATGCCTGGCTGAACTGGGTGCCTAGTAATGTAATACATTATCGCCAAACATTATATTTTAGTGTAAGATAAGTTTCCCAGTCCGAGCTGCAAATAAAGATACACCCTGCGGGTAAATGTAGGTGTATTCTGTACCATTCGATCGGTCTGTTCTTGGCGGAACATGTTTCCGTATACCTATTACTAGCTAGTACTACTAGCTGTTGCCTTTGTCCACGGCTTTGCTCGATTTTTGGACATGTCGTTTCACCTCTTTAGGGGTTGAATTTCGAGAAACCCAATCTTAGAAAGTGTTTACGTCATATAAGGAAGCTACTCTCCAAATTTCATATTTCTAGCTTCAGCGGTTTCGGTTCGGTGTTGATGAACATTTTACGAACTCGCATAAATGTTTGGCAAACCTTTGAGTCTACATACCTCACGGGACTGCAAGTGGCATTTTGCAATCACAAAGGAATATCGGGATATATACTTACCATGTTCTTTAATCACGAAGAATGTGACTGAATTATGGTAAATAGTTGATGTTAGTTGACCAAGAGCGGACCACGATGTCTTCCTCACTGCCACCTCGTACGTTAAAAAAATAAGGAATCGTGCGTAATCTCTTTCATAATGAAACATTGAAAAGACGTCAATTAAACGTGTTGTGAATCATTGAAACGTTCCAATGTTAACACTTGTCATTGCCGTAAATGATTATCACAACATTGCTACAAATACATAACAATTGAGATTGGAGGTCACCTGTGCTCAAATGTTAGATTTAACTTGAACTTGCACTGTATTCTAATCTGAGAATAGAATTGAATAGAATTCCATTCTGCAGGGTAAAGATGCAGGGTAACCCGCCTGTAAGGTGTTTCCTTAGTGTGCACGCCTGACTTACTACAATACTAAAATGCAAACATTAATGACTACAATGGGAGGGAGGTGCAGTTACCCCTGGCCTAGTCACCCCTCTGTCATTGAAGACTGCCATAAAAAGTACTGCATTTCCTACGTTATCCTAATCCGAAAATGTAGGTACGTAGCGTTTCGATAGTAAGTGAGATATGCCAGAGCCCATTCCCATAGCATCCCTCTCCATTTTCCCGACCCTTTCTCCAAATTCGTTCTTAAAGTTTCAAAGGTCCGGGGAGAGCTAAAGTTTGTTAAAGTTGTCCACTTAAAAACAAATGAACTGTCTGCTCGCCTGCTACCTTCTTACTATAAAAAATCATTGAGTCTCAACTGCGTTGTGCTATGCTATGAACTGTGTAAGTTATGTGACTGATAAATAGGTAATGTATTCAATAGGTACTGTATAGGTTCATAACAGGTACTGTGTTCAAACTGTAACACAGTCGGCAACAGGTCACCAGGTAATGCGTTGGTTATAAGAACTAGAGTCGAAAAGTTTTGGATACATTAGCGTGTTGTCAATATTACAATTTTAACGCATGAACTAACGGAGCAAATCTTGACTTTATATTTATCTATAAATATTTCAGCCTCTGCAGATTTTAAATAATAGTTTTATAATTAAATATGATAGTTAAATAAAAAAGAGACAATCTCTCAACAAACACCTTCGAAAAACAAAAGTTCAGTGCATTTTTTGTTTTGATGAAAATGTCTTTTTCGCATGTTGATTTTTTGTTAAAGAAAGTGTATTTTTAAGATTCAGAACTGCAAATTGTTGTTACGTAAACGTAATGTTGATATACCGTGCTACGAATTAGTCATTATCGTAGTATGTAAACTTATAGCCTTCTCGTCGAAGCTAAACAAGCCCATTTACTTTTATTTAATTGTTCATTGACCTGAGATCACTATGAAATTTCAAATATTTTTTGAAAAACCTTATAGTCGTGAAATAATCTCAATATTTATACAATTGTTAATGCAAAACGTGCCATTGATAGAAGAGCCCACCTGATGGTAGGTGATCACCGCCGCCTACACACTTCTACAACACCAGGGAAGATAACAGTGCGCTGCCGAATTCATACATTTGTTGATGAGTTCAATGTCATAATTTAGCGGTAAACTTCTAATTTTTTTTAAAAACGCCACACGCAATAGGCCGCACTAGGATTCCCTGTGTTGTAGGTCCAGAGACACATACAAAAACGAACACACCACCCAGACGTATAATAAAAGCCCGTACAACAGATTTATATATTTTTTAAATAAAATTCCAGAAAGCATAAAGTCCGAAGAAAAAATTGACATTTTTAAAAACAAACTTAATTTTTTTTATGTAGTAAATGCTATTACTCTATGGATGATTTTTTAACAGACAAATCAAACAGATAATAAATAAAATACATTATTTATATAGGGTGATTAATAAATAACTAAATATTGATTAGTTAGAAAACAATTAATAATTCATTCATAAATGTATCGTATTACTTAATAATGTAATATTATAATTCAATGTATAATAATTTAATTTAATGCAATTAATAATTTAATTTATAATTTATAAAGTTTTGGAATTGCTGTGCCCTTGCAGGGTCTTGTAAGTTTAATGTTACCTACAACATGTAATAAATAAAGGAAAACCCAAACAAACATTTGTCTTTAAACAAATGAATGTCGAACCGGGATCGAACTCGGAACATTTTATAAAGCAGGTAGGGGCACTACAAACTGTACAAATACTAGAGCTAATCGGTCCTTAAATTGGCAATTTATTCCAAAACTTCCATTCCGAACGTTTCGTGAAATACAACGACCTATACAGGTAGTGCAGTTAACGCCAAAAGTCGGTTAACAACGATTAAAATTCAATGTCGAACATAACAAAAACAAGTACTGTGTATCAATTAAAAATATTTCCTACCGGAACAACGGTACAACGCATGTGTATTGATATGAAAATATGTAGTTTAAAAAACAAAGGTTGTCCCTCCAATTCTTAAAACTGCTTATTGTTATTACGACTGTTTATCTGCAAAACCGTGTACAAATAGAAGTGACCATAAATTCAAAATACCGCAATTGACACGTTATTATAATAAAGGGGATTTCAATTGTACCAACCAGTACACGGTAAAAATAAGAGTAAATAAATACAATTTAATAATTACTTGGTAGAGCGGTGATCTATTCTCGATCTATTGTTATTCTAGGGATATAAGTATTTTCGACTCCCATTCGTGAGATCATGGATTCAAACCACGACCCGCTAAAATTAAAACTATCCAGTTTCTACTTAAGTGCATACGGACTTTTATATTACTCGTATCACTAGTTCGACAAAACCGCATGCTTGAAAATTAAATCTACCGCTAATTCGTACCGGGATCGCGTGGTAGGACTATGGCCCGTAACCTTCTAATGCTTAGGTACTGGGACGTTATAGGCTGATGTCGAATTCCTTGGAACGAGAATCGCCAAACACGGTGTCGTGGCCAACTGCCTACAGTCGCAGCCTTAAACGTTGTTTTTCATACGGAAGCCATTTTTTAAATGTTCATCTATGAAGGTACAGCTGACTCCTCCATTTACGATGTATTCTCTATGAATATCGATTTTATCGATAGATTGCTATAGGTAGTGTAGTCACTGTAGTCAGGCTTAGCGACTAGCAACGGAATCAGTCGCGTTTCTAGCTATTCCCGTTGTCTCAGCAGCCTGAATCCAAAGTTATACAATATACAAACGAGAGACCGCCTGTGTATATAACTACCAACAATATGTTACTTTATGCATCCATAACATTCAATATTTTGATTGTTATCACTGACATTAGTTACCCAATAAATAATGTCATAGAACCATTGTTCTATACGACACAGATACATACATGAGCGAGTAGTACAGAGATTGTAGAACTGTACAGTGCCTACATACCTACTTATGTATCTACATCAAATTGGTGTGGTCTCAGAATCAAAAGACACACAATAATTACAGGTATTATACATGTCTGTTATATGGAGACGTTATTTCTTTATTGCACCACCTATCGCAATTGATAAAGCCGCCGATTGTACTTCTATTCTAATTACTATTTTTTTGTATTTCTATTTTGTATATGTTTAGATTTAGACGTGCATTGATCTTGAATCTTGATAACCATTTGCAAGTACAGTAGGGCCTCCCTCCGTATCCGCGGTTTCATTTATCCGCGGTTCGGGTAAGCGCGAAGTCATATACAAGTTTGAAAACTACAGCTACAATTCGTGACAAAGTATTAGTTAAAGGTAGAAAAGACTAAAACGACAACTTTCAATAACAATGTTTTTCAAAAAGTCAATAAAACTATAGATGATCCGTACATAAAGCCATCCACATCGTTTGCTTCCGAGCCCAGCAAATAATTGATTTATGTAATTAATTAGTTAAATTTTATTTATGTCACAGCATATAAATACTTATTTCATGTTAATGTAAAATAAATTTTAATAAAGCTCATTTTTCTTTTCTTTTAGTTTAGTACTAATTTTGTTTTATGTGTACATTTATACTCCAAAATATGGTGTTCGATACTATCCGCGGAAGACCGTGGACTCAAACCCCCGCGGATATTAGGCCCTACTGTATATATAAATATTGTTTTTAATCAACTGGAAAAGTGTGAGGATCACTTACAATACTAGAGATCGCCTGTGCTTTGACCGCGTTTTAGCATAGTTAAGTTAAATGATAATTTTTGCTTATATGAGATGCGCGCCCCTAGTTTTGATGTAAGTACAATATAGTAGGTACTCATATATCTAATCTATCTAACTATTACATGACTGGTTTTGTTATGAACATATGAATCAATATTTTGATCGTTATCAGCATTAGTTACTCAATGGATATTGTCACAAAGTACTAGTATCTACGCCGGGCACGTGCAACGTGTTAGGCAAGCGCCCGCGACGCGCCTTGCAACACGCATCGCTTTCTAATTGCCAGAACCTTCGAAAATGTGGAAAATCGACGCTTATGTGCATTAATATGAAAAAAATCTGTTCCTCAGTTCCTTGCACAAAATACCCGATAAATTAACAAAGGAGAACGGTATAATTTCTAATTAGGTACATATTCAGATTTTCGAACGGAACATCACAACAATAAGGTTAATTTTTAAATGAAACTTAGGAAATAATGCCTACATAGTGTGACTTAAAAGTATTAATAAACGGTTTAAAAAGTATTCTATAGAAGTTAAATACCTATTTAGCTGTCAATCTTATGAATAATTTTGACCGACACTTTTTTGTATGATAGTACATGTGTATGTGTATGTTTATGATTATATTCTGACATAAAATATAATGCTACGCATTTTTTTTTTTCAATTAAGAAAATTTTGGACTTGATATTAAGCAAATTTCTATGAAAAGGTTGATAAAAACTCATAAATATTGATATTTAGGCAGCAAAAAGAATTATACATTCTTATGGCAATTAATTTAAAAGATCACGAACGAAACCCATGGTTCCAGATTTGTGTCCCTCCTATATAGTGTACCAACAATAATAATAATATCAATAATTTTAATGTCAATTTGAGGAACAGTGAACTACTGTGTAATATAAATATATGTGGTATGTAATATAAATGTGGTGCTGGAGACGAATGCTAAAGATACCATGGACAGCCATGAGGACAATCGAATCGATTTTACAAGAGCTCCACATCAAAAAACGACTCACCTCTCTATGCAGAGAACGTCAACTAAGCTTCTTTGGACATATAATGCGATCACATATGCATGAGTTGGAGAAGCAGTTGATCGTGGGACAGATGCAGGGGAAGCGATCCAGGGGTCGAATAACAGGAGAAGCTCTACAACGATCTATTGAACTGGCGCGGGACAGGAGCAAGTGGAGACAAATCACATATGGTCACGATCCTCATTAGTGAGGGAACGATAAAAAGAAGAAAGAAGAATTACATAAAACTTGTATTTATCAAAGACATACGCAAAAAGCAAAACTTCCGTACTACGCGGAAGCCGAACAGATAGTAATCATAACATTTGAATGTATTATAAAATTCGAGTTATGCATTTTTCCCACGACCGTGAGTGGGTGCTGTGTAAAGTTAACAACTACGTTAAGATCATCTTTCACTTCCTCTTTTTTTCATCCACCACTAAATGGCGGAAAGAAGCAATAAAAAAGACCGATAGTGGCGTCAGTCGGAAGGGAAATTTAGATATTTTCCGTACACTTTAGAAAAAATGTCTAAACAAATTTTGCAGACATTTACGAGACCTATCCAGTGGCATATAATTTGTATGTATAGATGTCATTTTTTTATATTTTGAAAGTCGCACCAAATTTTTTTTTTTCGGAATGGCTAAATTTTTGTGGCTCTAATGGCCTTTCAAGTGCCACCGGATATGTATAGTTTAGGGCGAGCACAGAAAGCGCTCGGCCAGGAGCAAAGAGTGTGTGCAGCAACCAGTCTAAGGGCTACCCCGCCGGTAGACCGGCGGAAGGAACGGACCTTGGCTTAGGACGTTGCTTTGGGAGGGTACCGCGGGATCGCGAGGCGGTGAAAAGCGCCCAGGCACCTGCCGATACCTGGTAAAAGTGTTGGCTGACGACCGGTGTGTGTCCGCGGGGTAGCGAGAGTGATGTCTTCGTCTTCACCGGCGGGGACGTTGTATATGTGTAGTCTGTTAGTATAGTATAAGAATTAGTAGTTTGGAGTAATAAATGTTGGATGCGGCTGCGTCTGCAAAGACAACGCTAGCGAAGGTCATTACGAGACGTACGCAGGTTTTGTACAATGTCAGCTTATTTCTAAGCGACATTTTACTTCTCCCGCCTATCAGAGGGTTAAGACGACCGAGTACAAAGGCGGCTCGGTTTCGGACAGATTTTATGTGTTCTCGGAAGGTCAGCCGATGGTCTAGAGTGACTCCAAGATATTTGGTCTTCCTAGCCCAAAGGATAGATTCACCGAAAAGAGATATCGGGAGTGGGGAGGAGATCCAAGTCACCTTTGATAATTTGTACGCGAATTGCAAAAAAAACTTAATTTATCGAACTCTTGTAACTAATTCAATGTTCATATTAAGTGTTGTCTTTACTAAAGTGACCAAACGCCCGCCGCGCCGGCGGAATTATATTATATTCAGCCATACGACGACTTTTGTAGTGAAATTCACAAGCATAGGCCGAAAATATCATTAGATAGGTACTTAGAACATGCGTGGCAGATTGCACATATGGTTGTATTACCAAACTAGAAGCTGCCTTACAGTGAGTTATAAGATAGTCTGTTTGCATTTAAAATTTAGGACATTTAGGTCTCTTCTTCTTCTTCTTCTCAGCCCTTGGACGTCCACTGCTGGACATAGGCCTCCCCCATTGTCCGCCATTTAGACCTATCGGCAGCGACCTGCATCCAGCGGGTGCCCGCAACCTTTATGAGGTCGTCTGTCCATCTAGCAGATGGACGTCCTCGGCTTCGTCCGCCGGTACGTGGTCTCCATTCGAGAACCCTTCTGCCCCATCGGCCATCGGTTCTTCGAGTTATGTGCCCTGCCCACTGCCACTTCAGCTTGCTAACCCGAGAGGCTATGTCGGTGACTTTAGTTCGTCTACGGATCTCCTCATTCCTGATTCGATCACGTAGGGAAACCCCGAGCATAGCCCTCTCCATAGCTCGCTGTGCGACAGTGAGCTTATTTATGAGGCCCATAGTCAGAGACCACGTCTCGGTGCCGTAGGTCATCACTGGCAACACACACTGGTCGAAAATACCTCAGTGCTTGAAGACGAAGGTCTTCATTTAGGTCTACTAGTTTTTTTATATTACGATTGTATTGTATTGATCGGTATTTTTACAAAATAAAAAAAGTATAATACATAGAGTGAGTCTAGATATCCACCGGCGGACGTTTTACCAGAGCCTTTATAAATAATAACCTGCGACACAATCACCATCCCCAATGTCATGTGCACTAGATCTCCAGGAAGAGTCACTGAAGCAGTTCATTACACAAGTAGGTATCATTTGATACGGCAGCTGTCCGCCGGGGAACGTTGCACAAGTGTTGTAGAGCGTTACGTTCTGCGATTTATTACTGCGTCTTTATATTACCGCATAGAGAATCACGCGTTAGTAGATGCGATACGATTAGCCATTACATACACGCAGTACTAACCAATATATGTACAAGTAGCACGTTGTAATCGTAAATAAGATTGAGATAATCGTACATTTCGTTTCATTTGTACAACTAATTCTCCATTCCATTCTTTATTCTGCATAATCGTGCCGTGTCATATCGGTCGACTACAGAATGACACCGTCTAATCTCTTTCCGTGTGTATCGTAAGAGGCGACTAAGGGATAACAAAGCGGCTACACCAAGCCTTTAGGAAGTACACCATCTCTAAAAGATGCAATACGAAATGCGTGGAAAAGAAGAAATGCGTGGCGTTTTAAAGCCATACATCCCTCACGCACAATACAATACGCATGAGGAGACCCGTGTCCAACAGTGAGTGACACTGAAAGGGCTGGTTGCAGTTGCAATTCTCCATCATTTTGCAGTTAGTCGCTTTCAATGCAATACAGATATAAATATAGTTTTCGAAATAACTAAAATTCTTGCGACCTTCATGAACCTCCAAAAGTCACCGAAGGTGCATAGTTTAGAGCGAACGCTGGAGGCGCTCGGTCAAATTTTACCAAATGTGTAAAGCAATGAGCCTAAGACGCTAAACACGAACGAATCTCTCGCGGCAATAATCTCGACGCCATGTGCCACTTATTTCAATAATAACTATATGAGCTATAGCGCGGCTATAGCCGAGCCTATCTGCACCTATGGTTTTCGCTGCCGAATTATGGTAAGTTTGGATGTTAATTATTCAATCACGACGAAACAACTGAAAGGATTTCGTTGCAACTTGGCAAATATGTGGGTAGATTGTAGTACGGAGTAACTTATATCCTACTCATGTAGACCACGTAAACGAAGTCGCGGGCAAAAGCTAGTGACTTAATATATTATCATGGAGCTACGTAAAATCGCATTAAGGATTGGTCCGTGGAAATCCATAGCGTCGAGAGACATTTTCTACTCAACTGTGTAAACTTTTCGTATGTTGGTCCCGATTGTATACTTTCTTACGTAAAGTTATTTATTAACACTACAGATTAATTTATTTTGCAACAAAAACATGTTTATGTAATTTGTCTGAATAGAGGTAAAGAATTGTAATGTTGACAGTAGCAATTAGTTAATGCCTGTTAACTGTATACACACATATATTATTTAAAAGATTGATGATTTATATTAATAAATAACCACCCAGACAACGAACGTGCATATGTATTATTTAAATTTACAAAATTATTTAATAAATATGCTATGATTATATTTAAAAAAAATCTTTTCTTTTAAAAAAAAAATTGGCAATACTTGGCATAATTTCGTTTCTGCAGTATAATATTCAGTAACAAAAATATAAAATATCATAAAAGTTATTCTAATGATGTATTGGCACTGATCAAATTAAAAGCTTCAATTTAAGTTTTAGTCCACCGTCATCCTTACTTATCTATAAGTAACAAATAAGGAACATACTTAAGTAAATGCTTATACTCGTATATATTTTCCGTTTTTTACCGGACATAAATAATGATAAGCTACAAATATTTATACAACGATCTAGTCATTGAACTGTAATCACCGGAAGTTTGCCAAATATAACAATTTGCTTCCGTTACATTTGGTTTTACCTTCCGTACAATTTAATTGGTGATTAATATGTCATTAACTTTGTCATAATTTTGGCGATACCAAGTGCAGGTGCCGTTTTAGTTTTAGGCGTGTTCCAGCTTATATAAGGATGGTTACGTAAACTACAAAATGTCCTTTAAAATCTTATATTGACTTATATCTTATATTTAGACGTTTGCTCAGGTAGAGGGGTTCTTAGTAAATAAATGACACCCAGTCTTTACTCCAGCAATTTATTTATCAGTAATAGGTATTAAAAAAAAATAAAGCAATGAATCAAATTAAAGGCACTTAAGAATCTGATTTTATAAAAATAAACTGTGTATATAAAACGGACCATTAAAAACTAATATGGTGTTTTTACTACAGGATAAAAGTAACATGCACAATTACAAGCGTTTTTTGAGATATTCACAAACATACAGATACACAAGGCTTTAACGAAGTATAATGGATCGAAAATTAGATAGCAGAATGCATCAAAAAGCAAAGAGTTTGAAGTAAATTTGAATTTAGGTTTTCATTAGCGGCCAGTGGTTAGGATTTAGCACCAAGAAGGTATTGTTATAACATAAATTCACAAGAACTGCGCGCGGGAGAAGATTGCCGGCTACCGAGCACAGGCAGGGCACAAAATAAATTATGTGTTATGAAAAGGCTTATTTATATAACATATGAGAAAACTCACCTATATAAAAGTTTATAAATAAAATCAAAACAGCCTGTCATTTTACACTATGTCCCTACAAATGAAATCAAGACCAACAGTAAGAAAAATAAATAAAAATAATTTATGGTATGTACTATTATGAGTATTATGACTTATGAGTTGACAGACGCTCTTAATATTCATACATAAGGTTGTATTTCTGTATTTCCGTGGTTGGTGTGCGACGATTTCATACAAATCTCTTTTCGTCCAGTCTTGGCTGATCTCATATCATTGACGGAAATTCTTCATGCTCGTGGCGATAGAACCCAGATCATATTCTATTATTCCATGCACGAAATATTCAAGCAAAATAAAAGGTTACGCCTTTAATTTTACGCGTTCGGATCCGATTTACAATATAAAATGTGTACAAAACGCGAAGGTTTAAAAAGTTAAATCCTACTACATAAACTACATTTATCACAAAAACTACAAACTACAAAAAACAACTACAAAAAATATTTCTACTACATATTTTTTACTCCAGTGAAAAAAATAATGATCAAATGCGAACAAGATAGAACCAAACAAATCTAACCACTTCCAAGTGCTTCCCTCTAAACTAATCCAAGTTTTCAATAATCGCTGATTCAATCCTCAATGGAACAATGTCTCATTATCCTTTACTACCATACGTTACTTCCCATTATGATTGTCATTTGAATTGCCCACTACTATTAATAAAACAATGCACAATTTTATTATAACAAGTATATATATATATACATATATATATATATATATATATATATATATCTACATAGGGTGACTAGATAAATTTTGAGATACGCAAAAATAGATTAGTATCAGCTTTTGGGGATCTCGCACCGTCCCATGCAACAATTTTTAAATGGTTTTCTCAATTTAAACAAGGAAAGTTTTCCTTGCAAGATGATGGGAGAAGTGGCCGTCCTGCGACTTCTGTAACAAATGAAAATATCGAGACGGTAAAGAAAATGTTGCATGAAGACCCAAAAACTACCTACAAATAGATAGAAGAGACTTAAGATTTCATCGCCAGTAATTCATGAAATTTTACACCAACAGCTTCAAGTTAAGAAAGTTTGTTCGGGTTGAGTTCCTCATTCACTGACTGCTGAACAAAAACAAGCTCGTGTGATATGATATAGGGCAATGATTGTAAAGTTCGAAAATGGAGAGGGACGGAATATATTTAAATGGGGAGTAATTTAATAACTGGAGATGGGAGGTGGATCTATCTAACTATGACCCACTAACTAAGCGGTAATCAACTTCCTAAAACAGATTTGAGAGGGTTTTTCTTGCATCATGAGTTACCCAAGAGTTTTTGAAGACCACAGAGATCCAAGAATTGAGCCACCTTCCTCGTAGCCTTGATTTAGCTCCATTCGACTTCTTTCTCTTTCCAAAAATGAAACTTGGACTTGGAAATGAAAGCTTGAAAAAAAGCGTGGCATTTGTTCGACAGCGCTGAGGACTCTCGGAATGCTTTTATGGCAGTTGTTGAGGACTTCACTAAAGAAGAGTATCACCTGTATTTTAAATCTTGGTTTAGACGAATTAATCGCTGTATAGAGAGAGACTAATGGAGAATATTTTGAAAAGTGTTTTTTTTTTTGTTATAACTCAATTATTATTTTTTTATCTCCAAATTTACCTAGTCGCCTACATAAAATATACAATAGGCGTTTTTCCTAATCCGGAAAATAATCGGGATGTTATCGTTTCCTAAAATTTGATCTCCTAGTTATTCACCCAAAGAAACATTTGAAAACATTTCGAAACAAGTTGTACGTAATATTGACTCAAGCATAAAAACACGTGTACATATGTACAAACCACATTATCGCCTTATAAACCCCATTACCGAACTAGCAAAACACGTCTACAAATTGCTTTTTGTTTTCATTGTCTGTATCACAAAAACCATGGCCTAATGACCAAGCATTACCGACCTCAATTCTATGACATAACCGGTTATGTAAACCTTACTTCATCCCAAACAATTATTGTGATATGAACAAAGATACAAAGAACTGCATCTGTTTCCGTACTGTTGCATAAAAAAGAAGATTTCCTATTGATAAGGCATGTAGCCTCTAATTTGACAGACATTAGTGACTGGCGATTTTGTACCGTTTTTGTACCATAATGGTAGACTGTGACACTATGATAATACGGTTTATTGTGACTGTCGGTTATGTCAGACTGACTGTACCTGGTAATCGAAAATACTTACATGTTTTGTTTATATTGCAATTGCTGTGTAAATGATGAGTGATGACACTGCGGTTTCAAAATTTATTTTTGCAACGGAATTTCGTTATAATGGAAAATTTATTAGCAACACAAACGACAGTGTCAATTTCACTTACTTCCGTAGTATTAGAATCGCCATTCCATTCACACTAATTTAGGTAAATTTCTACAAAAAATAATATTGATTCAGCCTTCTTGAATCGAGTAGAAACTCCATTCAACTGGAAATATACTAGGAGGTAATGTTACCTTTCGCTCTTAACATATCGATTCAAGTAATCATCATCGTGTTTTAGTTTGCCCTTGACAGGTATCTTCTAAATATTAAGCTGCGAGTATGTTATATAAAGCTCAGTTGTATTAATTTAAAGTATTATAATTACATAAGTTTTTTTTATAGTGGAGTGTAGGCTTTCTCGGCCGGTGTCCATATTAATTGAATCTTCCGGGCTACTTGGCCGAGGTCTTCTGGAATCTCTTCTCTTTTTTCCAAACGTTTCGTCAACAACTGCGGTTGACATCTTCAGTGGCGACTGCTTTCACTTTCGGAGAGTTGTTATCTCTTCGGCTTCTCGAGCGCGTCGAAGCGTTTGGAAAAAAAGAGAAGAGATTCCAGAAGACCTCGGCCAAGTAGCCCGGAAGATTCAATTTATATAAGTTTTTTTGTAGTTTATAACACTTTGTATACAGAGAACTTTCCAGTTCTTTATATACAAAGTTTGCAATAAAATAAATATATATATATATATTATATGTTTTAAAATAGTTTATAACGGCTACGTTGAGTCGGTTCTGAAATATGATCTGTAGCTTTGGATTAACTCTGCTGATGTTAATAGTGCCTTTATTACTCAAGAAAACGTGTAAGACCGATAGCTGAAATTTCGTATACTGAATCGTGTAAACATGTTTGAAAATTTGAACATCTTCCGTATTTATATATTTTAGAATCATGTATGTTTGTTAAAATATATTTATATAGTTTTCACACTTTAAAGACGTTTATCCGAGCTGCACGAGAAATCCAAACATTTGTGTTGGCCATCATTACCCCAAAAACTTTATCAAAAAGTCGTTTACAAGTGTCTTTTAAAATATTTAATAAATTTCCAGATAAGATGAAAAAGTTACCTATAAACTTATTTAAACATAAAATAGTTAAATTATTATCTGCTCAAAATTTCTATAGGATTAAGGAGTGTTTAGATTGTATACTTATTTAAATATAGTTAAATTAACATTTGCTCATAATTCTATAGTGTTAGATATCATAGTTAGATTGTACTCGTAAGTGGTAGATTTTAGTGTTAGACTCAAAGATTTAATTTTTTGTTAGACACTTGTGGCACTTGCCTTACACAGGTACTTTTTTATTATTTTATCCATCGATATGTGTAACTATGTTTCATGTCAATTAATAACTAATATATAAATACTTAAATAAACAATAAACAATAAGTTTTTACAATAAACTTTTTTCCATGATTTATAGTACAATTCTAGTATATCTTTTATTCTACGCGCATCGCCCATACAGCGTCGCGGGCACCGCGTATGCGCCCAATGTGAATAATAAGCCCTATGAACGTTTTAGATAGGACAACAAAACCTTACATTTTTGTAACCTTTAATTGTTCCGTAAAATGATTTCATATTTCTCTAGAATAGTTTTATATACTTTAAATTTGATTTCATTTATATAGTTGAGGGGGAGAGTGCACGCTGCAATCCAACAGCCGCTGGGCGCGCTCGACTGGCCACGTTACCCCTCTCTCACAGAAGACTTCCTTGAAATGTTGAAATGACTACCTTGACATTTCCCACTTTATCTTATTTCCCTAATGTACCAATGTGCTAATGTGCGTGCCAACGTTTGTTATTTTGGACTAATGTTGGCATCTATCGCTGATGTCTATGGGTAACAGTATCCAATTACTATCAGGTGGACTGTATGCTCATCTGCCGCCTTAGTCCATAAAAAAAAATTGGTTGACATGTTTCAGGTTTGAGTTAATTCGGTTACACGTTGTATATTGTTAAGTCGTTGACATATGAAAAAATTTGGTAGTGATTAGTTGCAGAGTTACTGAAATAATTTATATTGCAATAACATATATAAAAAATATATATAGTTAGTAACTGTATACAGAACATAGTAACTACTAGATAAGAAGCACCAATATAAATAATACTGGCTAAGTAAACAGGTCTCAAAATTAGAAAATTATGTGAGATGTTATTCAAAGTATATTTTGTAGCTTTCTCCCATAAAGATAGAAAATATGTCCCATAGAAAATATGTTAAACTATATTTATGGCGGATATTAATACTGGCCGATGAATGAATTATAGAGCTGGCGCGAGCGGTTAATTCGCTATACCAGAATTGGGCATATAAAACGTGCTACTAGAAAGAAGCGGAGAATTTTAAAAAAAAACATTAAAATCTTTGGCTCTCAGACTGTTCACACTCATTTTATTAAGAAAAACAAACTTGATACTTAATATTCTTTTGTTTTAAAACTAGTGTGAAACTCAAACAAATCAATGCAGAGGGAAATTAGACAATTATATCTAAATCTTATATGGCATGGTTATTTTAATTTAATTTATTTCATTCAGACTCAGTAGTCCACATTTTGTAAGGGGAGAGTGCACGCTGCAATCCTACAGCCGCTGGGGGCACTCGACTGGCCACCTTACCCGTCTCTCACAGAAGACTACCTTGAAATTCCCACTGCATTTCCCACTTTATCTTATTTCCCCAATATACGTACGTGTTTCGGTAGTGAGTGAGATATGCCAGAGCCCATTCCCATCTCATCCTATCCTCTCCTACCCCATTTCCCAACCCTTCCTCTAAATCTACAAAGGTACGCAGCGCATCCGGGAGAGTGCCAATGTTTGTCAGTCTGGGCTATAGTATCCACTTACCATCGGGTGGACTGTTCGCTCGTCTGCCGCCTTCGTCCATAAAAAAAATGATATTATGCAAACACAGTAATCGATAGTATATGAGTTACAAGCTATGTTAGTGGATAATTATTTATTTCCTGTTTGATCTGGTGGTTGGCTGGTAGAGAATTGCTTAAGGCATTAAGTCCGCCATTTGTACACATCAAATACTTGTGCAATGAAGTTTAAATAAATTATTACAATTATTTCAAGAAATACACATGACAACATAATCATAATACATAACACTGTGCCGCCTTTTAAAATTTTTAACGCCTTTTGCATTTTTTGTTTTTGTTTACTATTTAGTGTTTACTTATACATAAGGTCCTACAAAAATAGTGTGAAATATTTTAATATGTCAATAATTACACTAAAACTATTGTATCTAACTAAAAATTAACACGTACTTCATTTTTTTTTTCTAAATTAAAAATAATTATTTTGTGTTTAATTTACTCGCATGTGCATAATACACTATGTAGTTGATACCTAGTTACGCGTACTTACGAGTATTAAGGGTGTAGATCGTGAAAATCACCGAAAAGAGTGTTACGATTTTTCATATTTAACCTATTTACATATGATTGATATCAATGATAATTTGTATATATTACAATCAAAGACCAATAAGTATGTTCATGCTTATATTAAACTCTTAAACCTAATAGTTGTTATATAATAAACGTCAACAAACGCACAAAATTGAGTAAAAATGCAAAAACATGACTTCGTATTTTTCAGATTTAACCCCATAAATCAACACAAATTGATAAAAAGAAACACTTTTTGAACACTGAAGAAACCAATAAGTATAGCTGTATACTTCTTTTTATACCTTTACAAACAAAGACTTCCTCTTTTAAAGCCCTAAAATCTAGATATATTTTAAGGTAAATTTTTCATACACAAATGTATGGGATAAAACGTTCGTTTCATTCGTGCAATCTCGGTGGTCTGCAGCGGCAGTTCCTTTCTGTAAGTGAACGCGACACCACGCTTGTCGGCTGCAGACAGCAGAATTACGTATTGTGAATTTGTGTTTTTTGTAAAAAACTGTAAGTATAACATTTTTATAATTAATTTATTTTCAGTTAGTAGAAAGTATCGATATAATGAATGTCTGAAAGAAAACCATGATGGAACTAGATATAAATCGTAAAAAATACAATATCTACACTAATAGGTATTATAAAGAGGAAAGATTTGGATTTTTGTATGTAACGAATAAACTCAAAAAGTACTGGACTGATTTTAATAATTCTTTTATCATTCGAAAGCTACATTATCACTGAGTAACATAGGCTATTTTTTTCGCAGGACTGATTGAATTTGAGTGGCATGCCAGGGAAAAGAAAGTTTTGTACGCATTATAAAAATATGAAAGCCAAAAGATCTCGGAATAAAATGTAAGTTCCTCCCTACTTATTTATTATCGCATTTGAACAGGGTACATTACAAAGCTAATACAATATGTCATATGATTTAGATCGCCCGATTCAGACATATACCTACAATAACATGTAAATATTGGTTTGTATTATCTATATCTATACTGATAAATAAAATTGAAGTATCTGTATGTAATATCAAAATAATAGGATTTTAAAAAAAAAAAAAAGGCGATACGGAGTTCGCCGGGTCGGCTAGTATTGTCTAAATATCAAATTGTGGAAGTAGGTAGGCGACAGCGCAACTTTGTCGACATACCTATACCGCCAAACAGACGCGAGGCGCCTAGCGTCTGGCTTAGGGTTGTACAAAATAAATAAAAAGTGGATAATATTGATGAATAATATTTCCAGTATTGAAAATAAAGAAAACCTTGGGGCCGAGACTCTGAGCAACAATGCTACGCGCTGTATAGAGGTAAGTTGTTATACGTAATTCTTGTAGACTTGTTACATAAATAAACAAACTACTTAGTTAGTGATGGGCGAAGACAAAATCTCAATACCTACCTATAGATTTTTCTTGCAATATTTATTATTTTCATCGAGAGACAAACACCTTAGTACCGAAATACTTCTCAATTACTTTCTCAAAAGAAAATTTACGTTCAAATAGGTGACGTCATAAAAAAACAATACCTAATGCGTAAAGAAATTATAATTTCTATTCATCAGGAACCTAATATTGTATTAATTATTTTGCATTTTTTTAAATTTTTAATTATTTTTTATAAAAAAAATCAAGCCATTATCTTTCTTTACAGGAACTAGTTATTGAAAACGACCAAGAGGGAAAGGTGGATGAAATGGAAGTTGGGCGTAGAGTTGTAGACGTTTCTTTTTTTTTTAAAGCTCTTCAGGCCATAGGGGACCACGGTCCAATGGATTGTAAGTTAAGTTACCTCAGTATAATAGGTGAAGTAAAAGTTGGTCTGGACTCAAAGCTCATCATGAAATGTAGTATGTGTAGTATGAAATTTACTGTGTGTTTGATTGAAAAGAAAGAAGATAGAATGGAAGTGAATCATCAAATTGTATCTGGTATCATATCATCTGGTGGGAGCTACTATCAGTTAAAAACATTAACTGCCGCAGTAGCCCTACCAATCATGTCACCTTCATTATACAATGAAATTAATAATACGGTTTGCGATTGGTGGGAAAAGACAGCAGCACATTCCATGGCAGAAGCTGTCAAGGAAGAAGCGGAGTACGCAGTGTCTATAGGTAGTGTTGATAAAAATGGTACACCATTAATATCTGTTGCTGTTGACGGTTGTTGGAGCAAGAGATCTTATGGTAAGAATTTTTCCGCCTTGTCCGGCGCAGCTGCGATAATTGGCATTAAAACTAATAAAGTATTGTTTTTTGGAGTTAAAAATAAATACTGCGTAGTTTGTGCACGAGCCGCAAAGAACGACAGTCAGCCCTCGGAACACCGTTGTTTCAAGAATTATTCGGGATCATCTACCGGTATGGAATCGACCATAATAGTTGAGGGGTTTAAACGTTCCATTGTTGATCACGGTGTAATTTATAATAAATTTGTAGCAGACGGCGATTCCAGTACTTATAAAAAAATATTAGATTCGCGACCGTACGGTAATTTAACAGTAGAGAAAATTGAATGCAAAAATCATCTTTTACGAAACTACTGCAATAGCTTGGAGAAACTGTCGAAAGACACTAAGTATCCTTGCGAATTGCGGAAATTCCTAAAAGAAAGGTATTTGCGTTTAAGAACGGGTGTAAAATGCGCTATTAAATATTGGGGCGATCAAAATCAGTCACTCGAAGAAAAAATAAAAAATCTTAGTGAAGATATCCTAAATGGTCCACAACACGTATTTGGTAATCACCAATATTGCAAGGAGTATTTCTGTAGACCTGATACTCGTCGAATAGAACCTGTTGGGTTGCTTCCAGCAATTGTTGGATGCGGATTAATGGACGCGGTACACATTTTAAGTAAAAGACTGTCATATCATTCTAGAAGTTTAATTCATAATTGTACAAGTAATATAGTTGAAAGTTTTAACGCAGTGATTGCCAAATTAGTAGGGGGTAAGCGTGTAAATTATTCTTCCCGTGGTTCTTATGCGGGCCGATGCGCAGCTGCTGTTGTGTCTTTTAATACAGGATCGATTCATAGTAAAACTCATGAAGTAATATTTAAATCTAGTCCTAATCCTTTGATCGCGAAAGTGGAAAATTGTAATCGTAGAATCCGTTTAATTGCTAAACCTAAATTAAGATTGAAAAAGAGCCACAGCGCTGTATCGAAAGACGCTCACTATGGACCAAACTGCGAAAAACCTGATCTGAGTCCAGAATTATATGAGAAAGCCAAGTCATCTTTTTTAGCCGATTTAAAGTTGTCTTGTGCTGAAAGAGAGGAGCTTGAAAGGTCGACCCATTTGCAAAGAAGTAGTTCTGAGTGGATGAGTACAAGGAGAAAATTACTAACCTCATCATCGTTCGGGGAAGTTTGTAAAAAACGAGAGAGCACAAGTTGTGCTGTTCTTGTTCGTAAAATCGTTTATGGTAGTAATATCTCCAGTTTGCCTGCTGTACGGTACGGTATCGAAAACGAAGAAACCGCAATTAAACAGTTAGAAATTCAAGAGAATATTAGTATACAAGGTTGCGGTTTGTTCGTCGACGATCAATATGAATTTCTTGGTACTACACCAGATGGCATTTATGCAAACGGTTTAATTGAAATTAAGTGCCCACATTCTTTAGCTGGCATGACTCTTGATGAAGCAATGGCCAAACATACCTTTTGGGTTAAGGACAAGGCTTCCAAGGGTTATGTCATAAATAAAAATCATAACTGGTATTTCCAAATTCAGGGACAGGTACATATTACTAAAAGAAACGTTTGCATGCTTGGCATCTGGTTTGGTGCTACTGTACCTATGAAAGTTTATATTATAGAAAAGGACGACAAATTTTGGGAGGAGAAAATGGAGATGAAATTAGTTAGGTTTTATTACGATTGCCTACTTCCAGAATTAGTTGATCCTCGGCAGTCACGAAGCATGCCCATTCGTGACGCGCCCAGTATCATAGAGGCTATGAAAGAGAGGAAAGAAAGAGCTTTACGTGTTATGAAAGAGAAGAACGCCTAATGATTTTGAAAGATACAGGTAACTTAACTACCCAGCCAGTCGATTCACGTAAACACGCCAGTCCAAAAGTCGTTTTAACTTAGGAACTTAGAAATCGCCTTTTGGTTTTCTGTTTTAAACGCACTTACTTATCTAGTCTTGGATTGTCATAAATCTTCCAATAGCTCAATTACTATACAATTTCTGAGTTACCTGGTGTAAAGAATCATAAAAATTGGTTCAAAAATACAGCGAATTGAGAATTCTCCTTTTTTTAAGTCGGTTAAAAGGGCTAAATTTGCAAAAAACGAAGTGACGTCACTGCGCTACGGTTTTTATTACTTACGTGAATCGGGCAGCTGGTAACGTTTTCATTCTGATAGGTTTTGTGATAGCCATTGATTTTATCATCAAATTAGCAGAAATCAGAACTTGATCCGTAATCGAATGAAAAACCATTAGAATTTTGAACTCATATTTCGTTATTGTTTAATTACATACTTTTAATTAGTATATTAATAATTTACAAACTTCTGTTAAAATTAGTAAATAAATGAATTATTTACTAATTTTTGTACAACCCTAGCACGCTTTTGAGATAGCGAGTAATGGCGACTCATATTTGTTATTGTGTAGTAAATAAATCATTTTTATACTTGTGTTTCATTTATTGACATTTTTTTTAAAACCCTAGGATTTCTTTTAGATATCGACGAGGTGATCGTAAACAAAAAGTAAGTATTTGAGTTTACGCAATAGGCACATTTCCTTGCGTAGAGATAAACACACTTCCTACTGAATTTGCAATTATTTTATTGAATGAATATTTTACGAATTAGAATAAATTTTGGTAGTGAAATTACAAATAAATAAATAGTTGGAATTTTAGGTAAGTAGAATACAAAAATGTCAGATGTCAAATGATAGAAAAACATAAAAATTGTGTCTCAACTACTCTTATTAATCTATTAAAAAGAATCAACAGCTAGTTTCCAAAAATTCAACGTTATTGTTATGCTGTAAATATTCAAGTTCAATAACAATTTCTCAACGTGGAACGTTTGTTGCAAAACATTTTGAAAATCGCGCTCTCTAGGTCATTCATCCGCCCCGTCGGATGTTACATTAAACTTTGGCGCTGCGGTCGCTCGAAATCGAGATCTCAGGCCAACAATCTACACCCTTAACAGATTGACGCAGACCAGGCGAAGCACAGCGCAGCGCGGTTATCATTGACAAATAACAATCAACTTTGTCGACATTGGAATAAGTACAAAAAATCACAAACGCACCTACCGCCTACGTCTGCTTTAACGCGCTCGAAGATTGATAGGTGCGTTGGTACGTTCAGTCATTAGATGTAAAGGTATCAACAACTCACTATTTAAGTCGAAACCTCTATTCTTAACCTTACTTAGTCTACCATCCCTTTTCAGAAAAGTTATACATAGTACCTCTCCCTAGACTGCATTATTTAATTGAATGAAGGGATAGAAGCAAGGAATATTTGCATTCAAAGTTTAATCGCCCCCGTTGGGTACCAGCCCTGGCTATCACCGCTCGCATCATCAAGATAATTTTGAAATATTGGTTCGATACTAGTTATCGATAGGAACTGTGAACTGGCATTTCAGAAATATGAACTTATGCGAGTATTGTTTGTTGATCTTTTCATGTATACTTTGCATAAAAATTCGTTCAAGTTACAAAACGTCTAAACTACTATTTACATTACAATTTACAATATTTTATATGTTTTAATAAAAAAGACATGCCATAAGGCATTCTTTTTTATGGCCATAGGGCCGTAAAAAGAGCCCCTTCCCATCCCATCCTATCCTATCCCTCCCCAATTTCCCCAACTCTTTCTCTCAATCCATTCCTTAATCTGCAAAGGTAAGCAACGCATCCGGGGGTGTGATCCGGGAACTGATGTTGGCATGTATCGCGGATCTCTATGAACGTCAGTATTCCACTTACCATCAGATGGACTGTATGCTCGTCTGCCGCCTTTGTTCTAAAAAAAACAATAAAGCAATTCTCTACCAGTTAGCCACCAGATTACCCAGAAAGCATGTCCCATGTCATGTCCATGTCCAGAAACCATGTCCAGTTTTGAGTTAGAATACATAAAACACAAAATACGAATATATTTTATTATAAAACACACACACATTAAAAGATACAAAATCTTCGTTACATAACTATCTATCAGACGATAGTAATTTATAAGTACAATAACACTTGAAACCTATATCAATACACACTTATCAATTACAAAAGCTTAATCGGAAAGTGATAATGAATTTCTAATAACTTTCTTTGAGACTTAGAAAAAGAAATTTAATACGGCGCGTTTGGAGACGCAGACCGCCTCTCTAGAGAAAACAATGACTTTCGCTAACGACTGACCCAGTCCAGACCACACTCGGACATTCAGACATTCATTGTATATATTATTACTACTTCAAGTGTCTGAAGTCTAAACTCGCGACTCTGCATCATGGCGCTTTTCTCATTAGATACACGTTTCTCGAGTTTCGTAAATATTGGTAGTGAATGACGTGTAAACAAATTGTTACTAACTTCATTGTTAATAGTGACGTTGACGTGGTTATTTCTGCTTTATCGAGAGAGTATCGATACCTTCAAAACTAATGCGATATTGTATTAAAAAATATATAACTCGTTGGATATGATATACAATTTGACGGAGTTTTATTTACTGTTTCACATTACTTAATATTGATGTTTGGGTTACTTATGAGAATTTTGCTTTTTTACGTCGAAATGTATATTATAATGTTTGGGATCTGTGAATGTTTATGATTATTTTCTTATTTTACAACAAGTCTGTGCAATCGAGGAATTACTAGACATACAGCTACAACTCTGTTTATATGAAGGGACAGCAGTGTAACTCTCATGTGTCTTTGTTATCGGTGCAAATAATTGTTGTGAATTATTTGGTCTAGCATTCCTCTAGCGGGATGGTTACATTAACAAAGTGCAACTCGTCTGTATACACATTTCGTATCCTTTACACTCTCTCATTGGACCCAACACATATAATTATTTGATTACCTATTTAAAAGATACACTTATTATTGACATTTTAGAAATAACATTTAAGGGTATACAGCTCGCACTTGACCGTTGTTTTTTATCGATAAAATGTGAATCGTGTTATAGCACTATCTATTGTCAACTGTCCGACCGGTTCAAAAAATTCGGCCAAGATCTAATCAATACTTTGATATTGACCACATTAAAGTGTTGAAAAATCTTAAATAATTCTTAGTTTCAACTGTTAAAAACGTAACATTTTAGTATCGGCAAAAGTGCTGAAGTAATGAAGTTCCTTTGCTGAGATGACTAACTCTGTATGATTTCGAAAAAATAAACTATTCCCGATAGTCACAGATTTTTCACAAACGGTTTTAACACAATATTATTAAGATCGGTGAGTGATTGAGGTGGCGTAGTAGTTCCTCAGTTCTTGTGGTAGCGACTCTTTTATTCCTTAATCGCCTCTTACCACACTGCAAGAAGAAATGGGGTGATGGTATTCTAGGGCTGACTCTACACTGCACCATTTTGATATATTATTTTAAAGATAAATATGTTACACAAACCTCGGCGCTAGCGAAGGCGTGATCGCACTTCATTATGTGAGTGCTGCCAGGCGTACTACCTTATAGCTCTAACCTTCTTTAATGTTCTGTAGACTGGTTAAAATCAAAAGTAAATGAGCTCATGGCTATTACGTTGACAATTGTATAATATTTAATTAAAATTCAGTACAATTGGAAATATGTATTTAATCTTTATTCACTATTATGTACAGAGGTGAACTTAATGGTCATTCTCTACCCGGCTGTCGACTGTTGGTTAAATGTGAAAAATTTAAGCGGGTGCAGAAGAACTCAAATTGTATAGCTCAATTCGTGTCTATAAATAACAATAATAATATAATAAGACATCGATAATATACTCATACGATAAAATATATAAATGTACATATTAATGAAATATATATTAAATATAAAGACCATACATATGAATAATATAATATAAATATGTCTCCCAATAATAGGAAAACCTCTCAATATTGAATTCCCAACGACTTTGTTTATTTATTCAATTCACATGAGGCATCAAAGGCCCATATAATCAACTTAATCTACATATACCTTAACCTACAGATATATACTAAAATAACTATTTTTTATTCGGTTTCACTTTTCACTGGGGTTCACCACAAGTAAACCCCAGTGATTATTAGGGGGAGGCCTGTGCTACACAGTGGGAAGTTAAAAAGGCTGAAAAAAGAAAAATCTGTAGGTACTACTAAAATTCAAAACTGTGTAGTATGTAGTACTTAAAACATGTTAAAGGGTCATGATAAACTTACTTACATACGTTAGATTATATTTTATTATAATATTAAAATAAAAATTTTCGAAGGGAATTAATAATTGCCAATTAATAAAAGGTTATTATAACAAAATTATATAGGTTAAAGGTTATATAGAGACACCGTCACTGTCACCAGCCACTGCTGGACATGGGTCTCCTCATACCTATTGTCTTGTGCACGAGAGATGTATGACCTTAAAACGCCACGCTCTGGCCAAGCGGGTTGGCGAGTCCACTCTTTTAAAAGTGGTGTAGTTCCTCAAGCCTTGTTCTTAATCAAGTCACCATTTTCGACAAGCATGGGAAGAAATGAAGTGGTGCCATTCCAAATCCTGCCGACACCACACGACCATGTTTCCTTACAGTTTACCGTTTATTTATTACAGTTTGTTTTCATTACAGTGTATGAATCTCACTTATTATTATCGTCATCAAACGTCATTCATTTCCTATTAACGGTTTAGTATCTTCCTACCATGTCTTAATAGTCTACTTTCACAGGAAACAAATCAGATTAACGGCGGTTATCACGCATGGTTCAGAAATATCTGTCAACCAGATCAGTGGTTATCCACTTTCATAAATTAGCTCAAAACAACCATAAGGATTCATTACATCAGCTCAAAGCAACGACAAGGATTCATTAAATTCAGTTGGAGCGTGCTGGTTTTGTCCAAATCGTCATTAACTTAGTATCTCAAGTACACAAAACTCGCTCCCACTATATATGTACTTACCTATATGTATAAAAGTTCGTATTTGCTACAAAGAACATGCATTTTATCAAAGACATACCGTACACGGACCTACTTCTGTATCTACGCACCTAAATTCGCTGAACAAAGGGTGTACTTATACTCTTTCGAGTATTGTCATTTACTGAATTTCTTGCTACTAATTTTCTAAGAACTGTCCGCTAATGAAAACATTCATTCAAATTCGTTCCAAACTCTGATTCGATTTCTCTTTGATTCATTCTTTTATCTATTTTTTTAACCGTAGGGACGTGCCTGCACTCCAGTTAAGCCTTCTGTGTCATTACTGTTTATGTTTGTGAATATGTCATAGATCGCTTGTTTGCGCATGCGACTCAACTTCTCTTGTATACTATAAATATATAAAAAACGCCTTGATAGGTAAGTAGTATATTTTATAGACGGATTGCATACACTTTTTCATAATTAGTTGCATAACTTCTATCTCTTGTGTCAGTGATTTTTTTCAAATTTTATTACATTTACACATAAATAAATTATTAAAGCGAGTGCTGGCTGTTATTCATTCCTTGACGCCAATTTGCTGCCAATTTTATTATTCCATCCAACCATATTTATTGATTTCCGTGTGATTAGCTTTAAAACATGCCAACAATGGTCGTTACAAACCCCCCACGAAGGCACGACGTAGGAAGTAATTTAATATACAGCGGCGGACCGTCGCGCCTCTAACTGGCGCGAGCGTTTAATTTGAATACAGAATAGTGTTTAATTATTAAAAATAGATTAAAAAGAAATAAAATACATTTAATTATTACAATAACGTCAAATCAATACATTTTTTTTAATCATATTATCACTTTTCAAATGCATAGGCCATCTACAAAAAAATCTAGGTACGATATTTAACAGTAGAGCTTCGCTTAAAATTCATTACTTTAACATTTGAGTAAATATTCTGTGTAACAAAGATTACAAAAGCTTTAGAATATGAAATATTCAAGTGACATTTAAGTATTTGAATTATATAAGAACGACTCAACAATCGTAAGTTATTTTTTTTTATTGTTTTGACAACTTCATGAAATTTGTCATTGAAAAGAGTCATTGTCAATAAATCATTACTTGTTTCGACCTATATATAAATAAATAATAAAATAAATAAATACCTATATATAACTATATATGTGGTATACATACTAAAGGTTTCGCTTCACTCGCATTGTTTCTCGAGTAAAACAAAACTCGAAGCATACAAAAATCATTAATCTTATCAAAAAACAGAGAAAACCGTCTTCATTTCAAAATACAAAAAAACTACCTCAAAAATAACCCAATTAAATCTGTGCAGTTTTTAATGCCCCTAGTTATTACTTCGGAAAAGAATAGAATAGAATAATAGAATTGAAAGTTTCTTCGTGAGAACTTCACAACGACTACAGTTTTAACCTTTAAAATAACTCGCAACTAAATGCTGCTCGCTCGCTGTATCACTAAAACTTAGTTTCACTTTACTAATTACCATGTCAAATGATTTGTTGTAACGCGATACTCATAAAGAATCTTATCAGAAACAATTATGAGCATAGTCCGGTCCCTCTTATTATCTGCATTGAGTATTGTGTAACTCCTTAAAAAATATAATTTGTATTCGTAGGTACTAAATTTACATAACGTTCGAGGTGGATGCCGATGTGCGGACGTTCTCATACTTTCTCCGATTCACGAAATTCGATCAACTCTTTTTTCAAAAACCAGTCTTCAGCCACAGTACATGTGAATGATCAGTACGTTGTCTTAATGTAAACGCTCGAAAGCACCACGAGAATACTTGTCTCAGAAGCGTTGCACATACAGCGTATTCTCAAACGCTGCTTTTAAATCGAATCATTTTCAAGTACTTTCATTAATACTAAAACATTGCAGCAGAAATTTGATGTACATACTTATTATTTTGCCCAATATTACACGCATATTTCATCTATCGAAGGAGTGACGACCCGTGTTTACAGTTGGGGGTGTAGCATTTTTTGAATAGCGCTAAGATCACTTACCGTTTCTCATCTCTCTACTGTGTTTTAATTAAGGAGATCACTAACCCTGACTTTCAATAGAATTAATTAGCGATAATTGATTGTATTCTGTTATTTAATTGACGGCCATAAACCTTAATGTATTATTTAATTTTCCCAACTAATTGCGTTATTTGACATAATGAATTGCAATGCTCTCTCCATGGTGTTGTAATACGAGGAGATGCTTTTAATGTTACTTAGAGTTCTATTATATATCGTATCTTACGATTATTTTTATTATTTCCAGATCGGGCGAAAGAAAACTAAACCTACTGGCAGCGTTGAGTGGCAAGGTAAATATTTTTATTGAATAAAATTTCATCTGAATGAAAAAACGTATTACATGTCCCCGATGACTGGAAAGTTTGTCTCAGTAGATATTAATAACCGATTGGCCGTGACCCTGGCTGTTGTACAAAAATTGCCGGATTCAATTCCCGATCGTAAGAATATTTGTTTAAAACAAAGTGTTGGTTCGTGATTTGAGTAGTTTGAGTTTTTGTATATGCCTTAGGATCCATGACACACGGAATCCTAATGTGGGTCAATAGGTATTATTTATACATATTACGCGCACCCTTAAAACTACAAAGATGATTGATATAAGGATATTTTACATCTTTTTAACTTCTTATAAGGGCAGCACTTTCGATGGACGCAGACTTTACTGTTTAAAAAAGTATTTGTGAAGTGTTTTTAATTATGTTTATTTAACCATTGTGAATATCGAACAGTATTTATACACCCGGTAGAACAGTATTTAAATTTCTTTTGATTCAAGTATTGTTGTTATTCATTATTGTAGTGTAATAAACTAAGCCATGACATACGTTCGACATTTTAATGGGTCAAATGAAAGTGATAGTGACAAGTGACACGTAAGCGTAAGTAACATATAACTATGACCCGTAGCTTATGACATTAAAAGAATGACGACGGCCAATAAATTCGCTCGCAAATAACCTATTCATAGCGTCAATAAAAATTAGATTAGAAGGAGCACATTTTGGTGATAATTTTCTTTGACACTTGACAGTACATCACTTAATATAATGTACCTTAAATACCAACTCTAATTAACTCAAAGTTCCCTTAAAATTCATAAACTCTGCAGTAGCCTTGAACAATGTCTAAATATATAAAGGATGAAACACATCTGTCTGTTTATGTTTATTTGCACTAACCTGAAATCTGTTCATTTAAATGTGCATTATATTATATTCTGTTATTTAGTGTCTAAAAGTCATTAGTGAGTGATGAATGTGTCGTCAATAAAGACTTATTACTTTACTTTACTGTACTATAAAAATCTCGAGAATTACTCGTACCTTACTAGCTGCAATATTCATCGCTGTGAAATGCATTTATTTCGAAAGGTTTTAATGTATTTTTTTTATCATAATAACTTCCTCTGTTTTGAAAATATGAATCGTTTCATAAGGCAAGGTGAGAAGAAGATTTCTCGTAAGAAATCTGAACTTTTAAAAGCGCCGAAGTTACAAGCAAAAGTAAGTAAAATTTAAACGAAATTACTTTTGCCGCTTTTCATGTTTATGACATCATGAAAATGAGTTATTCACCATACTCACTTTCACACATTAAAAGTAAACCATAAACAACTTGCAGTAACATCAACTGCATCTTTGTCGTGTCGTAAAGATTAAACATAAATTACTGTCAATAGAAAGGAGAATTTTCCCACGACACGGAGAAATTTAGGTCAGCATCAACGCTCCCAGGGATTGAACCTGTCGTTAACAATAGAATTGAAATGAACGCCTTAAGATGCGTGTATGCTCTCACAAGACGTTAATGAGAAATAAAGGCAGGAACTGTTCAATATAATTCCCACCTCGGGTTCTCGGGTTTCTACAAGCGCACCTCTCGTCACAGAAGTGCGGTCCATCCGCATTTCCACAATACGGAGGTATCGCGGACTGTTCGGTCCAAAAATCATTTCATACCGCGAACGCGTAGGCTGTGGAACAAACTACCTCAAGAGGTCTTTCCATTAAGCTACATGGGATTCTTCAAGAAAGCTGTAAATAGGATTGTGAATAGGCTGTGAATAGAAGGGGTATGCGGGTGTCCATGGGCGGCGATAACACTTACCATCACGTGGGACCGCTTGCTCGATCGCCTACTTCACAATAATAATAATAATAATGCCCAAAGAGTCCGTTGCTCTTGCAACAAACTTTATTTTTATTTATTTTTGATACGCAGTGACTCATTACCTATAAGGGGCCATAAGACCAGCTTATGCATTCCAAACAATTCCAAGAGGAACACAAATATTTTTTGTATATTTTGATTTCGTTATTTTGTCAGGGGGGGTGCACGCTGCAATCCAACAGCCGCTGGGCGCGCTCGACTAGCCACGTTACCACTCTCTCACAGAAGACTACCTTGAAATGTTGAAATGACTACCTTGACATTTCCCACTTTATCTTATTTCCCTAATGTACGTACGTGTTTCGGTAATGAGTGAGATATGCCAGAGTTCATTCTCATCCTATCCCTCCTCATTTTCCCAACCCTTTCTCCAAATCTATTCCCATATCTCCAAAGGTACGCAGCGCATCCGGGGTCGTGCCACGGTTTGTCATTTTCGACTAATATTGGCATGTATCGCAGATGTCGATGGGCCACAGTATCCACTTACCATCAGGTAGACTGTATGCTCGTCTGCCGCCTTCGTCCTTAAAAAGAAAAGATAGTGTTTAATAGTACATTGTTACCCTAGGGGTGAAAGTGACTTATTTCAGTCCCGAGACTGGGTTTGGTGCCCGAGCGCAGCGAGGGCGCCAATAGGTCGAGGGACTAAATAAGTCCTGAACCCCTAGGTAAACACTGTGCTTTTCATTACGAATACAAGGAAAGTAAACACAAGCCATATATGCAAAAAATATTACTTCAACTTCCCAAGAATTTGCATCAATGTCGCTTACCCGCCTTTTTTTTCTTTTTTACGCGCATCATTTTTCAAGCGCCATAATGCCAGCCAGTCTTTTTGAGTAGTACTTATTGCTAGCTTGATAAAAAGAACTTATCATTATAGATTATTTCTAATTTATGTCAATGATCTATCTAAATTAATTTTGACGCGGTTTAATCGGTGTCTTAAATAACATCACAAACAAAAATTCTACAAAGTTAAGAATTAATATAGAATCGAATTAATAGAATTAATCGAAGTGTGGCTGTATAGGAAGTTAGATCATGGTTACATAGAAATGTGAAAATAGCTCTTTTTTTTTCTTAATTTTTCAGTTGTCTCTCAGTTGAAAACGCTCACCCTAGGGTGTATTGGGCTATTTTCACTTCGCTCCACAGGCAACTTCGGACCTACTTTCAGAGTATGACTAATGAAAAGTTAATTTCTCATGAAGCCGCAAGCTACAACTGTACATGTATTATTTTATTATTCTTTATTTTATGTCATAAATACATTATTACATTACATATTATAAATATATTCTATATTTTATGTTATAATCGATTACATTTAAATACAATACTTTCGATATAAACTGATAACATCCCACTGAAAGGCCTTTGCAATCCCAAGGGGGTTTCGAGCCCAAATACACCACGCATGCCCGAACTAGTGGATTGCTGGATATTTATGAGATAAGCTTTGACTTTTTACTAATTCTTTCGCGCAAGTTTCCTCACGATATTTTCCGATAGACATTATTGCATGCTAAAATAAATAAGAAGCAATAAGAAATTGGAATAGTAAACAAATACGAATCTTTCATAAAATACACAAAAAATATGCATATGCTTTATTGTTTTTTTTAATGATCCTTGAATAAAATTCGTTCGTTTAACATTGCCGTACGTACGTTCTAATTTATACATAAATTCCATGATAACTGCTCTTGTGGCCTCGTCAGTCGTCACCACCGCCATGGGTGCGCGAGGAGGAATCTTACGTTACCGCATAGGATATGGTTCATTCGAAATTATTGACGTACACGTATGTATCCGATACCAACAACAATAAATATTTAATTTATAACCAGCAAAGTATGTAGAATTAAAATTCTGCATAAAATAACATGTTTCTGAACGAAGGTGTGCGAGCGAGAAGAGAGAGCGAGAAAAAAAATAGGAAGATGGCTACGTGGTGGTGAGAGTAGTGGTTGCTTGTAACTGTGTTAAATTGTTAAAAATTAAAAGAAGTAATTATAAGTAGTGATAGTTGTTCCACTCGTTTCATTTTCGTTTTCTACAAAGGAAAATTGAATCCTACAAGTATCTATCTATATGTATCCATTCAGTATCCACTGCCGGATATAAACGTCCTCGTGCACATTGGCTTGTGCATGAGGAATGTATGGCCTGAAAACGCCACGCTGATCGAGGTTGGCCACGGGTTGGCGAGTCCACTCTTTTAGAGCCTGTGTAGTTCCTCAGCGCTTGTGGTAGCATCTTTGTTTAGTCGCTTTAAGGGTGTAGATCGTGAAAATCACCGAAAAGAGTGTTACGATTTTTCATATTTAACCTATTTACATATGATTGATATCAATGATAATTTGTATATATTACAATCAAAGACCAATAAGTATGTTCATGCTTATATTAAACTCTTAAACCTAATAGTTGTTATATAATAAACGTCAACAAACGCACAAAATTGAGTAAAAATGCAAAAACATGACTTCGTATTTTTCAGATTTAACCCCATAAATCAACACAAATTGATAAAAAGAAACACTTTTTGAACACTGAAGAAACCAATAAGTATAGATGTATACTTCTTTTTATACCTTTACAAACAAAGACTTCCTCTTTTAAAGCCCTAAAATCTAGATATATTTTAAGGTAAATTTTTCATACACAAATGTATGGGATAAAACGTTCGTTTCATTCGTGCAATCTCGGTGGTCTGCAGCGGCAGTTCCTTTCTGTAAGTGAACGCGACACCACGCTTGTCGGCTGCAGACAGCAGAATTACGTATTGTGAATTTGTGTTTTTTGTAAAAAACTGTAAGTATAACATTTTTATAATTAATTTATTTTCAGTTAGTAGAAAGTATCGATATAATGAATGTCTGAAAGAAAACCATGATGGAACTAGATATAAATCGTAAAAAATACAATATCTACACTAATAGGTATTATAAAGAGGAAAGATTTGGATTTTTGTATGTAACGAATAAACTCAAAAAGTACTGGACTGATTTTAATAATTCTTTTATCATTCGAAAGCTACATTATCACTGAGTAACATAGGCTATTTTTTTCGCAGGACTGATTGAATTTGAGTGGCATGCCAGGGAAAAGAAAGTTTTGTACGCATTATAAAAATATGAAAGCCAAAAGATCTCGGAATAAAATGTAAGTTCCTCCCTACTTATTTATTATCGCATTTGAACAGGGTACATTACAAAGCTAATACAATATGTCATATGATTTAGATCGCCCGATTCAGACATATACCTACAATAACATGTAAATATTGGTTTGTATTATCTATATCTATACTGATAAATAAAATTGAAGTATCTGTATGTAATATCAAAATAATAGGATTTTTAAAAAAAAAAAAGGCGATACGGAGTTCGCCGGGTCGGCTAGTATTGTCTAAATATCAAATTGTGGAAGTAGGTAGGCGACAGCGCAACTTTGTCGACATACCTATACCGCCAAACAGACGCGAGGCGCCTAGCGTCTGGCTTAGGGTTGTACAAAATAAATAAAAAGTGGATAATATTGATGAATAATATTTCCAGTATTGAAAATAAAGAAAACCTTGGGGCCGAGACTCTGAGCAACAATGCTACGCGCTGTATAGAGGTAAGTTGTTATACGTAATTCTTGTAGACTTGTTACATAAATAAACAAACTACTTAGTTAGTGATGGGCGAAGACAAAATCTCAATACCTACCTATAGATTTTTCTTGCAATATTTATTATTTTCATCGAGAGACAAACACCTTAGTACCGAAATACTTCTCAATTACTTTCTCAAAAGAAAATTTACGTTCAAATAGGTGACGTCATAAAAAAACAATACCTAATGCGTAAAGAAATTATAATTTCTATTCATCAGGAACCTAATATTGTATTAATTCTTTTGCATTTTTTTAAATTTTTAATTATTTTTTATAAAAAAAATCAAGCCATTATCTTTCTTTACAGGAACTAGTTATTGAAAACGACCAAGAGGGAAAGGTGGATGAAATGGAAGTTGGGCGTAGAGTTGTAGACGTTTCTTTTTTTTTTAAAGCTCTTCAGGCCATAGGGGACCACGGTCCAATGGATTGTAAGTTAAGTTACCTCGGTATAATAGGTGAAGTAAAAGTTGGTCTGGACTCAAAACTCATCATGAAATGTAGTATGTGTAGTATGAAATTTACTGTGTGTTTGATTGAAAAGAAAGAAGATAGAATGGAAGTGAATCATCAAATTGTATCTGGTATCATATCATCTGGTGGGAGCTACTATCAGTTAAAAACATTAACTGCCGCAGTAGCCCTACCAATCATGTCACCTTCATTATACAATGAAATTAATAATACGGTTTGCGATTGGTGGGAAAAGACAGCAGCACATTCCATGGCAGAAGCTGTCAAGGAAGAAGCGGAGTACGCAGTGTCTATAGGTAGTGTTGATAAAAATGGTACACCATTAATATCTGTTGCTGTTGACGGTTGTTGGAGCAAGAGATCTTATGGTAAGAATTTTTCCGCCTTGTCCGGCGCAGCTGCGATAATTGGCATTAAAACTAATAAAGTATTGTTTTTTGGAGTTAAAAATAAATACTGCGTAGTTTGTGCACGAGCCGCAAAGAACGACAGTCAGCCCTCGGAACACCGTTGTTTCAAGAATTATTCGGGATCATCTACCGGTATGGAATCGACCATAATAGTTGAGGGGTTTAAACGTTCCATTGTTGATCACGGTGTAATTTATAATAAATTTGTAGCAGACGGCGATTCCAGTACTTATAAAAAAATATTAGATTCGCGACCGTACGGTAATTTAACAGTAGAGAAAATTGAATGCAAAAATCATCTTTTACGAAACTACTGCAATAGCTTGGAGAAACTGTCGAAAGACACTAAGTATCCTTGCGAATTGCGGAAATTCCTAAAAGAAAGGTATTTGCGTTTAAGAACGGGTGTAAAATGCGCTATTAAATATTGGGGCGATCAAAATCAGTCACTCGAAGAAAAAATAAAAAATCTTAGTGAAGATATCCTAAATGGTCCACAACACGTATTTGGTAATCACCAATATTGCAAGGAGTATTTCTGTAGACCTGATACTCGTCGAATAGAACCTGTTGGGTTGCTTCCAGCAATTGTTGGATGCGGATTAATGGACGCGGTACACATTTTAAGTAAAAGACTGTCATATCATTCTAGAAGTTTAATTCATAATTGTACAAGTAATATAGTTGAAAGTTTTAACGCAGTGATTGCCAAATTAGTAGGGGGTAAGCGTGTAAATTATTCTTCCCGTGGTTCTTATGCGGGCCGATGCGCAGCTGCTGTTGTGTCTTTTAATACAGGATCGATTCATAGTAAAACTCATGAAGTAATATTTAAATCTAGTCCTAATCCTTTGATCGCGAAAGTGGAAAATTGTAATCGTAGAATCCGTTTAATTGCTAAACCTAAATTAAGATTGAAAAAGAGCCACAGCGCTGTATCGAAAGACGCTCACTATGGACCAAACTGCGAAAAACCTGATCTGAGTCCAGAATTATATGAGAAAGCCAAGTCATCTTTTTTAGCCGATTTAAAGTTGTCTTGTGCTGAAAGAGAGGAGCTTGAAAGGTCGACCCATTTGCAAAGAAGTAGTTCTGAGTGGATGAGTACAAGGAGAAAATTACTAACCTCATCATCGTTCGGGGAAGTTTGTAAAAAACGAGAGAGCACAAGTTGTGCTGTTCTTGTTCGTAAAATCGTTTATGGTAGTAATATCTCCAGTTTGCCTGCTGTACGGTACGGTATCGAAAACGAAGAAACCGCAATTAAACAGTTAGAAATTCAAGAGAATATTAGTATACAAGGTTGCGGTTTGTTCGTCGACGATCAATATGAATTTCTTGGTACTACACCAGATGGCATTTATGCAAACGGTTTAATTGAAATTAAGTGCCCACATTCTTTAGCTGGCATGACTCTTGATGAAGCAATGGCCAAACATACCTTTTGGGTTAAGGACAAGGCTTCCAAGGGTTATGTCATAAATAAAAATCATAACTGGTATTTCCAAATTCAGGGACAGGTACATATTACTAAAAGAAACGTTTGCATGCTTGGCATCTGGTTTGGTGCTACTGTACCTATGAAAGTTTATATTATAGAAAAGGACGACAAATTTTGGGAGGAGAAAATGGAGATGAAATTAGTTAGGTTTTATTACGATTGCCTACTTCCAGAATTAGTTGATCCTCGGCAGTCACGAAGCATGCCCATTCGTGACGCGCCCAGTATCATAGAGGCTATGAAAGAGAGGAAAGAAAGAGCTTTACGTGTTATGAAAGAGAAGAACGCCTAATGATTTTGAAAGATACAGGTAACTTAACTACCCAGCCAGTCGATTCACGTAAACACGCCAGTCCAAAAGTCGTTTTAACTTAGGAACTTAGAAATCGCCTTTTGGTTTTCTGTTTTAAACGCACTTACTTATCTAGTCTTGGATTGTCATAAATCTTCCAATAGCTCAATTACTATACAATTTCTGAGTTACCTGGTGTAAAGAATCATAAAAATTGGTTCAAAAATACAGCGAATTGAGAATTCTCCTTTTTTTAAGTCGGTTAAAAGGGCTAAATTTGCAAAAAACGAAGTGACGTCACTGCGCTACGGTTTTTATTACTTACGTGAATCGGGCAGCTGGTAACGTTTTCATTCTGATAGGTTTTGTGATAGCCATTGATTTTATCATCAAATTAGCAGAAATCAGAACTTGATCCGTAATCGAATGAAAAACCATTAGAATTTTGAACTCATATTTCGTTATTGTTTAATTACATACTTTTAATTAGTATATTAATAATTTACAAACTTCTGTTAAAATTAGTAAATAAATGAATTATTTACTAATTTTTGTACAACCCTAGCACGCTTTTGAGATAGCGAGTAATGGCGACTCATATTTGTTATTGTGTAGTAAATAAATCATTTTTATACTTGTGTTTCATTTATTGACATTTTTTTTAAAACCCTAGGATTTTTTTTAGATATCGACGAGGTGATCGTAAACAAAAAGTAAGTATTTGAGTTTACGCAATAGGCACATTTCCTTGCGTAGAGATAAACACACTTCCTACTGAATTTGCAATTATTTTATTGAATGAATATTTTACGAATTAGAATAAATTTTGGTAGTGAAATTAAAAATAAATAAATAGTTGGAATTTTAGGTAAGTAGAATACAAAAATGTCAGATGTCAAATGATAGAAAAACATAAAAATTGTGTCTCAACTACTCTTATTAATCTATTAAAAAGAATCAACAGCTAGTTTCCAAAAATTCAACGTTATTGTTATGCTGTAAATATTCAAGTTCAATAACAATTTCTCAACGTGGAACGTTTGTTGCAAAACATTTTGAAAATCGCGCTCTCTAGGTCATTCATCCGCCCCGTCGGATGTTACATTAAACTTTGGCGCTGCGGTCGCTCGAAATCGAGATCTCAGGCCAACAATCTACACCCTTAACCCTATTTAACCCTTAGTCGCCTTTACGACACCGGCGGGAAGAGATGTATAGAGGAACAGAATACAAAATACCAATGGCACTTTTGTGACGAATTTCGTTTCAGTCGATTAAGTTATAAATGACGTCCTATTAATATCTTTCTTATTATAATCTTGGTGTAAAAAATAATGTTATTGCTAAATTTCTTTCGTAGACCAGTCGGTAACAGCAGGACAGTTCGTATTCTCAGTACGTTATCATACCCGAGAATGTGGGTTGAGTTCTCGCTGACGTTTACGCGACCGATGTGCGGCCGATATGCAGCAACGTAATTCTATAAGTCGAATCAGTGGATCAGAATAAATCGGTTAATTCGATATAAAAAACGTCTGCAAATCGGCTTCATTCCGAATGTAATATTTATTAGGCATTTGTTGACTGATATTTTTAAATTGTTTCTAAGCCTTGGTTGCAGTTTCTTACAATAGAACGAAAATAACCAAAAAGAGTGAGGGATATTTTTACTACTTGTCTCCTATTCTACAACAAATTTATCACTTTCATCATAATTATTACAGAAATAACTTACTGTAATAATTATACCTAACTGCGTTGCATTCAGCATTGCACTTTAAAGAGAAAACCGCAGCGACCGAATGCGGAAGGCACAGTTATGTCACAATGGATTTGAATTGCGATAATGTTGTCGTTATACTTCACATGACGACATTAAAACAATTAACAGGTAATTCATTTAAAACACATATGTGGAGTCAAATTAGGAATCAACCTTTTATGTGTAATCGCAAGCAGTACAATATACTAACGACTCGCACTGATTTCGTTCAGGTGGCATAATAAACTTGAAACGATATTTCTTTTCTTTTGTTTTTATTGTTATTACTGTTTAACAAAAATTGTGATTTCCTTGGGAAATTGCAAACGTAGCCTAAGTCCTAAGCATTAGTTTATTTTATATTGTAAATCGGGTTAGTTTATTGTCTAAAAAATAAAAGGATTTTCAAAATCGACGTAGTAGTCTTTGAATTTACCTTTTATATAAATTATTATTATGAGCCTCTACTGTCTTCTTATTAAAGCAAAGGCCCCCTTTTCTCCACTCCTCTCGAATCCCCTGATCGGTTGTTGTTGCCAGCTTAGTCCCACTTCAGCTTTCCGGCCTTTTGAGGGACATTTTATATGCTAAATCGGGTCTGAACGCGTATAATAAAGGTATTTGTTTAACTTTTATTCCTACTCGACGTTCCTGTTCGCAGCTCCCATCCTGGACCACCGGTCTCTTCAGTCAACTAGTATCCACGGCTGGTGTATCCCGTGCCGAAACGTCGAGTAGGAATAAAAGGTAAACAAATACCTTTGTTATACGCGTGTTACGCGCGCTCACAGTAGGAAAACCGCTGACGCCTCAATACCTACCGCGTGTTACCAACTGGACTTGGAAACGGGGACATTGCTGACGGTGCGGCACGTGTAGCTGTGGAAAGACTTCATCGCACCGAAGCATGGAAAATTACGGGCACTCATAATCCAACCTCGATTAGGGTCGCACGTTAGGATGTAGTTAGAATATAGGATGTAGTTAGAATATTGTAGTTAGAATGTAGTTAGTAATATTGTCCTTATAATTAAAATTTAGTATTAGTAAATTGGTTTTCTTTCGCTCCTCCGACGGCGGTCTACATAATTGGCGCAGTCGGTAGGATATTCGGTCGGTTCGCGTTCGCGTACGTTCCAGATTCGATCGTCCCGCAGCGCGCCCGGTGGCATCCTTGCCTTAGCCGAATATCTGAACAGAGGACCACGTCGCCGGAGAGGAATCCAGACTTCGATTGGGCGGAAGAAGACCATGCTCGTGTAAGTACACTGAATTGTTCTGTGTAGTTGCTTCCTTAATTTTAGTCCTTATCCATAATCAAAATTTTCCACCCCAAAAAATCGGGATCCCGCGAGACTACTTCACCTAGGCAGTCTCGTCGGCATAGTGTCTTAGACATAGGTAGGAATATAGTTTCCGATTTAGATATCGATAGCAGTAGATTAATATTAGGAAATAAAATGGCTTCCTTTGATCCTGACACCATTTTTAAGGTATTATGCCTGGTGCCAGAATTCGACGGAAACCCGCACATTTTAACTAGATTTATTAGGATTTGCGATCAGCTCGCTATTCAATACCTATCAGACTCCCCTGAAAATTAATTAAGTAATTTATGTCAACTGAGTGGAATATTGAATAAAATCACTGGCTCAGCAGCTCGAACTATAAACTCGCAAAAGTATACACTCAGTTAGATAGTTTAGAACCCAAGCGAACCAAAAAGGTCTTATAGACGAGCTGGGCTCCGTAATTAAAAGCATAACAGGCAATCTGGACTACCAAGATGCCATCAAGTATAATCACGCCATTAAGGTATTGGAAAATAGTCAAAATGTGATTTCTTCTGAATTAAATAATCATATTAGTCTCAGTAAGGAATGGATGACGCAAGGAAATCATATCATAACCCAGTTAATTGAAAATCAAAAGAGAATTAATGCAACATTACTTTTCTTATTAGATAGCAATGCTTACGAAGAATCTAGTTTAATAAAATACGCTAAGTTTGCTCAACTATTGGCAATAATTAGCGAAAATGTCGACGACTTATTTCTAGAATTAGTTAGAATCGAGGACATACTAGCGTTTATTCGAGTTTCAATTACTCATCATTCTATGTTAAGTTTGAATATAATTAATAGTATGTTAGTCAAACTTAAGAAAATTTATAACGAGACCCAACTATTAGACATAGAGCCTAGGGAATATTATAATGTTATTAAAAGTGGGTCTTATTATATAGATAGGCAATTAGTAATAGTTTTCCAAATACCCATAGTTTCCCCAGACATGTACGATCTTTATAAATTATCCATATTTCCGAATAAGTATAATCAAACCCTCGTCCCTCCATATCCTTTCATAGCAACTAACAGGTATACATTCATGTACATGGAGGCTGAATGCCCGAAGGTAAATCTACACTACCTATGCGAGGAGAAGATCAGCCACCAGCTACACACTCAAGCAGACTGCATTCAAAACCTCATCATCAACCAAGCACTGGACAAGAGATGCACCCCAACCACAATAGTTCTCTCCAGAGAAGCAATGGAAAAACTCGACGACCGGTACTACGTGATCGCCTTCCCACATCCAATAAAAGTTAAACTCTCATGCGGCCGGGAAGATTTCGTGACATTACAAGGCAGTTATTTGGCTACCGTACCCACCAGTTGCATCATACGTACATCTGAGTTCACGATCGTCAATACCAACGACCGAATAGAAGGCAATCCCATGAAAATAACGAAGATTTTATTTGACACCAGCGCCCACAACACCATTTCATCTAACATCGGGTTAAACTCCATCAATCTAAACGGACTTCAGAACACCCAAGAAAAAATTATGTTGCAAACACCCGTGACTTTGGGAGACTCAATACCCGAAACATTGTACCACACCACGATCCCTCTCTACATACTCATATTAGGTGCACTTGCACTTGGGACGCTGCTACTAATAAAACACTGCAGGACGAACAACACAAATAAGGAAGAGTCTACACCGGAAAACCATACCTATGCGGACATTGGAAAAATCCCGAGAGCGAAACAGGCTCCAGCAACATTTTCGCTCAACGTTCTCAAATAGTTGCTGTTCTCACGGGGGAGGTGTTACGCGCGCTCACAGTAGGAAAACCGCTGACGCCTCAATACCTACCGCGTGTTACCAACTGGACTTGGAAACGGGGACATTGCTGACGGTGCGGCACGTGTAGCTGTGGAAAGACTTCATCGCACCGAAGCATGGAAAATTACGGGCACTCATAATCCAACCTCGATTAGGGTCGCACGTTAGGATGTAGTTAGAATATAGGATGTAGTTAGAATATTGTAGTTAGAATGTAGTTAGTAATATTGTCCTTATAATTAAAATTTAGTATTAGTAAATTGGTTTTCTTTCGCTCCTCCGACGGCGGTCTACATAATTCGCGTTTAGACTCGATTTAGATTATAAAATGTGTACAAAACGCGAAAATATGAAAAATTATACTTTTGAATGACATTTGTTATTTATGTTGTGGATCATATAGAATATTCCTAATGTGATCTGTAAGTTTAATTATTATTGGTTACAATCATTGGTCTGTATACTACCCAGCTGGTGCATCCCCAGTTAGAATTTTTCGAAATAAGTCAAAGATCATCTATATAATATACTATCTATATGCTATATGTGAGTATGAAAAGTAAGACTTACATATAAATAAAATCAAAGTCTTCCTTTATAATATTATTATAGATATGTACATGACGTAAAAGTATAAAAGGATTCGGAAATTACAAAAAAATACTCATTGTAAGATTAAAGCCATGGATTTGAAACACCTAACTGAAACAAATCAAGTAAATGTTTATTTGCAATCCAAGCCATTGACCCCATGATGTAGTAGATATGAGACCTCAATTATCTCTGAGGTATGGCGTTCACAGTCGGCTCCCACCAGCATGGCCGGGGGATTGGTGCGAATCTACCGGTTCGGCTTTCGATCTACCTATATACAAAAGTGACAGTGACCGCGTTGACATGTGCAAGAGAAAGCCGCCGCAACAGAACTGCATTGCCCTCATTATAAAGACACTTGTACGTTTCTGCAATTATTGCGAACTCGTAAAGACGCGAAAACTTCTTACATATAAGACCGGTTCGCTGGACGTGTGGTGTCGGTCGGCTTTAAAAAGTAGTACCACCCCATGCCTTCCCGTGGACCATATAAAACAATGGACTTGCCAACCGGCTTGCCCAGCGTGGCGTTACAAGACCCTCGTGCAATAGATAATTATGCATGAAGAGGGGCCCATGTCCAGCACTGGACTATAAAATTTCTTTATACGGTAGGACCGGTTTGTATGAACTTCCCTGACGTTTATTATCCCTTTCAGCAGACGCCACTTTTCTCCCTTTAGCCGCCATAATGGTATAAGAAAAGACAACTAAATGATAATGGGCACTTTTGTATGAAACCTGGCCTGACCACCTATACAATTGTAATGTATATCAACTTATTGACTATAACCTACAGTTACCAATTCAAATATTCTGTTTCCCAGATTAATGGGATATCTATAAAAATAGTGCTTGGTAAATAAAAAACTTAATGTTAAAAATTTGGCCCTAATAAGATCCGAGCGTATAACAGTAGGATCATGCCCGCTCTCGTGTACACCTCGGGCGTGCTCAGATGGTCTAAGACGAAATTAGATACACTGGATAGAAAAGTCCACTCAACCATGTCTCTCCACAGGATACATCACCTACCTCGAGCGACCGTGCTTCCACCGGTGGTTATATCGTCTCCTAATACATCCTTATACATTTTTGAGATACTTGTAAGGCAGATATCTCATTTCCCTGGTACTTTAGGGCCTTGTTGTTATAATAAAAATTAAAGCTTTCAATTGATATTCATGTGATCTTTATATACCGGTCAAAATGATGCATCATTCTTTTAGTATTGGCAAATCTAGTGTCCGATTAAATACAAACCCTTTTGCAGCTCATTATCAACTCATTCAATACGCCCCTGGGTATCGCCAATCGCAAATGAAACTTTGTAGAACAAACCTGTACTTGTAGTCAGAGGCAACGAATATGAACTTTAAAATCACCGTAATAACACGCTTACAAACGCAAAAAAAATATTCAATGTTTTCTTTCAACATCCAATGGTCACATTTTATATTGGTGGACCTATTTGGCAAAGTCGCGCTTGACTGATCAAAACTTGAAAATACTTATAAGAAAGAAAAAAGAACAATTATTTCACTACGGCACAGTACACACAAAAATTAGTGGACAGGACAAGGAATGAGAATTACAAAACAAACTTCCAATAGGAATTCCGCGTGTCGCGAATATAAAGCATAAGAAATAAAAAAGTATAAGAAAATAAAAGTATAAAGTGTGAACTCTGCAAATTGTTCTTTCCGCTTACAAGTATATTTTAATCATCATTTGAATTCAATCAACCTACGACTAGTCAATCTACGAGTTGATAAAGCAACTACATGCATTTTTCTTTCCTTTCACTTACCTTCACAAAATTAATATTTAAAAGTATGTCAAAATTAATGTCAAATATTCTGCAATGCCAATGTCTGATAAACAAGATAATAGTGACGTCACGACAGTATCTCCACAGTTGGATAGTCCACACACGCGGCACCCATAAACAAGTTTTATTTTATTATATCTTTACATACTCATCTCCATTTAAACAGTAAAGGTGGAACTTTGCGAGGTTGAGACGTTAATGGCAAAGGACAATGAGTAAAAGTGTCCCAAAAATCGACATATACCAACACATTTCGGATGAAATCAAAGAAGAAAGCTTCCATGTGATAAAATCGAATGAAAGATTTAATTTCATAGATCTTTTAATGTTAAGGCTGTTACTGTTAAAACTGGGATATGAACCGCTTTTCTATTGTTATCTTTTAGTAGTTAAAATCTTTTTCATATTTTTATTAAAAAATCCTTTGCTTTAGCAGTTGTATTTGCTTATAACGAATACCTACGGTAGATCATAATCAATATATTGTCACTAATTTTATGTTTATTGGTGGGTTGAGATACATTTTTATGTTTATTGGTGGGTTGAGATACAGTTTTATGTTTATTGGTGGGTTGCGATACAGTTTTTTCTCATCGTTCTTTCCATCGTAACACCTGACGGCTAAGTAGTTAATAATAAATACCTTGTTTGTACATGAAGATGTTTGTACATGGTTGTTAATTATTATTATACAAAATAATAAAACTCCCTGTAAAATGATGTATTATAGCGTATTAAACAAACTATGGCGCAGTAAGGCTGTCAAGACCTTTGAAGTTTAGTAAATATGCCAAATCTTGACTATAGAATATGAAATGAATTTCAGGCATCAGCGTTGTAAAAACTTTTCTTTAAAATCGTTTCCATAAGAAGGAAGGCCTTCTTTGCCAGTTTCCGCAGCCAATAAAATTTCAGTGTACAATAAATAAATAATTAAACATAATTTTCACAACGTCAATGCACCAGCAGCTCTATTAACGGTCGATAAAGCAATACCACATTACTTATACAATAGTTAACAAACGTTTGCCTTCTAGAAACATACTGCCATACGTTGCGTGAATGCAAACCGTAGCAAGTACGTGCGTGAGCGCGTTGATGTCTAACTTTAGTAATAACTAATATTATTCAACGGTCGTTGCGAGTAGGAAGTTTGTTTCATTATTTTATCTTATGATGTAGAGAGGCCAAGTTTAACTACGTCTTCTTTATGTATATAAACAAAAAACAAATCGTACACCAAGTTATTATCTTTTTATCAAAAAAGTTGATTATATCGATATATTGGAGAGTTGAAGCCATACTTATTGACTTATTCGTGATCTAGTGTTACATGAATCTCGGCCCACTGAGATAAGTGAAATACAAAATATTAATTCTCTCCATTCGACAACTTATTCCAGCATTATTCTTTAAAACATTTTTTTTTCTAGAAGCCCGAAAATATGTTTAAAAAAACACTTTTCATAATATGACTTGATAACATGAAATTGATAAAAAATTAATTCATAAACCGCTTTTAGCAACAACGGGCACAAACTAATATATCGTTTTTCTAAGTACTATATTTAGAGAATTAGAAAAAAATATCTTTTAATAATTTTTAGGAATGTGATGCAAGATAACGATTAAGAACATTGATATTGCCTAAACAAAGTGGTATTTTAGCCTAAACTAGGTCTTCCTGCATTCTCGAAGTCAAAAATGAGGGCAAAGACTTAAAACCCAAATTTAAAACCTTTCGAAACGCCTCTCTCGAGAGCACCAATTGCATTAATGTAATGACCCTCGGTCGCCGAACTTTTCTGACCACAACAACATTTATGTTAAAAGCCAGTAACGGTTTTAATAGCGTATTCCAAAAAATTTTTTTCGGAAATAACTGGCGTATCAAACAAGCGGGTTGATTTGATATCAACTGACTGACAGTTGCTATGCCACTCTAGACACCACAGCCTCCTCGCATACAGCAAGCACTTTTGTATCGCACGTGTCATTAGCGCCGCATGTGCCGGCACAGTTTTTTTATTTTATATAGTAAGTAGGCGACAGACGAGCACACAGTTCATCTGCTGGTAAGTGAATACTGTAGCCCATAGACATCCACGGTATATGCCAATTTCAGTCAAAAAATTAAAATGACGAAATATTGGCACACCCCAGGCTGCGCTGCCTACCTTCGGAGATGTAGGAATGACATTGGAGAAAGCATTGGGGGAAAATGGGGAGGGATAGAAAAGGTTGGGATGAGAATGGACTCGGGCATATCTCACTTACAACTGAAACAGGTACGTACTATAAAGTGGGAAATGCAGTACTTTTCACGGTAGTCTTCTGTGAGAGAAGAGTAACGAGGCCAGGCGGGAGCGCCCAGCGGCTGGTGGATTGCAGCGTGCTCCCGATAAGTTACGAACATATGCAACACTCGTTCATAATTCGACTAGGCAACATTATTTCCCTAAAAAATAACTTTAACAGTATTTTTAAATAAAATGTGTGAGTGATAATTGCAAAACATGGAATAGTACTTTAAAACAATTTTTCGACAGATCATTGAATATTTACAAACTTGTAAAGAACAATCCGAATGGTTTGTTTATTAAATAATGTATGTTTCCGAAATCAAGTGTGTTATACATGCCAATATAAGTATTCAAGCGGCATGTGTTGCACGCGATGTTTATGTATCGGGGGAATACAGTTACATGCATTGCCAATCGAACGAAACGGTGCTTCTCTCAACCCACCAGAAAGGAATGCGCGCATTGTATCGTAACAAGTTTATGGAAATACTAGTGCAGTGTTAGTGGGTTTCTTTGCTCTTGATTTGGTTTCGGTCCTATTTCCAAATTAACTATATTTTGTTTGATATTAAATTTGGTAATACGAGTACATTTTTTAAAATTATCACTAATTCGGAGGTGTGCGAAAGCATCGTGGGGAAACACGTAGCCCAGGAATTAAAAAAAGCAACCCGGGGCGCACTGGTACCGGTTGGTGGATTATGGTCCGACAGTTCCTGAATATTTCCGATGAAATTATCATTAAATTAGAATCTAGCTAGAAACGTGGAGTTTAGATCACACAAAAATAATAACCATTGTTTAATTTCTTTGGTTATTTTTGGTTTATATACATAATGTTAGTTATGCTTTCGTTAACAATATTCCCAATGTATTTTCTTCTTTGCTAGGCAGAATAATGTATTGTTGTGACGTCATAAATTAAGTATCGAGAGATTACCCGTATTTTTTTCAATTACCCTCTATGTGTAGATATAAAGATACGATGTGACACAGATTATGTGGAGTTCATCGATGTAATTAATGTCACATGTTACGCTTACTATATTAACATCGTTACATAATTTATCACAACAGTTGGAGTATCAAGGACGAATGTAAATGGTCTCTGTCTCTATGCGGGCTGTGAAGGCACATTACAGTTAATATACGGTATTTAAAATACTTCAATACTAGATGTAATATAATGTATATATTCACGAATACTGAACCATGAAATTCTATATATTTTTAGGAAACAGTTAAATTTTTCGTGCCTTGTCAAAATAGCTAAAATTGAAAACCGAATTGAAAATTAAAAAAAAAAAAACAAATTAAAACCAATGATTCTTTTACAAATAAATATACATGAATTCAATATTCATGTTAATTAAGTCAGAAATCATGAATGGACTGTATGGTTTCAATCTTCAAAATATATTTGTTACAGCCTGTATAGTCAGACTTTAACATGTTTCTGTACCTGGATGATGACCTCAATAAAATTGATTCTGACGCCTTCTAACTTATGGTGATAGTCCTATGTACATATGTAATTCTCGTTAGCTTCGATTAGCAAAGAAATCCAACATCTATGATAAAAAAGCGTCCCATAGCGTCCACAAGAGTGAGAGTCGTCCACAATAAATAGAGTGTAATAATTATAATTTAGAAAAAATATTCAGTCATGCTACTGTTTAGTCAATATTCTGTTTATCGGCAACTGGTTACGATTAACATCTTAGGCGGATGTACAATACTCGCAGGTACTTAGTAGGAACGTGACTCAAAACCTTCACAAGAAGCCTTCTTCACTAAATAAAGGCCTACATACCTATAATACCTACATACCTTATATAAAAATTGAACCAGAATAAGTCACAATAATTAAGCGCACAATAAAATAAAATTGGAACACTTACGTTAAAGTTATTAACCAATTTGTTAATAACTTTTTGTGAATGGTTCAATAGAATTGCTACATTTTTTTTAAAATAATTACTGGTATTTCCAGTCTAGTATTAAATGTCTAGTTTGCACGAAATTCACTGAATGTTTTGCCACAACATCCCACTGCGGGGCACAGGCCTCCCATAGTACGTAAGTCACTGGTGGGTTTCGGGCCGTATTCCACCACGCTTATTATTTCCATTATTTTTGACTTGTAGCATCTACGCAGCTGAAACCTGAATTATGTTCTCACCATCATCTATTTTAAGTGTACTTTTACTACCTAAAATATAATTAATTGTAAGTCAATTGATCGTGAGATAAAAGAATGTCTTCGTAGCTGGACTGCGTCGTACCGACCACAGGAAATCGGAATCGTCAAGTCGTCGTAAATAGTTGAAATGTAAACAAAGAAAATGTACGTTAATGGTAGTTTATTGTACACAGAAATACGATTGTTTTCTAGTAACAGTCAAAAACGCTATCTACTTAATAAAAATCTAACACTGACCGACTGACAGACAACGCACAGCCTAAACCGGTGGCTCTAGAAGCATGAAATTTTGCACAGGTGTTCCTTATATAACGTAGGTGAGCACTAAGAAAGTATTTTTGAAAATTCATCCTCTAAGGATGTAAAATAAGGGTGTAAAAGTTCCTGAGATGTTGCCAATGAGATTCCTCATCGGGCACGCGGCTAGTTCTATATACAATTTCCCTTCAGTATAGCTTTTGCAACTCACGAATGCGCGCCAACCTTTCTTGTTGATAAATATGTGAGGTATACGAGGTATTTCCGTATACGTGAAAATTAACTTTTGCGTCACATATTTTGAAAGATGTGACTATAAATAAATAGATCTCGTAAGCCGAGGTCCATCACTAAAGTCCATTCCTTCCTCCGGTCTACCGGCGGGCGAGCTCGCGGGCTCGTTGCTGCACACACCTTTTGCTCCTGGCTAAGTGCCTTCTGCGCTCGCCCAAAACCATACATGTCCGGTGACTCTTGGTGGTCCGGTGAAGGTTATTAGGGGCACAAGAATTTAGCCATTCCGAAAAAAGAAAAAAAAACAACATACGTAAGCGTAAAAAAGTCTCTTTTTATATGTACGGACCGTCACCACAGCAATCAAGACAGAATCGTGAATCGTGAAGTACCTACTTATAAACGAGTATAACTGAATATTTTCTTAGGTTTTCGCGATTACTATACATAGCAGTTAAACAACTTTAACGGTTTAAATCGCGTATATTTGACATTATTTATATCCCGACGTTTCGAACACTTTGCAGTGGACGTGGTCACGGGATGACTAATTGATTTTATTTGTCACTTGAGTTATTAAGAAATTATTTGGACTACCGTCTGAAATTTTTTTGAACTACCGTCTGGATTTTTTAATCATAACATTCCCTATGCACGCAGTATTCACTCACGGTGTCCAGAGGTCTTGCAGTATTGCGTTGGCCTTGGGATTTAATTAATTTAATGACTGAATCCCAAGCCGGTGGTACTTGCCAACCATCTTCTCTATTGAACTTGCCTCGCGTAACATTCTTGGCATGAATCGGGTCTCTCTAGCGAGGATTTGTGGATTATCAAATCGAATGTAATGGTTGGGTTTGTCCAGAGCATGTTCACAAACTGCACTGCAAAGTATTCGAAACGTCGGGATATAAATAATGTCAAATATACGCGATTTAAACCGTTAAAGTTGTTTAACTGCTGAGTATAACTGAAATCACATAGGGGACTAAAATCGACAATATTCTTTCGTTAATAACATCACATATTTTACTAACAAGCAGACTAAACATATTTTTTTTTTAAAACATAAGTGACTTATAATTTAATAGCCGTCATTTGGATATAGAATTCTAGGTTTGTAGGTTATAATTATTACCATAACATTTTAGAGTGGTGCGACTGCTCACTTTGACAACTAATGGATGCCATGCCGCTGCACTATTCATTAGGCTTATTCTGTAACTTCTTACATAATTACTTTAAGTAATACAAAAACAAACACCGATAATGTCAGGTTCATTATGTAAATATTTTGTGCGTTTTAAACATTTGCATGAGTCGTAAGTTGTTAGTGATCTGGGTCGGCAAGAAGCATTAAAAGAAGGTCGTGTCTTTAAATATTTCGCTCTGTACAAAATAAGAAAATTATATAATCAAAATATTGTGCGCCACCTAGTTATCATCCAACGACATGCCATTCAAATTGCATATATACATGTGACATATAACAACAGTAATCGTACCTTAATAACATCGCCAGCTGTATTGCAAACATTACGCAAAATTATTTATCGCTTTCGTTCATGTGTTACTATCTTTTTTTGATCATCAAACATTAAGATTAAGATACAAGTGATACAACATAATAGTGTGACAGAAACAAGTTACGTTATACTTCTTTGTAGTATTAACCTCTTTTATTTTTGTAACTCTTTTGCTATAAATTTAGTTAAGTGGAGTCAACCTCCTCTATCCTTAACTTATCTTTTTATTTTATTGTTCATTTTATCATTTTGTGTTATAATTAAATACATATAGTGTTATAATTAATCCTGACTTTCTGATTTATGATCTATTTTTTTTAAAATCTTTTAGTTCGTATATAACTATTCGGCAAGCATAGAGCAAAAAAATATTGTTAACAAAAATTGTATAAGATTTTCCGTTCTTATTCATCCTACTGTTTTACTTGTATTTCTTTGCTGACCGATAAATAGACATAACACTGAAAACAGGTACGAACTGTGTACACTGGGAACAGATACGAACTGTTGTCATGACTTTAATATGACATTCCTTCAACATTCTGTCAACTTATTATTTAAAAATAACTTCTATTTTGTGTAGTTAATCGGAATACCAAGCTTGATATAATTCGAGTCGAGCTCGTCGATTATGTAAAGGCCGCTCTAACAAACCGTTGCGACAGAATGCGAACTGAACGAAATGTTACGAAGCTTATACGTTCTACCAGTAAAGATGCGGTCCGATTGTGCGTGGGAAGCTGAGTTGGAGAGGAAAATTTTTCCTCTGACAGCTGAAAATTGCCAGCTGAAGTACCTCAGACAACCCATTAGGTGCTCTAAGAATGGTGACTTCGGAGTCCAAAGGGAAAATTTTTCGTTACGTCCATCAGTATAATGGAATTCTTCATTAACTGGAATTACAAAGTGGCATAATAGATCATAATTTGGTATTTTTTAGGTCAATTACATCTTTGCTTTTTTTTAACCAAACATATGTAACCTCTTATAATTTTCGCTGCCTTAATGCACAATGTAACCAATATGTTGTACCTACCTGACGCAGACATTGTAGACTGGCATTGTTTCTTTGCGAAGTAGACTCGTGGACAGACGACTCGTAGAGAGAGAGAGAGAGAGAGATCTTTCAGGAATACTTGAGAATTTCGAAGTTTATGAATTCATGTTTGAACAAAGTTGTCATTCAATAAAAAAATAACTTATCAATCTTATCATGGAAAAAAAACAAATTTGTCTATGCAAGACTGTTTTTGTACAATTAAGTACGCATAATATGTACACTGGCCGTATGGTGTCTAGTGGCTGTAGAATAGCACCACCCCATCTCTACCCGCGGGTGTCGTAAAATGCAACTAAGGGATAACGAATCCACTACCACAAGCCCCGAGGAGATACAGATGTACAAACTCGCACAGTGATAATTTCCGGTCTGTCATCACGTGCGACCTGAGACCATACCCTCTCATTTCCTCACAACCACCAATTTTATTACACTCATAACAGCGCAACGAGCGCGTCTATCTCGGACTAATCACTTATTACAGACCTATCAATTACTGTACCATAATATTACTCTGACATTTGTTATATCAGAGTTAGCGGGTTAAGGCACACTGTCTTACGTCACACGATACTTCCGCTGTCGGCGCCGATTGGAGAGAACTAGGCCCTGCCAGCGGTTCTGCCCTTACATACACAATATTTTCTACAAACTATATAGGTACTTATAGATTGCTATACTTATAGATACTCATAGATATTACTTATAGATTGCTATACTTATAGATACTTATAGATATTACTTATAGATTGCTATACTTATAGATACTTATAGATATTACTTATAGATTGCTATAAGTACCTATATAGTTTGTAGAAAATATTGTGTATGTAAGGGCAGAACCGCTGGCAGGGCCTAGTTCTCTCCAATCGGTGCCGACAGTTATATGTATTAAAATATTGATTTTAATACATATAACTTATCTCCCATTTATATTCTTTTTTGTATACGCAATTGTTTATATATTTATTTAAACTGTAATACACAAAGTGGCATTCTCTGCCAGTCATTTATAAATGTTAACGTATTTATAAATGTCAATATATAATATGTCCATTTATATGCAAATGTCAATGCCTAGGTTTTAATTTCAAGTTTGTACTTTCGTAAGCCTAAGTTATTTATGTATCAAAGTAAAATAATATTTCTACGCCTTAAATGTGAACAAAATTTACGTACCCAACAGCTGTTTGACGTACCACGGGCTCGAAATACAGTTTCTTAGAATAATCCATTTTATAGAATATGTCGTTATTATAACGACCTGGGTGTCGAGTTTGACATATTCTATTCAAACAACGCCCGTTTTAAAATTCTGTTAAATAGACATTTTTCCTTTTACATAATTTATATATATACTTTCATTTTACCTATTCTGCATGATAATAGTTAAAGTTGTGTATAACTGTAACTGAATTTACGAACGTACAAATGTTTTATAAAATGTGTCTGTAACTATATAAGTTTGTAAATTTGTTGTTATACCTAATAAATAAAATAAAAAAAATAAAAATTAAATCCAGTGTTAGTAGTAATTATTTCTTTTCAGTGAAAAATCTATTATATAAATATATAACTTATTTTACCTATATAAATAAAGTAGCTTTTGAGCAATCTGCGTATAAGCATCATATTTTGAACATCACCTCCAAATAAAATCGATGTCGCCATATTCGCGGATCTTAGCCTTCACATACAGAATTAAAGTAAAGAAGTATCTACAGAAAAGGAGAGAAGAAGAAAAAGAGAATAGGAGTAGGAGAACGTTTGGACATTCTTACTCGTCTAATCTGTTGCTGCCCGGTTTCAATAGAGTTTTTAAAATATGACGGCGCTGTATTTTCATAATTCGGTACAATACCAGCTTCAATAGAAAAATCTAAAACCTTATCAAAATTCCTACCATATCTGAGCCGCAATTCTTGTTTCATCCGAATAGACAGTCAGACAGCACTATAGAGATAGATATAATTTTGAGATAGAGTTTGCGTCACGATATAATTTTTTTTCGCACTGCAACTCGACGCTTTTAGAGAAACTGATTGATGATCTAGTTAACATCTCCCGCCTACTTTATCAGCGATCTATAATCATTTATTTTGCCGACAAGTGAAAGTGAATCTCATAAAATTATATCATATCGTCCCATACCTCATGTACATCGTATATCATTTTCTTACTGACATCCAAATTATGATTTAAATCTCTACGCTTATAAAACGCAACGTTTGTCAATCTATTTGCCTGCTAATAGTTCGTAAACCGATAGTCTAATTGTGATATAATATTGACCGTTGCCTATAATAATTATTACATTTAAAATAATCATTAAACTATGGCAAAAGAGAACTCTATAATGATCATAACAATACAACTCGAAATAAATAACAATACAAAACCAATTAAACACATTACTTGTTGCGGACAAAGCCACGAGCAAAAGCCAGTTTGTAGAAAATATCGAAAATTTTGACCCCTCAAAAAACTTCGACTTATGTCAGTAATTATCGAATCAAGGTCAAACCTTTATTTTTTGCGTTTCGTTCGCGAGAACTGTGGTTGCCATATTAGATGTATGAAAAGTAAATAACAAGCTACTCGGAAAGTTTTGGGACAAAGAGTTTTTATCTATTGAACACTGGCTAGTTTAGACGTCAATTAAAACTATGACTATGTATAACATAAAAAACACACTTTTTGGCGGGAACTCGAGGATTGAAGTTGTGTTTTTGTTTGATTATTATAAAAATTGTGTATAATATGTTTTGTGGTTTAATAGTGGTAATTTATAAAACTTCGAAGTGTTTTTATGCGTAATGTTTGTGATAATGAAATAAAAGCGCGGGATTGCGGCTTTCTTGTACTTCCAAGGAGTCCTCTTGTGTTCTCAGTAAAATTACCATCACATTACTGGCTGAAGGTGTCGTTGCTATTGACAAACAAATCTGTCCACCCTCCGGCGTGCTCGTTTCTGATTCCCCTGCCCACACTCAACTTGTTTTTGTTGATTCAGTTCCTTGTAACAATATCAACACACACACAAGTTTGCAAACGCATCTACATTTTTACTGCAGTGAGTAACAACCGTCCAAACACAGGTCGAACACAACTCACTCAGCGTTTTAAACAAGAGAGGATTAAGACAACTTTTTAGACAGTACCCCGGTTAAAGTTTAGGCCATCCTCCTTAAAGTCCCAACAAGGTGCCAACGCCTTGTGACTTTTTTCATTTACTAAAATTAAATCCCAACTAAAATGGAAGTTTTCGTAGCCGGAAGACGCGCCGGCTAAGTTCGAAGAGGCTGTGAAAGAGGTCGCTACCGGAGGAAGAGTGAAAAAAATGTTTTCAAACATGGATCAGACGCATGAAACTTTGTTTAGATGCAACTGGAGATTACTTTGGAAAAATGTAATTAAAAATTGGAACCCGTACTACATCTTTTTTTCACAAAACGTTTTAAAAACACGATAAAACTAACAAACTAAACTAAGTATCAGTATTTAACACCACATTCAACCACACTGGGATTCTCCAAATCCAGAGACAGGCACAAATCGACACAACTATTAGGATATGTATGTTGTATCCTTACGTATGAAATTGCCGTTTTATATGGAAAAATTGAAATAGATATTTTTGTATGAAAATTATATATTTAATTAATTGAAGTATTCTCCATTATTCTTAACGCACTTTTGCCATTGTAATGAAAATCGATTAGTGCCTCTGCTATAGAACTCCTGGAGATGGGAATCGATGAATTCTCTGAAGGCGTTTTTCACTGCCTCGTCGGAGTTGAATTTTTCCCCTGTAAAAAGTTATCCAAATTCTGAAAAAATTGGAAATCAGTCTAACGGTCTAAGCAAGGTCTAACGAGTGAGACAAGTTTTGACGCGTATTTGCAGCTGATTTTCATTAAGCTCATACAGTACCAACTTTCCGTTCGTCTTCATTTTCCCGATCTGTCGCAAATGAATCAATATCGTCTTGTCCACTTACGCCGAAGGCTGCTGTTAACTCAGACGTAGTATGAGATGAATTCGCTTCCACTATTCCTTTCAATTCGTCATTATAGACTTTAGTCTCCGGTCGTCCTAGCGCTTTTTCTTGAAGTTGAAATTTTCATAACGGATACGATCAAACTAAAAACGAACCGTGCCTTCATTTGCGGTGTTCGGTGCGTACACATCGTTGAAATTGCGTGCCGTCTGTGCTGCGTTGCTGCCACGACGTAACTCATTCGAAAATAACGCGAATTTTCTACTTTTCCATGGTCGCTAACACAACGATATCTAAGCAAAAAGTTGTTTGACGGTGAAACAAATAAATAACTGATTTTGATAAAGAATTCTTGAATTCCAAGCCCCATGCAAGATAACTAAGTTGAAAGTGGCCAATATAAACAAACGGCAATTCCAATTGCTAATATTGCTAATACTAATACTGGAACTCATCCTTTCAAACATACACAAACATTTGTAAACGTTTGTAAGAATCTCGTCATAACTTTTATTGCCTGGGAAGTGTATATAAGGAAGCGTATACTTAATAATTTGATGAAACATAACAGATCTTTGATTGGCAAGTGGTTTGCCACTTGCAGTGCCACTTTGGGCAACAACGCGTGTTATGATTCTCAATGCGTCTGGGGTGGACACTGGACATCTTGCGCAACGGACCTTTGCTCGAACCAAATCGGTACTCGCCTTGACCGAAGAACGCATACATTTCATAATAATATATTTATAAGTAAAGATTGTAGACTGAATTCTTGAAAATATTCCTCTTGTTTTGCTTTTATATTTACTCAAAACTTCAATTTACAAGACTGATTCTTCACTCTTTTTTAATCGTGGCTACAATTTTTGTTTTATTAAAAATTTTAACCTTCTAAAATTTTACCGAACCGAATTAACTGTCCAGAGTGTTATGTCAAGATAATTCAATAACCTTAACGGAAAGAGTAGATATTGATACTCGTGAGGTAATTTCATTTTTCCATATTTTCCTCTAACCTATTGTCATCAAATACGAAACACTGCTTTTGGTTTTGTAACGTTTCAATTCAAATTTCAGAAGCTGTAGGCTTCTTCGCGTTTGCGTAAAAGTGCTTTTCCCTAATTTTCTCAGTACGTCCGCTAGGGATGCTGCTTAATTCTCAAAATTCTTATACATAAAATCTCGTATATTCTGATACTAATACAAAAATAGGAACTTGGTGCGAACGTAATAGTAACGTGAAAGGCCAGGATAAATAGACGATTCTCGGTCTTAAAATTACACGGGAGTCGTGTTTTATAATACCCTATGCAATCTGAATAAAGTTTAGACTCCTAAGTCCAAGCGAAGAACCGGCCGGCCTCTTACATTAAGGCTACAGATCCTCTCCAAGATATTCGTGCAAAAAGTTCCAACTGGAGCACAACAACTCTTTGTACACACTATTTTATACTCGTTTATACACAGTTGTGAAAATATTTACAACCTTACAAACATTAATTACTTAGAAACGATAATTTTGAATGACCTTGGCTAATAGAAACCGCTGAGTAGTTCTCAGAATCAATCAAATGTAATATCGACCGCCATATGTGCAGTTTAAATGAGACCAGAGTCGACAGCTCTCTTGACGTTGCACCCATTTTTCTCCTGGCCTACAGTCTGTGTACGCTTCTAGATGACCGAGGCAGTAACATTCCTCTCCTACTGATGTACTCGTATCTGGTAGTGTGTTAGCCTTCTTTTTCTTTCCTTTACCTTTACCCCTCTGCCTAGTAGACAGTTCAAATACTTTTTCATTGCTTGTTTGGATTTCTGTCTCTTTCGTATTCTTTACTCACGGCTTCCTTTTCACGTGTCTGTATAAATTGCGGCCTGTTCTGTCTAACTATATATAACTAACTATATAACTACATATAAAGAGATATGTCCTGACTGATTGACGGACTGACTGATTCGTCATCGCTGAGCCGAAACCGCTGAAGTTATAACGCAAAGACTCACTAAGATGTTTTTTTTTTAAATTCAATCACTAAAGGGGTGAAACAGAATGTCAAAGTTTGTATAGTAAAAAAATATTTGATAGTCCTATTAATTTATAACTTTGTATTAATATTTTACAATACAAATAATTAAGTACGTGTTTTACCGATTTTCAAAAATGTGTCAGGGGGCTAAAATACAAGATTTTAAATGTTGTATGGCATCGCAAACACACGCAAGCGAAGCCGTCAGGCAACAGCGATTATATTATGTTTTAGTTAAGGTTTGGGTCCATGTTTAAAGATTTAATTTATCTTAGCTTCAGCTTTACCTGAGTGTTTGTAGAGTAAAGTGATTAAAATGAGGTGTTCTAGCGACAAAAAGCGCATAAATTGGAATAATATATGTAGTTAATTATCCAGTTCACCCATAACGAAACCTAGTAAACTCCGTTATCCTGCCTATCTCTAGTATTTACTAAATCAAGATATTTTTTCCATTCCAATTTAGGTTTGCTAAGCAGCAGCCAATTTGGAAATCTCAAGAATCTAGGACGCTTTATAAAAACAATAATGTGTTCACTGATTCAAGTAAGGAAAGATAGTCTAGTCGGCAGCGTATTAGCACTATAAAACTTGCAAAGTTCAAATCCTAGTATAAACAACATATAGCAATGTGTTTGTATACTTATCATATGAATATAATAACAGTATAACGAGATTACAAATCTTCCAAGTCCTTCACAAGATTTTCTCAAACCTGTCGCAACCTGGAAATATACAAAATTCTCATTGGATCGATGAGGATTTTGTATATTAAAAGTATGCGGACAGCACCATACTTTTAATCATGAAACTTTTACATAAAAAGAACGACGCACTCACCAAAAATTATTATAGTTAACGAACAAATTTTAAAACCCTTACCGTATTGGAACTGTACGAGTATTTTCTATTTTTAACAGTCACTTGCGACAGAATCTTTGTGAGCCTACCACCTACCCACTTCATTGAACTAAATTAAAAGTGACATATAAGGCGTATTTCGTTTCCCGTGAACCTATAGCTGTATCTTGGAAAATAAACACATTATTACGGTAATAGTATCAATCGCGTAGACATTGCATAAGGAATGCGGCACCTTCCGAGTGCTAGAACCATCGGTTGAACGCAAGGAAACACTGACTAAGGAAGACTTGGTCTCAATCACGATATGCCGTAGGTACATTATTGTGCAACATATTACCTAAGTTACCATACGCTTCTCTATACTAATAATGTAAAGGAAGAACGTTAGGTGCTTGATTAATTAATCCCAAAAAATCCGAAACAGATTCTGATGAAAACCTTCATCAATGTGTTTATTGGATTCTCACCAAAAGGAGCATCTAAGCGAAGCGAGGCAACGCTAGTGGAGACGCCTGTTTGCAATATCATTGCGTCGACCTCTTGCACCTCTTTAATTTTGCTTGTATAAGAACCGACTTAACATAAAAACGCTTTGTCCTTGCTAAACCGGCGGAAAAATTATTGCAGTCACTAACGATTAGAAACAATAATTAGTATTTATTGTGGATAAAAATCCTTTTGTATTAGACAAGAAAGAAACAGTGCCTACAAACATATGATCATTCACATATCGACACACATAAAACACTAGTGACCCTTCGGTTTCGCTTCGCTTCGGTTTATAAGTTTTCTTTTTTCAAAATTTCAAATTAAAATATAGCCTATATTAGACGCGGATAATGTAGCTTCCTATTTATGAAATAATTTTTGAAATCGGTTCAGTAGTTCCAGAGATTATTCCCAACATACCTACAAATACACAATTTTACCTCTTTATTATATTAGTATAGATAAGTCAAATAGATACCTATGAAAGAATCAGAAATATGACATACACGAATATTTATTTCGTACAATTCACAACGATATGCGAAAATTACATAACGAACCTTGACTTATTACGTAAAGTTCTGTCTCATTTTATTACGTATCCCACTGCAGAAATTCTTACAAAATTACGAGAGTTGTTTCAGATTTAATCTTGTTGATTCTCGTCGTCCTAAGGTCATATTCCTCATTCGTGAAGATCTGGTCCTGCCCCAAAAACCACCTTCTCTCGAATAATCCTACTATTCCTTCTTTCCCTCATCGATCTTTATTGATTTATAATACGATAACGTTATCGTATTTTTAATCATATCGTTTCACATGAATTACCATGTAACTTAATAGTCTTTAAATTTATCATAGAATGAGCTGCTGCTGCTAAAAAAATTATAGTATGTAGACTATTATAGTATGTAGATAATTATAGTATGTAGATAATTTTGAGGACGAACTTAACTATTGACTTTTTAAAGATATGTGTACTTTCTATCCTATACCTCTAGATGGAAGTATACTTCGAGCAAACATAAATTTGCAAACTAACCATATTCGATTACTTATACATATATTTATATTTTCAGGTGAAGAAAATGCTCCGTCTCCACTTAACAGACAGAAATCTGCGGGCGATGCTTTGGTGCATCCTGCTGGGCCTGCAGCCAGCATTCGCCGGCATCCTGGACCCCTTCAACTGGGCCAGATCCGACCGCATAGAGGTCAACATACCCTGGTTACCGTGTATGTTACTTTCTTGTACCAATTACATAGTTAATAACAAATAATTTAACTGATTAGCTAACATATTTTCTGAACGGGTGGTATCGCAATATTAAAAAGAATAAATAAAATTAACCTAATGAATTTCTAGTGCTACTGCACTAGAAGTCTATAGTAGAACTAGAAGAGCACTAGAAGTATAATCTATAGAAGCATCTATAGTGCACTACTGCACTATAGATGCTTATATATAAGGTACACGCTACTGCGTGTACCTTATATATAAGCATCTATGTTAAACCTATGTATGCTAATGTGGACGAAACGCAAGCGATCGCTGATATTTATTGTTATTTTTTTCTCTGTTCTTATATGACAATTGCAAATTAGTACATTGTGCCATTGTCTAGTTTTCTTCGCAATTAACAATTTCCAATTCAAAACACATCATGCCAATGTCCAGTCCCGTCGAAGTAGGAGTGATAGTAGGTTTACTGATTACAAAAGAGTTGGACACCTTGGAACCACACAAAAAAAACACAGTCTAACTAATGTTTTTAATTGATTATCACAAACTTTACGCACAAACGTTATGTACTTTAAAATTTAATAAATTATCACTATTAAACTACAAAATACACAATTTTTATAATAAACAAGCAAAAACTCCACCTTTTACTGTTCCCGCTAAAAAGTCTCCATTCATTGTTCTTCTGGCATATTACGTGACACTGCTTTTGACATTTTTCTAGTCTGTTAAAACAATCTTTATGTAGCCTGCGAGTATAGTACACTTGCAGTTTACATAGATAATTTAAAAAAAACATTGCACGTTGCTGATCTGGTGACAGTCATTAAGTTATTTATCTAGTCATTTTTGTAAACGTCATGATGGTTTATTACATGACGTTCGCGGAAATAGAAAATTGATGAAACAAGTGACATGGGAAAAAAATGGTGCACAATTACTTGTAATGATTCGGAAAACCAGTGTCTTGGATAAAAATAGGTATCTATTTATTTCCTGTCACTTGAGTGTTTATTTCTCTGTTTCCTTTATACCCGACCGCGGCCGTAAATAGACAAAAGTAAGTTATGATATGATTTAAGCAGTATATGTATTGTGTATTTATCTATGTTTATATTTGTATGTAGCTTTAGGTCCTATAAGTGAATGAATATATAATATCAATTTCTAAGGATAGATGATATCAATATCTTACTGAAATCTGAAATCGAACGTTCAGTCATTTTGTATTTCAATTTTAAGTGTTTGTGCTTCGTTTAATTAAATAAGTATTTATTCATGGATTCATTTAAATTTCTTATCCTCGTACGGAAATTTACCCGCACTTTTGATTTATAGCATAACCGGATATGATTTTCAGCCTGTTCGTTTCAACCCCGACGAGAAATACGAGTAGGTATATTCTCGATAAAAGATATGAAAGAATACAGTTTGTTTTGTGTTGAAGAATTGTGATGTGTAGTTATGATTTTATAATAAATAGACATTTAATTAAACACAAAAACTCGAGTTTTAAGAGAACATTTTGATGCCAAAAATTTTCTATTTCCTGTATAACATTCCTGCAGCAAAAATCTTCTTTTTTTTAGTTGAAAATGAGACACGATGTTACGACGAACTGGGATGCCTCAATATAACCAGAAGCTGGTATCATCTTATTCACAGACCGTTCAACGTGTTTCCTTTGCCCAGGGTCGTTATCAATACCAGGTATACTCATAGTTAAAATAAGAACTACCTGTAAAACCAGATCACATATTATTAATTATTATTGTATTATATTACCGAAATTATTGTATTAAGTCTGGCGGAGATCGTTATTAGCCATAAGACCGCCTTTTGTGTATTTCATGTGTTGCAATGTCTGTTACTGTCTTGTTTTATTTTGGTGTGCAATAAAGAGTTTTATCTCTCTATATATCTAGGTTCGGATTTTTCCTAGCATTTTTTTTATAGAAAGAGGCTGAGTCTATCAACTTTTATAAGTTTAGGTAAAGTAAAATATTTTTTGACACTTTGTAATTTACATTTACATTTCCGGTTATCTCATCGGTTATCCGGTGAGCTCATTGATTTAATATTTTATTGAATATTTTGTACGACATTATTCAAATAAATACATTATTATTATTACTTAATTATTAATTAAAAAGTATTTAGTTTATTTTACGGAAATTGGGTGGTATAAGAATTACCCCGATGGTAAGTGGAAATTCTTTGCTCGTGGACATCTGCTATTCATGTCAATATCAGTACAAAATGACAAATGTTGTCAAGGCCCTGGATAAGCTGCCTACCTTGTGAGAAAATAGGGGAAATAACAGGAACTTTCCTCATCCCGTCGAACGAAAATGTAACGGGATTTGAAGTAAAGAGTATAAAAGAACATCGTTTTTCTTTTTTTTCTTTATTTCCATCTGATTCAGGGTATTTTTTTCAGATTTATTTTATATACCAAAAAGAATCCGACCGATGGGCAACTGTTAAATGTTAACGTGAACAAAACAATAGTGAAGTCAAACTTCAGTCCGCGGCGGCTCACCAAGATGATCATACACGGCTTCATTGACACACCTCTGGCGAACTGGGTAACTTAAAGTTTAAACTTTTCTTAATCTTTATTATTATTTTATTCTGTTACCGTGGTTGAACATAATAATTGTTTATGTAAGGTCGTAATAATAATATAATATTTATATAAAATAAACAGCCTGAAGCTGGAAAAACAATTCCGTTAGTTAAAATTATCTTATAAATTTTAATTGAAAACATACAACATAAGGCATCAAGGACCTAAGCGAGAAAATTTAGGTAGTGTTATGACACTATCTATGAAGTTTAGTTAGTAATAAAAAAAATCATGAAATACATGTTATTTTTTTAGTAAGATATAATAATAATAGTCTATTCAAATATTTTAAACTAATTTCGTAGGACCTTATGTACGAATTACTTACGATTTTATATTGATTTCTTTATTATCGCGGCAAAACCATGCAAAACCAAGTACAGTGTTAAGCCGCCGTGAGCCCGCTTGCCCCAAGAACACCCTCTGTACACTCACAATTGTTCACAGTCTTCTTCGCGCACTTGTTCGTAATGGACGTAACAGTAGCTGCATCAATTCTCGAATGTACGAAATCCTTTAACATCTTCATGTGTTTCCTATTACTCGAAAATAACGAATTCCTGTTTGTTTTCAATTCCAGCTCCATTAGTAATACAATCTTTGATCTTCTAATGTTCTCATTGGTATTAGTTCTCGTTATCCAATGTTCAGTTGGGCCAAGCCGTGCTTAACTAATTAATATATATTTTTTATTTATTTAAGTCATTTACATATTTTCTATACGGTAATTGTCATTTATAATATAGTTTACAAAACATCAAATTTACAAGTAGGTATACATAATAACAATGTGTGTTGACATCTGCACTAGAATAATCTGTTTTACAAGTAGAGCTGTCAGCGCCTTCACTTAGATCCATTCTTAGTACTAAGTTGCAGCTATTTAAGAAACAGATTAATCAGATGGTAATTATTGTGTATAATATGTACGTAGTGTGTGTTTTATATAAGTATGTCTGTATATGAATTTGTGGTAATGTGGCTTTAGATATTCAATTTTAGAAAATATAGCATAGAATAAAGAATGTTTGTAATTCAGTGTGAGTTGATGTATGGGTGTGTGTGTGAAAAAGACTTACAAATGCTAAGTACACGTTATTAAGAATAATTTAACGCATTGATATAAGTAAGGATTCGGTGTCATTATAATCATGATTTAATAGCCTCCTTATTTTGTTTTTGTTTGATATCTTGACTAGATGATATATAACAAATATGAAATATCAACATATCCTGCAGGTCAGTGAAATGAAAGACGAGCTTGTAAAAGCCGGAGACTTCAATGTGGTGATCGTGGACTGGGCGGGCGGCAGTCTCCCGCTGTACACGCAGGCCACCGCTAATACGAGGCTCGTGGGACTAGAGGTGGCACACTTTATCAGCACTTTACAAGTAAACACAACCTTTTATAACTATGGTATTTTTATAGTTTTAGTTATATATCCTCGACTGTAGATCACGTACCGGGAAACGTACCGTAGGACGCCCTCCTGAATGTCTTGAAGAAAGTCGCCGATAGTGGCTGGATGAGAAGAGTGGAAGACAGTGTGTGTGTGGTGATCCCCGGAAGAGGCCTATATCCAGCGGTGGAGAGGCACAGGCTGATGGTATGGTATAGTTTGGTATATAAATGTACTGCATTCCCCACTTTATCATATTCCCCAATGTATGTACGTGTTTCGGTAGTGAATGAAATATGCCCGAGCCCATTCCCATCCTATCCCTTCCCACGTCCCCAATTCTTTCTCCAAATCCATTCTTTCATCAACAAAGGTAGGCACTGCATCCGGGGGCGTGCCAAAGTTTGTCATTTTGGACTGATATTGGCATGTATTGCGGATGTCTATGGGCGACAGTATCCACTTCTTTCTATAAAAAAAAATAAAATATAGTTATAGAGTATAGTTTTATACGTTTTATACTGAAGCCCATCTCTTCCTGTGGGTATGTCATAAAATGTAACTAAGGAGTAACAAAGGCGTTATCACAAGCGCTGAGGTACTACAACAACTTTCAGCAACTACAGAAAAGAGCGGACTCGCCAACCCGCCTGGCTGGCGTGGCATTTTGAGGCTCATCCTCAAACATACATCCCTCATATTCAGAACAATGTGCATGAGGCCCACGTCGAGCAGTGGACGGACAAGGGGCTGGTTATGATTTATGTTTACTGAGCAACTAATCAATGATTGATTACAATATTTTTTCCATTTTTTTACACAGAAAGAACACGGGTTGAATCCTCTAGACGTCCACATTATTGGTCATTCTTTAGGTGCTCACACTGCCGGCTACGCAGGAGAAAGAATACAAGTAAGTATCCAACTCTTATCTCAATAGAAGTTTTCATAGATCTAATGTCGATTTCGATCCAATTTGTCCAAACGGTCAACAAACATGGTGGACTAAGAGAACTGACACGGCCTTGAATTAAAGGGAAATCGTTAAATGAGAAGCAGAAACACTGAAAGTGGCAAGTTTACGTTCTCTGGTGATGATAAAGGCACAGAAGTATTGCAAAGGGAGACTTCATCGATATTGCCTTTACGTTCTTAGTAAGTTAATAGTTATTTGTTATACAAGAGTGCAAAGTTGCTTTTTAACCGCGTGCTCAATTTTGATGACCGAGCAAGCGAAAGATTGTAAAATTGAATCACGAGCGCAGCGAGTGATTCAAAAATTAGAATCCTGAGCGTTAGCGAGGGAAGGAAAAGAGCACGAGGTGAAAAATCTTTGCACTCGAGTGCAACACGTAACTTTTCATCCCACCTCAGCGAGGAAATGACTAAATGCAAAAAAAAAACATTTACACGTGTTAAACATATCGTACTGTTTCAAATACTTCTCGCGTGATTGTTGAGGGAGAAAGCTCATTTGCGCATTATTAACAGTTTCAGTCAATTCTGTTGGCGTCAAATAAACTTCCTCGTCGCTAGAATCACTCATTTTAAGTTTTTCACTTGTTTTCAAGTTTCTTGTTTTTAACCTAAGGTTTTAACAATATGACGAGAAAAGAAAATGGCGCGCGCAAAACAAATTAAAAAAAAAGTACACCAAGAAGGTTCCGAGTCTGAGTTTTTAACAAATTAAAAAAGGTTGTATGATAAATTCGGCACCATGGAGGTAGAAGTAAATAGGTTTAATGATGTTTTGAATTCACAAACTTAGTGCACACGATGTTCTAAATTCAATTTACTTTATCCTCTAGCGGATAAAAACGGCTTTTGCACTCAGATATCGAAGAGCAAAAATACTCTTTCCGAGATAGGGGGATGAAAAATTATTTATCTGTGTTATTCAAAAATATTTTGTTTTGTTCATCGTGATTTGCTTACCATTTAGTACTTTTTACTGCCCATTTAAATGCAAACCCAAATTAAATAATGAGGTAATAAATGTTTACTTGTGCATAATTTGATTCATAGAGACTGTAACTTTGTCCCAGATTTAAAACTAAATGTTAACAGATTGATTTGGCTTTGTTTTCGGCAATTGGATTGGAACGGACTATAATAGAAACATTTTTGTAATGTATTTTCATAATTGTCTTTGATTTACCCTTTCGTTTCGTAGGGATTAGGAAGGATTACAGGGCTGGACCCCGCTGAGCCATACTTTCAAGGAATGCCCATTCATGTTAGACTAGATCCCACTGACGCACAATTTGTTGACGTCATACATACTGATGGAAAAAGCATTTTCCTTTTAGGTAATGATACTGCTGTTATACTTTTTTTATGTTTGCACGAAATGCTCCGTCATCCGTGACACACTCACATAATATGTGTAATTATATGAGCTTTATCGCTGCGTAATAATTAACTAACATATTGTATAATATAGTATATAAACACGACAATGCTATTGCAATTCTCGTAAGTAACTTTGCTCATAAACACAACGCGTCACCAAAATAGCGCAGAGCCTGAAACACGTCAACTTATTTAACCCAATGTATATAAAACCCGTTCTAGTGAAATATGTAAATTATTTTAGAGTATAAATTAAGAGTCACAAACACGTAAAGTTTTGTAGTTGTAACTAAAACGTTCACAGTCAATACAGAGGGTTACTCATTACTCACTGCGGTTCAGTGACCGGGCGCTGTAATAAGTACTTGCAATAAGTAACTGCCCATAGAATACTTACTAGAAGTGAACAATAAGTTACGAAAAAAAAACTATTATAAAACCTAGTGGAATAGATTCTATTCTCGATACTGAAAAACATGTTTAGCGTTATTTTAGTGTCATGTTGTGTATGTTTATCAGATGAATTTCAAGTGCAGTCGACTACAAGTGCTATTTCGCTCATAAATTCATTATCCACGCTGTACATATACTATATGAATATAAATATATTATTTATTCTACCGCATATTTACTAATTATGGTCGTGTTTATGTACGCGTGCGACAGATTTTGTGTTTATGGCAGGATATGGGATGTCACAACCTGTGGGACATTTAGACTTTTACCCGAACAATGGGAAGGAACAGCCCGGTTGTGACTTGACTGAAGGTCCACTGGTACCTCTGACGCTCGTCAAACAAGGCCTTGAAGAGGCGTCTAGGGTTCTAGTGGCCTGCAATCACGTAAGAGCGATCAAACTCTTTACGGAGTCTATTAACGGAAAGTGTCCTTACATAGGTGAGTCCAACAATCAATTTATGCCATTCCATTTCATTTGTCTATATTTTTATAACATACTGATATGAAACACGTGTATATTTATCTTTATATAACTCAAGAACAGCTGGACAGATCTTTATACCTTTTTGTTACCTCGTAATAAGTAATCTTAAAAGAGGTTTCTATGTTGAATGAACCATTAACTACAGCGATGATTTTACTGTAATTGGTCGTAACGATGATAACAATCACTAGTGTCATAGGGGATAGGGGAGGAGTAGGCACAACTTATTCACTTGTCTGTCTGTCTATTCTTCTGTCTGCTTCTCCCTCCGACTGTTCACTTTTATCTCGGGATAATGTAATAAGTTGATTTTATTACGAATTTCTTTGATTAACGTATAAACCGGTATCAACCCGGAAGATTGCTACCGGTTGAAGTTGAAGATTCGGAAATATTGCCTATATATAAAAAGAGATGCCATGTGCTTTGGAAGGAGTATTTTGATGAAAAATCTCGAGAAAATGGCATATGGTATAAAACCATTCAGTGTGAACCTCCTCAATACTCCTCATATACCCTGATTTTCTGAATCCAAGTTAAATAGAAGATACACGGTCTTAGCATTCAGGCTGCGTTCTGGACACATGCCATTCAATAAGTTTGGATACCTCATGAAAAAGACTAGCTCTCCAAATTGCGATATATGTGGAATTGTTGAAGATGTCCAACACTTGTTGGTGGAGTGTGTCCGGAATCAACAGAAACGGGAGGCCTTGGTGAGGGCTCTCGATCTGAACAGGAATGATGTTTGTATGTTCCATAAGATACTAGGAGAACCAAATTCACGAGCAGCATTTAGTTTGTACAGATTTGTGAGCCCTCACTAGGGCTGATATATTGGTACCTACATTAATGTTAAGAATGTAAATTTAAGGTACGATGGAACAGACATGTGCCAAGGCATAAAAGTTCCTTAAAAATAAGAAAAAAAAAACCCGGAAGGTTATAAAGTTCTTTTTATCAAAATCGGTCATGTGATTTTGAAAATAACTCGCAGGGTTCATGATTGTAAAATGTCACGTAAAAGTTTAAATCATTGTAAAAGGAACGTATTATGGAGTCATTTAAAAATATTACTTATCTGATTAAACGTTTTCCAAGCGGGCAAAATCATGAAAAAGATTCAGTTTAGTCCTGAAAGATGATTTACTACCATTTTAAAACAATTCCAGGTCACCAATGCCCGTCGTACCAACACTTTTTGGACGGAAAGTGTTTTCACTGCGGGCACGGTTGCGCAATAATGGGGTATGCAACACTCATTTCCATAATACGATACGATCCTACTATGTTATATCGATAGATCAAGTACTCGCTATCGAGTTTCAATCGAGTTTCAGCAAAATATGCAAAATCGACTTTTACCCTATAACTCATTTTCATCGAAAACTGTAAACCGACGAATAATTAAGCCAATGCGTAACACACCTGCAGCAGGTACGTAACACACTTGGGCCCCGAGTGACCGTTATGGACCTGACATTGTACTAAAGACATTTAAAACATTTGAAGTCATATAAAGATATTTTTAGTATTATAGATCCTTCACACACACAAAAGAATAGTCATTCACATAACGAATAGTTTTTGTGTGAATGTCTCTGCACCCGTTTTGTAAGGAATCCAATTTAGAAACTTGAATCTGATCTTTAAACACACTTTTAGTAACGTTTTATTTTCACACCTTATTTATTTATTTACCCTTTACCGCACAAATAGTACAGAGGGCGGACTTAATGCCTTGGTATTTAAGGACTAAAGTTGCATTTTCTGCCAGTCACCCTTTGGTTAAACAGAAATGCATGAGGGTGGTGCAACGCAAAGTACTGACTTAACTGAACAGAAAATACAACATATATAAATAAATACACACACACATTCTAGGTAGATATTATATAAGAAAAATATATGTATGCATTATTAAAAAAAATGCATTTATTTAAACATGCATTAAAACATGTATTGTAGTAAATATAACATTATGATGTTCAGGTTCCACGCCGATAGTTCTCCCGGTCTGATAACGAATAAGAACAATCAGTCTGAGAACGAAGTGTACCCTTCTGAGGAACATGAAACCATAGGGGCCAAATATTTCCTCAGTACCGGGAAGGAGCTGCCATTCTGTCGTATGTACCTACCTTTTATACCTGAATAATCACGTTTTATCTGCTGACTTCAAACACGTATTTCAGATGATCTGGAAACCTTTCGACTTACGCTAGCTAGAACGTTTTTTCCCAAAAAGCAATTCGTTAAAAAGGGAAACAAAAAATATTGAACGGAATAAAGGCAAAATGATAGGTATATTAATTATTCTTCTGAGTTCTGTAACTGTTTTGAGAGTTCTTTAGCTCAAAAAAATCTGCTGCTTGGAATTGTGTCTGGTTTACGTATTGTAATTCTAATTAAGTACAGTCTGCAAATTATAATGTTTTTCTTCATATATGGTGCAATGGTGCAATTAGCACATTCTGCCAGTGTCAAGTGTTCTTCGTAATAAACAATTTCAAAGTCTAAAACGTATCCTCTCAATGTCCAGTCCCATCGGAGTAAGTCACGAGTCCCTCAGTAAAGCGATAGCAGGTTTACTGAGTAGGACTCCTTGGAAGCACACAAAAACGCAGTTCCATGCTTTTATTTGATTAACGAATTAATTAAAGTTAATTGAATTAATAAACTATCACTATTAAACTACAAAATGCCTAATACACAATTGTTACAATAATGAAACAAAAACTCAAACAAACTCTTCTGGTGTTCCCGCCATAAAGTCCCAATTATAATGTTGAGCACTTCAGTTGAGTTCATTTTGACATTTCTAAAACAATGGCTATTTTCGCTTGAAAATGTAACTTAGTAATTTATATTTAGTGTGGTAGCCGTGTGGTGTCGGCCGACTAGAGAATAGCACCACCCCATCTCTTCCTAAGGGCGACTAAGGGATAAGCGGTTACCACAAGCCCCGAGGAACTACACCACTTCTAAAATAAATAAAAAAAAAAAATCAAGAAAAAATTAATGGACTTCGCCAACCCCCTTGGCCAGCGTGGCGTTTTGTGGCCTTACATCCCTCATGCACAAGATATGACCAGTAGTGGATTCTGAAAGGGCTGGTTGCATTGCATTACTTAGTAATTGCTCAACCTTTTCATGGGCCTACCGTAAACTAAACTCCTTTTAAAATCTATATTCATTATTGATAAACAAAATAATTAATTTTACACCAATCCCTTAATTAAAATTAAAATCATTCTTAAAAAATATCTATGTTTTGAAATAATTATTTTTTTCTTGTTTGATTTCCAGAGCGCCATTACAGAATAGCTATCCAGTTAGCGAATCCCAAAGGCGCCGAGTCATGGGTTCAGGTAATATTCAATTGACATGAAAATTACTTTTACACAGTTTTAAATAGGTGTACAGTTTCTAGTGAAATATAGGGAAATGAATCTATTGCAAAAACCACGGCATTCGAATTTCGGAAAAAATCACTACATCTTAACTAAGTCTCACCAGTTAAATCTAAAATACGAATCCGCGTTGTTGAGTTGGGATCGTAAAGCGCTACTAGGGTGCTCAATCTGTCGATTTTTCACGGTCGAGAGCTTTTACAGCCGATCGCGGAAATAATTCTACATTACATGTACTTACATTCGAAAATAATTTAAATTTACCTACCTTCACCTCCGTCGCCGCGAACTATGCGAAGGCACGGCACCGCGAATGCCATCAAATAATTTATCTATCTATAACCATTTCACATCACCACTTATTTATTGCTAAAAAAATGTTGGATGGGTGGTAGGACATGCGATTCTTTAACCTACTTATCGCGTAGTGACACTTCATAGTACCGAGGGACTATTTGCATACCTCATATACCCAATAATAATAAAAAAAACCCTGCCTAACCTAGTCGATCACTTGCCACCCAACTGTTATACTGTAAATCGTCGACAGTACCTATAGTTTGGGCATACCGGCTCTACAACTGTAGTCTGAACATTATTTTCTAAATCGTACTGGTAATAACGTTATCTTCCTTCTGAGTGGTGCTATAAGTACAGGACGGTGATGATAAGGAGTATACTCGACATTCGTGTGGCCGTGAGTTCACATCCGAGGCCCGCAACACTTACTTTTTACTTTAGTATCTACGGATTTTTAAAAAAGTTTCACAAACCCAGCGATGACGGAAAACATCATGAAGATGTTCCAAATATACAAAAAAATATCTGGAGTATGTGATCCACCAATCCGCCCGCTGGGCCCGCGCTGTGGATAACGGCCCGTACCCCCCCCCCCCCCCCCCGTGATTTACTAGATTAGGCCTGTGCCCTGCAGTGGGACGTTATAGGCAGATACATGTTCTCACATGTACATATGTAGCTATAGGGCGGATTCTCATATCTCTCATTGTGTATACACAATTGACCCTTTGACTCTTGACTTATGATCTTTTAAAGGTAAAAACTTCTTTAAATGTAAAACTTTAAATGACAGTTATGGTTGACGGGGTCGCGGGGGAGGGGACTAAGGATGTCTCTTTTTCCCAAGTGAAAATTAAATTGAAACATGCTCTAACTTTTTAGTTTTAAGATAAAACATGTTTACTTTTTATTAAAATTATTTCTATTTTGAAAATAATATCATGGGCAGGGATAATCACAGTGATTTGACGATGATGTCATACAGACAATATAGTAGGAACATATATTAATACACTAACAAACTGATATGAAAATCGTAAACAAACGAAGACGCCAACAAACGCCAGTTTTAAAAAAAATCTTTAGAATAAAAACCATAATATCTTTCTACTTCCACAGGGATTCCTCAAAGTGACGTTGTTATCGGATCGTGGCGTAATACGTGGAATGGATCTGACACCAAACAATTATGTTAAGTGAGTACCGGCTCCATGACATCCTTAGTTAACAATACCAATTGTTCGTTTTTATACTTGTTTTCTAACTTAAAACTTTCGTTGTTACAAAATAGCGTTTATACAAAAATATACCCCAAATATTTCATTTTTTAGACAAATAAACAAAAATATTTTAATTTTTAAAAGATTTCACTAAAGTCTGGAAAACTGAAGCCTCCTTAGATAACCTACACTAATATTTTAAACTCGAAAGTATGCTTGTCTCTCTGTCTGTTAGTTGCATCTTCACAACTAAACTACCGAACCGATTTTAATGAAATATGGCCTGAAATCCGGAGATGGACATAGGATACTTTTTATCCCGGAAAATTGATTAGTTGTTCCAAGGAGAGTCCATTACTTTTAAAACAATATCCGCGCAGGCGACGCCAGGGGCAAAGGCTAATGTCACAAAATTCAATTAAGAATATTAAATTATATTTCAAACGTGTCAATAAGAGGAAGTGTTAGAAAGAAAATTAGATGCATAAAAATATGAAATAATATATAAAAAGTATAAAAATATCTTGTTTCTTATAGACTGTTCGTATAAACGCTCAGTCAATTATGATAAAAGAAATTACGATGACACGAAAATATATATGGCTTTAACAAATAATTTATTATTTTCAGACTGGAACATGGCACATCATACACCATTGTAGTTACACATCCTATGGACATGGGTGGCAAGGTCAAGAAGGTAAACATTCAAGACTTTCTTTATAAAAAAGGCGGTACATGAGCATACAGGAAAATGGCAATGTGGGGTCACGTGGATAATAAAGTGCGCCAGGCGGTTGTGGGTGGAGCGTGCACACACCCACCCACGGTTTCATGGTTTCTTGTTTTATAATTCCGTATCAATATTAAACTTTTCAGCCCCTTGCAATTGCTAGGGAGTTTCCTATTTATGGTTAGAATGCATATGGGCCAAAGTTCGTACTATCTTAGTAAATTCCTACTCTTCACTACTCTGTGCAACTATTCCCGTACTTTATCAAGGGCTTCTCCTTATTACTATATTTTATTTCTTATTTCATACTAGCTGTGCCCGGCCACGCGTTGCTGTGGCTACCCAACAGATGGCGCTTACCCTGTTTTAATCTGTTTTTGGGTAAAAAACATGTTTTTACCCTGTGATGGGATATAAAAACACGCGCGTATTCGAATGCAACGTTGTATCAAAATTTCCAAGCAATCGGTGAAGGTCTTTCGAAGATTTAAGATTTTGAACAAAAGAACGTTTAGATTTTTATTTATATCGATTGTAAATAATTCAGTTGGGTGCGTATTGTTCCAGGTGGAGTTATCGTGGGAGTACGACATGAATGTACTGGAGCCGCGTTCTCTATGCATCCTCTGGTGTAACGACCGTCTCTATGTCAAGTCCGTGCTCGTCGACCAGATGGAGATGCCCACTAGAGGGTAAACACTAATTTAATTATTTCAGAGATATTTCGAAAAAATCTACTGTCAAAAGTGGATCAGAGCAAAATGAAACAACATACACGAGTATAAATTGCAAGTCTATAAGTGCACACGGTGCGATGTCACAGCCAAGAGTGCAACAATGTCGTGTCAACCGCACTACTTGCGCGGTGCCCCTCTCTTCGTAGCATTGTCGTAGCACACGTAGCAGTCGTTGCTGACGTCACTGAGCGTAGCAGTGCTACGCGCACCAAGCGTATTAATTCTACACATTGCGAATATCCCGATTGGTAGGAATGAGTGAAAAAATCTCCTTTTTTTTCTCTACCAGCGGAAATGAGCCGGTCTAGATAAATGGAATAGCCAACTTTCGCCATCGGCGAATCATTACAAATTTTTTGTGGACAACCTGCAGAGCGCATTTTTGATGAATTTATATGAAATTTGGCAGAATAATAATTCTCATTTAAATTCGTATATAGGCCAAATCTCAAAGCTCTCAAATTACGACAGTGTAAATTAAACAAAAATCTCATAAATCATATTTTTTACCGTCAGTAGGTTTATAATATATAATTGCAGGAGCCTCCACTTGTCATCAGGAGGAAACTGATATAATGTTGAAAGGTTTCGTAAAATTTTATAAATAGTTTTTTTTTCTAAAATATACGGGAAATACCAAAATCGTCCTTCCCACTGGCGTCGGCCATTGACTTTTTTTAATATGTACAAACGTATTTCCATTGTAAAAGAACACCGTTCATTTACACATAAAACAATATATATAACAAAATACACGAATTCTCTATACAGATAAGACATAAGTTTTTCTATAAGAGAAAACAATAACTTTTGGATCCCGTGCGTAGTTAATGCTTTGCCGATAGAGTCCATTTCGGGAGGCATAATGCTAAATATCAGAAACTGCTACTCCATGCTAATAATGAGTAATAATGTATTGTAATCCGTATCACTTTGAACTGTCTCATCGTATTCTGACCTCCTTAGAAAAAAGTGGCAAGTGCAATTTGACGATATTCGAGAAAAGAACAAAAATGTATGTAGATAAATTATCATTAATTTTAAATTAAAGCTAAATAAAACTTGGATTTTTAGATTAAAACGAAAAATAACTATAATGTATTTATTTAAACTTTAGTGCACAAATAAACATTGTACAAAAGGCGGACTTAATGCCTCGTGGCATTCTTTGCCAGTCAACCCTTTTTGTTTATTATTAACTAGCTGAGCCGACAGACGCTGTCCTGTCCAAATTTCATTAATACAATAATTTCAATAAGTTCATACAAAAATCTCATAGAAAAAAACACTTTCAGTTTTTCCCAAATTTTCCAACTTTCCGGGCAACTTTTCCAATTTTTCTTTCCCTTAAAACCTTATTCGGACTATTACGAACATTTTAAAAAAAAATAGCCAATTCGGTCTTGCCGTTTTCAAGTGATGCGCTTACCAACGAACAGCATTTAATTTTTATGTATATAGATTTTCGAATTACATTTTTTTTTAAACGAATGCTTTCTTTCTTAGGAGGGTAGTACCTACTCGTGAGCAGAAGTACTTTGGTATTTACCTAATTAAAGAATCAATTGTTACTTTTGTACTGAAACCTCATAAAAGTCATAAAAGTGTACGAGACCGTATAAACTTCACACTAACGCTATAATTCTTTTTCATTTTTAAGGAAACGAAACGTGGACTTCAGCAGCAAACTGTGCACACCGAAACGCGAGTTTGCAGAAATCCCCAACCGGGGCTCCGCCAGTTTCTACGACAACTGCGGCAGATAGTGCCATAACATGAACAACTTGTTCATTGTGTAAACCCGGAATGAAAGCTTTAAACGACCAGAAGGGACCACAGAAATACACGAAGGGACCATTGAAAAATCTGGTCAAAATCGTGTTAAGTGAATCTTAATGATGATGAGAGAATGTACGTGATGTGCGCTCGACGTTCGAGCGTCGAGCGCTAATTTTACGACTCTAGCGTTGATGTCCAAATTGTAGTTAAAAGCAAGAGTGTAAAACGGTTAAGGTTCAAGAACAGTAATATAGCGTTCAGCGCTCATTTTAACAACACTATATAGTCATCTGTGATCGCCGATACAGGTTGAAGAAATTCTTTCCTAAATTATAATTTGGTTTTTGATTAGTTCGTAAGACAATAAAATGACAAATACTTATTGTGCAAGTAAAGAAATACTCACTATATATAAAATATTAATTTGTATATATTATAAAATGTACATATATGTAAATAATATTACTTTCTATCTGTACAAAATAAATTATTGTAATACTTTACAGATATTTAATTTGTGTGTAAGTAATACAGTACTTACATATTTTTGGTTCAATTTGACTTATTACATAATACATATTTATGTACCTACAATAATTCACATATTATATTTCATTTCTATATTTATTTATACGTTTTTGCAAACAAACACTGTATAAAAGGCGAACTTAATGCCTCATGGCATTCTATACCGAACAGCCTTTGCGTAAACGGAGAAACACAAAAACGTTGTCCATGAAAATAAATAGGTACATGTATTATAACAGAAAGATAATTATTTATAAATAGTGTAGTGCAGTTAGGTTTATACCTCAGAAACCAGTTATACTGAACGGATTTATATTTCTTTTTTTTCTTTTACGAATTTGTAATTTTAAGATCAATTACTAAAAAGTTTAGGATTTAAAAATTACCGCTAATTTTTTTTCACTCGGGTTATTTAATAAGATTTGCCGTGTGTCCATTAACTACTTAATTTTTTCAAAGTACCGTCCTTGTCAAGTAATACATTTCCCCATAAACTCAAATCACTCATTGATCCAACCTTCCCGTTTTTAATTGGGAATTAAATCCAGATCTTCCTGAAACGCTCCTATCAACAGCTCCTCTGTTGACAATTTGCGGCTGTTTATTTCATATAAGGAAACAAACCGAAGTCACAGGGCGCTAGATCAGGGCTGTAGAAAGGATGTTTTAAAACTTTGATTCCGGTCACTGTCAAATAGTCCTTGAGCCAGCGCTCAAGTTACTCTGATACTGGGTTTCGAGGTTTAACTAAATAACTGAAATATGTAACCACTCAACTAATATATATAAGTATATATACATTATATCTAACTATCTTATTACAATACTTACCTATTACTTATCAAATGAAACCCTGTTTTATTTAGATATCTATAGGTATGTATAAATATTTAGTATTCCTTACTCAATGTGTAATAAGTATCTAAAATATTATTATAAGCATTTAAAGTATAAAAATAAGTCTGACATATGTATAAGGGTACTTTATTTATTTACAGTGATTTATACTTGCCGAATAAAATTACGTACGAATACTGTGTATATCTGTTCATATTTCTATCCCTGAATAGAATCGGCATGCTAAAGTGGCAATGGGCAGGACATTTTCGCCGCAGGATCGATTACCGTTGGGGTAGACAAGTTCTAGAGTGGAGGTCGCGTACCGGGCCACTTGCAGTGAGGGTCGCGCTCCGCTCACGTGGAACGACCACTTGGACAAAGTCGCCGGTGGTGGTTGGATGAGAAGTGCCGAAGATCGTGTGCGGTGGCGAACCAAGGGAAAGGCCTATATTCAGCAGTGGAGAGACAGGCTGTATTAAACTGTATTAAATGTATTAACGGAATGTTTGGAATGTTAATGTTCGGATTGTCACTGGTAACTACTTAGCTAGGAAGCTACGTATGCAAACAAGCTGGCTCCTTGTAACCTCCATAGTACTTTAGAAAAATGTATATTGCCAAAAACGCAGGATTCATAGAGGTTTTTTTTTGTTTTTTTTATGTACTAAGGCGGCAGACGAGCATACAGTCCACCTGATGGTGAGTGGATACTGTCGCCCATAGACATCCGCGATACGTGCCAACAGTAGTCCAAAATGACAAACGTTGGCACGCCCCCGGATGCGCTGCCTACCTTTAGAAATATAGGAATGGATTTGGAGAAAGGGTTGGTACAATGGGGAGGGATAGGATGGGAATGGGCTCTGGCACATCTCACTCACTACCGAAACACGTACGTACATTGGGGAAATACGATAAAGTGGGCAATACAGTACATTTCAAGATAGTCTTCTGTGAGAGAGGGGTAACGTGGCCAGTCATGCGCGCCCAGCAGCTGTTGGATTGCAGCATGCACTCTCTCCCTCTAGAGGTACACGTGTTTAAACTTTACTGATGCGGATTAATATATTTCTTGCTTGCTTCGAAATTACATAATTGTACATAATTAGGCGTTGGTACATAATTATGTTTTATCGTATATTTACATACATCTAAAACATTTTCCTCTTTTATAGTAAAACTCATTAAACTAAGAAATATGCGGATACTAAGATAAATAAGTTTCTTATACAGTTCTTATACAGTTACAGTTCAATAAATACAAAAGGAGCTATATGTTTACTTCATTAGAACTCAATGAAATATTATTTATTTTTATTTGAAACAAAAAAATACTAAATAATAAAGTTATTTAAAAAAAGGAACTAAAGTTCATTATTTTAATTTCAGGATTTCAGTGTTGAGCGTTTACAGGCATTTTGTCCGTAACACTTTTGTAGATATAAGGTGATTTATGTTAAAAGAGTTTAAGGACATAACAGTGAAAGTATGTGTATAAGAGCTCGCAGGACGTGGTGAAAAGAATAATACAATTGAATGGCGGTCGCATAATGTATGTATATTTTCTGAATGTTGTCTTATGTCTACAACATACTTAATCCTTCATTTTGCAAAGATAGAACTTTAATCTATAGCGATATAAACAATTAATTAATATTTAATATACGTTATATTGACTTCGAACAAGTTGTCTATCTATCTATCTATCTATCTACGTTATTGTACAAATATTTAGTATTGCGAAGGATTATTTATTACATAACATTTAAAGTAGATTCAAGGCAACGTGTTGTTTGTTCCTAACTCAAATTACCGAATGGAATACGGGAAATTTTATATTTCATAAGGATATTAGATATAATTAAAAATTCTCAGCTTACTTACACAAATATACAGATTATACTTTCCGTATTCCATTTGTAAAATGAAATCTACAGCATAATTATAAACTTATAAACCAGAATTAACCCGGCGAAAGAACTGACACGGATACGCATAATTCAACCATAATCAAATATATCAAATTATAAAACAAATCTAAAATAAAAGTACATACTATCCAAATATAACAGATCTTTTCACTCAAAATATCAATACAAAAGAAACTGACGCAATATTGCAATAATATATTCAGAAGAGTTCCACATTCGAAGCCTTCTAATATTATTTAGAAGGGGAATGCACCGCGTCTTTAGGATACATGCCTAGTCTTACACCGATCTCTTTAGGCACGCGCAGTGCGGGACGCGTCGGGAACGGATGGTAGGACCCTGTAGACGGACTGCGAGGGTACGATAAAGACGATAGGGTATCAGTCTCGATAAGTGACGTAATAGCACTACAAGTATCATCTGATTCCATCTTCGTCTTATCACTCCTTTCCGCATAGTCTTTTGGGAGCGTGGGAGTCTCTCTATTAGGAAACATCTTGGGTGACATCGGGGTGGAGACCTGATCGAGTGACGTAATTTGACACAACGTGTCGCTAGAGTTGCTTTTCGCTCCGGTAGGTGAGTCGTCCTCCGCTGAAGGCTCGTAGGTAAAACTAATTGAGGAAGTCACTACATGAGCAAAGTCACTAACTTGGCTGTTATCAGTCTTAGATAAATTCTCGCAAATTTTCGGCCCCTGATCAACCGTTTTACTACATATGTCGCTGGCTTTCGATAAAACGAATTCGTTATATTTGCTAGAAAATGGATAATTGTAATCGTCAGAAGTATATCTACGTTCGTACGTGGATGCATCTTTGGGCTCTGTTGATGGTAGCGTTACTGATGGTTTTGATTCACCAGAAAAGGAATGACGACTCCATTCTGACGTACTAGTAGGTTTTAGCTCGGTACTAGATATCTCAACGGGGCCAGATAGATCACACGTTTTTTTTCTGTAGTCATACTCGTAATTACTATCTGGTCGTTTATAATCACATTTTGCCAGAAATCCTTTATTTTCCCATCCGTATAAATCAGTTTTGTTGCCTAAACAGTCAATACTTGGAGATTTAAATTCTTTTATTGGAAATACTTCATTATTTGGTGAAGTCTTACGTTTATCCAAAGAAAAGGGATCGTCTATAGAAATCGGTCTTATTCTTACGAAATCGTTCTTATCGCTACCTTCGTCATTGACACTTCTTTTTCTATAACCTATTAAAGAATCAGAAGTCGATTCCTTGAGCAAGGGAGAATCAATAATCTTGTTATCAGTTTTCTTTTCAAGGATAGTGTCTGTAGATATCCTTTGTTGCTTTTCAGTAATTTCATTAAAAAAATTCTTATCATCAGATTTCTTCGAAAAATTATTTCCGTCTGATATACTTTGTTTTGTTAAAATTCTGCTTAATATTTTTGAGTTTTCCTGTATAATTTGCAAAGCTCTTTCACTATTCTTTCGTCCAGATCTCAGAATAAAATCTTTCGGAGAAATAGATTCTTTCGTTTTGATTGGTCTCTCTAGTTTTGATGATTCAACTAAAGGGGAATCTTTTGTTAAAGTTTTAATGGAAGTTACCTCACTGTTTGCGGATTGGTTATGTTCCACGTCATGTTGTTCATCTAATTTGATATCTTTGTTAACATTTAAATCTGAATTTAAGTCTTCTTTTTTCGTAAAATTTTCAGTGTGGGGCAGAGAAGACGCTCTTTCTGATTCATTATTTAATAATCTTTCGTTGTGACTCGTTTGAAGTGTCAATGAATCTGGTTTTTTTGGTATTCGTGATTGTCGTTTAGGAGGTCTACGGTTTGGGATCTCGGAGTTATTAGGGTCTGTTACTCTTGCACCAAAAAATTCAGGACTATGTTCGAAATATTTATCAATATTCAACGGTATGGGAGGTTCGTCTTCACTCACAACTATACTTTCGGCACCGGGACTTCTTGAAGGGCTTTCATAGTCCGATACATTTTTATCTGATAAATCTATGTCAGGAACAAAATTTGGGTACATTGTGAAGCTATCAATAATATCTGGGGGTCTAGAACTCAAGTCCGTTTTAGAAGTAGAAGGACGCTTAAAATTAGATTCAAAGTCATACCTGTAGTCGGGACTGGAAGCGATTCCAAAGTTGCAGGGAGATAAATCAATGGGACTAAGGTCAGTAAATTTTATTGGGTTTATCGATTCACTACTTTTGGAATTGTCTTCATATCTAGATTTATTTAACCTATGCAACACATCATTTTTTTCGGTATGCAGTCGAGAAGAATAAGGAGAAGAACTTTTATAAGGGCTAACAGGTTTGTTAGTTTCGCAACTTAAGTCTAGATTATCTCTTAGCTTACTTTCAAAACCATCAATATATGTACGAAGTGGTTCACCGGCAGCGGAATCCAGGTATTCTGAGATGTCTCTAACAGGCTTATCTGCAGCAATAGTTTTCATGTCGGTTTGTGGTGAATGGGCGATCTTATCTTCAATTCCTGGTGAATGAATTATTTTTGTTTCTTTGAATACTGGTGAACGTACAATTTTTGACTGTTTTATTACTGGTGAACGAACTATTGTTGATTCTGTAAAATTGACTGATGATGTTGGGTTGCGTATTTTCAAGCTTTTAATATTTTTATCTTTGTCATCATCTGGTAAATCTGGTTCGGAGTCACTCGCTCGTTCGTTATCGTCACATAGACTCGTGTCGCTGCTCGAAGCTGTATGAGAGGAATAAGTTGAACTTTCACTAGAGCTGCGGGATCTCAAAGACGCGATCATCTCGTTTGCTTCTCTCTCGGACACTATTATTCCATCACCGGTTTCGTCAAAATCAATTGAGGCTTTTCTATTTTCTGTGACTTTCTCCTTTTTTATATCTTTCCATTTGACGGAATTTCTTCTGGTCAGTGTTTTTAGACTTTTCTCCTCCTCCCAATTGATAGTTTCTGAGGAGCGTCCTCTCGGGCGGGAGTCCGAAGCTGTCGTTTTTTCCAAAGTTGTCGATGTTGTTGTTGAGGCCTGACGAGAGGGGGGCACCGCTCCGGGGGGAGGGCCGAGCCTCCTTCCACGAGAGCTAACTATAGCACTTTTACCTAAGAGGAGGTTGTTCACCGTGAGCGAAGTCGGTGAGGTAGGGACTCCAACTGTAAGAAAAACTTGTATTAAAACCCTGGTTTATATAAAAAAAACGACAACTGGTTTATTCCTATAGGTGTACGAGTCTCAGTTGTGCACAAGTGACACATAGTTGAGCATTGCAATGCTTGTTACTATTATAGAACGATGTTAAAATTTTTTTAATTTAAATTGTAGTTGATTTTCTATCTAGTTTTTTGATATTTTTCATAGGCCTATTATATAATTTTTATATTTTAAGAAACCCGACTTCTTTTGAAACTGAATAAAGACAGTAACTGGTAATTTGTAACCACTGGTAATTTGTAGATATATATTTTTGATTTTTAAGTAGCGTTTGTTACCTCAGAAACTATTTTTACACGAGATGTATGTATTGCGGTAACAAATTTTGTGTCAGTTTTCACTATCGAGGACAATTAGAATTTTTCCCAATCGTTCCCACTGGCACGAATAAAATAAGCAAAATATATTATGCTTATTATTATATACTTATATAAAGACGACCTCATAAAGGTTGCGGGCACCCGCTGGGTGCAGGTCGCTGCCGATAGGTCTAAATGGCGGACAATGGGGGAGGCCTATGTCCAGCAGTGGACGTCCAAGGGCTGAGAAGAAGAAGAAGATATATAATATATACTTATTATGGCAAAATAAGTGGCAACGAGTGGGAATAGACTACTTCTCCTATTGTTTATACTACCGTCCATACAAAGAAAGGTACAAGTGCATTTTGATGACCATAAAGAAAAATGCAAAAAAAACGCTGTAATTTTCATTAATTTAAAATCAAGCTAGGACTAGGAGTTTTAGTTCAAATAAAAAATAACTGTACGGTTTTATGTTGCCGTACACTTGAGAAAGATCATCGAAGTTAGTTGAAGTAGGTTAAGGACGAAAGTTAGGTTATAATAAACAGTACTTTTTGATAAATCTTTCGCCTCTGGGTCGTTAGTAAGTTATTTTACTGTTGAATCGATGAAAATTGTCGTTAATGTTGTAAACGTGCGAGATTGCCGCGTTTTGAATATACTCGTAATATGACTTTATGCTTTCCTTGAAAATAGGGTAAGGTTGCTTTAGTCGTACCACAGCCTAAGTCGTACTCCAATAATATCTGATCTCATGTTAATAATAAATGACATCTAATGGTGTAAATTTGAACTATTTAGTCGTGCGAGTAAACAACAACAAGTGGGCGGCCCGCCGGCTATCGTGGCAGAAAAAATATTAAAAAGTAAGTTTTGTTACTGTTTTCATTAAAATTTCTCGCTCATTTGTAAGCCATTCCAAAAAAGAATATGATGATACAGTAATTTTTTTGATTCATGTCTATTTTCGTAGTATTTTGCCATTCATTTAAGCATAATCAAACGGTAGAATATTTTTCGGTTATGTCAGTGATTTTGGTTTAAAACTTTGAAGGTCTCGCGGCTTAAATCGTACCTGCGGACAATTCGTTACTCGTACCGGTACGACTTAGGCATTGATGTAATATTTTTACTAATTCACAATTATTTTTTCAGCTGATCAATAGAAAATTATGACAAAAAGAATTTACAATACTTGGAAGCAAGAGGATATGGATGAAGCTTTACTGAAACATCGGAATGGTGAAATTGCATTTAATGAAGCATGTAGAAGATACAACATACCAAAGCCTACACTACGACGCCATTTGAAGGGTTTGAATAAAAGAACTAAATTTGGAAGACCGAATGATATGACAGCAGGCATGGAAGATGAATTAGCACAGCATGTAATTAATTTAGAGTCTAGTTTCTTTGGATTAACTATTACTGATTTAAGGAAGCTTGCTTACCAACTTGCTGAAAAATATCAATTACCTCATCGCTTCAACAAGGAAAAAAAAATAGCGGGCAAAAAATGGTTTTACAGGTTTATGAAAGACCATCCTACTTTGTCCTTGCGTGTTCCGGAGGCAACATCGATGGCAAGAAGTAAGGGTTTTAATAAAGAGCGTGTTTATAAGTTTTTTGATAAGTATGAAGAAATACTGGATAAACACAAGTTTACTGCCGAGCGAATATACAATATGGATGAAACTGCATTATCCACCGTCCACAAACCTTCCAAAGTAATTGCTCAAAAAGGCAAACACCAAGTGGGTGCAATCACAAGCGGAGAAAGGGGTCTAACTACGACAGGTATATGTGCGATGAATGCAGCAGGCGAATTCATTCCACCTATGTTGATATTTAAGCGCAGCAGAATGAATGACATATTAAAAAAAGGAGCTCCGCCAAACACAGCATTTGGATGCTCGAAAAATGGATGGATAACATCGGAACTATTTGTCCAATGGCTAGAACATTTTATAAAATATACTAAATTAGAAAAAAGCAACCAAAAACAAATGTTACTTTTACTGGATGGTCATAGCACACATACCAAAAATTTAGAAGCTATTCAGCTGGCTCGTGATTACGGTATAATCATGTTATCATTTCCTGCTCACACAACACATCGACTACAGCCATTAGACATATCATTCTTTAAATCACTAAAAAACAACTACAATGAAGCGGCATTTTCTTGGCTACGCTCAAATCCTGGCAGTGTTATAAAACAGGCTAACATTGCAGAACTTCTTGGTAATGCATACCCTAGATCGGTTCGTATGGACATATCACTAAATGGGTTTAGAGCAACAGGCTTATGGCCATGTGATAGAAATGTCATCAAAGAAGAGGATTTTGTAGCTTCTGTACATATTATTGAACAATCAGACCAAGAATCCGCTGATGCAACTGAAGCAACAGCGCGACCCAGAATTACATTGTCACCGGCCAGAGTTGCATTGCCACCCAGAGTCGTGACGCCACCAAAAATGGCAACGCCACCTAGGATTGCAACACCACTCAATGTCCCACCCGGACCTTCAACAATATCTCAAGAATCTGCACCTGAACACAATATTGCAACAGTTGATGATATTAATAGTCAACAAATAAAGTCTTACTTGAACACTTTATCTCCTATCCCTTGTATAACAACAGTTATCAAGAAAATGAAGAATGGGACTGAGGCAACAATAGAATTAACCTCAACTCCCTATAAACATGAAATAGAAGCCAAAGAAAAGGCAAATAAAAGGAAGAAACCTATACTGGACTTAAAACAAGTTAGAATAGAAAAAGGGATGCAGAAAACTATAAAAAAAAGAAAGATAGTTAAAAAATGTAACAAAGATAAAAAAACAAAAGACAAAGAAACTTGGTTATGCCAACTATGTAATGAAGATCGTGAAGAAAACATGATCCAGTGTATTAAATGTAAGGGTTGGGTACATGACCTATGTGCTGGCGTGGAAAGAAAGATAAACGAATATATTTGTGATATCTGTGTTCAAACCAATTGATTTTCTATATGGTATGCCAAATAATTATTTCTTAAGAATTTATATTTTGTTTCGTATGTAGGTACTATAATTTACAAATAATTTTAACTTTGAAGACTGTGATGATTCCTTAGAGAAGAAAAATGTGACTTGATCTCCTAAGAAAATATGTGTTTGTAGTTTTTAATTGTTATTATGACTTCTTATGTTCTTCTATAAATTTATGATGTCGTCGCTAACGCCTTATTCTAAGTACGACTTAGGCTATAGGAGGTACGATTTAGGCAACCGGGTGCCTAAATCGTACCGAAGGTACTTTTTCGAAAGACGTTCAAATGACTATTTTCATAAAAGATTTTTGTAGGTTTATGAAAGCGGGTTAATAGCTTAATAAATAAAGCTCCAGAGGACGCAACAAATTTTGTTTAATTTAAATTACCTTAAAAATTACAGTAATTTTCCCTTAGGGGGTACGACTTGAGCAACCTTACCCTATTACTAAACTAGCGGCACGCTAAGATGGCCGTTTTGACGTTTGTACGCTCATGAAGTTTCGTATAAATTAATAACTACGTTTGAAGGAGCAAATTGCTGTTCTTTATTGTCAATAGTGACGTGCAGCTAGTCATAAAATTTATCGAATATATAATTTAAAGACACAAAATTAATTTATTACATTGATTTCTAAACTATATATATTATGGTCTAACTATATAATATGGTCCCGCGAATAAATCTTTTCACGTTTTTACTAACAAATAATCAGCTAATACGATCGTCACATAGGATCGCTGGCCTACGCCTACGCGGCAAACTCGCGTCAGTGCTCAATGCAAAACAAAGCAGTTTCGGCTTGACGTTGCTTCGAAAAGAACAAACTGTGAGTGCACTGCAATTGTAATATAGTTTTGACTTGGCTTTGGATTTCGGTTATTGATACTGCATTACTGTTGACCCTTGCTCTTTAATTTAAGACTCTGTTTACGCCTTTTGTTGTGGATTTCATCGATATGGCCGAACGTACGCAGAGAACTGTTTTAAACAATCAGATACGTGAGTTTGTTATACGACTTCGTAACTATTTCGAACGTGAGTCTCTAAATGGAGGGCCCATTTTACCAATTTTGCCAATAACGTCAGTGGTTGAACGCGTAGTCAGTGGTTGAACGCTAATGCGCTTAATATTGGACAAAGAACTGTTAGACGAATTACCAAAGAAAAATATGGCGAGAGTGGCACAAAAGAAAATAAACTTCACACACCAAAAAAGAGAAAACGATCAAAACCAGTCGTAGGCGTCGATAGCTTTGATGCCGATACCATCCGAAGACATGTGTACGGCTACTATTTACGGAAGGAGTATCCAACGAGAAAAAAGTGCAATCACTGAAGGAAGCTGGATTATTCTCCGGTGGGGAAAGTTCGTTAACGAAGATTTTGAAGACCGTTGGATTTTGATACAAACAGTGTAACAAACGCAAAATATTTATGAAAAGATTCGCTATCGTGATGGCAAGGTATACTTACGGCAAGTGAAAGAAATTGAAAATTGGCAAAATGTTGTTTTTAGATGAAACATGGCTTAATGCTAACCATACTGTTAGCCGTTCTTGGACCGATGACACTGCAGCATCTACCTCCAAAGTTCCTGTTGGAAAAGGATCGCGGCTTATAATTTGTCACGCCGAAACCATCAACGGGTTTGTCGAAGGTTCTCTCATGGCTTTTGCGTCAAATACCACTGGAGATTATCATGAAGAAATGAATGGAGTTAAGTTTACTGAATGGTTTACCTCAATGTTGTGTAGCCTCCCTGAACCATCTATGGACAACGCCCCATACCACTCGATGCAAATTGATAAACCACCTGCCCGATCCCAAAAGAAAGCTGACATCGTCGCCTAGCTTAAAAAAAAAGGCGTAGATGCAAACATAAATATGTTAAAAGCGGAATTAGTACGTCTGTTAAGAGAAAACAAACCAACCAAGAGCCGATACGTCATTGACGAAATAGCTTTAGAACATGGGCACAGAGTTATACGGTTACCGCCTTACCATTGTGAATACAATGCAATTGAGTTGGTGTGGACTCAAATTAAGGGATATGCTGCAAGACACAATACAGAACTCCCATTTACCACAACAAAAATGCTATAAATATTAGAAGAAGCTTGTGAACGTGTGACTAAAGGAGACTGGGAAAAGGTTGTTAATAGAACTTAAATTAATAAGGGAAGATTATGAAAGAGATGTGAAAATAGATAATATTTTAGAAAATGAACTTCGGTTCATTTCCACACGCATGAACACGCATCGGGATTTCGCGTAACAATTACGCGCCGCGTGGCCATAGTATTGGCAATTATGGCATTGCCCTATAGATCCACGCTTGTGGGGAGTCTCGAAAGAGAGACCGGAAAGCCCGCAGATAGTTCGGGCGTCAAAGATTTTCTTACCCTCGGGGGTGAGGGAAAGGACAACGAGGATTAGGTTAAAAGGGGTACTGTCACGCCGCTTGTAAAGTCGGTGCACTTCAAGCACCGGGAGGTTCTGAAATTTGAGATGATCCTCGAGGATCTCATCCTCTCCCAACTGGAGAGGGAGGCCACGGACCACGACGCGGAGGCGTTTCTCCTCCTCCGTGGCGTAAGTATGGAAGGAGATTTTCTCCTTCCGAAGGAACGAAGTAAGGAACCTGTAGTCCTTGGATGAGGGGACCTTGACCTTAATGGCCACCCCGGTGTTGGAAGCGTTTGCGAAGGAGATCTTATATGTCTCCATGGCGGCGCGGACGTGTCCCCAGCGGGCTTTGTCTTCTGTGAAGACGGGGGGAGGAGGTTTTTCCTTGCTAGGAGCCGCAGGTGATGGGGCGCTCTGGCGAGTTTGGGAGGCGGCGCCAGGCTGGGCTGTGAAGTCCGGCTTCGCGGCGGACTTTAAGGGGGTAGAGGGGGAAGAGAAGGAAGAAGAGGGTTATCACTGTGCACTAAGTCACTGCACTAACACTGAGGGAAGGATATTCCACGTGCGCAAGAGGGAGCACGCGAAATGAAGGAAGGATAAATTACTACGCACAAGGGTGTGTAGAAAAGGAAAATAGCACGTCACGTGCGCTCCCGCGCACGTGACTAGGAAAATTACCACGCGTACGGGGATGTACGCGTAGTGGAGCTGCGTCGAGGGGCCGGGCGAAGGGCGCACGTGAGACGTGCGTAAATAGGCGAGTAGGTGGCGGCGACGGTATGCCTCGGGAGCATGGGCGCGCGAAGAGAGAAGACGTCCGAACACTGGCGCGGCCGCAGCCAACTGTGTGAACTCTTGTACGCCTGTGTTAGAACGGCAGTATAGTGTGTTGTGAGCAGATACCTGCGGCGTGTCGCGCGCACGCAGCGGCCAGGATGACGTGCGCCTGTCTCTGTCGCTCGCGAAGTCTCGCGTACTGACGCTTCAGCGCCCCGATGTCGAGAGAAAGCCTGTCGCCGGCACCGGACCGCTCCTCTCGCCTCGGTATCACCTGAAAAGAATACAAAATGACTAGATTTTAAAGAGATTACGAAGTATTTTAAAAAAAAAAAACGCTATTTCTCGACTAAAGGTAAGCAACATATTCCAAAATTACCGTCAGTTCCAAAGTTTATAGAAATAAACATACGAGTATATGGTATATAATGATTTAGCTACTTTATGGTATATATTTAGGTATATAATCTTTTAAAGCTGAGGAATTAAATCAAGCTACACGACTACAATTCACGTTATTCAGGAATCCTAACTCACTTAGTGACTAAGTTAAACTTCTTGAATAACGTGAACTGTAATGTAATAGCCGTGAAGTTTAATAGTTAACACATAGCGGTCACTTGCGGCGTTGAGCCGGCAATCACTTTGTGTGATTGCAACATGAAATTGATGATTACCATAATTTTTCTCATATTGAGCATTTCCGAGGCAGACTATTTAAATTTCTGGACACGGGATACTTACAGCGGATTCTCTTTTATTCTCTAGCACGCGAGTTTCTTCACCGATATTTTCCTTCACCGCCGAGCTAATGATAGATAATACCAGGTAATATGTATAATTGAAAAATCCTTACTTAAGTAAAAACTTGGTAGTCTCGAGCTCACGACTTCACGAATAAGAATCTTTGGCACCTTTGGGCTATGACACTTTTCTTTCTGAAAACAGTTCCTTACCGTAGCTAAAGCCATTCTATTGCCATCGTCACTAGAGTCTTCGTCTTCTGAGTAGAACAAGCGTAGGCCTCTCTTCGTCATTGACTGCATCTTTAAAAGAAAGGAATTTAATTAAAGTCAATATGTATTAGAAAAGTACCTAAATATTAGAAAAAAAACTAAACTATCCGTAAGTTGCAATTTTATCACGTAGCAGTTTGAAATTTATAGGAATTTGAAATTTATATGATGAAATTATATGAAATTTATTACGTGGCTGGAGCATGTCCAGTACGTGGTATCCACTCGAGGACTCGTCTATCCTTCCGGTTGACTTACCAATTGCGATTTCAGCACGCTGATTCTATGACGATGACATACGTTCTCTGTCGAATCTCTGCGTATCAGATTTTTCAATTGAGTTTACAAATGTTTTTTTTTTTATTTTTCTCCAACTAGGTAAATTTAAATAACAATTACGTACACCTAAAAACTTAATGGTATCGATAAATTAGCAAGAACGAAACTAAAGTTTTAATATTTGATGGGATATTGATGGGGGCTTTGAATTAATCTGAGTGTTCTTGCTCGTCCGTAACTATACTACCCGCGCTTATTTTATATTGGAAATCAGGTCTAACGCGTAAAATTAAAGGCTTTTGTATACTTTTTTATTCTATACGACGTTTCGACGCGGGTTACAATGCTCAAACAGGTTAAACATCGAAGAAATAAAAGGTAAACAAAAGCCTTTAATTTCACGCGTATAGACCTGACTTACAATATAAAATGTGTACAAAACACGAAAGTTAAAAAAGTGCGCCATTAATCCTGCCTTTAGGATTTGTTAAATAAAAGTCCAATTACGCTGTAGTCTGAACTGGTAGTAAGTGGATGAGAACAGCGAAAGACCGTGTGTGGTGGACGGGTCTGTGAAGAGACCTAGGTATATCCAGTAGTGATCAGGCACAGATTGATAGATTTTTCCTTTTTTATAGGCAAGTAGGCGGTCCCACTTGATGGTAAGTGTTACCACCGCCCATGGACACGTGCAACACCAGGAGGTATGCGGGAACGCCACCGACCTTGCAAAATTCTATTCACAGCTTTCTTGAAGAACCCCATATCGTAGCGTAATGGAAAGACCTCTTGAGACAGTTCGTTGCACAGCCTACGGGTTCGCGGTATAAAATGGTTTTTGGATCAAACACTATGCGACACCCTTGGAAATGCGGATGCACCGCAATTCTGTGAAGGGAGGTGCGGTTGAAGAAACCCGAGGTGGGAATTACCTATATTGAATGGTGTAGATGGTTAGTAAGGTGTAGAGGCGCGTTTGCGAGTGGGTGTGGACAAGTGGTGTGGTCCATGCCGCGGCATGTAGCGGCGGCGGCTCACACAACTGTAGAACTCGTCCGCTGAACGAGCATTAAATAGATACTCCTGTGTGACACATAACATGCCCTTTCTTCTAAGGAGCGCATTAGTGGTGTAGTACATACTGCGGCGTGTAGCGGCGGCGGCACATGGTGGTGCTCTGGCGGCGCGACCCTGTACCGGTGTATGTGCCTCAGCCGCGGCAGCTCCGGCGCAGAGCCGAGCGCGACCACACGCGCCGCGAGCGCCTCACCCGCCTCCCATACCGCGCCCGCGCCCCCGCCCATGCAGCTGTAGAACTCATCCGCCGAACGTGCGCTGAGGATGCGCCTGCGTGACACATGACAATTACTTATTTCATATTCACACTAATATTATAAATGCGAAAGTATCTTTGCTGTCTATTTGTTTGTTAGGTAAATTTTAACGACTAAAGCAGGGTTGCTCAAACGGTCGATAGCGAAAGCTTTTGCAGTCGATCGCAGAAATAATTCTACATTTTATTTTATTTTAAGCAGTACAAAACAGAAGGACAACAAATCAATATACACTAAATCATTTATAACATTTGAGATTTTTGCGTTTTTCACACATACTTATCCATTCAGTAACGTCGAGTCGAGTAGAGTTAACGTCGAGTATAATAAATATGGTAAACATTCGCGTTAAGACACGTTTGAAGAGACAAATAAAACATGTGACAAAAATGCTAGTTTAAATACATATGTACCTACTGACATCAAGCCCAAATAAGAATTTTACGAGTGATAGCCTATAATGTAGACATTACCTACAATAGAAATTAAATTTACCGCCCTCCATCTTCGTCTGGCATCGGTACCGCGAACGGTACCGATAATATATGTACCTATCTATTACTATTTCACACCACCATCTATGTTTTTATTGTACTATTTCATCGGACATGCGATTTTGAACCAACTTATCGTATAGTGACAGTTCATCGTATCAAGGGACTATTTGCATAACTCAGTTCTCTATTTGCATTACATAATAAAAGTTGTCTTTTTCCTGCTTAGTTTAATCGCTTGCCCAAATTGTTTGCTGTAGATCGCATCCCGCCTGCACTAAAATATTGAACAGATTTCATTGAAATTCCGCAGAGGTTGATAGCCTGAAATCTGGAAAAAAAAAAGGTGTGCGGTCAGGGTTAGGAACGAAGATCCTCACGCATTTTTTTTAAACTTCGAATGTTATTCGAAATAAAATCTGTATAGTTCATGTATTTTTTTTTTCTATCATATTTTCAATGCAAATAATTTAAAATAAGGAATCAAATAAAAAATAAAAAATTTAGGTTATACAACCGGCCACGCACTAGTCTGCACGTCTGTTATTCTGCTTGAGTCTCGCTCTCGATACTCGCACGCAAAAACACACAGAGAAAGAGAAAGGCGTATGGAGGGAGTACAAATCTTACGTGACGTTACATTTTCTCTCCAATCACACCTACCGCAAGCCGCGTAAAGGAACTTCGTTAAGGAAGGAATAAAGGAACAAAGAATTAGAAAGGTAGTGATCGTGATACTAACTCCTGCAGCATGTCCCATATGGCGAGCGCGGTGAGCAACAGCACCTCATTGCCGTCGAGTAAGACGAGATCCCATATTCGTAGTAAGGCGTCCCGCGGGAGCCACGTGGCGTACAGTGTCAGGAACCACTGCATCGTGAACACGTCGGGGAGCGGGGGCTCCACGCCGCCGCCTGCACAATGTTTACCGTTATTATTGTTATTATTTAATAATTTATTGTACACAAAGCATGAAATAAATAATAAAGAAGAAAAAGAAAAGATGAGCGAAAGGCAAGCTTATCTCAGGAGGAGATTTCTTCCAGCAGATTTTCTGTAATAGGCGAGCAGCATTATCTTGTGCCTAAGTCTTGTGTTAGCAGTAGTTAGGTTTTGCTAAATCTCTTCTCCTGGAAGTTTGTTTTTGAAATTGTTTATAGTTGGCGATTGAATAATTTCTTGTGGTAACTTATTGTATGTTTAAATTCTCATGAGAATTCTGAAAAGTTGATGCAGGGTGTATTCATAAGCCACACATTCAGAGAATAAAAGTGGGGAATGCAATACAACCGAAAATGTACTGCATTTCCCACTTTATTCTATTTCTCTAATGTACGTACGTGTTTTGGTAGCGAGTGAGATGAGTCCATTTCTATTTCATCCTATTCTATCCTTCTCTATTTTTCCAAACCATTTTACCAAATCTATTCTATTCCTAAAACTACAAAGGTAGGCAGCACATCGAGGGGCGTGCCAGCGTATTTATTTAATTAAATCGTTTCGGCTGGGTTGCTACACCGTGACGAACCAACCATGGTGATCAACCATGGTGTCAAACTGACTCGTGATATGTTTTGGATTGGTTTAACTTTAAAATTGTTGATTACGAAGAAAACTCGACACAGGCACAACGTGCTTATTGCGCTATTGCCATATAAGAAAGTTAAACTTTCACTAGACAGCTTACTACTAACTAACCGTGTAATATTTTTTACAACTGGTCTATGTCACGCAAAGCCGCATTCGCAGCTGATCCCTAAGAATCCATGAAAGTCTTCCTTGAATTAACCTTCAAAACCACCAGCTCTACTAGAAAACTTATAAGTAACTTACCGTCAGATATCCTCTGCAGGTAGTCCATATGTTTCGCGAGGCGCGGTAGTCGCAATCGTAATAGATCTCTGAAGGCCGCCATGTCGGCGGAGAGTCCGCGCAAGTCGTCCGCGAAGTAGCCCCCAGGGAGCACCGCCTCCACCAGGTAGATCATTACCTAATGTGAAATTTATAGTTGAATAAACTGTAAAATGAACGTGAAATAAAGTGCTTTAAATGTTCTGCGGATTTTTGTGTTTGTCCGATTTAAGTCTTAATAAATGACTACTTTTACTACAGAAGACTGTAGTAAAAGTGGTGTCAGCCAGCATTAGAATAGCACCACCCCATCTCTTCCCGTGGATGTCGTGAAGGGCGACTAAGTGATAAATGATAATAAAGCCGTTACCACAGACCCCGAGGAACAATACCACCTCTAAAAGAGTGGACTCGCCAACTCTCTTGGCCAGCGTCGCATTTTAAGACCATACATCCCTCATGCATGAGGCAATGTGCGTAAGGCCCATGTCCAGCAGTGAACGATGAAAGGGCTAATGACGATATTATTATTTTATTAGGTGCTTTCTAATTTCATTACTGTTATTGAGATTTTTGTGCACACACAATCGAAAAACATAGGAAAAGGACGGACAGCAAAGGTTACGTCCGAAACAAAGATAATGAATCTAATTTGAGAAGCCTCTGTAAATTGTAATTATGTATCCAATTTATAAATCTGTATTAAAATGAGACGTGACAAAAACACTAATCGAAAAGCAATATTTTGACATCTATGAAAATTTTGTTGTAATTTTTGATTTCATGGTAAACAATAGTAACTAAGATAAAAAATATTTACTCCAGTTTTGTCCTAATTCTAAAGGGAATTTACTCATTTAATAAGAATATGAAATATAAATTCATAATAATAACATAATAACATTCATAATAGGTCGGGGAGAAAGTCTTTTCCTATTTTGTACATATGAAGTTGTAATCAAATGTCTTTGGTTGTACTTTTATACCTGGCTGATTAAAAAATATTACAAAAAAACTATTTTCCGCCGTTTTTCATTGTTTTCCAGTCTATGAAAATGAGTGAAAGTAACGAAGAAATTCGCTACATTTTGTCATTTTATTACAAAAAAGGTAAAAATGCACACAAACGGCAAAAAAAAAATTGTGCCGTTATGGATCTAATGCGCTATCGGTAATGATAGTATAAAGTAGGTTCAGGCGTTTTTAGTCTGGAAATTTTAACGTGAAAGATGCAGATCGCTCTGGTCGCCCAGTTACAGATAAAATCAATGTTATCTGTGAAAAAGTGGAGCAAGATGGACAGTAGTTATCACATTACTGAGGAACTGGGTATTGATCACAAAACGGTTTTAAGTCATTTGAAAAAGTCTGCGTACCAGAAAAAGCTCAATATTTGGGTGCCACATGATCTTACGGAAAGAAACGTCATAAACCGTGTTTAAATTTGCTATTCTCTGTTAAAACGAAACGAAACCGAACGATTGATCACAGGTGACGAGAAGTGGATCACTTACGACAAGAACGAGCGGAAAAGATCGTGGTCAAAGCATGGACAGGCTACACAAACAGTGGCAAAACCCGACACAACGCGGAACAAGGTGATGTTTTGTGTATGGTGGGATTGGAAAGGTATCATTCATTATGAGCTTTTACCGCCGGGGATAACTATTGATTCTGACCTCTACTGATGAGATTAAAGCAAGCAATTGAGACAAAATGGCCTGAGCTGATAAACAGAAAGAGTGTGATCTTTCACCATGATAACGTCGGACCACACACATCTTTAGCCACTCAGTAAAAATTGAGAGAACTTGGCTGGGAAGTCTTAATGCATCCACCGTTTAGCCCTGACCTTGCCCCCTCAGATTTCGATCTGTTTCGGTCACTTCAGAACTATTGAAGTAGCGTAAAGGTCGACATCAAAAGAGGACTGTCAAAATTATTTATCGCAATTTTTTGACCAAAAATCCCAGAATTTTTACAGCAATGGGATCATGACACTATCTGCAAGATGGCAACAAGTTATCGACCGAAACGGTACATATTTATTATAAGTAAATGTAATTAAACTTTTTTTTTGTCTTGAATTGCTATAGAAAATTCAAAGAAACCTTCTCCCCGACCTTATATATATATTAATGAATATCGTATATTGGAAAATCCGTTTGTTACTCAGTGACGCCTCAACGAAGCAATGGTTTCATTACAAAGTACACGCGAGAATCATTGTAAATTACACGCGAAGAAAATCGCGGGCACAGTTAGTAGAATATTAATAATTATGATTTGCAAATGTTTATTCTATTTCTCATTATGATTATCACTTCTTCGCCACCTTTATACAACTTTTATTTTGTCTTGAATTGCTATAGAAAATTCAAAGAAACCTTCTCCCCGACCTTATATATATATTAATGAATATCGTATATTGGAAAGTCCGTTTGTTACTCAGTGACGCCTCAACGAAGCATTGGTTTCATTACAAAGTACACGCGAGAATCATCGTAAATTACACGCGAAGAAAATCGCGGGCACACTTTAGTAGAATATTAATAATTATGATTTGCAAATGTTCATTCTATTACTCATTATGATTAGCACTTCTTCGCCACCTTCATACAAATATAAATATGCCCAATGAGAACCTTACCTTCAGAGAGTCCGATTCTGATTTGTCCATAACTTCTATAATTATTGCGGCTAACATATTGAAACCCTGGCAGTATCCGACGTCTTTATTCCACCTTAAAAATTATAACAAATATCTTGTTAAGAAAATTTTAACATATTCGGGAACTAACAGATATATCTATTGCAAAAAAAGTAGGTTGGTACACTTGGGCTTATTCAATGTAAGCTAACTTGAGATTGAAATTAAAATAAAGTATTCTGAGGATATAGGTAAAAATACTGTAAATAATATTATTGCAATCGTGCGATTAGGGTAAGTTTTAGATGGAGACACAGAAATATAAAATCTGTATCTAACCTTATACGAAGTAACCAGGAAATTCCGGGGAATAGGACCCTCTCTATTTGAAATTCATGATTTTTCGCTGAAACTTCTTGAGTTTCACTGAAACCGACCGAGTGGCCTTCAAATAGACGTGACATTAGAGATAGGTTATCTCCAACCTTTCAATTAGATACGAACTCAAATAAAATATTTGGATAGGTAGCATAATATTATTGAAAAAAAAATATTTACGGGAATTTGTGAATACCTTGCGTATGCTAATAACACTCTACGAAGCATAGCCTGATTTTCCCGCCCCTCAGTTCCACAGAACAGGGAACAACCAGTGCGATGTAAATCCTGAAAAAAACATTATATGAATAAGAAATATTTACTTGGAGAAAGAAGTATGGTAAAAGTCTAGATCAAAGGAGCTCCTTTTAAAAGCTTTTAAAGGAAACATTTATTAATTATTGTAAACGAAAAAAGGTCAGAAGCAATGAACATTTGCTCCGTGGTCGAAATTTGATTGCAGAAAAACAATCGTGTATTTGTATTCCGACATGAATTATAGTTGCTACAACCTATCATTCATCCTATCTATATATGTAAAAATGAATGTTTCTTTGTTTCTCCCATATGCGTTCCTAGACCATTCATCCGATTGCGATGAAACTTTGGTGAGTTGTTGCGCGCACGCCCGCGAAGGTTTCTATATTATCGCATTAAATTGAAGGCCGCGCGAACGAAGTCGCGGGCAACAGCTAATCTATTATAAAATCTTCGTCCCAGCCGTTTATCTTGTTTAAGCTGAGACTGAGAGTAATTAAAGCCGTCGTCTTTCATCCCAAATCCCATCCCCTATCTCACTCGTTTCCTTCAATCTATCATACTATCACTTTTCATTCTTCCCATCCTTTTTAAAACTTGATTTCCAAATGCCCAATGGTAGGTATTATAACTATGGATATTTAACGTTAACGATAGTAACCTTGTTATTTGGTAATTGATTTTGGTATGGCAGATGTCCATGGGCGACTGAATTCGCTTCAGTTGCCCTCTGCATTGCTCCTCTGCTCTCCTATGTCGATAGAAAGACACCGTGTAACTTTAGACAGGTACAATCGGTGACAATGTACAAATAATGCAGGCTTTGCTGTTTTGTTCTATTTGTAGCACATAATTTTACAACCCAATTAGATTTAAAAAGTTGGCAAAATGCCTGATCCTAGACGTGGTAAGTATATAAGTCCAATGTAGACGTTTATCGTCGTAAAACGCGGCTGGCGCCAAATTATCGTAGCAAATAGGACTATATTTTTACGAGTACCTATATTTGAAAATCGCATATATACAAGTAATTAGGTATCTTTACGTACCCAATGTGTAAATACTTTTAGAAAATATTACTTTAGTAGGTAGATAGATAAAACTCTTTATTGCATATCAAGACGAAACAAGACAATAAGATACATTGTAACATGAATTGCACAAAAGGCGGACTTATCACTATTAGCCATCTCTGCCAGACAATTTTCAGGAAGAGAGGAATTAAGAATTTTAATCACTGGTAGATAGATTGTGTAGAGTATATATAAATTACATATAATACGTACATATCGATACACATAGACACAACATATACGTACACTTACGAGTATATATATATACATTATATATACACATACACAATATATATGTCAGTAAAAGAATTAATAATTACAAAGATAAATAGTGTTTTACTAAGTTGACTTTTGAAGCTGGATAAAGTAATTGAATTGGGAATTAGTTACCGATATAAAAATGAAAAACACACAAAATATGTATTAAAGTAGGTAATTGAATGTGGGAGTCGTATTCCAATAGAGCTACGATGTAATAGAACATAAGTTATTAACGGTTGATGTTGGAACAGTCTGTTTACTCCCGAACCATTATTTGACTGTGAGTTTAAAGTTGTTCAGTGAGAAATGGAACGAGCTATAACGTCTTTGCTTTGTTGGATAAAGTACGGGGCGAAAAAAAATATTAAAAACTGAAACCAACATACGAGGGCGGAGTGATAAGTCTGGTAAAAATCTATTTTGGAATAAAATTATCGCAAATTGCATGAAACCTCCTTGTTCACAACTCTTTTGAAGGACTAAATTAAAATTTTCAGCCAGTACCGCCCGTTAGTTTTTTTTTGACAGCCATTAAATAAAAACAATTAAACGCATTTTCGCAAAGATGGAGAAAAGTGAATTTCGTGTGTTGATTAAACATTATTTTTTGCGCAAAAAAACTATTACGGAAACGAAACAAAGACTTGATAAATATTATGGGGACTCTGCTCCGTCGATTAAAATGATTCATAAATGGTTTACGGATTTTCGGTGTGGTCGTACAAGCACAATTGATGCTGAACTCCCAGGACGCCCAGTTGAGGTCACTACTTCAGAGATGATCGCTAAAATCCATGACATAGTGTTGAACGACCGAAGAGTAAAAGTGAGCGAGATAGTCGAGATAGTAGGCATCTCAGACGAACGTGTGCGCAATATCTTACACCAACATTTAAATATGAAGAAGCTCTCCGCGCGATGGGTGCCGCGTTTACTGACTGTTGATCAAAAACGCATGCGAGTTACCACTTCGAAGGCAGGTTTGGCGTTGTTTCAACGGGATAAAACTGAATTTTTGCATCGTTTTATAACGGTAGACGAAACATGGATCCACCACCATACACCAGAAACCAAGCAACAATCGAAACAGTGGATTGCTACGGGTGAACCAGCTCCGAAGAAGGCCAAAGCAGTTTTATCGGCCAATAAAGTGATGGCTACTGTATTTTGAGATGCACGTGGGGTAATCCATATTGACTACCTAGAGAAGGGTAAAACGATTAATGGCGAATATTATGCCAATTTATGGGACCAATTTAACAAAATTTTACCTGACAAACGACCGCATTTGGCTAAGAAGAAAATCCTCTTCCACCAAGACAACGCACGAGTGCACACCTGCGCGATTGCCATGGCCAAAATCCATGAGTTGCGATATGAGTTGCTATCTAACCCACCATATTCGCCAGATTTAGCCCCTTGCGACTATTTTCTGTTTCCGAATTTAAAAAAATGGCTCGGTGGGAGAAGATTTAGCTCCAACGAGGAGATCATGCACGAATCCAATGCCTATTTCGAAGGGTTGCCTAAGTCGTATTTTATGGAAGGGATCAAAAAGCTAGAGAAACGCTGGATGAAGTGCATTGAGTTAGAAGGAAACTACGTTGAAAAATAAATCATAATTTTTAAATAAAGTTGACTCCTTGTTTCATTTTTACCAGACTTATCACTCCGCCCTCGTAGCTCAGACTCAAGTGGGAGCGGGCATGTTATACTGGGTGTTTGTGTCTACGTACCTTGAGTATCTGCGCACCGAGCTCAGTGTCATCGGGTTGGGCGGTGCCTCTGAAGCAAGCGCGCTCTGCCGCCGGCCAGTCTATACCGCAGGCGGTCAGGTGGCGCTCGGCCAGGGTCAGCCACAGCTGCAGACAAAGTACATCCGGCATTGACCTGATTTTCAGCTAAGCTTTGGACTATTGACTTATATTTAAAATTTCGGTCAATCGAAAGTTCGAACAAATATAAACTCCTTCAACAGCTAGACATTATTTAGAGAGCTAGATATATCAACGTATTCAATAAGCGGTTGGTTAACTAGCGCCAAACGTAAATATAACATTGTAGAGCAAACCTATTCATTCAGTTAAAACTACGAAAAGGAACGTTAAAATCAACGTAATAACTCGTTTACAAACGTAAAAAAAAAGTTTGTAATCGTGTGAACGCCTGCTTGGCCAAGCCTCAAACAGGTACTTCAACTATAAAGTTACGGTCACCGGGGACAAGTATAGAGGTCATTACGAATCTTCCATATTCAGAAATTTAGTAAAAACATTAAATTAATTTCTCAGACAGTGATTGTAGAGACTCAACTTTAGAGACAATTATTACCTTCATTTTACTAAAATCTTTAAACATATGACGGATATTGACGTGAAACTAACTACAGATACTCTTATACTTGTATCTACACATCGACAAATCGGCACATAGTAAAGTGGAAAGAGACTGTTATTATCTTTCATTTTACGGATGAGGCTTCGTTTATCACGCATTGTCGTCTCTCAATGCAGTGTATTTAGACTTTTTCCACGTATTTGTCCGATAATTTCTTTCTCATCTGTCTAGTTATCTATATATAGCGACACGTATTGCCGGATACGGTACAACCAAGGAAACAAAGAAGGAATATCAGATATAATTGTCCTATTACCACCATTTAAAATTAATGTGTACGTATTTTCTAATAAAGGTATATGTGAAAAGGAAGGATTATTTATTTATTTATTTTTAAAGGAAATTCAACATTTTGTGATGCACAAGTATACTTGAAAATAAACACAGATAATACAATAGTTATACAAAATTTCCACATCTATTGACTTTGTATTACACGGGCATAATGCTTACAAAATAAAATGAAAATGGTTATTAAATCAATTGACTGCCAACTGAGTTCTTCCATTAGAGAAACATTTTTTTAGGGCTCGTCTTAATGCCGCCGTGCGAGTGCAGAACAAATGAAAAATGCGTTTTGCCTATATTTAGTTTTAAGCAATGGGTGTACAAGGGCTTCTTTGGTCTGATTGGGTTCCGCATTTTAGATAGCAGTTCTGCACAGTCAATTGTTCCATTGCCTATATTCATCAGAAAGCAGATGTCATCAATATTCCTTTTTTCGCCGAGGAGCAAGGCAAAAAATTATAATGTTTACACTTGTGATAATAATCATTTGATACTTGACGGACCTGGAAATCTAATACCCGTAAAAACATCTTCTGATAATGGACATATATTGACATATAATAATGTAATAAATAGCAAGGTATTTTAATCCTGTGCGACGTGATAAAAAATATAAAATGATTCTAAATTGAGCCCCAGCTGGCGTTTAATTATGTTCGTATAATTGATGAACGTCAAAACTGCCTAACATTTCTGCCTTTCTGAACATTGGAGCCTTTGCCATACCAATTCATATACATGCCTCTAAAATCACCATATACTAACTGTTTATAAATCGTGTTACAACCAGAGACCACATAAATGAACTGTCAATGGACAAGAAACTGGAGCAGCCTGCGTGAGAATGTATGAGTGTTTAAAAACTTTGCTATTGGTCGTGATGGGAGCGATCGACATAGTATGACTATATACGAGTACACGCTTGTGTGACGCGTGTACTGACATTCAATCGGCATAGTTTCAGTACGTCACTTCATGGAAAGGCGACGTTAGGTTTTTATTATATTCTAGTCTATTGTAACAATGTGTTAGGTTCCTTCAGCAGACATTTCAATTGTTTTATTGCCTGAATATAAATACGCTAAACACAATACTAAATAACGATCAATTTTATATCTAGTTAATTCAAATATAGCTCTACCGACAAAGGCTGTCTAGACCGGCTACATTCCCATGGCTTCGAGTTTAACGAAGTTAGTTAAGTACACTCTGGACAGTATTTTCAGTACACAAACGAATTATGTAACTTCTAATTCATGTTACCTAGCATAGAATATTGCTATGCAAAAATAACAGTGATGTAGCAGAGCATTGCGACTTGTGCGTTCTAAAGTTCTTCATACTTAGCTTTCATTAAATTGGTATCTGACCATTCATCAAGGTATATCAACAAAAAAATATTTGATGTATTCATATGTTAAAAAATCTAGACATCTGAGACATTTCTAACCGACTATTTGTTCATTTAATTAATACATATGCATCTTTTCCTAGAGAGTCTGTTCTAGAGACCTACTTTTAATTTTATCTTTTGCTAAAATCAGTTCAGTTGGAAGTTCGGAAGTTATGACATGACGGCAAGTCGCCGCCATGTTCAGATGTACAGCCGGCAGATTAAATTACAACTTAAGAGATGAACCACATTGTTTATATGGTTAAAATGATATTTAACCTCTCTATCTATATATAAGTGCAATCAATGTCCGGCTGTCTATTTGTACTCGCTGATTTCGGTTGTGGTTGAATGTTAGTTATTAAGGGTTAGCAAAGTACACGCAGGCTGCATGACAAAGGGTTGATTAAACTATTAAAATAAATATATTGTTTTGTAATAATAAACAAATTGATACGAAATACCCGGCACGAACAGAGAGACATCGTCAAAATTACATATGTAGGGACTTGCAAGACAATTGTTTCAGGCTGGAGCTATGTACCGGGAACGGGCCACCGGGGACGATAGGAGTAAATCGAAAATACATACGAGTGTGTATATGAGGAAACAATAATTAATGATTTTCAATTTTACTGTTCGCTTTTGTTGCGGTTTTAATATTTTAGCGATATCGGTCTTATCGAATCGAATCGAAATATTGCGAGTGTTGTAAGAGTGATCATTATTATTTTCCTGGGAAAAATCAAATCGACATGAGCTAAACCGAAGGCAAAAGTTAGTCTAAACTAATAAAGAGATTCCGAGAGTTTGTTTTATGTACGACTAAAATCAAAAATTACTAAACCGTATTTGATTTTTTTTCCATTTTTAGGAAGCTAAACTAATGTAGATATAATATAATAGATCCAATGTATAATAAATAGGCTCATGTAATATAGCCCGAGCCTATTTATTATACTACATCAGTTTACTAATTGACTTCTATTAGGTACAGTAATTTTAAGTCAGGGCGGGTTGTTAGTACAATATAAATTTGTATTTCATTAATCTCTCCCTTGTACTTGTACGGCAGGCACCTCTCTTCATAAATATAATTAAGAACTTTAATCTAGTTACCCACCGCGATATAGCGATATAATGCGTTGAAGTTTACACAAATCTTATAAATTATGAAAACGTAATTCCTGGGGATCCCAAATATAGCATCGCAGGGAGCTAGTGACGTCAACCGCAACTTTACCAACAACAGAACTTTGACATTACGAATCCAAGACCTTTCCAAATATAGGTAAGGACGAAGATTCATTACGGGTTTTCAGTACAACAGTCACTAAAATTTGACAGGTAATTATTCTGTGGCATAGTCGCCGACAAACATTCCTACCTTTTTTATTTTTTTTTGTGGAAAAAAGGCGGCAGACGAGCATACAGTCCACCTAATAGTAAGTGGATACTGTCGTCCATAGACATCCGCGATACATGCCAACATCAGTCCAGAATGACAAACGCTGTCACGCACCCGGATGCGCTACATACCTTTGAAGATATGGGTATGGATTTGTATAAACGATTGGGAAAATGGGGTGGGATAGGCTAAGATGGGATGAGAATGGGCTCTGGCATATCTCACTCATTACCGAGACATTTGCATACATTAGGGAAATAGGATAAAGTTTGAAAAGGAGTATAGTTTAAGGTAGTGTTCTGTGAGAGAGATACCTATTCGTAAAAATAAATAAAATGCTCTTTTTAATTATTTTTTTATTACAAAATGTTTTTTACTCACGACAGAAGGTTGAATATATAATTAAGCATCGTTTCTTTTATATCCAACTAGCAGTGGCCGCGAGTTCGTGCACGTAGACGCTAGTTGGACAGCTTGGTTCCCGTGGGAACTTTGTAATTTATCTGGATAAAAAGTATCATAAATATTAACCCGCCACATAAGTTCTAACAGTGCCAAGTTTCATTAAAATCCAGATTCATTAAAAAAGATTTTTGCGTGACGTGCGTTCCGACAGACAGACTTCCAAAAATTCCAAGAAATGTTGTTTTGAGCTCCATCATTTATAATGTGTATTAGAGATTATTTAGTGTGTGGTATAGATTACGGCAACTGTCTGTTACAAATTACAAATTATTGCAATTATTGCAAATTACTAACTAGACTAAATATGGTTTATATTTTTAATTTAACGTCAAATGTTTTTCAATTATACGTTTAGAGGTACCTCTATGAGGTTTGAAATTTCTACTCAAAAAGCAAAGTGACATTGAAATTTCTGTAACAATTATTTATCTATTGTTACTATTTTACATAATCCCTTAGGAACGACGTCTAAATCAGAATAGCATTTCTGGGAATCAACGAAAACGACAGAAACATTAAAAATGCTAAGAGTTTTCCTTCTATCATCTATTTCCGTCCGCAATGAGAAACGTCTGTAATTAAATATTTTCCTTAATAAAATTATATTTCGAGATGCCTTTGAAACATACGGTACTATGAAGTACTCACAGGTACGTAAGTAATTTGTAATCACAATATTGTTCATGCAATTTAGAGTGATACGACATGAATATTGAATATGGAATTTCTCATAAGCTTATGTTTCAGACAAACGTTAGGAAGATATGACCAAACAAAGTATAACAAAGACCATCTCGCAGAACAATATTCGTGGAACAATACCCAGGGATCTATATAAAGAAAGCAATATCCGCTGTCGATGTATAGAGTTCGTATCTATTCACAGTACTACAGACAAAGAGTAGTGAGAAACCTTCATACCGTTGCTTGAAATACGGCTCACGCTCACATAAGCATAAGTTCAACTATAATATGGTTATACGAGTAGAAATTGAAAACCAATATTATTGAATTTAAGAGATAAATATTAATTTTACCACAACTCCGTCTATGCGGACAATGAGTTTTCTTCATTCCTAGTCATTCCTTCATTCTTCTTCTTCCAGGGAGAAATGGGAGGAGAAGTATAGAGTATAATGTAATTAAGTATTTATTTATCTCCTTATATGTATTTTCAACTCTTCAACTTCCCTCATTCCATTATATGTATCTAATACCATTACCCGTCATCATCGAATAGGACGGTCGAATAGGACATCATCGGTCTCTCCATAAAACGGTAGACAGTCCATGTTCTGTCCGATAGCAGGAGATTATTTCAAATAGATGGGATTCCACCCACTGATTGTTCACCTCCATTGAATTTGTACCTGTAATCCACAAACCCAGAGCGAGTATCTGACAGATAAACACCGTAATCTGTAATGGCATTATCCACGTGGGCGTTATGCGATTTATCAAAGCTGATTTAGATACTAAAAATACTAGGATGGAAAAAGGTTAGAAAGGTTTCCACAAAATTAAATATCCGAACTAAATATGACAAACAATTCATTTTATTCTCTTTAAGGCGTGGCTCATATTTCGCAAGCAAAAGTATTTTAGTAGCAGACATTTCTATCAATTTTGATATTCGAACAAAGTACAATGCACAGAAAAACATAAAGGATTAAGTGGCGAGTGCCAGGCCTACGAAATGCAATATAGATGATTTAATGAGCAATAAATGAGAAGGATTATCACGATGGAAGTTCACACGTAAGCAGAAGTAGGGGAAATGTTTGTTCAAGTACGAGTATGTAAATCATGTTAAGTCAATACGATTTCTGTGACCACGCGGGCTCATGTCATGTCACGGTCGTGGTCACGATCGTGGTCATGGTCGTGGTCAAGGCCTTGAAATGAATGCTGTTACGTGTTAAGCATACACTGTCTTTAAACATTGCATATGAAATTCATGTATTGCACCATCCCAAAGGTTGTCTGGGAGATGAAAGCTATTTAAGTCCACCTTTTGTAATAATTTACAAAAAGCCGTAGGTAGGTAAATACATTTGCAGCTTAGAATTTGACATTAAGTAGCTTACATGTAATGCAATCAGCCCTTTCAGTATCCACTGCTGGACATAGGCCTCCCCATGTCCCTTGTCTTGTGCATGCGCCTTAAAATTGCACGCCTGGCCAAACGGGTTGGCGAGTCCACTCTTTCAACGGTGGTAAGTATACTTCAGCGCTCGTGGTAGCGGTTTTGTTATCTTTTGTAAGAGGTACAACACCCGCACAGAGCCGGCCAACTACAGGCCAATAGCGATCATCTCCCACCTCTCCAAGGTGATGGAGCGTGTCATAAACATACAGCTCCTTGAGTACCTAGATGGATATGGATTTCGCCATAATCGCTCGGCTGATGATCTTTTAGGGTATTTAACACACCTTTATTTTTGACCGGGTATGACACAAATCGCTGCTTTCCAAGTTACCATCTTTCGGGATACCCGAGGGATTATGCGAATAGGTTGCCAGTTTCCTGACTGGACGGAGCATCTGAGTCGTTATCGATGGTAGCTGCTCCGACACCATGTCTATTAACGCTGACGTCCCGCAAGGCTCCGTGCTGTCCCCAACTCTGTTCCTTCTGCATATCAACGACCTGTGGCAAATTGGTGACATACGTTGCTATGCAGACGACAGTACTGGAGACGCCTTGTACAGGGGCCGCACCAACATCCCTCGGGTCGAAGTGGAAGAAAGTCGCGCCAGGCTTGTGTCTGAAATCGTAGACTCTTTAGATCTAGTCTCGATTTGGGGTTCTCTGAACCTAGTGAATTTCAACCCCAGTAAGACGCAAGTAGTAAGACTACCGCTAGTACAGACCACCACGTCCTCGTTTCCATTTCGCTCGGTCGGTATGAATAAGACCTTATGCTATATAACGTAGAGCCTGTACACTTCAAATGTCCAAATACGAAATATTAGCCCAAATTAAGACTGTCATATGCGGTGATACCTAGGATAATTAGCTCTGAACCCTGACTTTTGCGTTATAAAACTGAAGCCTTTTTTTATTTACAACCCCGATTTTTTCAATCATTTCTAACTAAATGGACAAAACGTTACCGTAGAATTAAAAAGAAACGATTATATGCTGATAGAGCTTTAAAAAGACAGTTTTTTTGGATAATTTTCATCGCACATTCTCGGATGCCCTCAAAACTTTAGAACAAATTTTTAGAACGCCTTTTTTATGTAACAAAATCTTCTACAGGAATCAAGAGGCCTAATGGGTTCTTTAAATATTTGTAATTGCATGTTTTAATTTCATTGAAGGTAAGCTAAGGCTCTACCAGTTCTAGAGGCACAAATTAAGTGGTTCTACAATAAATGTACTTACTTGTACATGAAGCGTATTATTGTAGTGTGTACCTTTCTGCGGAAGTGTTGCGGCACGCCGGCTGGCAGGCGCGCGACCAGGCGCATCGCATGCAGCCACTCCGCATAGCCGCCCTCGCCGGGGCCCTCGCCGCCCGGCGCCACGCCGAACCGCGCGCCGTGCTCGCCCGCTGCACGCAACATTCAGTATAACATGTATTCATGTGCAGACACCGTTTAATGTTTACAGTTTAACATGCGTTCATTTGCATGTATTCGGGGAGTACGCCACTATATTCCACAGCTGATGGATACGTATGAATTATTCACTAGGAGTCCGCCATAAAATGTATTAAAATGCTAGTGAGTAAGAACTACCAGATCTGGTCCCCCATTCTATCTATTATCCTTCCATAATAGTCCATAATAATCCCCCATCCTTCCATCATCCCATTATTTTTTTATACTAAGAAGGCGGCAGAGGAGCATACAGTCCATCTGGTGGTAAGTGGATATTCTCGCCCATAGACATCCGAGATACATGCCGACATCAGTCTAGATAAACGTTGGCACCCCCGGATGAGCTACCTATCTTTGGAGATTTCAGAATTGTTTTGGAGAAATGGGGACGGATAGGATGGAAGGGGAATGGGCTCTGACATATCTCACTCGTTACCGAAACACGTACATAAATTGGGGCATAGGGTAAAATAGGAAATGTAACCCTAAATTACTAAATGTAGAAGGATGTACGAACATGCGTCAAACAACATCATTTGTCATAACTCAAGTTGTCATGTATCACATATGTCCAGTAACCACTTGCCATCATGCGGACTGTCTACTCATCTGCGACCTTCTTCCTATGAAAAATGAAATAAATAGGAAGTCAGGTATTCTCACCTGGACTAGCTAGTACAAGTCAGAGCTCTGGCGAATGTCCTGCAAATGTCCAATTAGAATCGCATATGTTGTAAGTATATGGGCATCTGCTGTTCTAACTGGAAAACTATAGCACCTAACCCTGCTCTAATACACTTTATTGCTTAGAACTGAAGTTGCCTAGAGAAGCAAGGTTATTGAATTATTTGAATCGATACGGTGTTAGCGCAATACTATCGCGATACACTAACTTTTAGCGATGCTTTATTAACGTTGCAAGTTTGGATCTTTGCCTTTTGCACCGTAATATAAGTATATAGGTAAATATTTATATCACTATAGAGCGCTCTCAAGATATTACGACTATATATGACGTGTGTGTGTGAATAGACCCTTAGTACCTCTTCAAATGTAAGAGGTGCGCCTTAGGGTCCTTTCAAACGTCTTAACATTCCTTTCACACGTTCCACCAGACACTTATAACTTCCGCTTTCTAATTTCCACTTTTTTATATAGATTATGAGGCAAGATATACAATCTATTAGTTGATTACTGTTTATACAACGTTGGGTTGAGGATGTGCTACTGGATTCATATGTTGTTTCGATCAAAACAGATTTTTTATCATTAAGGTTTATATTTATTTATAAACAGAAAATACTTACATTATTAAGAGTGAGATACGGAACAGGCAAGCAATTTTAGAATGCTGCTCCAATAAGTTAAAGCTCGATACCCAAATCTACTTACTCGTATTTATTAAAAGGCACTTCATTACCTAAGAAAATATCACATATTGAAATTCGCATAAACTAATTACGTTAGTTTACAATGTAATAAGGTAATACTATACCTACTGCCTAATGTCATATTATGTTCATTAAATCAACTGTACTTGTTCACTACGAATTTAATAAAATGTTCAAGTCGAGCAATATTTGCAAGTAATATTGAATTAATGACGTTAGATAATTTCAGGAAAGCGTCGAATCGCGCAGTGGAATTCAATTGTCTCATCAGATTTGCATAGATATGACTACTCTATAATTTTTCACGGAAGGTGCAAATAAAATAACGCAAATATAATCAATTAATCATAATAATTCAAAATTAATCATAATTTCATTAATGTAGTCGATGTAAAGTCTGACAGATGGGTAATTGTTACTTCGTTTTGTTACATCGTCTAATATCATAAGGTTATTTTTTAGTGAACTGTAAATACCTGAGCTGGCCCTCGACGAACCCGCTAGGTTCCTGAGAGAGTTTAGGATTGCACTCATCTGTCCTGTACGAGGCGCGCATTTGACCACAAACGCATATTGTTTTCAGTATTGCATTCGGCAACGAGTCACCGACCCCACCGCTTTGCTCGATGCAGTGCACTGCGGGAAAACACACCGACCATCCCACCGCTACGAGACCACTGCACTCATCACATCACGGACAGGAACACGCACCATTGAGAAAACAAATCGAAAATATGAAAAATTATATGCCATATCTCAAAGGCATTTGAGACTGCGTAGTCGACCAGCTGATGCGATGTTTACTGGGAAAGTCGCGAAACGAAGCGACGGGGCTGCTCATCCTGTACCACGGGTATTGCACAGGAATTCCGAGAACGATAGCAAAAGGATGACAGCCAGTATAATGAAAGGAGATTCCTGTCGTTTAGATGACGTTATCAAGTTTCGTGGTACATGTCTGTGAGCATGCGCGGTTCGTCATTCGTGAGGCGTATGTGTGCGTCGCGTATCGATTCGCCGCCGCTGTTGTACGTCAGTGACGGATACAGATAGGAGGTGAAAAGCATCCTGTGACCAGTTTCCTTTGATGTGTGCAAGGCTATTTCGAACCTTGAATGAAACTATTGTGGTGTCCTCTGTCTTCTTGTGACGTGTGTCACAAACATTCGGAACAGCTTAGGCTAATTGTGTTAGATAAACTTGTGGACTGAATTCTTGTAAACGTTTCGAGTTTCGTTGTATATTCATATAGCTAGATTTTGAAATATGATACGCGCTATTAATTACAGGGGAGCGATGATTCGTGAAAACCCGCTCGTTAATCTTACCGGTCATTGAAGTGGCGGCACATAATGTCATGTCTACAATTTATTTACAGGGTCCTAATTTATTTATGAATTATATTCAAACTCAACTTATGTATTTTGTAGGTATATGAAAAAGAATATTTCAACATGGAGTCTTGAAACGCTTACCTATGTCTAATTTTGAAGAAAGAAATCTTATACAAATACAGTGATTAATCTATTTTAATTTCGATCATATTTTTATTTTATTAATTTATATTGAATATTATAGTATATTATTATAGTATATTATAAAATATTTATTTTCACGTGAGAATGATAGATTCCAAATTCAAATATAATTTATTTAGTTTTCTTTATTGTAACGGTATTTATGGCTAGACTAGTTATATACAATAATAAATGTGCGTCATGTTGACGTAAAACCTAACAGCTGACAGGTTGCTGCCTAGGCGCTACATATGTATAGTAATGATGATCACAATAATATTACTGAAATAACTACTGATAGGTCAACTTCGCCAAGCTGGATCATAATCTCTTCTGTTCCCGTGGCAAACGACCTTGCCCTTGGATGATATTTGTCCTACATTTTATATTATATGAAAACAACAATGTTAGAGGCTACGTTAATGACACTGATACCTACTAATATGTCGTAATAACACGGTGAAGGCGGCACACAGCTTCTTCTGGTGCCGTCTCAGGTGGTCCCGCATCCGTACGCTTCTCGCCAACCTTTCTCCCGTCATTCGCAGTCGCGTTTTCCATTCTGTTATCTGTTCCTGAAGTTCGTCGATTTCTGAAATAAAATCTCAATCTAACCATCTCATCATTGTCTCCGATATTGCCTTAATTCTCTTTTCGTATACGACTGTATCCTTAATTCTTATTCGTTTACTTGCGCAACGTTGAAGTATTCATGCTTTTTAGTTCTGTCTGTCGCCTAGTGAGAATGCAGAGTAACAGGCTAATGAATCAACCTGTCCGTATTAGACTTCATTTATACGTGCCGAAAAATAGCGAACGTTGCTTAGGAAGTAAAAGCACTCGTTTCACTAATGCACAGCAAAAGCTTTGAGCGTTAAAAGTGTCCACACATCTTCCTATACAAAGATCCAACTCGTGCTCTTTTAAGCGCGTGCAAACAAGCTTACAAATTACTACCTTATCTATATTTTGTCATTTAATACTATACTAAAATCGATTCCTACTATCCATCTCCATATTCACACTACCTATTCTCCATCTCATTCCACCCAATCCTATCTCATCTCAACGAGTGCAAAGTAAAATCATGGTTCAAGGTATAATAAGGTGCTCTATCCAAATATATTCCTAAGTTTTCAAAGGTAAGCGGCGCACCTGGGAACGTGCCAACACTCGTCATTTTTGATTGATGTTAGCATGTATCATGTCCGTAAGCACCATTCACTTACCACCAGCTGAACTGCCTGCTTTTCTGTCACCTTATTTTAAAAAAGAAATATCTAATTCTTCGCGCCATCAACGGCACCAGTGTGCGTACCTGTGCGTTAAGACGACGGAATTTTTCGGGAATAATTGAGAGTAAAATTATTTTGCAGTTATAATTCCACTAGAAAAGTTATACATCTGGATATACGTACCTCAACCATCTTCCTAAAAGGTAGTAGACCACTTACCATCAGATAATCCATCTAATGGTAAGAGATAATATTCATAAAAGAAAATTCTATACAGGTAGGTAACGTAGAGAGAGTTAAAGCGAATAATACGTGCTTGTACATATTGATAAATCTGTACCACAGTTATCTGTGATCTCTACACATTCACAGCGACAACGTCATTGAGAATCGTACTCACACGAAACCATCTCTATAAAAATATTCTAATAAAATATTCTTTCTTACTTTTTAAAATATTCTATAAGCAATAAATACGTCCGTGGGTACTGTGTTGTCATCAACTCTTGCCGCGCTACATATACCTCGTCACATCATCGCCAAAAGTCTTACCAAAACAGATTATTATATTAACTTTGAAAAAGCTGTAGGAGTAAGAACTCCCGTTATACCTACGAGTACAGAAGCGACAATGTGTTAAGAATCTGAATTTCTTCACTTATATATGTAACAACAAGCTATTGTTTAAATACTATAATTATTGTATCTATACATATACAAAGGAATCATGTATTTATCTCTTGGTTTGTGCCAATCATTATGCGTTAATAAACATAATTTTCAACAAAAGGTTCAGAATTTTTGTTTAGATAAGGTCAATTAATTCCTTAGATATTATTTAATTATCTCAAATAAATCCATGATGAATTATTACAATTACATAAGAACTTTTGCCAACGGACCCACTAACACAATAGACAATGGAGAAAGACAATGAAAGGTCAAAGTTTATTGCTTAAAGGATTAATTACCTCCGTAAAATACGAAGTTAGAAGACGAACACAGTGTATAAAATCTGTATTTATTATAAAATTAAAGGAACAGTTAAAAAGTATCGTAAAGTTCATTCCGTCCCATTAATAAATACAGTTATGAAGTAATATTCTTTTAGACTTTTAGAATTGGTGGGATAGACGTCACCACGTCTATCCCACCAAATGATGGCCAGGTGGGAATAAATCACTTAATCTGGCAAATATCAGTACCTAAATATAATTATTAAGTACATACCTAATTCCTCCAAATAACTCCGTTCTATTGCATCGGTCTGCTCTCGACAATTTGAATGCGACGACGTCAGAGACGCAGCTGAAGTTGAACTGAAAGTGAAATGCAGTACAGATGTTCAGTTACATACAGTATTGGCTAATCGAACATTTGAACAAATACAAACTCCTATGCAGCTCATTATCAATTTACTCCATAGGCAACTAAGTGGCGCCAACCGTAAATACAATGTTGTAAAACAAACCTGTAATTTTAGTTAAAGCAACTAAGGTATTTCCATTTCTTTATTTTCTCGATGACAGTTCTAATTTGATAGTTGTAGTGTTGTGACCAAATAAGTAATGATATCGATCGCATATATTTATTATATTTTGAACAAAGACAAATACAACAAAAACATTCAAATATATTTTTTCAAGGTGGGAACACTCAATGGCCCACCGCCATTTTGTGTTTGTTTTAATCTGTCACTCGCAACAAGACGGTCGTGCTAGTCACTACATTTCTGTTCGCTGAGTTTTTTCACATTATCCATACGTTACGTTGTGTATTTTGTGTTCCTCCGTGTTGATTGCTGCCCAGCTGTCAAATATCAAAATGCCGAAAGGATCTATTCTGAAAAGGCAGGCGAGAGAACTGGTGATCAAGGTTCGTAATTACTTTGAAGCAGAGTATCAAAATGGTGGCCCGCTATTACCACTGTCGCAAGTGCGAGAGCGTGTTGCGGCCGCATTAGGAATTAGTGGACCTACTGTTTCAAAAATTACTACCGAAGCTTACGGTACAAGCGGCATGCAGGAAAATAAGCTTCGTACGCCGAAGAAAAAACGCCAACCACGTCGTGTGACATCGGTTGACAACTTCGACGCTGACGCTATTCGCCGTCATATACCATATATGACTATTACTTGCGCAAAGAAATTCCAACACTTAAAAAACTTGTTGTTTCTTTACGTGAATGTGGTTTGTTCCATGGCCAAAAATCGTCATTAAGCTTGGTTTTGAAAGAAATTGGATTTTGTTATAAAAAATCGGACAAACGTAAAATATTGATGGAGCGTCACGACGTTGCTATGGCTCGCTGCGAATTTTTGAGCGAAGCCAAAAAGATATCAGATTGGTCAAATGTTATTTTCACTGACGAGACTTGGTTAAATGCAAACCACACAGTATCTAAGAACTGGACTGACGACACCGTCGCTTCCACTAGTTCAGTGCCAATGGGAAAAGGTGAACGCCTCATCATATGCCATGCAGGGTCTACGAAAGGATTCATGTCAGATGCTTTACTGGCCTTTAAATCCAAGAAAACAGTGGACTACCACGAAGAAATGAACGCGGAGATTTACGAAGGATGGTTTAAAGAAATGGTGCAATCTCTGGCAGAACCGTCGATAATTATTATGGACAACGCTACATATCACTCCAGACAAATTGATAAAATGCCGACGCAGGCCAATAAAAAACAAGAGATAATTCATGTCCAACGTCATGGCGAAAATGTGGATAATACTTTATTAAAAGTACAATTAGTGAATATTTTAAAATCGAAAAAAGCCTCCCTAAAAGATATGTTATCGACGAAATAGCTGCCGAATGTGGTCATTGGGTTCTTTGACTTCCGCCGTATCATTGCCAGTACAATGCTATAGAACTAATATGGGCACAAATCAAAGGACACGCCGCTCGAAACAATACCCATCCCCCTTTTACGGCAAACAAGATGTTAGATTTATTAAAAAATGCATGTGCGGAAGTAACTGCCGAAAACTGGGAAAAAATTGTGAGACGAACCCAAAACATTATAGCGTCGGATTGGGAAATTCATGTGGCATTCGATAATATAGAAGTACAAGAACTTATAATAAATGTTGGGTAGAACTCATCGAGTGACAGTGACGATTCATCAGATTTTGATTAAAATAAATAAATAAAGATTACCTGTCATTATAATTATTTCGTTTCATTATCGAGTACCTACCTATACCTACTTATTTTACAACAGCTTCGAAAATTTTAAAGAAGTTGGCATTATCAATCAAGAATTAACACGTGTAACATCTTGTAATGAAATATAATATTAGTTAATAAATTTGTACAAAAGTATCCGGCAGTAGTTTAGTTTCTTACATTTTGTAAAAAAATATCAGATCTGTTATCGTGTTACGTTTATCGATAACTACATCCCTAAAATTGCTTTCTGGCTGACGTGACCTTGTTAATGAAATATGACGTCTTGGTGCCTAATTTTTGTTCGGAGTTTTAGGCGTTGACGCTAGAACAAAGTTATATCGACCACTGTGTGTGAGCTGTCATCGAGAAAATAAAGAAATGGAAATAGTATAATATAAGGATTTAAATCGCCATAATGATGTTTGACTCGCGAATCTCGTAATACCACCAATTTGATCAACCAGTCGGACAGTAACTTGATTTAATGGGTTCGTGGTCTTACTGCTCTGTGGTACTACCAGTACCAAATATCAATTCGTAATCCTTATGACTCATGGCCCCACCAACAAGTGAAAGACAAGAAGTCCAAAAAGACGAACTTAAAAAATTAATGTGAAACGAAAAAATAAGTATTTATTTGAACAATTGGAAACAAAATGACTTGAAAACAGAAAATATTTAAATGACCTACCCATGACTATGGCCGCTCCAGTCGCGCTGATCAGCGTAAATTTCGTCCAAGAGTTCTTCAACTAAATCTTTTACGTCTCGTTTCTGTATAAAAATATGATTAAATTGTTACTAACTCGTTAAAGTATGCTTTTGTTATTAATAATAATAATATGTTCAATTCTATAGATATATATACCCTACACCTACCCATGTAAAATAAGTATAATTTTACAGTTTTCATGTCTATAGGAAAATATTAAATTTAGTCACAAGTATTGGTATTATATAATATAATTACTTACTTTATATATTTATTAAATTAAATTCATTTAATCGTTAAAATATTGTAATTAAAATGTAAATTTAGTTTTAATATTCCCCATCAACTAAAACAATTGACAATCAAGAAAAATAATTAATGGCATTATATCAGCCAGCAATATTTTATGTTACATTGGAATTAGGTTAATAATCACAAAGGAAAACATTCTCCGAATAAAAAACGTTATGATTAAAATTTAAGCGATTTTAATGATTACGTTACAATTCAATTTAAAAATTTTTTTAGGTCCTAACCCTAAATTCCACTAAAAATAAAACAGCATTAATTAAATTTAATTGATACCAGAGCAAGGTCCCCAGAAAATAATGCATTGAGTTCTAAAACAAAAATGCGTGAATTGGAATATTTATGTATTTTAGACATAAAACACTTTGCTTTCTTAAATGATCTTCAAATACATAATATTTACTAGAATGTTTAAATATATACTAAACTAGCAAAACCCCGCAGACGTTGTCCTGCCTGTATAATACTGTATATATTTATTTACCTCTGTATATAAAATAACAAATTATTCTGTTTTGCCATCGATATGATTTTTGCGATCGATTGAACAGTATAGAAGTTGATGTGCAGCATCGCCATCTAGTGGCGAGTTACAACAAAGTGGATAGCATAAAAACCTTCTCCATGAAAAAATACATATATGTGCCACCTTTCATGGTGATCGGTCAAAGGTGTCGAAGTCTATTAATTTCATCCATTTCATTAATTTCATAAGAATAACTAGATAATATAAATACTATGTTATACTAGAATAGTAAACAATAACACCAAATGTACTTTTTATTTATTTGATTTTAGAAATACATTTTCGTGTCCCTTTACCATGAACACCAAAACTAGGACTGTCCCTATTGCTGAGAATAGGAAGAGAGGGCGACCAGCTAAGTCCAAAAGGCTTTGTTGATTTAGTATTTTTTTACTTCCATTTGTTATAAAGTATTTTTGAACTTAATTTTAATATTAAGCGCCGACGGATACATCGTTAATTGTAATTTTTTTTTAGAAAGAAGGCGCCAGATGAGCAAACAGTCCATTTGCTGGTAAGTGGGTACTGTTGGCCATGTATATTTGCAATGTTGAGTCGTAGACATTTCTGGTGTCTTAATAAGCACATAGGACCTTTAAATAGTAATCTTTTTGTGAAATTTTATATTGGTTTCGAGGATTTCGAAATTATTAGAAACGCATATTATACCGATTCAAGACATTAGAATACTTAATATTTTAGAAATCCGATGTGATAGATAAGGTATTATTATTTTTCTATAAATAGTCGGATGACTAAGGATCGACTTATATATGGATCTTATCGAGGATCGAGAAGCTAATGAATACATAGTTTATTTATAATTATTGAATCATGGCAAAAACCCTTCTTAGCAAAGTTTATTAGCGATAACATATAAGCTACATTATAACTTATTACTTTTTATAATTTTGTAGTCTTAAATTACCTGGTTTGAACTATTTATAATGGGCGGTGGAGGCGGCACTGCAGATTGTCTCTTCTTATAATTAACTACAGGTATCCTAATTTCTTTCTGCTTCTCAGGTTTCTTGGCAGGCGTTACTGGAACAAAGTTCAGTTGGAACCGCACCACTTTTAAATTTATCGGTTGATTTACACTTATTGTTTTCATTATATTTCCCCTGTTGCACTGTAAATGATGTGACAAGGTTGACTTATGAGTTATGACATTGACTTTTTAATTCTAGTACGTATTTTATAGGTAACAATTTTCGGTATTTTTTTGAGTCGGTAAATTGTGATTTATAGGTTCCACGCAGACAATTGACCTATGACCTTTTATTATTTTCTACTGTTTAAAATTTCACCTCTGGATAACAAACCACAAACGGATTATGTTTTAAAATATTTAAAAACTGGCAAAGCAAGTCAATCGATGGGAGGGTCGTTTCAAACTGCGTGGTGTTGTCAGGAGGCGCTGCGATAGTCACCCACTCGTATTGTCGGTGATACGGTTGATAACGAGTAATATATTCGCTTCAAATGCATAACCAATGAGATTGGGGTTGGCGTACAGTAACACGTTCCAACTATATTTAGTTGGAATAAATAGTTTTAATTTAATTAGTTATTAGTGGAATAATGGTTTAGTTGGAATAACTATTTATAAATAGTTTTAGATAGCCTGTTATTCAATCGAAAAGAATCGATTTCGTGCCTTTAGATATTATATTTTTCTCATAAATGTAATATAACATCAAGAAACTGAGTTGAATGATTAAACATTGATATCACCCTATAATTTCCCACTGGCACGGGCCTAAATCCCATGTAAAGGTAAATCGCTGGGGAGTTTCAGGCCATAATCCACCACGTGGGCCCAGTGTGGATTGGCCAATACACTTCAGATTATTTTGTTTCTCGAGAATGCGGGTTTCATCACGATATTTACTCTCACCGCCGAGCTAGTGACATTTTTTTTTAAATCCGTACTTACGTAGAAACTCAGTGATTCGTGCCTAGGAATCCAACTCACAATCACACGAATGTGAGTCGAGTATAAATACTCTTGGGCTGTCACCGCACAAAAAACATGGCTCATTACATGAAATAAAAATCTATATATCTATCTACATTGATTGATAAAATATTTCTTTTCATAGCTATTTTTTTGATTGTTACAATTTCATACCTAAACCCCTGATATCATTCACTACGAATGAAACTCAATAATTGTAAGTACCTACAAATACCTACATAATCTTATTGTACAATTTTCCCTCGCAATTGTGCCAAACGGATTAAGGATTATGTTTTTTACAGTATAAGGAGTAGATATACTGAAGAATATAAATAGCATCTCAAGAAGCCGGACAGAAAGTATGACAGAAGTAAGATTAGTATTGTTAATTTTATTAGTTATTATTATTACAATTGGGCATTACAATTTGTAAAATTGTAATGCCCTAGCAGGGCCACGCACTAAGTCTAAGTTCCTGCCTGTGTACATGATAGCAATGAATAAATAAATAAAGTACCTATATAGAATTACATAACCCACTTTATTCAGTGAAAATGTATTCAATCCGCCGAATTACTATCTCAATTTTGTCTCGTAACAAAAGGTACTAACTCCAAGTACATACTACCTAATTCTATAAACAATTGCAACTATTGCAAAACCTTGTGAAGATCTTGATCTTGAGAAGTAGATCCTTCCGTCTTTCGCAAATACCACATTTTATGATTTCAAATTACAATATTATAAATTAAATAATGGGTAAATGTTATGTGACATAGTTAGTGTTACTGTGCGTCAACCTTTGCGGTCTAAGTACCAATTGCAGATAAAGTTCACTCAATTTGTAAGTTAATTATTGCAAACGGTCTTCGAGCACGTATCGGCAAATATGTTTTGCTTACTGGGTTTTTATTAAGCGTTCATATTCTAAAAATAACGGTGAATCTGATAGTTGGATGGACGGTGGCTTATCGCTGCACATGGCATTAGGCAGTCTCAAGTGTACCTTCTTAAGTAACTCTAAAGACAACGAATTTTTGACGGACATTAATTTGATCCAATTAGAACTGCATTAAATACACATTAATATTGATGTAAACCAATATATCAATAAAAGGATTAACATAATCTCATCGGCAATTCTAACAATTCAGATTACAGAACCAAAGGCGCGGTTAGCTTCAATGCTTAAAAACGCAGTCAGCTTTACGTTGAAGTAATCCATTCAAGACAAGTAACAAAATTGTTGAAAACATACCTACCACTTTGTATGTGGAATAAGATAGTAGGCTATCGATGTGTTCCATTTTTAAAACACATAGGAATTAAATAATTCCAGAACTACTGCATATAGAACACTATAAACTGTAACGTGCCTGACCTAGAATGCTTGTATAAACATATTTAATAGTATATATTGTCAAATCTATGTAGTAGACCCATTATGTAGGTACCTATTTCTTAGTACTCCAACCTATTTTAAGGAAGACTAATTTCCTTGTCAGACATGGAGAACGTATTTATCCGTTGTCAAGGAAACATTTCATTTGATAAACACACATTGATTTTGAGCTTTGCTTCGCATAATTTTTTATAATAATTGTTTAGCTATTTCTTAGATTGTCGTTTACGAATATGAGTCAAGAGACTCCACAAGAAATGCAGCCAGGGTTCTGTTCGGCGACATGTGTGGACAGGGCTGCTTTACAGGAGGAAATTAAAAAGCCCAAGCTGAAAACATCGGATTTGTTTGTAACATGCAATCTACCAACGAGATTTGAATATCCTCGTAAGTATATTAGCCTGTTGTCCGAGTATAGGGTAAAGTATCCGTCCATCGAGTGTGCGCACAAATACAATCGTGTTACAAATACAATCGTTTGAAATCGTGCGAACGTTCGGTTGACCAATCGGTTGACATGCTTCCCTTCGTACTCACAAAAGGCTTTGGGTCGCAATATACCACGAGAACCTAGTACAGATTGGATGCTTTACATTACACATGCCACCGACATTTTTGAGCACGCATGTTTTCTCACAATTTATTCCTTTACTAGTCGATACGTGAAAATAATAATTCATGGCATATTTAAAGTAGAAGTACTCGACTAATAGATTATTCTTACATACTTAGGTGTAGTTTAGTGAGTACAGCTAGTAAGTAATGTAAAAAAGGTCGATATCAGACGCCAGTCAGAAATATTCGCTTAGATAGGATGTTGTGTCAGACTATAACGTTCAACTGCAGGGCACAGGTCTCCCTTAATAAATCACTGGGGGGTTTCGGGCCGTAATCTCCACGCAGGCTTGTGGATCACATACTCCAGTTTTTTTTTTATTTCTGGAGCATGTGGAATGCTGGAACATTCCTCACGATGTATTCCGTCCCCGCCGAGCTAGTGTAATTTTTTTAAGATAAGAAGGTAGGTTTAGCTTTTTTCTGTACTTTAAAAAAAAAGTATTTACAGAAAAGTTGGTAGACCCTGACGAGCCCTATCCAACGACGTCTAATTTTTTTTAGGATTTATGGAAAAGATTACGCGGTCATAATTTTCGAAATAACTGAATTGATTTGGTTTATCTTTGAACTGAACCGAAATATCGATCCAAATTATTTTACTGTCAAATTTCATTCCAATCCATGACGAAATGCGCCCTGCACAATCATATTGATATTGACATATTGATGTAAATATAGCGTGTATATATGGTATGCAATGCAACCAGCCTCTCAGTATCTACTGCTGGATATGGGGCCTCCTTCTGCGCATTGTCTCGTGTATGAAGGATGCAAGGCCTCCAAACGCCACGCCGGCCAAGCGGGCTGGCGAGTCCACTCCTAAAGAGGTGGTGTAGATCCTCGGGGCTTGTGGTAGCCGCTTTGTTATCCCTTAATCTCCATTTACGACACCCACGAGAAGAGATGGGATGATGCTATTCTATAGGCAGCCGACATCACACAGGAAATATATGATATATTTCTTCGAAGACCACCTAAAATTTAACAGAACCGTTTCGCTCTCTGTTCTGTAAAAAATATCTTAAGGCGATTGACACATACTTGCTTTACTTATTCAACCAACACACAACTACCACTTTGCATCCTACCAATCGAATAGGTAATTCCCTACACTTGCTTCCTGCACAACTGTTGCGTTATTTTGAAGAGAAACAATTGTACACCTAAACAAACATTCCATCAGGAATATATTAAAGGGTCATTGATCTTGGCACATTTGCTTAGCCAGGTTATGCGGGCTCTGTATTTTGAATTAATAATGAGAACCAAGCTCCAAAAGGGAAGTCTGAACGTTTATTGTGCGATACTGGATCACAATTTTTGGATAATTGGTGGCGCGTTTAAACATAGGTAGACAACGGAAATTCGTGAAATTGTATAGAAACCAAGCGTATCACTTGTTTTGTATCTACTACTAAGTCATGAGTAAATTTTAGTTTTGAGAAACCACTAACCGATGAAACGAACAAATCCCTTAACTCGGTTCACCATTTTAGACGAATTTATACAAATGATTACAGCGCTATTAGCCATTTTTGTGTTTCCTAACAAACGACGCGCAACGCGGGAAGTAGGAGCTTAACGCCAACTCGGGCACGCAACGACTGATAGCTTGCGTTATCTGTCCCTTTATATCTGTGGTGGAGCGACTCACATGTCAAGCGAAGGATCGCAGTTTACAATTCAGACATGTATTTGAAAACGTAGGATTCCGTTTCGGAGTTTGAGCATTTGGAACAAGCTTCATGTTAGTAAACAATATGATAGGGTTAACTGTACAACCCACATACAGTAGCCCGTTTTGGTCCTTAACAGTTACCAACGTGGTAATTGAGACAACGTTTGTTGTATAAACAATATACTGGCTATTGGCTAGCTTTCGAATAGCACGTCCCCATCTCTTCTCGTGGGTCTCGTAAAAGGCGACTAGCAGCCCCCGCGCACTAGGCAACTCACCTCAAAGTAATTACCAATTTTTCTTCTGGAGTTATAGAGGTTCGCGAGTATTAGTACCCATGATTGATATTTTATATTTTCCAGTAGGTTATCAAATGATTGCATTGACATTCTTGTATAGTTAAAAAAACGATCCGAATAGTTTAGAAGACCCTTAAAATAATTTTGAAATAAGCCCTTTGAGTGGCGCGCCAGAAGTAGAGGATGAATTCAATGTCTTCCTTTTGCTTTGCGTTTCTTACGAGACACGTACAGAATTATAACATCTTCCACGTCCATCTCGCTTGACTCATGGACACGATTGGTTGTCGGCTGACTGCTTAAACGGGCTGCTCAAAATTTCGGCTGCCGCAGCCAGGCTGCCTAGTGCGCGGGGGGGTCTTAGGGATAACAAAGTCGCTACCACAAGCCCCGAGAAACTATACATATTATAAATAAATAAATACCACCTCTAAACGAGTGGACTCGCCAAACTCCTGGGCCAGTGAGGCGTTTTTTCTCAGAAGTGCAATGTTGCCAGGTGCACATGGAATTACTGCCACCCACTTATTCCATACATGGAACTAAAAAATCTAATGGATATTAAAAAATCTTATTTTTCATTGTTCCCCGAAGTTTCATGTTAAACACAAACAAAACTAAAATATATTCCATTAATTCTATATATTCCATAATCACATTAGTTAAGCCTACATATAGAAATTAACGAAATATTTTACTTACGTGACTCCGAGACGATTGGACGGTTCATTTTTATAATTTGTACAACTTGCGTAAGCCAATGAACAATCAAGTATAAAGCCTGACCAGAAAAATAAAAAACCTGATCCGGGGTCGCCACATTTGCTTTTCTCATAGCTAGTAAGTGTTGTCAGTAGAAGATATTAGTTTTACGCATCATAGCGAGATTTTTATTTTCTTGGTCAGGCTATACGTACACATATTTATAAGTGGCCATTTAGTATATAGAGGGAAAAAAAAGAAACTCAAACATGAGAAAATACGGGTCCAAAAGTTGTATAAAATTGTATAAATTAATGTATAACTATAAGTTGTATAAACTAATGGGACATAACGTCGCATTTTGAAGGTTACAAAAGTTTCATGTGGGATGGCAAAATGAAACTTGTGGGAAAAAAGGCATTGTGGCGTTTTATGGCCCTGCATCCCTCGTGTACAACATAGTGTGTATGGGGAGGCCCTTGTCCGGCAGTGGACGACTAAATAAAAGGTTACGGTTATCTATTAACATAATGACTAAATTTATTTAATTTACTAAACAATTTCCATCTAGGCAACTAAGCTTCACTAGGATAGTTCACATTGGTAGTTCACCACAACCCGTATATCCACTGCTGGGCATATGGCTCTCCTAAAGCTCATCACTAATTACAAGACTTCTTGTCTATCACCAAGCCCTGACAGTTAAAAGTAAACATTTCAAAAATTAATTTTATTTTTCTCCTACAAAATAATAAACAGCAATATTTTTTATATTTACAGATTGGTTCAACGGCTATGGTTCCCAAGTTAGCAAGCAACATCCCTTTTATAGGACATCGTCCAGCGAATACGGATGGTACCCCCCTGGTAAAAGAATGAATAAATTTTGTTCATTTTTTTCAAGCGAAATCGTTAATACTAATTAGTATTTTTAATACTAATTAATTGAATTTAATATAGTGTGAATGAATACGAATAGATAGAATTTTAATTCTACTAAGGATTATAAATATTGTTTGAAATGTTATTGTTAAAATAATATTGTAATGTATAAAAAGTACGTACATTTTTATTTTATATTATTTTCAGTTGCTAATGCCACATATTTTATTTTCATCGAATTTAGTTGCTTATTCATCACGTTAATCTTTAAAATGCTTCTAAAAAAAATATTGATTTTTTTCAGGAGTCCATTCAGTACCTACGGTGTTTTTCCCAAAAAATCAGGGATTCTCAAGCTATTTGGCCGAGGCGGGCATGTACCGAAATTACTCGCTCAATACTGGACTGCATGACCCATCGTCAAGACTCAAATAAATAGTAAGACATACATATACATAAGGGAAAAGTTTAAGTTTCCGTGTTCATTTTTAAGCAATTGTTTTTTTATTTATTTATGTTTAACATAGCTTATTTACAACGCTGTTAAAATGATATTTTAGGTTCTTATGATAAGTTCTGTAATTTTTTTATTTGCTTGGAAACATAAGTAATATTTGTTTTAAGTTAATAATTATATTATTATTATGTTTATCTTAATTCCATTCGTGTTAAATGTTAAAGAGAAGTCATCTTTAAATGAAATAAATTATAGTCTTTTGTTTTATAGGTATTTTATTTTTAATTGTATATAGTACCTAATATTTTAGGTAGATTTCGAGGAATACGTATATATTACCAGGACTAGTTCATATCGCAGTTTAGGTATAAAATATGCCTACAGAAGTCGCTCTCGCCGGAGGGTCCTTTTTCCCAGTTAGAACGATGACACCTGGCGTAGGCGTTTGTCAAACGACACGCATCGCAAAAGCAGCGCGAACACCGCGTATAAGTTGTAAGCCGGACGCTGCTGTTGAGTCATGTAAAAACTCAAAATCAATCCGCATAGTCAGCTAAAACATGGGTTCAGATGAGGAAACACCGTTGAATGAACTTTTGGAGGTGATTCAACATGATATTAGAATACGAATTTAGGTATTCAGTGTCACCTAAAGAAAGGTTTGTCATAATCATAATTCAAAAGAAAATAAAGTCTATACTAATATAATAAAGAGGTAAAATTTTGTGCATGTTTGTGGGTATATTGGGAAGGTAGGTATGTAAAACTTGGGACTAAAATAAAATCTACATTTTCGACTTCATCGTGGCGTCGTTTATATTTCCATTTTACAAACAAGTTATGAACAGGATTTCATAAAAAAACTATCGTATTTACGATAGGTATACATTCAGACGTAGAACTATCTTAAAATATATTTAAAAAATAAACAAGATTATTGTACTGCCGATGATAAAAGGACACACATGAATTCTAGCTTAACCTAAGCTAAGTCGCATTTCAACGAATTGTCACATAAAGCATAAAAAGCTCTTCCTAACTAATACACATTTATTCGGTAATATTCGCACAAATTATCACGATTGCAGATAATCAATAAAGGCTAAGATTCACAACAGTTTGTTTTTATGAAGGACAATATAGTATGTACCTATAATCAAATTCGAGCAAATTCAAATAAGAATGATTTAAACTCACGACCTCATGAATAAAAGTTGAGAATAAATATCCTATCAGTACTATGCTATCACCACTCTAAGAAGAGTTTTAGGTCCGTTTTATTAAAAAATAGCCGAAATAATTCGTACACAATAGCGGCATTTGTGATGAAATTATTAATTATAGAAATTAGATACTTTTTTCATTATGTTATGTTTGTGAAAAGAATAAGAACCTATTTTAAGAAATGATCTTTAGAACCCGGCGTGTCGTATCGTCGTCGTTAGCACCTCGTCCTCCTTCACCTAATTGAGACCTCCTATGTTGTACAATGTAAGTTGTTTATGTTATAAATGCATCTGCCTCTATTAAAATTTAATGTGCGGTCAGGGGACCCCCGTCAGGAACGAAGATCCTCACGCATCTTTTTTAAACTCCGAGTGTAATTCGAAATAAAATCTGTATAGTTAATTTTTTTTTTTTGTATCATATTTTCAATGCAAATAATTTAAAATAAGGAATCAAATCAAAAATTTAGGTTATACAACCGGCCACGCACTAGTCTGCACATCTGTTATTCTGCTTGAGTCTCGCTCTCGATATTTGCACGCACACACAGAGAGAGAAAGAGAAAAGCGTATGTAGGGGGTAAAAATCTTACGTGACGTTATATTTTCTCTCGAATCACACCTACGACAAGCCGCGTAAGCAAAAATATTTCCTATACTATATCATCAGCCTGTGTCTCGCCACAGCTGGATATAGGCGTCTCCCAACGACCGTTACACGGTATTCTGCTCTTCTTATTCAGCCAGTACCGGCGATGTTCTGCAAGTTATCAGTCCATCTGGCCGGAGGATGACCCACGCACCGTTTACCGGTACCTACGTGATCTACATTATTATTGTCGGTACCGCGACAGATATGGTCTGGCCGCTGCCACTATATCTTGCTGATTCTTGTAAAATTTTATTGCATGTGTTAAATCACATCCGTAGACTGTGCACTGAATCATATAGACATAAATTAATAATTGGTTGCATTTTCAGGCATTCACTCGGTGTGTTCCGTGTTCTTCCCAGCGGGCCAGACGTTCACCAACCGCCTTGCAGCAGCCGGCATGTATCGCAATTACAGCCTCAACACTGGCATGGATCCCGCGGGATATTAGTAGTCTCCGACAATAAAGTATTCATTAACATTGTCCGTTGGCGAACCCGATAGAAAAGTTTGCGAACCGGTAGACAAATTAATTGTAATTTCAGTTAAGTTCGGTTGATGTATAACTTCATATCGAAAAAACCCAACAACCAAACACTTGAGAATTTCGATATATTGCATATTCGTGAAGTAGAATAGAATGGTACGAAGATGTGACGCGTGTGTTGTTGCCGCGCTTCCGGACGGTGATACGGCAACGACGCAGAGTATAAACACATGGAGCGCCGCAGTACCGTGCGGTCTTTCTCAACACGGAGTTTGGTTTGGTTAAGTGTAAAATACAGTATGTAGATTTAAACTTGTCAAATAAATATTAATTTTACCTAACTACCCTCATGGGAATGTGCAGTGCTGTGATAAACTCACACAGTTTTATGACACCAAAAAAATATCTGTAAGTACCCTTCATTTGTTAAAATTGTTAAATGTAAAGTTGTAAAGTTAAATGTTAAATTAAATTGAATTAAAATTAAAATCACTGCGACCGCGGCGTTCCACTGTGAACTACGCTCCACCTGCCACTTCGCTTTCGCGCACCATTGCAACGTACGGTAGTGCAACACAACCGGACGGTTGCGCGGAATCCGCTTAACCGCAACCGCACACCGCCCCGGAGAGGCGTGCAGCGCAGTGTGAGATCTGCCTTAGGCTTAATACTAATCTATGTAATATGTTCCCGCGATGTTTTCAACGTTCTATATAATGCACGGTTTACATTTTCATTGATCATTAGCTGTAAAGAAATCGTCATAGCTACCTATATATTTCAGTTTTATTTCAAACGACACGTGTAACAGATATTGTTCGTCGCGACCATGCAATTTATCCAAGGTCGCCTTTTTAATTGTCCAATAAACTATCCAATAGCTATTGTTTTTTTGCATACAGTCTGGCGCCATTAGGTTTTTTACATCGACTGTTTTACAAAGTACACTATTGTAACAGAATATCCGGGACGATGTCATTTGATGCACGCCGACAATCTTACGGGATTCAAAACAGAATATTCGTTTTACGAGTATGTTTGAATTAACAAATTGTATGCTGCTTGTAGTAAAACTGTTTTCTAAGACTCTAACCAGTGAATATTACATAATTTTAGTTATGTATTTTAGGTAGATTTTTAAATTATGTATTTTATTATACATAGATTTGTATATGATATATTACGGTGATAAATCATAAACCTTTTGTAAATGTACCTTCATGCCTCAATGTTATTCTTACAATGCTTGTTAAATTTTACTATGTAGATAACTGTTTATACAGAATGTAATGTAGCAAATATATTGCCTGAAAGCTGAAAGAATGGATTCCATTCATGATTCTGACCTAAATATCACAAAATTTTTCTCATTAAACAAAATATATTTATATATTTGTTAGAAATTTCTCACATAGGTGTTAAATGCAGAATACATTTTTTTTCCAATATATAAATAGAAATACTCAAAATTTAATATGAACTAACTCAACACAATACATTATTTCAGATTTTGGAAATATATCTGTTTCACCGTTGTCACTTACAGGTACAGGTACATAATTACAAGATTAAATCGCTAGTACAACCAAATTAGTACCATTTTTATTTGCGTAATTCACAAATTAATACTATCACTTAATTATATGTATATATGTGTATATTACCGATCAGGGGTTATTCTGCACCCGACAAATTTGTTATTCGCCAGATTCTAGTTTGAATAAATTTTGTATTCGAAAAAGTACGTGCATAATAAAAAATAAACTAGATTTTATTTTATTTATTTCTATATATTATTTGTAATTATATTTAAATAACAAAATCAAATAATTTCATTAACTTTTTTTTCTACACTAAAAATTGAAATTTTTAATCTAAATCTAACATTTTATCTCAATAGGATTTGAATTTTTCATAATCCTTCCTTATTTTTCACTTTCTTTCCTAATTTTTTCTCTCCTTACTTTCTTCCCTTTCTGTGATCAAACATCATATCAATCATTATATCAGACAGACTAGTTTGATTTGTGTAAACGCGCAAGTGTATCTAAGCACCCCTCAACAGTTTTTTTGTTAAGCAACCCTTGTATATGCTATCTTTGTTGATACCAGACGTTTCCGTTCTTTAAATTGACTATGTAGTTCACTTGGTTTTATTTAACAATCATAAATAATTGTTTACTATTACTAACAATATAAACAATAATAACAATAATATATTAGGCATTGACATTATTTAGACGTTAATGTGGCCTGTAAGTATGTACTCAAAGAACACTTTAATCAGTTCTGGATTACAAAAGAATCTGTCGACTCCAGAATCTGCCCAAACTAGATACTGTCGAATAAGGAACCTGTGGGTACGAAATAAACGCTATCAAGAGCACTTGGTAGGTGCATGGATACAATGATCGCAAGGCGGCGGTCATTTTATACTACGAATATTTAATATCATTATCTAACTATAATTAGTTTTCCTACGATTTGAGAATAAATTATGAATAATTTCAAACATTCCATGATTTATTGAAATAAACAATTTCAGGAATCGGTATCAGCCAATAAGTTCTCACTGTAGGGCACATGCCTCCCTTAGCAAATCACTGGGAAGTTTCGGGCCATAAACCATGGTGAACCACGCGAGCCCAGTGGGGATTGGTGGCTACATATGCTCAAGATTTACTCTCGAGTATGTTGATTTCTTCACGATGTTTTCCTTTCACCGTCGACCTCTGAGGATTTAAACCTACAACTTCACGAATGGGAGTTGAGAATAGAGATATTCCTAGACTATCACCGCTGTTAAATTTCAGGATAATAGGTGTCATCTAGCCGTTTGGTATCGGCCGGCTTTTGAATAGTATTAGGTACTCAATCTCGTGCTGTGGATGTCGTAAAAGGCTACTCTAAAATAGTGGACTCGCCAAGCGGGTGCTTGGACACGTCATGGATGAGACAATGTGAATGTGGAAGCCCACGTCCAACAGTGGACGAAAGGACGACAAGTTAATTATTTATTTATTAATTTTTTAAGGAAGATTACAGACATGTTAAAAATATTGTAAAATCAATGTAATTAGAAAAAGAAATTAGTAGACATGCCGTTTTAAATTTCAACAAATATGCATTTAAGTATATATAAAAAGGCTTAAACGTAAATAATAAGAACAAAAAACAACATGGAAGTTAAAGCAAAATACACCTGAAAAAATAGAAGAGAATGGTTTACTGGCGACAAATAAAACACTAGCTCCAGTGTCGGTACTGGTCACCAAACGAGGTATTTATTATTTCAATTAATATATCATATAGATTAACATGCATTCAAATTCCATTAAAATATTACACTCGAACAAAGACATGGGTGCCACGTTCAATATAAAATATCTGTTCATTCATATTAATACTATGAGATTCAGTAGACCGGCTATATCGTAGAAATTCTATAGGATATTATGTAATAAGTATACATACTAAGTGGAGTTTCACGAGCAATATAGAAAAGTATTTAAAGGTCGTGACAAACCATGTCTTTAAAAACCTGAACTGAGAATTCGTCACGACAAAATTCACGATTATGGGAACGATAGGTATACTTATCATTCAAAATCTATGATATTTACTCACTTCGAGCAGGTGAACAACTAAGATTTCTTTATGAACCTCTTATAAGAGAATAAGAGAATTATTTATTATTTGTTTAATACGAACGTCACTCTAAGTTTCAGTTGAAAATAAGTGTCGGAAAATTTAGTTTCCTACATAGTGCTGAGGGTTTATTAGCGGTAGGTCCATTTAGCGTTTGGTCCAAATCACAGTTCGTCCAAAGGCATTTGGTTTATATTTGCAGTAATATGTTTTTTTTAAGTACAGCAGTCCAATATGTTTTTTTTAAGTACAGTTCAGATGGTAATAAAAAAACACATTGAATAAACATTTAATATGTTCCTAATCAAAAATGTATATATTCATAAAAACAAAAACTTGATCTTCGCCACTTATATGCTATCGCAGTCTATCATATTGGACTTACTACGAATATAGACCAACTGCGTCTGGGCGAAATACGATTTGGACCTAACGCTAAACTAATGAATCGTACTGAGATAACTGAACACTCCTTCAGTGCAGCGCTGCGACACGCGGAATTATTATTTGAAAGTTGTTATTATCTTTTCTTGTACTGCTGACTAACTCTTGTGTGTACTGTTCCGTAGTGAAATAAATGTTCTTTCTTTCTTTTTTTACTAGTACAACTGTCGACGTTGAATTATTTTCACCAGTTTACATATCTATCTAATACTTCTCTGAATTCATTTCACTATTTTGGACATTTCATTAGGTTCATTCATTTATCAATTCAAATCAATTCAATACGATTATCTGTGGACAAAGGTACATTGGTGGAAATGTTACAAAAAGCGTTTCTCTATGTCCCGCCTCGTGGGCATACAAATATACACAAACATTACACACATTTCACAACGTCTATGATGTTTTCATTGATAATTAAAACATAATTATCTAATTCGTGATTAGTAACAATAACATAAAGTTCCTTTGAACCTAACTGCCGTAGTTGAATTATCAAACATTCCCAACTTACTATCCGATACTTCTCCGAATGGATTCCACTATCTTGGATATGTCATTAGGTTCATTCATTTTTCACACTTGTGAACTTACTATCCCTAACTATCCCCTGAAATCACATTAGCTTCACATTATACTCATTAATTAATCCCCGTGGTATATTGCAGACCAATATTTTTTTTTAACTAAACTATTTGCTAATTGCCGCAAGATAATTTTGAAACTCGAAATCCTACTCGTCATTGTCATCGTGACGAATCGATCATCTTCACACGAGTACACATTCTATAACTTGTTAGCAACAACAACAGCGTTAATATCACTAATTTTAATGTTTATATTATCTTATTATATTTTAAACATAGAACAATCGTCAACCATTACAAAAAAATAAATCTAGATAATTCACTGTCATGGAACAAGGTAAGGTACGGAAGTGAATTCTCATATAACTATTTTTTGTAACTTTACAAACAAATGAATAATACATTGCAAATGGAATAGTTGTTAACTTGATTATATTTAGGTACCTATTATTTCATCGCGCATTTATTAGACGCTTATTAATTACACTTACACGGTGGTTGATAACGCTACTTTTGTGTCAAAATCTATATCAACTACAAGTGCAATAATTTAATCTAACCATATGGTACCTTTAGTAGGGGTAATAATGTTGTTTGCGGCAGGGGTTTGCACAATGGATGACTTTTAATAATTGTTTTATATTAAATCATTTTAAAATTTATTTTTACAGACGGTATTAAAATGTTAGAATCATTGTTATGTGGATATCAACTTTTCTTTGAACATTTATTATAAAAAGGTCATTTATCGTATTGATGGTAATTTAGGTATATTTTAAAATAAATGATACCTCCAATAAAAATGGATTTGGTACCGTCAATTTTACTATTTAACTAATTACAATTAGTAAAGATAACAATAAAGAAATTATCTAATTGTGTCATCAAATGTATGCCTATATTCGAATAAATATGAAATGGGAATTTGCTGTAAGACCGGTAAGAGCCGCCTAACTGTATGAAACCATTGATATATCTTACTTGTACAGCTATTTTCGTTGTAAAATCTACAATAACAAGTGGATTTGGTTACTTATGTCATAATAATATTGCGATAGTTATCGTAACAGATATATAAAGTTATTACAAACTTACGAATCTCCCAACGCGTTTAAAATTGAACTACTTACACATTCATCAATCTACTTTGAATCCGCATTAGCTAATGGATATTACAATATAATTACTATAATATTATGACGTTTAATTTGAAATGTATAAGTCGATAAATAGTAAAAGCACGATGTCGCGTACAGCGCAAAGTAGGTATATAACATACTATGCATGATATGACGAGTCATCGATAGAGGTACATCGCTCTATAGATCATTCCATCACATGATCAATATATTGATCGTATAAAAAGCGTCAATGAGTTAGACACTAAACATCCAAGTTCAGGAGAACTAATATCAGACTAATAAAGGGATGATTACATAGAAATAATTACATAGATTACAGATAACAGATAAGCGTCAACAAGAGTTCCTTAACACTATCAGATACGACTAGTAAATAGGATTATAAAATGTGGATTAATTCTTGCCTTTAACAATATTGTCTTCAATAGCATTGCTCGCATTCCAACAAGTAAAATAAAAGAGATTTGCAAAAACCTTACTAAAATTCAAACAGATCTGCTTAAGTTTCGTAATATTAGATAAACTAAAAATGTACCATAAACCAATAATAGTCGAAGATTACAGTAATGATAAAGGATAATTAAATTCCTACTTAAATCTAAATAAAAACATTATTTAATTTTCAGAAATATTCCTTCCCATTCTCCGCGAGCACATCTAAAGCAACGATCATATCACTACGCAATAGTCTTCATTGAAATACTATTTATTGCCACAAAAATTTATTTGTTTTCAATGATATATTAAATTTCGATAAAATTGTTCATACACTACAGTGATTCAATCACGACGAAATATGAAAAGATATAATAAATATCCTGTTGAGAAATAATAACATTGGAACAAGAAATAAATATTTTACAGAAGGTTTAACAAATAACAAAACACAAATTTCCATAACAGCATAAAGAAATGTTCTCACGTATGTCGTTACTAATAGTTTTTATTTGGGTAAATATTTTAAAAGAAATCAAACTCGTTCATAATAATTTTATTTTTTTCAGAATTCCTTAATTCCAAACGGATTAATTTAAGAATTTGTTTAAAAAACAATTATTTTAAGGGATGTAGATACTGGCCGCTCCAGATCAGAATTTATTTCTAGATTGGGAATCAGTGCATAAAAGGAAATATGTATATGTAACGATTAGTAATAAATACACTATAATTAAGTGTAATTTATCGTGAGCAAATCACTGCAAACAAGATCGATGATTGATATCTATTCGATCGTAGAGTCGATGTACGCAAGTGCGAGTGCAGAAGTAGAAGGGAGTCGGAGAGAGTGAGACACTACGTTACGTACCGAACGGGTCTGATCACAATGCAGCTCAGTTGATTCGTATTCATATTTATAAACTTACTGTAAAAAATCTATAGTTAGTTTATATTAAACCTATAATTATACTGTTTGCTAAGATTGTATTCATTGGGGGACGGTTCCACAATCAAACGTCACGCGTCGTCTCCTAATGTAGTGCAATATTGTGCGTCATGTAATACTCATTGGGAAATGCTGTATTACATAGTCCCCTAAAGTATAGTCCAAATCCCTTTAGTCTCTTCACACTAAGTTGTGAGAAAATGTACCTACTGGACATTTGTCACCCAATGAATACAATTTCATCCCTCGTCGTTTCGAGTCAATTAGTGTTTTTATTTCTGTATCTAACTTAAATTAGATTGTTCTCATCAGTTACATTAATGAGATCACAGAAATATTTTCCCGTGCCATAGGTGTTCAATTTGATCTTTCTTCTTCGTTATGACAGGGATTAATAATTTTATAATGGCAAAGAGAAATTGTATGTCCAAAATTAGTTTGAAAACATTTCGTTATTATTAAGTTCAGAAGGATTACGAGGAGTAAAATTTTCCAATACAGTTCCCAAAAACCTTCGTAACAAAAAGACCTCATTTAATATCATCAACGTAACTGTTGAGAATCAATCAAATTATATTATACTATATATGTTTTATTGTAATGGGATTTGTTCACAGTCTGTCTGTCAACTTTCCGTTTTAATAAACTAACTTAAAGTAATTGTACGAAATAAAACAAACAACAACTTTTCATTTGGACATTCTGTTGCGGACAATAGAAGCGTGGCTTTCATGCTACTGGTTGCTCATCAAATGTTATCGCTGACTTTTCTGTAGGAAAAAAATGACAATTTTTTGTGTGTTAAGACAGATTATCGTCTTAATAGTGGCACACCGCATCGCAGCTATCTGTCAATCTCATATATTAGTCCAATCAGAATTGTAAATAGAGTGTACATTTTTGTACATTTTTGAGCGGCGAACTAGTTGTAGCACCCCCAAAAATAAGCAAGTACTATATTACAATAAGCTTCGAAAGAAGAGAATATGTATATGAATAAAAATGCAATAGAATTGTGCGCCGCGAGATGTAGACATTTTTAAATGCTCGTGACCGAGTATTTAATTATCACATTTAGCGATGCGTCATTTATTCATACCATTGATTTATTACTTTATAGCGACACGGTCTGCCAGCTCAGTAACACAAGTGTATCATTTTCAAAGGAAGTGAGATGACAGTATTGATTGCGCTCGATTCGTGGGCAGCCACTTACGAGAGAGGCGTGTTTTAATCGCCGAGGTGTATAAAGTTCTATCTTAACTTCTTTGCTTCCTCCGAGCAACAAGCTTGTTGATTACTTGAAAATAAGATTATAGCAGTTGAAGGTAATCCGACTATCGCAAGGGTTTGCCTTTCGTTGATCTATTGTCCGAACAGCCCACTGGCATCTTTGAAGAAACGTATAATTTTACATATCTCCAAAGATGCCTGCGAAGGTTTTGCGCAGATTCTTCATGGTGTCCTCTGCGTCTTCAGTGAGAGCGGCGCTTAGAGAGCCTTGGCGTGCAAATGCGCCGCGGGAGGGAGTCGCCCCCGCCGCCCCCGTGGCTGAGCTGGTCGTACTGGGTGCTGCAGATACTGATGATACTGTTGATGATTGGGAAGCTAGAATAGAGAGAAGTGTGTCTGAGAAAATGAAATCAGAATCTTATTTAAAAAAAAAAGTTTTATTGTACTTAATCGTACAAAGGCGAGCTTAATGCCTGGAGGCATTTTCTACCAGCCAACCTTTGGATTGAATAGAGAGGCACGTTGGGAGGTGAGATGAATTGAATAAAATAAATATAACTTAAATGAAGATTAGTAAATTTACTCAAATACTTGCAATAACTATAAACCTACTTATAAATAGTAGGACATTGCAACTTAATACATAAAAACAAACATACATAAATACAAAAATAAATTGAATAAATACTGTATGTACTCGTATTTATTATTATATATGTATATTTTATTTATGTATTATACATAAATACATACCATATAATACCTATATATATAGAATAGCTGTCAATAGTATATAATTAGAAGAGAATGCTTGAAGCAAGGAAAAAAATACAAAACCACTTAGACCGTAGTGATGACAAATAGTGCGCCCGAAGCATCCGTTTGAGAATATTTTTATTCGGAGCTTCCCTAATGTCAGGAGGAATTGCATTCCAGTTTAATTGCCTGCGAGGTGAAAGAGTTGGGCAAAAAGCCAGCACGGCTAGAAATGACTTGGAGTATGGAGATAACGGCAGAGCGCTGAGAACGTTCATGAGTATCACCTTATTCTATTATTACTTATTACCTTACTTCTTGTTAAATGGTACCAAACATTATTTAAAACTCTTCCTGTATCACCTTCCGTTTCCACCAACCAATTTTTTTGTCATGAAGGTAAATGCGTGGCTAGCGTAATTATTCATACTTACCCTGCGAGTCGCGTCTTGTCAGCGGTGGTGGTGGCGGCTGTGAAGGTTCAGCCGGTATGGGCGGCAGAGGGCGGTCAATGCTCGCAGACGCCGCGAGGGGCGCGGGCGGCGGTGCACTAGGGGGCCCGCCCCCCGCTGGCCCCGAGCCCGGAAGGGGAACCGACCGCTCTTCGGGGGACGGCGCGGAGCTACCCGACACTGAGCTTCGCGACGTGGTCTTTGTTACGCCACCGGGGCGACACACCGCCTGGAAATCATTGGTAGATGATGCTTGAACTGAATAACGGGTGCAGCCAGGCTGATGATACTCTGTATTTATGTATTAAGAACAGTGACATTAATGCTTTTTAAAAAGCGCCTGAACAAAATATTGTATACAGTGAGCCTCAATGCAATGAGCCTTTTCAGTATCCACTGCTGGACTCGGGCCTCCTCATGCACATTGACTGGTTCATGAGCGATGTCTGGCCTTACAACGCTACGCTGGCCAAGCGGGTTAGTGAGTTCACTCTTTTAGAAATGAGCTTCAATATCTTATAGAATTGAATATCTTAATCTCCAGGAATCTGCTCGACTGATGGCTCGTCACACCCGTGCCGTACATCCCTAGAACACATACCTGCGACTTAAAGACAGTGCCAGATCAGGCGTTATTGAGGCCTTTAGGAAAAGCAGGTCTCATGGTTCTCTTTCCCTGCTAACGAAACCAGTTTTTTTTTAAATTTATATTTACTTTTTTTCTCAAACCGAGAAACTCTTAAAAGTTGTGAGGACCTTTAACAAGTGCCTACTTTGCTTATTTGATAATCCGGTACTGTTTAAAGAGGAATGCAATTCCCAAATGCCCATGAACCCGCCCGTCAACCCTGCGCATCACATGCGCTAATGAATTTCTTATTTCACCTTTGTATAAAATTGAGTGCAACTACTATTTATAAAAGTGTCACCACCCACCGAGGCTCCTTCTCAGAATTCAGGATTGGCCTATTTTCACCTTGTCCAATCTGTGCGTTTACAGCAACGCAGACGCGGAAATATCTTTTCGTCCGCCGCGGATTTCCTCTTAGGTTCTCTTAGTTTCGTATTAATAGGTATACGCAGAAAGATAAATCTAGTAATACATATACTGTTGTGTTTACATACTTGCATTCGCTGGAAGATGAGCTCCGCGAGGTGTCGGCGATCTTCCTCCTGGGAGTCTCCCATAAACGACGCTGCGCAGTCGTTTAGTTCGATGATGTGTTCGCGCCCGTCCTTGCCCACGACCAGTTCTAACGCGCATACTTCCAGACCGCCGAATATCTCGCTCACCTGCTCGTAAAGATACCCGTTGTCTCAAATAATTGAGAGAATGGTGATGAACTAGGAGTATGTTTTCTCAACTTACATTCGTAAGACTGTGAATTCATATCCTGGTCCTTTGAATGTTCCAAATTAGGTACTAGAGATATTTTAATTACTACCAGATCGGTAATGAAATAATACACTGTAAACAGAATAAGAGATCCACCTAGGCGATCGATTATGTATATTCTGCAATTTTAAATATTGCGCAATGTTAACGGATCGGTTAGGGAGTTTATCGAAACGCGTTTTTTTTTGCAAGACACGATTCAATAATATTATGCAATGATATTATTGTATAATTTTATTTATTGTATCAATCAATTATCAAAAAGTTGTTAAAATCTATTACTATCAATAAGGCACACCTCGTCTATCCACATCTTATATCTGTCATTCATCCCGATCGCTTCGAGCATCGCGGAGCCTTGGTTGGTCTTCCAGTTTCCAGATATAGACTTGCGCCTGAAAATGAAGTTTCATCATTTAATGCTTTACTAATATGATATGTTTAGTCATTGCCACAGATTTATATTCTAAAAAATCGGGTCTGAACGCGTATAATAAAAGTGGTTGTTTACCTTTCATTCCAACTCAACATTTTATTTAAATTATTTATTCCTCAATGATGCTTTGCGTCCAATAGTAAGTCAGATTGGTTCACCCACATATAACCCGGCCAAACACATTTTTTCAATATTACAATCATTGGTGGGTAGAATATCATCATTTGTGAAAGATACTCGCCATTTCATAAAAAATATAGACGAAATAAAGCTGGAACCACACGAAATCATGGTGAGATTGAGTCGTTGTTTACCAATGTTCCTCTTAAGGAGTGTCTAGATGAAAAGAATTAAAAAGACAATGATAATGAAAGCTGGCTTGTTATAACTTATCAAGTGATTATATCGCTTTATTGCAACACTGTCTGGAAGGCAATTACTTCCTATGTCAAGGCCAATACTATCTCCAGGCAGGTGGCGTCGCTATGGGTAGTCATGTACCACCAGTAATTGCGAATATCTGGATGGAACACTTTGAAGAGAAAGCCCTCAGTCTTAGGCCAAACATAATGAGACTTTGGAAAAGGTATGTTGATGAATGACATTTTCAGCATCACCAAAGGAAGTAGACAGGAAGTGGAGCCATATATTAAACACCTCAATGCCATTAATCCAAAAATGAGGTTCAACTATGAAGAAGAATTATTATTAATTCCATTAAGCTAGCGGAAAATCTACGCACACCCAAGGATGTTATACCTTACCAGACGTCAGGTGTCTATAAGATAGGCTACTGCTACTAGACTACAGTCCATAAGATAGACTATTGGACTAAGATAGTTCCAATATAGCCCAAACTAAGCGTACAGTTGCGAAAAGGGTCAAGGAACACATCGTAGTTGTAAGAAACCGCCAAACTAGTAAATCAGCAATAGCCGAACACATTTTCAACGCTGCAATTAATCACTGGATAGAAATCTGCACTCCCACTGATCCTGATCCTCAATCCTTTCCACTGAACGTCACTATTATCCCAGAATTGTATGTGAAACGATTGAAATTAAGAAATATAAAAATTTCAGTCGGAAAGATGGATATAAAACTGTCGTCGCCGTGGTATCCAGTGATTAACAAATTTAAACCTTGCGATTTACCGTCGAATACGTCCGCGGACATTGTTAATGTAGTGTGTCGCAGCCTTTCCGAATATGAACATCAAATGTGGGTAGTTGATAAAACTGCTCGCAGCACCCATCCTGGACTACTCGCTTCTTCAGCCAACTCGTTACTTGTGGTGTAGCCCGTACCGAAACGCCGAGTAGGAATAAAAGGTAAACAAATATCTTTGTTATACGCGTTCAGACCCGATTTAGAATATGACATTTGTGTACAAAACGCAAAAGTTTAAAAAGTTATGAACTGATGACGTTGACTAATTGTATATTTTTACAGAATATCAATTGTATATCCTGGTTAATACCGGTTGAACGGATAGATATGTTTTACGAAAATATAAGTTACAGAGAAAGAATTCACGTGTACAAAAAATTCTCCAATAAAAATGTTGTCTTACTCCGGTTGTTTTATTAACTTATTGAGGTCGTATTTTATTGGCAACGTTTCAATGTATAAACAAGTAATATTTTTCTCTAAGTTCTCGTCTAAATTCAGTAAGAGATTAATATTTAATTATACCATACTGCAGTATGCAGAAACCGGAATTGAACTCATCAATCGAAGAAGTGAGAAATAACCAGTAAGTCGTTTTTAATGTCATATTGTAGTTAGTAGGCAGGTCATAAGATGACCTGTGCGACTGTACCTTTACCTTTTGTATAAACATTAATACAAAGTTTGTTAATTTCCCCTTTCATTGGCACTTTTGTTGAGTTCTGTAACAGAAGGAATTTGAAGGAGCATATTTTGCTCATCACCTCTGTCATGGAATTACATGCGATATATTTTTGCAAAAAATATATAAAATAAATATTATAACTATTATATGATTAATTGTCTGACTGTCAAACGTTGATAGTGACTAAGTTTCAAAATTTAATTAATAGACAATACAATAATATTGTAAACATTGGTATTTGAGTGTAACCGTGTCCACTGCTGGGCATGGAAGGAAGCCTATGGACATGTTGTTTTGTGCATGCCCTCATGCACATCCCTATGTGGCCATACATCAAACGCCACGTTGGCCGAGCGGGTTGGCGAGTCCACTCGTTCAGAGGTGGTGTAGTTCCTTTTACGATTTAGTCGCCTTTTAGTCATAAAAGACCATACACCATTTTAGTCATACACCCATAGGAAGAAATGGGGGTCCTGCTATTTCTAAAGCCGCCCACACCACACGGTATAAAATATAAATCCTATTAATTGTTAAACTGACTTACATAAAAGCTTTATAATTGGTGCCAATCTTTTGTATGTGTATGTCGTACTTGGCGTCGATATAGGGCTCCACCGTGCAGTAGGTACCTAGCATTGCCACCACGCCGGCTATGTCCTGAAACACAATACACATCTATAGACACGAAAGGGACAGTTTTTTGCATATTTGCAGTACAGAGAGTGAGACAGATCAGTATATGTGATAAGAAGTATAGTACGCGACAGCGCGGCAGTGCGGTTTGAAGTAATCTTATAATGATGTAAATGCAACCTTAGGTTGATAGGTACTTATCGATAATTTTAATTTACGTTTATTATTGTAAAATGATATACTTGCTTATAAAGTAATTTAATTAAAAAGAAACAAATTACATAAGTAAAGCGATTAAACTCATACCTTAGTCGCACTCTCGCGCTGACGCGTACTGTACATATAGCCGCCTATGGCATGGCCATTCATATTCACAATCCTCTGAAATTGTGCTGATAATTTTTGGTATTGATGTAAAAAACCTAAGTTGCACAATGAATATACAAGGCGTTCCTTAAAAACGACCATGTAAAATTAGCGCTAGGTATATACATTATTAGTCTAGGGAATTTATTCATGAGGTATTTCAAATTTTGGGCCCTTGCCACTTACTTTCTACACAAGTATGAACTTTTTAAAATTTATCATTGCTCGGCGGCGGTGAAAGAAAACCCGCATGTTCCATCTGAACTGGGCCCAGAGGTGTGAGTTAGTGCTCACTAGTGTAAGCAATACTCTACAAGGGGCCTAATTTGGGCTTTAGCCTATTTAGCATTATTTTCGTTAATACAGTGTTATTGCGTTTCGTGCTTCAAGAACAAAGAGACAAAATTACGTCTGGCAAGCATACTTAAGTATTAATATTATTATTGTATTATAACTTTGTAAGTTTACAATTAAAAGTTACCTCTTTTTCCTTCCTATATGTACATTGTATCTATAAATAAGTTTCTCAGACTTTTTATTAGAAACTGTGTTTCAAGAGTTTCCAGGTACACAGGATCAAATATAGAATATCTGCGCCTCTCAGTATTAGAATAAAAAATACTAACAATGAATTTCTTTTGGGAGAACTAACAACTTTTATTCTACGATTTTAAGTTGTAGATACTATAATAACATGTACATTAATTTATAAATACTCGTAGTCGTAAATACAGCCATTGATTAAACATTTGATACGCGTGTTAAATTCTTAATCGAGGGCTTCCTCGATTGGTAAAATATTTGATTTACAATATTGGTCCCTGTGTTTGTATAGGACTGGATCATTGTTGCTTCGGATTACAATCTCAAGTCAGTTATATGTATACTTATAGTTTTTTTTTATAGAAAAAGGCGCAGACGAGCATACAGTTTATCTGGTGGTAAGTGGATACTGTCGTCCATAGACATCCGCGGTACATGCCAACATCAATCCAGAACATCAAATATTAGCACGCCCTCGGTTGCGCTGTCTACATTTGAAGATGTAGGAATGGATTTGGAAAAAATGTTGGGTAAATTGAGAGAGATAGGATGGGATGAGATGGGAGTGGACTCTGGCATATCTCACTCACTACCAAAACACGTACATACACTGAGGAGTAGGATAAAGTGAGAAAAGCAGTTTCAAGGTAGTCTTCTGTGAGAGAGGGGTAACAGAGTAACAGAGAGGGTGCAATTCATAAACACCTGCTAATATATATACCTATATCTATGTAAATTGGTGCGAATGAGCGAATAGTGTGTGAAAACAAAAGTGTTGAATTTTAAATAGATTTTCTTGTAATTTGTGGCAATGGTGATTGCACCATTGCCATGACAATTTGACACTGGCAGAATGTGCTAATTGTAGCACATTCTGCCAGTGTCAATTTTTTTTTCACAATTAACAATTTCATAATCTTAAACGTATTCTGTCAATGTCCAGTCCCATAGAAATAAGTCAGGAGTCGCTCAGTAAAGTAACAGTGGGTTTACTGAGGACAAGAGAAGTACACGAAAAACGCAGTCATATACTTTGACTTCATTATCATAAACATTACGCACAAAAAACACTTTGAAGTTTAATAAACTATCACTATTAAACCATAAAACCAATTACACAATTTTTATAATAAATCATACAAAAACTCAACTCTACTTCTCGAGTTCCCGACAAAAAGTCCTTTTAAAAAGTTATAAAACCAAACTCGTTGACTTTTTATGAAAGTGTTGAAGAGGTTGTAGCTATTCTTTTATTTAACACTGTACCTATATATTTTAATCTCCCGGTTTGACTAAGTACTGAAAAACGTCAATATGTCTCTACGAGTAGGTACTCGTAGTACTGGTACAGTGGTATATTGATATTTTTCAAAGCATTTTATCAAGCCATCTTCAATATTTGATAGGGAAATGTAATAGGACTATAGCTGTGTAATAGTACTATGTAATAGGTCCATGTAATTGGGACATGTAATAGGACCATGTAATAGGACCATGTAATAGGACCGTGTAATAGGACCGTGTAATAGGACCGTGTAATGGGACCGCGTTATAGGACCGTGTAATGGGACCGTATAATAGGACCGTGTAATAGGACCGTATAATAGGACCGTGTAATAAGATCGTGTAATAGGACCGTGTAAAAGGACCGTGTAATAGGACCGCGTAATAGGACCGTGTAATGGGACCGTTTAATAGGACCGTGTAATAGGACCGTGTAATAGGACCGTGTAATAGGACCGTGTATGGGACCGTGTAATAGGACCGTGTAATAGGACCGTGTAATAGCAACTGTAGATAGGAACTTACAAAAATATAACAAGTAAAGAATAATGCTCTGCTATAAAGCTGAGTGCCTTATTTTATATAGTTTTATTATGCGGATATTATACAAGATAAGAAATTTTCTATATTTTTGGTATATAGTATTTAAAATATATGAAGATAATATATGACCAGGGTGTTCAATTATAATACTTATTATAATTTATATAAAGAAAATCAAAGTGTATTAAAATTTTGTTCAATAAAGAAAACTTTTCCTAACAGAGTTTACTTTCCATGTTCCATGTACACGTACCAAAACACGAAGACAAAACTGAGAAAGTAATCCGCAAACTCGAACAAACAATGACATAGCAATTAAATTAGCAGAAAACTTCATTAAAATTCAGACGAAGTCTTGTGAAATTAATTTTGAAGAGAATTAAAGCGCAAACTTGTTTTTCTTTAATTTGTAAAAAGTAATATCAAAGATAGTCAAAGGTCATTCACAACACTGGAACTGCATATTCATAGACTGCGTGCATTTGTGATTAACTTAAGCGGCGGCAAACCATTTATTTGCCACAGGTGTATCGGTTGGTATTAGAGAATGGGTTTAGAATGAAATTTGTTGAACGCTTTTAGACCATTGATGTAAAACAATTTATAAGTATATTCATGGTAAAGGATCTTATTTCTATTTTATATTTACAAATTCTAACTTGGATACATTATGGCATTTTGAAAGTATACTCAACAAAAATACTGACCTCAATCTTATATTTTTAAGTTATTTCTTTTTAGTTTTATATTATTATGTTTTTGTATTTTTAGTAATATGATATACTTTGTTTTGGTAAAATAAATTTGTCAATTGTGCTCTTTTTAATAAAAATATTTGTATATTTTTTAATATTTTTTTGGAAAGCTACACTCTGTAATATACTTTGTTAACCCCAAATTTAAATCAAGTTTTGATAAACATATTGTTGGTTTAAGTAAAATTAAAATTATTGACTTGTAATTACAAAAATATTAAACAGTCCTTATTTTGTTTCGAGTAATATAATTAAATCCATACTCACCCATTCCCAATATTGATTACCTTGAGAATGGTAGATTATGGGCTAGATTATCAATGAATACAATCCATTGATGAAAAGCAATATAACGTGGTAAACGTGTGTTACCTGGAAGTCAGCCAAGGAGTCCACTTTCACCTTGGCCACGCCGCTGTGCGCGTGACCTATCTTGATGACCACGGGAAACTTGGGCGCCGTTACCTGCGACAAGGATACTTCTGTTATCTGCTGTTTAATTACGGTATTCAACGTTCTTACAGTTATATTTTTATATTTATGTGTTAAGTATCTACTCGTATTATAACGAATTTATATTATTCTAGAATATTTGTTATCTCTGTTCTTGCAAAATAAATGTTTTTATATAATTAGAGAAATTCCTAGTCTTTTTAAGTTACAGTCTGTAACCAGATCACTGCAAACTACACCATTTTGACACTAGTAATCAATGGTTAATTATGTTAATGCTACTTCAGGGGAAGAGTCCTGTTTTTGACGATTTACACAATGTAAAATGAAAATAGATTACCTATCTATTTTCATTATAAACATTATAAGTTTTACATAAACCTATATGAACTAGTGGAGACAGTATTCAATAATATTTTCAGCTTAGTGTACAGGTATTATCTTATGTTCTGAATATAGGTTTTAGTTCATAAGTATCAAAGGAATATATTTTATAATGACATATATTATACATAACAGTTTCCTTTTTGATAAATCTCTAATTGTAACGTATATATTTAATAAAATAGACATACGAGCAACAAGGGCTTAGTAGATAGATGTAAAGAGTGTAGCCATACATTTAAAGATAGATATGCAACACTAGCAAAAAGCTGCACTCGAGAGATGAGAGTGAGATGAAACGAATGAAGTTGAGTATAATGCATATTACGGACGCATACTAATACAAGAAGATGTTTACTACACTGTGGATTTTATATATTTTTTCTCCTCAAATACCTAAATAAATTGTTTTCCGACTTTGAAAAGTTTCTGCAGAAAAATTTAATTGGATTTTTATACAATAAGTTCACGTCGTCGACATACTTGAATGTACGAGAAAAAGAACAAAAACAAAAACTTTTACGAAGTCTCATACCTTCAGGAAAAGTTTTTCATCGAATGTTTTTGTATACCTATATAAACAAGTTGAAAGACTAACAGTCAGACCACCTGGTGGAAAGTGAATACTGTTGTCCATGGACATTCATGTCGATGCATGACAACATCATTCAAGAATGTCAAACGGCGGCCCGCCTCCGGATGCTCAGTCTACATTTGGACACTTAGAACTGCAAAGTATAATGGAATGATCAGATTTCATCATTTCATTACATGCCTTATTTCTGTTTGAAGGAGGGATGGAACTCTCTACTTTATGAATTGTAGGTAGGATAGGATGGTAGGATGGGAAGTGGGCCTAGCATATCTCTTTCACTCGCTAAAAACGTTAGTATATTTAACAGCAGTCGTCTGTAAGAGAGAAGTGATTTGGTCATTTGAAAATGCCCCATCTGCATGCTGCATCCTTTATTAGATTATAGGATGCAATTCATGCAATATAACATTTGAGATATTAAACTATTTGGCTTGCCAAAAACTCAGAAGCCCAATGTTCGCTTGACCCAATTGTAAGTCACCTACATATGACCTGGCCAAACACATTGGACCAGCCGTGCCGCAGTTGGATTTTTTTTTGAAATATCCTCGCCTTTTTATAAAAAAATATATACGAATTAAAGTTGGAACCGGATGAAATAATGGTAAGTTTTGATGTCGAGTCCCTTTTCACTAATGTTCATTAAAGAATGCCCAGACGTTATAAAGGATAAGCTGATCTCTAATAACCTATAAACAGATTACATTTTGAACATTTTGGAGAAAAGGCTCTTAGCCTTGAATCGAACACTGTACAACTTTGGAAAAGATTAAGGAGTTAAGGAACTTTGGAAGGAAGTAGAAAAATAGATTCAACACTCGAATTTCATTCATCCTAATATAAGATTCACATTTTAAATAGAGAAAGACAGAGTTTCAGCGTTCCTAGACGTTAAAATAATGTCGAGAGAAGATGGGTCCTTGTCCCACACTGTGTATAGAAAATCAACACACACCGATAAATACCTATATGCCTCCTCACATCACGATCCTCGACAACTACAATCAGTAGTTGTTTCTTTGAATAATTAATAGAGCACAAGACCTCTGTGACACTGAACATTTAAAGAATGAGTTGTTACATATTCACGAAATGGATACAAAGTGAGTGGAAGGCTTTTTTTCGGAATGGCTAAATTCTTGTGGCCCTATTGGCCTTTCTAGAGTCACCGGACATGTATACTTTAGGGCGAGCGCAGGGAGTGTGTGCAGCAACGAGCCCAAGGACACCCCCGCCGGTAGACCAGCGGAAGGAACATATCTCGGCTTAGAGCGTTGCTTTGGGAGGGTACCGCGGGATGGCGAGTCGGTGAGAGAGTGGAAGGCAACCACGGCGCTATCATAGGGAAATAGATCCCGAGGCCAGCAGACAATGGGCATTGATGCCGTACATTAAAGGAGTGACGGACAAAATTGGAACAGTATTAAGAAATTACTCCATTAAGACTGTCCTCCAAAGTATTAGAAAACCTACGCAAAACCAAAGGATGTAATACCTATTAGATGGCAGGTGTCTATAAGATAGACTACAGCTATGGTAGTTCGTACATAGGTCAAACAAAGCGCACCGTAGCAAAAATGATCAAAGAACATATCACAGCATGTACTCAACGCCAGAAACATTCACTGGATAGAATTCCACAGTACAAAAAACCTCTCCACTGATCGCCACCATTTCTCCAGGATTGTGCGTGAAGCAATTGAAATCAGGAAACATACCAATGTCTAAAGCAAAAAACAATGTTTAAAGCAACAATTTGCTAGGATATTACAAAAAAATCACCTGCCTACCTTTATATTCAAGCAAAAATCATACTGCATAATTAGGTACTTATTAGACAGGTTGTTTTTCATTACCAAGTCAGTGCACTCTATAATCAGAATCACACGGACAAATGAACAAATAAAGTTATTTATTCATCTATGTCAATATCACATTCGCAGTTCTAATTTGAAAACTAACGAGACTGAACATAAGCAAGCCAAGGTACGAAAAAACTTTTCCATTTATCTTACGCTTTCAAAGTAGGCATTGAACTTGTGGTAGATGAATCACCCAAAAAATGTGTCTAGTGTTGTAAAAATAAGCACTGAACGCTCAAGCACTAAATTAGCACTAATGAGCGTTAAGAATATTAATCTTAAACGTTTTAACCATCAAATGTTAAAAACTTGGACGTAACGCTCTTATGTTGAGCAAAGCTCATTTTACGTGTACAACACTATTGTCGTTGTCAACACAAAGATAGTCTAAATTCGATATATTTTTATTTACATTGTTATTACAAATTGTTATTTATTTACATTGTTATTGTTATTAATTTGTTATTGTCATTTATCGGTAATTGTTATTTACAAAATCTATATGAAATTCTCAATCGGAGTTATATGTTGGCGACCCATTACACACGCTATAGCTTCTGACTGCTGTGAAACCCGAATTATAATTATGTATATATAAGCGTGGATTAATAGCGAGTGATACATCATTTACTTATGTATGACTAGTTTCTACTCTCGGCATCGCTCGCGTGGAATAAGCAGCTGTAGAAGATTTTTAACACCTGTTAAAGCACAGGCATGATGGATTTTACGGATCCAGTAGTTTTTGGTGATTCTATTAAGTCTTTTTTTATTTTCCTCTGTAACTCAACTTCCTTGTGTCATATGAGGATGACACATATACAAGTGTTATTTCTGGATACTTAGCTATACATAAGTGAAAACTCGATCAAAATCCGTTTAGTAGCTTTTACGTGATGCTCAAACAAACAGACAAACATACAGACAAAAATTTTAAAAACTACTGTTTTGGGTTCTGTAGCTTCTAGAGAGACCCAATTTTATTTCTTTTAAATTAAGTCAATGTACGGAGAACCCTTTTACTGTTTCTTTATATTAATAGATTTCTATATCTGATACATCAAACTGATATGAAGGAAGGTGTCTTTTAACTGACAAATGAGATATAAACTGTTTATGACTAAAATACTTCACTTTATTAGTCTCCAATTTATAATGATACCTAAAACTTTAACAATCCCTTTACATTTACAACAACATGAAAGGTATTTCCCAGATAGTTGAGTGTAGTTGCGATCCATTTTCAAAGGGCTAATTAGGACTGAATAGTGAACAAAATCTCTGTCAATTTTCTCTAATATCGAGATGAGAGCTCTCGAAGCAGTTATGGTATGTCTAGGAGTTATTCGAACCTACTTATATGAGTACTTACATAGTTAAAATATAGTAAACTACAATATATAGTTATATGAGTTATTCGAAGCATTTGTTATTCGTAATTATTAAAACAAATAACAACATCATATTAAGCTACAAAACATCTATAAAAGGAGTATTGAATAAACCCCCCCGTTTGTAATCAACTAATCATAGGTTTGTTATGAGTAAATCATATTTCGAACGTGCGAACTTTGAGCATTTCATGGCCTTTGCATAATTATAAGGAACCGATTGAGATCTTAATAGCGTTTAGGCACGAAATGAAAGCTTTTGTGCAAAAGATGCATCTATATCGCTTAACGAATTTGAAATTTTATTGGAAATAATAATAGTGCGTATATTTAATAAAATACGCAAGGAGGCAGGCGGTACATTTATGAAATATGGCATATAACTCATATGAGGTCCATTTATGAATATGGCATACCAAAAGTCGGCATATTGTGCCGGCTTTTGACGATTTATTTAAGAAGATGCTTATTAGCAGTTTTTTTGTAAACAAGTTGTTTATGTTAGACTTCGCGAATTAGTTGTTTAAAACGAACTTTACTTCGGTATATGTGAACTGCGCTTATTGTAACTTTGAAAAAGACACTGGACACGTATACAATATAGAAAAGTACATCGAAATAAATAGTGATATCTTTTCCCCGCCACCAGTAGGGTTTAAGTGTATTGGAGAACGTAAACGTCTTAAGAGAATATTGGAATATTGACAAAATAAATCCAATTTAAAGATTGTGTGGTATTCAGAAAAAAACGGGATTTTATATATCGTAATCTTAAAATAAAACTCGGATATTTTAAACGAATTTTTCATAAAATTTAACTGCGGTGACTAAGCAATACATCGTTAAGTGGCCATAACAATCACCCACTATTTCTGAGGAACTGCGATTACGTTCATCTGTCGGAAGGTTAGGAGAAATTGGCACGACTTCAATAACTAATCATTCCTATATCCGTACCTGGGTGACCGATAAATCCAGCAATAAATAGCTACACGATAATGCTTACTACAGTTATATGAAACTCGATTCGAACACTGGTGATTCACAAAGTTCGCTACATACATTTCTGGGGAAAAATATTTTGGAGCGGTTTTAGGCTAGAGATTATAAGTGTTTCGAGTCACATGTGTGTGATCGTGAGTGCTAATGAATTGAGGGTTATTTTTTAAATCCATCATTAATCGTGTCATCCCTTGCTAATCTACTTACTCGTACTCGTATAAGCCTTTTTCAAATTGCACAAAAATAAATGATATTGAGCTTTATCATCTAAGTGACTCCTGCCACTTTCGTCAAGTCATAGGTTCACTTCACTTGGGCCTCTGCTGATTGCGTTTCCTAGCCTCCATCAGAGCTCAAAGATTTTTAAAATTACTACTAAAATAATATTATTTTACATAAATTCGGAAATGGAAATGATCTATAGGGAATAATTAATCGTCCTTTCGAGGACTCGTCTGCTCCATCGGTTATCGATCCGACGACAGATATGGTCGGCCCACTGCTATGTCATTTTGTTGATTCTTTGATCTATTTCTGCGACTTTAGTTACTTAATATTTTCTTAGGTTTTCGCGATTACTATACATAGCACTTAAACAACTTTGAACGGTTTAAAGTTGTTTAATTGCGACTTTAGTTACTGTTGTTCGTCAAATTTCTTAGTTACGGATTATATCCAACAAAGAGATTTCAAGCATAGCTCTTTCCATCGTTTATTGAGGGACTTTAAAATGTCTCGGTAAGATACGTCATAACGGACGAGACACACTGATTAAAAACTCTTACCTTCAAATATTGTGCCATTGGCAACAAAAATAGGTAAACTGCCTAAATGGGAAACGTACCGGGAAAAGTAGCATGGGGTGCCTTTAGGCTAGGTGCACTGATGACTTGAAGAATGTTGCCGATAGTGACTGGATGAGGAGAGCAGAACATCGTGTGTGATAGCAGATCTTAGGAGAGGTCTATATTCAGCACTAGAGAGACACAGGTTGATAGTATGTTATTATAAGTAGACCTGCAAAATTCACCTTTTTAGGCATCAATTCACTAACTCAAAGCGTCTAAAAATAAAAAAAAACACAAAAGCATGTATAACTGTTTAATAACGAATAATCCGCATCCGTAAAATGGCATACATGACTCGAAATTGCCTCGTAATTACAACTTGTCCACGTGAGTACAAGTTTGGTCCTTTAATTTTGGTTTCATTATCCATAAAAGAATGCATCTTTCCAATTAAAATACCGTAGAAGCTATCCGTTCTATAATTAGCTTAATGAAAGGGGAATATATATATAGGAAGGTTAGGGATGGTCTGTTCTTCATCACGTGTCAATCGTCCATCGTTAATAAGCTTATCCATCACTAGTGACATCAGTGCACTGGTTGTGACGGAGTGGTCCATCGGTGGGGGCGTTCGTCGTGGGCGGCACCTCATCAAGTGTTTGCTTCCACAATGTATACTTCCTGAGTTTGTGTATAGATGACGCACGCCAACAAAACAAAATATGTATGTATATTGCTATTTAAGGCGCGACACCCGTTGTACATGCCGTTTAATGATTTAAAACTGTTGTCATTTTGTTCTGACTTAAGTAAGGGTACTTTACTCTGGTGATTAACTTTTCTGCGGAGAATGGAATTGTTTGTTATGATAACGCAGCATCATCTGAATTCTTCGATAGCATTGTATAACTAATGTCTTCCGGAAACTTTTATAGCAATATATTTCATATCATAGTGGCGCCGCACCGCCGCGTAGCGGTCATTTAACCAACACATTTTGCACTCTAACAAGAATTATCTACAGATTGATCTACAAGATAACCAATAGGAATTCAATTCAAATATCAATACACTCGCTGACAATAGCCTTTAATGACTATAAACGGGTGCGAAATGATATCGCGTCTGAGTATTTATTATCGTCAAAGGACAAAACGATTGTCATTTATCACCCTAGTTACCTCACCGCCTTTGATGTTATCGTCCCGCCTTAGTTTGTCATGATTGTATGGTAATGAGTCGGTGCAACATTATTGCCAACTCATAATGCAGGAGATGGATGTTACACACGTAACGTTCGTGGCTGCGAACTCATTAGCGCTGTTACTGACCTTCCAAGGCCGGAATGTGTTCATCGCCGAAATTACTGACACACGCGTACACAGATTCTATGCAGTTTTTGTTACCGAGGTGTACTTTTGTAATTAGTGTTAATCGGTCATCTATTAGATTTGGCGCCATCGTTCGAGACGATCTTGTTTTGATCATAACAACTCATTGTTTTTTATAGAAGCAGCTATAGTTTTTTTCAAGTTTAATAAAATCGGGTTGAATTTCTTTTATAATGTATAGCATAAGTTATTTATGTCTGCTATTAAAATACCTATTTGAATACAACAAACAAGGAAATTTTATTGTTCCGTAAGCAATTCTATACACATGTATGTATGCATACATAAGTCTCTAAAATGTATTATGTGTGTGTAATGTGCACGTAGAAAACAATGGATCTAAGGTGCATGCGAAGGAAATATGGCAAGAACTACTCGTCTCGACCTACATTGATAAGAAACATCTGCAAACAACTAAGCACTTGAACGCGAGACGTGCAATGTATAAACATAACTTTAATTGTTCGTTCACTCTTATCTTAAAACAATATATATTCAGATATTTAGAATGAATTTTCATTGTTCCCAAAATATGTATTAATGAGAAATATTGAATTGAAAATATAGTAAAATGTTTTCATAGATTAAATATGTAAGCAACATCATTCATTCAAATGAATGTCGGCAATAAATTTATTTTTATTGATGTCACTTAATCTAGGTCTTTTAAGAAAATGTCAGCGAACAATGAATATAATATATTAGATACCTATTTAGATAAAATTATGAGACACCGTATTCATTTTTTTTTGGAATCTCTTGGTTTATATATGTGTATGTCTATCTGACACTTCAGCAGGAGTTATGCGCCCCATATGATTATGGTGGAGTTTCAAAAGATGGTTTCTAAAACCACCACATTGAATCAGTGTGGATGGTGGATGATTATAATTATAACGTGTTCGTTATAAATTCTTAACACGATAATATGCATTCGTTAAACCGTACTATTGTAAAATCGTACCAAATGGTTTATGTTCACTCTAGGTTAACAACTTTTATTACCAGACATATCGATAATATAAAATGTTTACATCCACTGTAAGATGTTTAATTAAATATGTAGTAAAAATTGTTATTTTAATGAAACTCAAAAATACGATATGCATTTTTCATCCTAAACTATGAACGAATTGTTTATAAAAAAAATAATTAGAACCGTTCCAGAAATGGAAGACTAAATCTCTCTCATTTGCAAACTTTTTGGTTAAATCTCATTAGTTTCTATTTGATTTTGGCTTCTATAATTCCAAAATTCTATATTGGCCTCTATATGGCTTCTTTAATTCTAAAATCTCTGAAATATATTCTATTTGCACTCTTTGCCTCTCTTGAGTTAGTCCCTCTCTGTTTATGTTATTTTCTGTTTCTCTATCTGTCGTAGTTGGCAATTTGCAAATCACGTTACAAAATAATTTTCCTCTTTGGCATTATTTAGTCAAACTTCCTCTGTCTTGTCGTTATTGATAATTTCGTTCTCTACTAGCGTCTATCTATCATATCGTATTATTGATGTAGATACATGCTGTCATGTTGAATTTTCTGAATGAAAGAGACTAATAAATGCATCATAATCGCACTTGGGCTAACGTTTTAAAAGTTTTTCGTACTCTATTCTTTTAATATCATATAATAACGAGATAATTATTAATATTAGTATAACATAACGTAAGAATAGATACAAGTATTACACTCTGATGACTCAGATAAGATATAGACAAGAAACGTGAATAAACCTAACACCCAACCCAATGTTTACCTTATTAGGAAAACCGCTACTTGATACATAAGTTTCATCCTACTACGATCTTTAATAATGTAGGTTAAATCTGTACTACAAGGAAATGTAGTTGTTATGAATGACATACGTCTGGTGAAATTTGAGGAAAACTTACACAACCGTTCGCGGAAAGTGTACACCTGAAGTTAAACCACGAGCGATAACAATTCCGTATTCTAACATGTGTGTGGTTTAGCATTTCATATTAGGTATGTCAAGTATACAAAAGTATACTTACTACTTATACAATGAATCTAAAAGTACGTTATTATCAATTTTATTCCATCGGAGTTAGCAGAATTCATCTAATATCTATTTATGTTTGGCTGATAACGAATTTCTTAACTGGGTTTTACCATACGTTCTGAAGTCTTCCCCAATGATGAAAACACCAGGGATTCACGCTAATAAGTAACTTACTGTCTATTTTTAAAATAGAAGTATCTAGAAAGCATAGTATCCATTTGTGTATTACGCAGTAACAATATCTTTTAGACCTATTTTGTTGTCAATAATAGTAAAGCGTTGAGTCCATTGGGTGTGTGTAACAGACCTTTCTATACCTCAAACATAATCATCCTTGTAATCAAATAATTTGTTTATGGACAAAATCGCAAATTCCCTCAAACGGCGTCCTATGTTTACATTAGGGCATAATGCTAATGATGTCACTCGTGAAATATGTTTGATGAATCATCATTTTCACCGGGCGATGCAGCACTGATAAGCTGGATAGGTATTATGCATATGTGATATCATGTTCATAGTATACCACGTGTTTGTATAGTTATTGTATGCTGTGGGCGCATAATAACTGGTCCGACTCAGCGAAACATTCAGTTAGTGATTGTCCGCTCGGTGGAGCGCGTGTCGCTGTGTCCTACGCAGCCGGTATTGCGCGAGAGCATACACGATATAACGAATTAATTGACGCTCCAAATAACAAACTGGAGACAAATTAGAGATGGACTAGTGTATCAGTTGCAGTGTGTTAGCTTTCTGCTTGGATGAGCAAAACGCTGGGGAGGCGACGTGTGCAGGTGCAATTGTTTACTTTGCTTATAGGTTTAATGCTAATTCTATTATGCTTACCTTAACGGCAAATAATGCTCCAACGTTATTTTGCTCCTTGATTAAACTACAGAGATTTTAATGAAAATTATCAATTTTAAAAAAAGACCGCATGTTTGTACCTATGTATTTTAACAGCAATAAGTTATAACAATTATAGATGCGTCCTTCTAAACACCCCTCAGCCGTTCTTATTTCACTTCAGGTTTAGATACTAAGCAATTAGCTAAAACAAGAACGTTTTTGGAAAAAATATGTTTTTGATTTTGATATTTTGTTGGTGAATTATAGACTGTACGTACCTACACAATCGTATCCTTTTCGTGATAATGTTTGACAAATGCTGACAAACTATGCAGCAATGTGACTGCATATTTACCTACGTGCACACCTTACACTTTGAATCATCTTTTGCACAATCGAAAGTCATTATTTACTTTTATAAATAGGCATTGCTGCCTATTTTCTAATTATACAATGATATTTATGCAGCCGAGAGTTGGCAATGTCTGAGTAGTTCCAATGTAATGCCAAATATTATGACAAAATAATGGTTACCATTTATTTTGTGTACTCTGCGTAGTGCATTCGGTTATGTAGTACTCGTCAAGTAAATGCTTGTAAAACAAACGTGACACATATTGTAAACATCGTTAGCGTTCACTTAACATCCACTCGTACTAGTTAACTGCATTCACCTTTAGAAATTCCCTTTAATAACCTTTAGAAAGTACAGGAGAATTATTGCATTAATTTTCACTGCATTTATTGACTATACATAAATATTATGGAAACGTTTATGAATATTACAAATTAATTCAGTGTTCAATTTACTATTGATAGACGTGAGAAGTAGAAATTGTTCTAGTTATAGTGTGGGGCGCTTTCAATTGTTACCAATGAACGTGTCGGAGTTTAGGGCTACCAGATGTCGTTTTAAGCTTGAAATTCAGGTTTTGTATGTCAGACTTTTTTTAATTTGGTTACATTTGTAAAAAATGCCTAATTTTAAAATGTATTTTCCACTTTAGAGTATAATTTGTTGTATCTACCTAATAACATTCCTTGACTAAAAATAATGATATTTCAACTTTACACGAGCAGACAATTTTATAGATATTATTATTATTTTCTACAATATTTGCAAATTTCAATTGTTGGTGTTCAAAAAATTACCACATTTGTTCTCATAGTTTCCGTAGCTCAATTGGTTGACCGTCTAGCTAGTCTGTGAACAAAGTCTATTGCATGCAAACTTATCTATTTTGCCGTTTGTACTTTGTACAATTATTGCCATTTTCATATATAAAATATGTGCATAAGGCACATTTATGTGGATATGTTTATATGTAGGTATGTGGATTTATAGCCTAATTTTCACCAAATGATTTTAGGAAATTAGTGTTGTTAGATTTTTTATTGCATGTAATGCAACCAGCCCCTTCAGTATACACTGCTGGACATGGGCCTCCACATGCAAATTGTCTCGTGTATGAGGGATATATGGCCTTAAAACACCACGCTGGCCAAGCGTGTTGGCGAGCCCACTCGTTTATAGGTGGTGTAGTTCCTTGGGGCTTGTTGTAGCAGCTTTGATATCCCGTACTCACCCTTTACGACACCCGCGGGAAGTGTAGTGGTGGTGCTACTCCAAAGCCAGCCAACCTTATAAGGGACCTTATTGATCTTAGTCGGTTCTAGTTTTCCAGATTTTCCAGACTCTAGACTGGCCGGCTTTAATTTTCAGACTTTAGAAGAATGTTTAAAAAAACATATTTTTTATTGCTTTATTTCAAAAATAAATGTTAGAGCATGTTTCTATTTAAATAAAATCTTGGAACAATTATATTTTATGTTAGTAATCCACTAAATCCATACGACAACAGTACAGCCTGATAGATATGACACTGACTACATACGACGTCACGTTAAATCCAATGTGGCAGATATTAACATTCAATTTATCTCATTTTATATCAATCCAATTTATTAGTTTTTCAATATTTATGTTCTGGTCACACCGTAGTCGATAGTGTCATTATTTTTTTAATTATGACAATGGACTATCATATGAAACATTCATCTTTTTTTTTGGAAAATTTATGGTAGCCCTGGTCAGGGTGCAAAATTGATCTGCATATAGTGTGAGCAGGCGAAGGAAATGTGCTGTTAGTATGCTCTATTGATTAATGAAATGGCTTTATTGCATAATGGCCACATTGAACCGGTTGGCAAGATGCCCGCGGATGACAATGCCTTTGCCTACGATCTCTAGCATTGCTTACTGATGATAAACGAGATACGTCTGTTGTAAAATTATTGTTGTGTTTATTAGATCCATAGGAAAGCACCTGATATATGATACATACATATTAGCATATTAGCTACTCTTCTCTTTTGATAAATATGTATTTATTCTTACTCTATTATTTATTTATTTTTTCTTTATCACATAGTTGAGTTTTCTATAAAAACAGAAGAATCTCAAACCGAGAACTTTTAATAGGTATGAAAAAATTACGATTCGATCAATCGATTTATTAATTTGACCTTTAGACCTGCTGTTTCACGTAAAAATAAAACGAGTTTTAACAGCATTTTGTGTATGAATCAAGTCAAACATGCCAACATTGATTTGCTGGCACTTTGTACTGCGATTTTGCAACATGGACGTATCCGATGGCAGTCGTCCTAGTCTTAATATACGATGAAATGTGTTAGGAATAATGTTGTCTGTCTGTAAATGTATTAGGAGAAATGTCTTCACTGGCTCATCAACGCCTGACCGAAGCCGCTCAAGCTAAAAAACTCAAGTTTCCTTTCTAAAGAGACATACTAAGAAGAAATTTCTCATAATTCAAGGAAATCTCAAATCACATCAAATATATAATCTTAATATCTATTTTAACCGTAATTAATAAACATTGTTTTAACGTTTAAGTTCGTTTTATTTTGATTTGTAAAATAAACGAATTATAATTTTATGGAGCTACCGTTCGGATTCTTAAGCATAGATTCATATCTCGTATATGTATAATAGAGAATTGTAGATAGAGATTTAGGTACAGCTAGAAAGTGACTCTTTAATGTCTAGTGTCAAAGCATCACCACCGCTGTTGACCCTGCATGCGGAAGAAGGCAATCACGAACTCGACCCTAGTTGCGAACAATCTATGAATATAATTTTGATCTCACCACCGCGCCGCACCCGCTCGGTACCACGTGACTAGATACATTTTATTTTTGAACAAAACTGGATAGATTTTGATACATAGTTTACACTAAAAAATAAATACTACATATTGAGAGTAGATACTGTGTAAATTAACACGTCTGTTCGGATTGTCGATGATCTCGTACTTATAGCCGGTCTAGAAACCTTTAGTCTAGTCTAGTCTAGGTCTAGAAACTACAGCGTTCCCAGAGATGTTGCCTTTATCTGTGTGTTCTCCAATGTACATCCGAACTTTCTTGGTGAGAGCCGTCGTGTATTATGCCGGCTAAGCATTTCCTATCACAAAGTCTATGGTTATAAAATGAGTTCTTTAAAAAGTTTGTAAGAAGTGTTAAACTTATACAAGGTAGGGTGTAAGGTAACGCGTGTGTAATTCACATGGCAAGTGTTCTTAGATAATGGTAAACAGTTACCTTGGCCCAGCCACCTGTCATCCACGTATACTATATCATCGTAAAAAGATGTTATGTCCTATAGAAAATATATTAACTAAAAATATATTGACATGTTGACAACGCCATGTTATTCCGTCATCATAGTTTATTGAATTGTTACTGTGTTCGTAAACGCATTCAACTGCTTTTTCATCTCGGACAAGACTTAGTATTCACTAAATGGTTATTCAACTAAAGTCTGCAGTTATCATACAAATAAAAAAACTAATTTCAATGACGTAATGTGTATATAAAATTATATATTACCAACATAACCCAGCAATAGATATTCTTTATAATTTTCATTAGTTTTAATAGTTTTGACAGAAATACTTCAAATAAGTATGCGGCCTGCTTTTTATGTCGGAAAAATGTAGAAAATTACAAAAATGTTAGGTAATTAAAGGCTTTTTAACTTAAATTACTTATTACCTATATGATACACTACTCATTGAATGGGAAGATGTAAGATGGTGTAACTCGTTCATTTCACAGCTTTGATAATACAAAAACGACTTCGCCACGAACATTTTGAAAATTCAGATCTCAAGCATTTGTAAAAAGCATTTTAAAAGCATTTTTAAAATCATTTGTTTATTAAAATAAAATAGTCATTAAACATTCCTTGTAATTGTTTCATGAATTCGTCACCAGAATAACGTTGAACATTACTTACTTCGATTGTATCATTTGATTACTCGCAGCTTCCTGGAACATGATCATCATAGATCTTGCCGAATAGACAAGCGAATGCAAGTATGAACGTCATGCGTTTATTGCAGTGTTATTAATTGTCCCATTGAATAGATGCGAGGAATGTCGTCGGGCAGTACATAGTCTAGTTGGCCGAGTTGCGAAGCAATGTCAAGTTCATGTTCACAATTGAGAATCGCCGTAGATTCTCATCTATTCTGCGTTATTGGAACATTTATTTGTCACCATGTAATTTTCCGTTTCTCCTGGAGAACGCTGCTTTGTCCATAGAGAAATATAATAAATAAATCATAAATTCATTTATCTCAGGCTATATAAAACGTTATATAAATATTTATTTTATATATAAAGATATAACATAAATAAAATATAATATAAGAGAATACAGTCAGGATTATAAATTTAAATGCAGATTGTGTAAATGTAGAAAGTCTTCTTCTGAAACTTCTTCTTCCCAGTGCCAGAGAAGGCAACGCCCTACCCTGCCATGCAATAAGGTTTTAAAAAGCAAACACCAATTTTAGTAATTTGTTCCAGTAGTTAGTGATCGCCAAAAAAATCCTGTAGAGATGAAACTTTAATTGATATGTTGCATGCTCTTGAGTAACAAAGGATATCATTATTCTGTTGTCAGGAACATTCAGGGCTGATCGCTAGCAATCAGTAAAATGTATGGATATCAAATTTTATTTATGGAGTTTAAGTTTTTGTGCAGAGGGATACTTTTTAATAGTTTGTTTACACAATTGGGTAATTGATTTATTTGTTCGGTAGTTATACAGAAAACGAGAAGTAGAGAGATTTATGTGATAGCAACGATCGTTTCGACAATTAAAAATGTATGTGGAATTCACGAATTTTATATATAGCTATCTACTATAACCCTAAATATTTCTACTCAAAATATAGTGGTATACTCTATTATTATGTGATCACTTTTAAATTGTGTTTCAACTATACACAAAACTGTATTACCCACTGTTATTATATTACAATTTGAAAAACTATCCAGTTACAGTATACTCGAAAGTCTATAAAATGCAATCAATATGGATTTTTTGTATCATAGTTACCGTAAAGCCTCGAAGTTAACGAGGCAATATTTAAATGGGCATGATAAGAGAACCATTTTACGAATAAAATTGGGAGCTAATAAAAATTATCTTAATCCAAAGCTGCGGGCCGGTGCTTTATCGATCCAGTCCACGATCATTAACGAAGAACCGAGTGAGCCGGAAACGCTGAACAGTTTCAATTTAAACGACAAATTTTATATTTTAGTTTCTTTATTTTATTAGTTTATAAACGGGTGTGAGGACAATGGCCCAAGTGTAAGTTTTTTCGTTTGTCTATAGCATAACGTTTGCATCAAATCTTAAAAAAATCCTTAGCATCCTTCAAAGAAGAGACATGTGTATTTTGATGATATTTAAGAGAAAAAAAATGGTGAAGGTTTCCTTAATTTAAAATCAAGTCTTGGAGTTTTGGATAAAACAAAAAGAATAATCATTGTTTATTTTCTTTATTTAAGTATGCTTTCATTAAAAATAATACTAAAGCGTTTTCTTCAAAAGTGTTCTTTCTCTATAGAGAATCAATCAAGCAGCGCTGCTAGCGGGCTTATTGAGAAACTTAAAAAATGAATACAGAATAAACACTTGACGCGTAGGTACCTATGCGATAGAATAATAAGATTAGTAAATGATGGAAACCAACACTCGCGCCTCTGGGTATCTATAATTCCGTAAATTTACATTAGAACGATAAAGAGAAGTACCTAGGGAAGAGTTTTGGCACAAACTTCAGCGAATCGTGACATGATGTGGGGGTTTGTAATAATGTATGTAATTTAATTACCAGCATTGCAATATGTAAACTGGACTCTGATCCCTCGTAGGAATGTTAAGGCCGCAAATGTACCGCAAGTATTGAGTTACATCGCTAGAATTCATTGGGAATGTAAACAATGAGAGCGTGAATGCACTCACAGGTGACAAAAGACATATTGGTTGAATAAAATTTTCACACTCTGTACCCGCAAAGGGAATAAATATTTTATCGAAGTGAATTCTTTCTGTGAATGTACGCAAATTTATAGCAGTATTTCTAAACATAATAATGTCGTGTATTTTGACCAATATACCGACCATTAAGTTCATTTAATCGTGGCATTCCCTGGGTAACAATTTTAACGTCAATAACATAGTATCTAAGTCAATAAAATAGTTACTCTGAGAAAGCGTTCACGACTAGTAATTAGCGTTTATTTTGTTACAATTTATACTTTTTTATGTATTTATGCCAATAAGAGTATTGGCTTATCTTGAACCATTATTTTCTATCAAAGAATCGAGTCGAAACTTTGAGAAATTATAACTACCTACTGATACATACGACCATCGATCAACCAAAGCACCTAGATATGGCATTAAGGAAAAGTGAGGTATTTGCATGGCGATTAAACTTACCTACTGTCAATTCAGTCTATCATTTGCAGCAGCAAAAAACTACCAAGAACGTCTTATTGATAGGTTTCTGTTTTACAATAACTGCAATATTTTTGACGTAACGGTGTTGTCAATGTAAAAAAAAAATATGGAAATAATTGAAAATTGAACGTTTTCTATATAAACCGAAATAGTTTTAATAATGTAACATTATTAATGTAATAATGTAACATGTAAGTAAAAAAAATAAAGCAAATACTGTTAAAAAGTAATTATTATTACTCGCTTGTCGTAACAGTAACATTTTATTTATACGACTGGCATCACCCATGTAGACTGTTTTGTCACAAGGAATGTATTTTGGTTGATGCATGTGATGCTTCCCTACAACTACTTAATGTGAACAAACAGTTTTATGAATGCAAGAAATCCGTCATCACAAACTTTCTCACGCTAACACCTTTCTTCGCCGCCGAAGTCATCTCTAGCGTTTATCAGAGGACCCCGACAATTGTGCCCGCCCACGTAAGCCGTGGATTTATACGTCGGCTCGACGTGAGGCGCCGGCGAACCCTCCCGGGGGGTGAGCTCACTGTACTTAAGTTCACATACCTGATTTATTACTCTTTTGTACTCGACTTCTTAATTGTAGGCGTTACTTATCGAACTATAAATCATAACGGACGACTTTAAACAGTTTTAGTGTCTTTACAACTAAGTAACAAGTTTTTGGACAGATTCTTTCGTCTTCCTTTCAGAAATTATATGTTGAAAATTTTTAACGATTGAGCCGTTCGGAGCCATGCAGTAGGGAAATGGCAATAACTCAATGGCTTCGTGGGTTAGATCCAGAATCCAGATGGGTTAGATGTGTAATTAAAGTCATGTTTCAGGCGTAGATTTGTTACCATCGTTATAACATAATATTACTAAGTTCCTAACTTGATACGAAAAAACTGTTGACCACCAATTTATTGACTCCAACTAAATCCGTTATAAAAGCTACATTAATAATAATAGTACAATTATTATATCGCATAGTATATGAGTACCGCGAAGTAGTGGGCTGGCGCCGCGTCGCCGCTAACGGTAATACGAGATGCATAGCTTAAGCTCACTTCACACTGGAAACCATCTCTGACATGCTCCTTTTTATCGGGATTACCTGATAGACGCATTAAGCCGATACTTTATACTGAGAAACGTAAATAGATCGCGGGAATTCTAGATTTTTTTTGCTAACCTGACGGTGCCCGGTTTCGCATATGAAAATTAATTTTGAATACCTAATAACACAAACATATTTGGCGACTACACCCTTTGTATCGTACCTTTGTATACCGGGCTAACCATATCTAATTCCGTCCGTCAGAGAAGGAATACTTTTTTACAAAAGAAAAGTCGGCAAAGAAACTAATGAAACAATCGCTAGGATGTGTTTATCAAGCGTCAGCTGGGATGTCGTAACAGTAAATTCGGGGCAATGAAACGGCGCAAAACAACTGCTATGAAAACAAACGTATTTTTTTTATTAACTTGCTCCTAATTTGAAATAACGCGTAATAAATGCCTTTATCTTGGATTTTGAACTATTTTTGGACCAAATTAAGTTTTCCGAGAATATTAGCAAATTATGTTTGGATAAATTGGATTTCGATGCTGCATTGATTTCTTTTTCCACATAACATTTATTTATTTATTTATTAACATTTATTTCTATAGACTATTAGTATTCTTCTTCTTCTTGTAGATATAAGTTTAAAGAATTAGTATTTAGAAGTATATTAATTCTTACAACGTTACTTGAAAATCAGTATTCAAAAAAATAAATTAGAAAATAAATGAAGAATTAATATAAAAATCAGTAAAACGTCACAGTGGACGTCACACAGTCACATAAACGTCACAGTAAAATTAATCGCAATAAAAAATAAAGAAAACAATTTAATAAGGAACTTATTCACTGATTCACTTCCATAAATTCTCATCAATTAAATACTATTATTTGCATTACGAGTTTCGGCGTGTAATTCAATACAATATGCAATTTATACGGAGGCGTTGTTAGCATACATTAAGCTTCGTGACATTATTCCACGGCCTGGTTCCAATGTATTACGTAACAAATTCCCTTATGCAATTCAGGGCGACAAACTGCACCCTAAAATGCACTTATGTCTTTCCAGTTTATTATTTCATACATAAAATCATGTTTATTATTTAAATCCCGGTTTATTTTCTTTTATATTGAAATGTAAACCCAATAAATTGCTGAAATGTATTGTTATAACCAAATGTTTTATAGCTATACTAGTGATTCTATATATCATCAAGAAGACCTTATAAATACCTTTCAAAAATCAACTGGTATTGTATATTTTAGTAACAAAGATAGAGGTGGTAACCGAGCAGACAGTCTGCCTGGAGCGAGCAGCCCAACCGATCACCCATGGACATACTAATATGCATGCAATGAAAACCGCAAGAATATTGAATCCAGCGATTATGTAGAAGAATGTATACTTATGTAGAAGTAAAAGATAAACACGCACGTATATTCCACATCCTCATCAACTTAAGTGTAACAATGCGTACGTGTCAGGCATGCGGGTGGCTCCATTGCGTCGACGTGCACCGGTCACGCGGATAATGTCCCTGTGTTGTGTTGTGACTCCCGAAATAAACGTGACAGAAGATTTTGGGAAAGGCGTCATACCGATAATGCAGTCACATAAACAGCAACCAAGTTAAATGACAATGACAAACATTTTTTACGGCTCAACTCGTTTACAAACGCTTCACTAATTAGATAAATTAGGAGACGTTTTGGAGATCTCGACGCAGCCAAGATTTACAAACGATCATTATTGAGAAAAGGTTCAAGGGCTGACTGATTGATTCACTAGAAATATACTGTCCTACTTTTGAAAATAAACGAACAAGTGCATTTTGATGACAGAAACTTTGAGTTTTGAAGATAAAAAAAGAATAACCATTGTTTCTTCTCATTGATTATTATTATTTGCCAAATAATAATATAATGTTACTACTGTCTTTTTTTCTTAAGAGGGCAGTATAGATATTTTATTAGTGAAATGCCTGTCTAGACGCAATTGCAGACAAGTTCCCGCGGGCGCTGGACCGTGCGTTCATTGATTCAGCCTGACGTAATCACTATAAAGAGTAAATTCTGTTGTGTCTTTACTTCACCGTCGTGATATCTAATACCGTTTGTCAAGGCCGACTGACCGATAACTAATTTACTACATTAATGACGATCAAAGACAGGCGGATTATGTTTTTGTTACGTTCCGATTATTTTTTGTAGCTTCTGTTGCCTTAGCAAATTCAGAGGAAATTTACGCGATCGTAAAATGTCAGAGGAATAGTTTCTCCTCTCACTGATGCTATGTTCTATGTAAACATCCCGTCAGTAAACGTGTGAATAACAAGATCCAGGTTATGCTTCAGTTGGCCAAGGTCGAGTGGAAGCTAGTTCAGCAATGTAAATTGTTTATCACTTCTCTATCCACTAGCTCATCTCTCTCACGTATTGTTTAACAAGACTGTGTTGATTTAGGATTATTTGAAAGGGTATAAAATAATTTACAGTGTGCAGTGATAAGAAAAAATAACTTTTGAAATGGTGATTGATTTAGTGATTAGTGATTTGATACCAATTTGTTTTCAACGTTAGTTTTATATCCGGTAAAGCCGTTTATAAATATTGTTATGATGTTTTATATTCTAAATCGGGTCTGAACGCGTATAATAAAGGTATAAAAAACTATACATAATTTTATTGTTAAATTTTGTATCGATTGTTAGTTCATGTTCGACCATCGAGTGATGAAAACACCACAGATGTCACTGTGGCGAGACTGTATATCACCATGGTTACGTTTTTCTTGTGTATTATTCTTGCTCTATTATGTTTATGCTTTGTTTTTCTATGCAAATGGATCAAGACATCCCATAATCTTATCTTCAATAAACAACTATGGCAAAAATGTATCTTCTTTTGAATACTACCTAACCATTTGTACAGTTCATGATGTTAAGGAATATCAATGTCCTTAGTGAGCTTAAACATGTGTGCTTGAGATCCTCCCTTAGTACATTATTTATAACGCGCTCGTGTTTGTGTGGAATTAAAACAATCTTCTCAAAAAACAAAACAAACATTTTACATGATACGATGACATTACTATACACATACATATCTAAATGTATGATGATGATTACGTATGATACGACGTAATACTCGTAGTTTTGTTCGCTCGTATGTAGGTACAATGCAAGCCAAAACGTGTGACATCACTTTTTGTTTACAAAAGCAAATTCAGAACATAATAATCAAAATTGTAGATGTATTACCTAATTTCTATTTTTGACTAAGGAACTGCATAAGAAACATGTGTTTTAAATGATGAATCGTTTCGGCGTGGGTTGGTATTAATCATTCAGTGATACCTTTACATTATAAACGAGTTTGGTTATTGCCAAAGTTAGCGCCATTCCAGATTTATTATCTGACATTACTTGAAGAAATGCTGGAGAAGGACTCCACAATTTTATATTATGGCAATTTACGAGCCCATAAAGCGATAATGAAAACTTTAATGCTTAAATCTATATTGTACAAGTCTACAAATGCGAATTTAATTCTTTTTAGCCCCTGAAATTCGCTATACGAGGACATAGTTAAAGTTCATTGTATGTTTAATTTAGTTCTTATCATACGTTGCTAGGCGTAATACAGGAACTAATTAATAATAAATAAACTTAAAAACCCACAATCGATAAAAACAATTAACTATATACCTACTCACAATTTTCCTTACTTTAAAAATAAATATACGTACCTATAGATTTTTATCCATACATAATTTTAGGAACATCATTTAATCCTTCACGACCGGTGACTCTTGAAAGGCCACTAGGGTCACAAGAATTTAGCCATTCCGAAAAAAAAAATCCATTTTTAATCCCTATGCAAATAGATTATCTGCAAAAAGTATAATAAATGACTCTATTGTATGTTCTATTTACCATCACAAAAGGCCATATATATGTATGTCTCTTCATGAAACATAGACAAAGCCTCGCATTAATCACCTCGTAACCTTGACCTCCTCGTTGAACCAAAAATCCTGAAGAGTGTTTGATGCAGCACAGCTGTTGGCTAGCATCCAAAACCTCTCTAAAAACGGTTAGCGGCGATGTTTCCATTAAGAGCAGCGTTTTTGCGGGGCGATGATGAGTTGCAGCGCACAATTTAAAAAGGTTCATCGTTATACTCTTTAAAAAATGCATACAATCATTCTATATTATGTTTTTCTGTTTTGTATCAGATGTTTCTGGTATAGCTGATTTGTACTCTTAACATATAGATTCAAAAACAAAAGAATAAGTTTTTTTATAGAATAGATGGCAGACGAGCGGGCGGGCCATATGATGGTAAATGGTCACTGCCACCCATGGACACCCTTGCGGGCATGCGAGTGCGCTGCCGACCTTGTATAATCCCGTTCACAGCTCTCTTGAATAGCCTATCGTAGAGTAAGGGAAAAACCTCAGCTGGCAGTTCATTCCACAACTTGTTACACATAGCCACAGACATACTTTCAAATGCTAATTTTTTCATTGTATAATTCATCCTGAATTATTAATGAAATCGGCAATAGGCACAGAAGACAGGCATTTAATTTATATATAAGTAAACCGTAACCAGCCCTTTTATTGTCTAGTGCTGGACACGTTCCTCCCTCATGCATATTGTCATGAACATGAGTGATGTGTGGAGTTAAGATGGCCTTTTGTATACATATACAGAAGAAATCTGATGTTTTCGTCTGTCAATAACCTTGTTAGCGAATGTATCAATATCACGTTGAGAGGTGAATGCACAACAAATTAAATTCTTATTTTACTTTTTGCCATCAAACAATGAAACACAATCTCCTGAGATTGTATATTTTTTATTTAATACAGTTAATGCTGTCATTTTAAGCACAGATTTTGGTTCCGAACTTCTTTGGTGTTTAGCCAACTTTATACAAAAAGGTACGTACTCATTACACTCGTGGAAATTTTTAATATTTTTTTAAGTATGTAAACACATCGGACAAGTAGACAACTAGTAATTGACATCCGGTTTCACACGAGATAATTTTGGACCTGCTATGGTTTCTGTTGTCCTTTTATTACGTACTGGCTTCTACACGTGGCTTCGCTCGCGTAGACTAAGCAGCTATAAAGCTTTAAAGCAGCTACAGAAGTACCGATATGATGGACCTCACGGATGCGCTTGCTTTCAGGATGGACACTTTTCTCTTATATATGTATACATAGCCTCCTGAAGTATATGTCAAATGTTGTTCCTCCGCGTCACTGCTTACAGAAATACTAAATTCCGCGTAAACACGCATAGTTTCCCGGCCCTATCAAGTATTTTTTTAAAAGTTGCTCATGCTCGTTACTGATTTTAAAAAGATTTCAAAATGTCCCCGGTTATTTTTTCCGCAACCTTTACGCAAAGTGAAGCCTATAACATCCCCTGCAGGGCACATGCCTCCCAGCGCTGGCCCAGTGCGTATCGTGATATAAATTGATTTGTATACCACATCGTGCGCGACGGTTTCTTGTCAAAGGTGTGGGAGTACACATCACTTTGATGACGGAGGGCACTATTATTGTAATTGGACGTGGGCATTGTAACGTATCCATTGTAACAATTGTTCTGCATAGTAGATGCGTTGTATATCTAGTAGAACACGCGGAAAGACACAATGTCTCTCCGGATGCTAATGGGTTCTAAACGGCTTGTGAGAGTATCATACCATGTCTCTCCACTGCTGGATATAGGCTTCTCCCAAGGTTTACCCCCACACGCGGTCTTCGTCTCTTCTCATCCAACCATCATCGACGAACTCTTATATGTCATTGGTCTACCTGACCAAAGCGCGTCTCACCCTACCCTTGACTATTCTCTCAACTGAGGAGTGGTCGAATACTCGAACTGCGCGTCCATAGTTGGTGTCAAATGAGTTTATAAATATTATGGTATATCGATCCAGAGGTGCGAGTAGCACTCTGTAACTTTTATCAGCTACTTCCTATAAAATAATGGACTGTCTCACTACCACGTACCGAGGATGGCGACTACATTAGTGCTATTCATGGTTTATCCTCGTATTTTTGTCAGTATTTTTCTCGCAAATATCCCCTAGAAAGTCAACCGAAAACAATGAATCCAGACAATGTGTATAAAAAAAATCCAGTAATTTACTTGTTGTACAGTATGGTATGCTTAGTATGTTATACTCAGACTGGTTCTCTCCTTGTTCATTCTGCTTCACACGAAATATTTGTGGTTAACGTGCAACGAAGCGTTTAACCACAGATTATTATTGGACTTATCGTGTTCTTCCTAACTCAAATGCACCAGTCTTCGCATATCCGTTTAGCACAATATGTACATACTGTTTTCAAGTAACTGTAGATTAAAATACATCTAGTAGAGCCATATGTTTTCGAAAAATCTTATTCAATAATTTAAATAAATATTATTTTGTTTGAATGATTAAATACCACAATAGACTGAATCCGAACATAATATGTAGCCATCTTCGTAGCATCATTCAGTCATACAACAACGAAAAATGGAGTGGGTACTGTATTGTGATATTGTCTTGAGGTCTTGTGATGCACATGTCACTATGCTACGATAAGAAAGGGATTAATAGAAGAACTTTAGAGATTTTCCAGTAAAAAACTCAAAGGTCGTACGCGAGCAAAAATGTTAGCATAAACTACTTGTTTTCATTGGTGTCCAAGGAATCTATTGACAAATACCACCATACCATCAGCCTGTGTCTCTCCACTGCTCGATCGGCCTCTCTCAAGGACCGCCAACCACACGTGGTCATCAGGTCTTCTGACGCTACACACATTACGTTTCCCAGTACGTGGTCTCCATTCGAGGACTCGCCTCCTCCATAGGTTATCGGTCATGTATGGCCTGCCCACTGCCACTACAGCTTGCTGATTCTTTGAGTTATGTCGGCAACTTTAGTTCTTCGTTGAATTTCTTCGTTGTAGATTATGTCGATCAAAGAAATTTCGAGTTGTTTCCATCGCTCGCTGAGCGACTTTGAACTTATGAACCAGGCCTACCGTCAGAGACCACGTTTCGCCACCATACGTCATTTTACGGATTAACTGCATTAACTGAAGACTTTCGCATTGATTGAAAACTTTCGTCTTCAAGTAGTGGCAAATAGTGAAACGTATTTATTTAATAGGCATGTGTTGGTCTGTTTCAAAGCGTTTAACCTCAATTTATTGGACTTTTCTAGCTCTTTCTAACATTCAAAAGAGTGAACGTTCGCATATTCAATTAAATATATTATGCTGTTTTCGAGTCTCAATTATTACAAGGCACTTAGAAGAGTCATCTGTTAGCGAATTGTGCCATGAAATAGTTTTAAATAAAAGATACTTTATTTGAATAATTAAATACCAAACTGACATAAATAATAAAAGTGTATAGAGACCTCCGCGGCGTCATTTTGTCCTAGAAATAAAATCAGTGAAATATAATGATATAGATATTATTTACACTTTTATTTCTCTAGTGCTCACTTTCCTAATGCTACAGCGAGATGCCACAAATTCCAGATTTCGTTTTCCAGAAATTAAAGAGTTTTGTCTTTTTCTTGTTTTTGTTTGAAACAAAATAGTGGAGTGGAGTAAAACATCTTGTTTATTTACTCGTATGGATGGAGCATCAGGTATCACGACTCGCCATAATATCTTTGCTATAATTAGACCGCGACTCAGATTGCTCTGCGCGTCGTTAAGGCAATATACTTGGCCCATTTGCAGTTTAAAACACGCATAACATTATGCCATATTCGTATAACACAACAAAAATAAAATATTTATTGGAATATGACAGTTATTACCAGAACAAAAGTATCCACATCCATTTGTGTTAGAGAGAGACGTCAAAACTACAACAATAAAATAAATATAAACCTGCCATCTTCAACATTGTTTGGTATAATTTGAACACCTACAATACATACATATAAAGATAAGACGCCTGTTCGATCCCACCCAAGAATCAACTTGGAGTGATTCAAACCGTTTGTCCGACGCGACAATTTTATAGCTTATTCAATGGAGATTCTACGTAACTGATGGAAGACATATTTTCTGACGCTTTATTTATGTTCACAATATATAACTTCATACATTATGTTGTAACCTGCTTTTTAGCTCCTCTCGGTTATTCTAAGGTCGACTGGAAGAGCCTTTGTACTTATGGTAATGTCTTATTTTAACAATTCATTATAAGTATTATATAATAACGGGCAACAACTACAACATAACTGGTGAAAGATGTACAAACTGTACGTTATCCAGGGTTACGTATTTTTATTTTATACTAGCTGTCTTGGATTTAATTGCATTTATTTGTCGCGTGGTAATTATTTGGCGCGGGAAAAAATCTAATTATTTATATTTATATCACATCCTATCCTATTGTAAGATTGTAAAATATATTGTAAAAAGACAGATATAATATTGTAAAAAAAAGCATTTGGAATCACTTGGCGACAACTGATAAATATACCGCGAGATATTGGCGATTTTTAAATGATCCCATACTAAATTTGATACCATGTATTTTTTTAGCTTCATCCACAATTTTGAAAAACGGTAACACGTTTGTAATTAGTGATATTGTAGAATAATACCATTAAATATATTTTTTATGGACGAAAGCGTCAGACGAGCGTAACCTTGTGGTAAGTGAATATTGTAGCTCATGGACATCGGCGATACATGCCAACATGAGTTCAAAATGACAAACGTTGGGACGCCGAAACACGTTCGTACATTGGGGAAATTGGATAAAGTGAGAAATGCAGTACATTTCAAGGTGAGACTTCTGCAGTACAGAAAACTGTGAGAGAGGGGTAATGAGGCCAGTCGACTGGGCCCAGCGGCTGTTGCATTACAGCGTGCACTCTCATTCTCTTCTCGTTCATAATTCTTTTCATATTTTTTCATGCGAATTTTGACATCCCGTTTCCCCTATTTAGAGGTTGCATTTCAGGAAATTCCTTCTTCATAAATCGTTCCGTCATGAAAGGAAGACACTGTACAAATTTCATGTTTCTATCCTCAGCGACTTTGGCTCGGCGTTGATGAGTATGTCGGTCTGTCAGTCAGGATATTTCTCTTTATATGTATGTGTTGATAAACAACTTTTAACATCGTATAACCCTGCACTAAAATCGAAGTCAAAATCAAATCACTTATCTGTAATGTGAAGAATGACAGATAAGTATTGACTTATGGTATTATCGTACAGTATTTACTGTACAATCGTCACATTTGCCAGAATTTGCATGCAAAATTTAAATTGTGTTTCAATTTTGTTTATAGACAATATAATAAAGTGACTACATAACTACAATGAACATAACTCTAATTAATGAACACATAATTATATAACATATAATCGGTGTTTACAAACTAGTAGTAAACCATTCGTGTGGACGTATTAAATATGTTCGGTATTTTTTTATAAATTACCGAATTAGTTTACTATTTACAAAACAATTTATTTTCAGTGCCGTAAACAGCTCTTTTTTCGTCCATTCATATTGTGATGTGCATGAGGGAGGTATGGCCTTAAAACGCCGCGCTGGGGAAGTGGGTTAGCGAGTCCACTCTTTTAGACGTAGTGTATCATCTGATATAGGTATGTCATGTGTATGCCAAACAAACTTCTATCAATGAAATCGAGAATTTCTTCTGACACACCACGGTTGTAGCACTTTGACTCTCTTTTTGACTCAATGTAGTTCCTCGGGGCTTGTGATAGCAACTTTCTTAATCCTTAGTCACGTTTTACGACACCCGGTTGACACCTGGTCCACACCACACGGCCAATATAGCTGTTTCTTATTTCCACTTGAACGAAATCATGTGACAGTTCATTAAATAATGCATCTTTGCAGTCGAAAATGTAACATACTCGTACAAGGAAGATGTGCGGGCAACATTACCCTGCAAACATGATGCGGTTTCTGTAGCTTAGTATACCAATTGAAAGCGGCTGCCGTGGTGAGGTTGAGGCTAATCATGGTGATTATAATGTGGGCCACAGCGATCGCTACAAGCCACACGATTAACAGTAATTGACTTCCTATCAGACCTTTCGATTAGAAAACCGATGCATTACAGAAACCGATATACAAACAACCTGATTTACGTATTGTTAAATGACTTTTAAGGTTTTCGCGTTTTTCATATTTATGGTTTTTATCCCCGCGGTTTTATTTCTCTCAGGCTTTGACGTGTCTCAAAGCGGTAATTAATAGCGCTGCTACGTTTATATGCTGCTTTGTCCGGCGCGTGATTTGCTGTGCAGTTCATTTATTTCAGTTATATGATATGTTGACATAATATAAAAATTGCATCATCTACCTTATATTTTATTTTTATAGGGAAGTAGACGGACGAGCAAGCGGTCTTACGTGATGGTAAGTGTTACCGCCGCCCATGGACACCTATATATGATATTGTTATCTATTTTCTCCTTACCACTCAAAAGTTGCCTGGAAGAGATCGCTGTGGCAATAAGGCCGCCTGTTGTAATATCGTGTTGCAAATTTGACTTTTTGCAACATGTGTTGGTGTACAATAAAGAATGTATCTATCTAAAGTGCGCGCCACGAGCAGGAAGAATTCCGGTCATTGATATAAGGTCATACACTACATTGACCACTTTACTACAGCCCACATATTAAGCTTGAATAATATGACGGGTCAGTAAAGTGGTCAGTAATCGACAATTTCATACAAATCTCTATTCCGTCCAGTTTTGGCTGACGGTCTTGTGTTGTCCAGTCTCGTGGCGTGCGCTTTATCTATCTAATTTAGACTTTTCCAATATAAATTACCACCAAAAATTTTCTCAAATTTAACCGAGTTCCATCGGGCATCGTAGCTAACTAAACCAATATCTAAATTTGCGTAGGTACTAATAAATGTTCTAATCACGATATACCTATCTACTGATTGCACTCTCAACTTTATTTTCTAATGCCTAGATGTGACCTTGCCATGAATTCCATTCTAGATAAGAGTGGCATGCAGCGAATCAACACGTCGACTCATCGGAGTGCAAAAGATATGAAGATATCGGCGACATCACGTCACGTTAATCATTATTTTAATGATCAAATCACCTTATCAAAGACTAATTTACACATTGCTAACACACTGATCTAAATATGGCAAACACAGAAAAATATTGTGATTTAATGACGTTGATTCCTAAAATATATTATCTAGATTATGAGCTTTTAAACAACAAATATATTTTTGCGTGGGTATCAGTGTGTCAAGTTTAAAGGAGTAATTCTGGAAAAAAACTAATACGTGCCCAAGTGCAACGCCTTTTCAAAACAGAATTGTTAAAGATAATGTAATGACATATAGTATATATTTGTTACGTTATGAAATGGGAACGTTCTAATTCCAATTTACTGGTTAGGTGTAATGTCAGGAATCAAGAATTAGGAAGTTTGTTATGTTCTCAACTTCTTAACTAATTTCAGATTTTTATGTGTACGTACCTATTCATAAATTGTTTGTCAAAATCGGGCAACGATTGAAAACACAGCAGTGTCACCCGGACGGGTGAACTTAATTTTGGACTGTTTGGGCAACAAACAGTCCAATAAGACAATTGACCTAAATCTATGTAGCAGGAAAATGGTATTGTAACGACAGCTCCAACAAACACAAATCCAGATCGGCGACAGTAATTCGATGTGATTTTTGATATGTACTCATAGTGTTTGTGAAAATCAGGCAACAATTGAAAACAGCAAAATTAAGTTTACCCGGATATTTTTCTGCAAACAACATTTCAATAATACAATAAACCTAAATCTGTCTAGCAGGAAAATGTGTTATTGTAACGATAGCACCCCAGCAAACACAAATCGCTGTGATTCTTTATATGTTTTGATATATTATTTGTGAAAATTAAACTGCGACTGAAAATAAAGCAGAGTCCAAAATTAAGTTCACCCGGATGTTTGTGCAACGAACAGTCCAATAATACAATATACCTAAATCTAAATATTTAGCAGAAAAAACTATTGTAACGATAGCTTCAGGATGGCTCCAGCAAACACAAATCTAGATCGGCGGCAGTAAATAGATGTGTTTGTTGATAATATGTACTCCTATATTGTTTATGAAAATCGAGCAATGATTGAAAACATAGCAATCTCCAAAATTAAGTTCACCCGGATGTTTGTGCAACAAACAGTCCAATAATACAATAGACCTAAATCTATCTATCAGGAAAATGGTATTGTAACGACGACGGCTCTGGCAAACACAAATCCAGATCGGCGGCACTACATCGATGTGATTTAATTTCCTCGACAGATAAACACGCTGTTGAATACATTATGATTGTATAACGGGATCTGGGGTAATGATTCGGATGCCAGCAGCGCGTATGCACTATGCCCACCATCGCAATAAATTGAACGTGTTATCGAATCATTAATCGTATAATAAACGAATGGCTTTATTATATGCGGCACAAGGCAAGTGCTCAAGTGTATGAATGACTTAATTGCGGTTATGACTCGTGTCATAATGACTTGCGGCTCGTATGTATTGCTTTTGTCTATTCCTAGCATCAGCCTTTATTTATATTTTTGAATTCAGGTTGTACTTAACTGCTGATTGATATAGGCGTATTGCGATGTCGTTGTCTATACACGCTAATGTGTTATTTATTACTTTTGAGGTGATCAATTTAATTTGTCGATCTTTTGAGTTGCCTTTTAACATTGCGATCAATCTGAATCTACGTTTAACTATTAATGCAGATGTGACGAATATGAATTGGTCATACAATGGTGACACACTGAACTAGAGATGTTATCAACATTCTGTTCTTCTCCAAATCTTAATTAAAGTAAATTATTATGATCTTAACGAGTACAAAATAATCTATGTAATCCTGAACTTTATACTTGTCGTCAAAGGAAGTAATTTTAAAAGAACAATTTAGAGCAAGGATGCTCAAATAGTCGATTGCAATCGACCAGTCGATCGCCAGAGCTTTTACGGTCGATTGCGGAAATAGTTCTACATTACTTACAATGTAGACTACATTTACTAAATTTACCACCGTCCATCTCTCCCTGACACCGCGGCACCTCGAACGCCACAGATATTTTACCTGCCTATTACTATTTCACACCACCACCTAATTTTTTTAATCTTTCACCTAACATGCGCTTTTTAACTCACTTATCGTTTAGTTCATAATACTAAGGAACTATTTGTATAACTCAAACATACAATAATAAAAATTGTCTTTTTTCTGTCTAGAGAAGGTTTCTTGCCGCCAATTTTTTTTTTGTTGTCGATCGCTGATATTATAAGTTTGAGCATCGCTGAATTAGAGTAATCATCAACAAACAATTACGCTATGTATATATACATATAGAATTGTACTATTGACTATTGTTATGTATGTACTTGTAGATGCTATGAAGACGTCCATTTAGCTTTGCTATTCTTAGATAACGCTGACACAAATTCCTGCCCGACATGTATTTGACATAACCAGTCGCTAAGCTGTCGCGTCATATTGCTTCTTGCATGATCTTGCATCCGGTGTAACATCTCAAATTATGTAGATAAGACAGTAATATATCTTGAGGAAACATTACGAAATGCGCCACACACACACAAACGCTCGGGCATGTTTAGGACGCAACTTGTGAAGGAATTGGCCACAACGACCGACGACGACCGCCGTCTTTGTGTAAAGTTTAGCATCTGTAGCGTTATATTCTACTTTTGACGTTTATATGATTTCTGGCTTCATGGTATCGGCCTATTCTAAAAGCTGTCTCTTTCATTGTTATCACTTATCAGCTACCTTTTAGTTACCACACGCCCTGAGGCTGGCCAAAAGAGTGGGTTAGCCAACCCGCTTGGGCAGCGTGCCGTTTGAAGGCTTTACATCCCTCACGCACAAGACGATGTGCATGAGGAGGCCCATGTCTAGCTGTGGATAATAAAAGGGCTTTTGACAGTGAGGATATGATTTCTTATCTGTACATTACATGTGTAAACTACAGTTATTTTATTTAATCGATATTACCGTCAAAGTACATGTATCGTGGTCATGTCTCACAGAAATAGCTGTTAAATAATAACGCCTACAATCGGAATCCATGGAAAAAGAATACTACCAAACTACCCAGATCCATAACAATCTAATTGGGCTAATTGCTTGTCAATAGGTATGGTAATCACGTCAAAACACTACTAATATACTAATTGAGTGAAACTACCGATCTCAATCCATGCTGTGATCTACGTATAGATGTCCACAAATAATATATATGAAGTGCAGTACTCCCAAAGATGTCGTCCTTCGTCGGTCAACTTTTAAAACGTACTGCAATTATTTATAAAACAACCAGGATTAACGGAAGTAGAGCAAACTGTCTTTATAAAGTGAAACAAGAAGATTAAATTATAACGAGTGATTTGCGAGTTGAAAAAGTCGATAATTTATTTAATGGTATAAATTATTACTTATCCACTTTGATTATATCGATTTTATGAATTTAAATGCCAGTAATAAGGATAAGAAAAACATAGTCTGCAAAATACTGTCATGGAGAATCATAAACTACAATACGGAGAGATCACAATAGATCTTCTAGGTAGCAGTAACGTTCTTCTAAGAGGGAGTTCAAGTAACCCCCCCCCCCCCCCCCCTCCTTAATATTAACTACGAGTATAAACAAAATGTACACTTTTAATATAGACACACTTGTTTCGTGTGAAGTTGACTCATGTCTCATGTGGTACCATAACCGACCACGCGGATCCAATGATGTCACTGCTGCCGCTTTGCTTCGCTGCAAGCGCAGCCGAGCCTAGTGAGATGCTTCTCTTCTGAACTTGAACTTATCTTAAGTATTTTAGAACATATTTTATTATCTCTTTTTCCGTTTTCATTTCTTTATTTATTCTTGAATATAGGTTTTTTTTGTATGGATTTGTATTGAAGTCTCAAAATAAAGCAGTTCTTCTGTTCTATAGTTCTGTAATAGGGTGGGTGGAAGAACACTTAAATATTTCCCTGTAATTAGGTACGCCACTTCCCCTGAACTATTCCTGGTATTATTAGTCAAATTCCGGTTGAGTCACATAAGAGCAATCAGCCGTCTAAGACTTCTGCGAAGAACAAAATATCACTGGGCCATTGATTACTTTGTGGTAGGTACGGGCTAGCCGTGAAAACGGTTTCGTGAATCATGTGCCAATAATACATAGCACAGGCTTCTCCTTAAAAACATGGCGGGGATTTCGAGCTATAACTACATAGCACACGCATCTCCTTAAAAACATGGCGGGGATTTCGAGCTATAACTCATGTCATAACACGAGCCAACTATGAATAGACATAGTTTAGAATTTTTCATTCTGAGGGATTTCCCATATTGTTTTGTTTCACTAACAATATGACGAAGTATATTGCATGACGAAGTATCGTAGTTATATTGTCCAAACAGGCGTGGTATGGGTCCCTAGATCCTGAAATTCAATCCTTTATACTATTCACTTCCAATTATAAAAACAATGACTTTAGCAAATCAACCATAATCGTGAATGATACATACGTTTTAATTGAAATACATGCAATAAGAAATATCGACATATGTCTATGTAACTTTTAAACTTTCGCTTTTGTACACATTTTATATGGTAAATCGAGTCTGATAAAAAAAGTAAACAGAAACCTTTAATTTTTCAGACCCTATTTACAATATAAAAATGTCCATGTGTTTATGAACACAATTGTAATTTTTGTACCGCCTAGCTTTTGTCTTTGGTTTAGCTCGTAAAGATCGCTACTTTAATTCGAAAATTATATCCTAATACTTTCAAACAGATAGAAAGAGGATAACCATTTTTCTATGTAGACAGACAGACGCAACATTCCGCTTTGAGAAAGCATGTATGTATATAGTAATTAGAGGAGAGTTAGGTAGTTAGTATACATAAGCTTCGAGATATAAATAAAAATAAGCGACACTGGTGAAGTTAAATTGCACCATAGCAAACATTCCACACTTAACATGAAAATCTGTTCATAATAATCTGTATAATTGAGGAAGCTTTTGTTATTCAACGCACGTACGTATCCGTATTTCAATGCACACATTACTTCAATAGCTACAATTAAAGCTACTCAACTATTACTGCTGCCAAGAATATATACGTATATACAGGATGTTCCAAGAAAAAACATTCAAAAAATTATGCTAGATTTTTTTCTCAGCTTTACAGTTTCAAATAATTTATTATTTATTCCGATGGCCGTGCCGATACGTCCAGTAATAAACCGTAAGTGTAACCACCCCTTTTAACATCCACTGCTGGACACGACACTTCTCATTCACAATGGCCTTAAGTATGGCCTAACTTAAGGATCTATGGCCTTAAGAGACGAGGCTGAGCCGAAGCTATATGATGCTTGTCCATACAAACGTAGTGCCCTGTTTTCTCGCTGAATTCTGGCAACAGGGCAATTATTTTTTAATATGTTACAGATATCTACCATGAGCATGTCCCTATATCTTATAGGAGCTAGGGACCTCCAGAAACAAAAAAAAATCCCCGTTTAAATGGTGCATACAAGAAACCCAGTGTATAAAATCACCAACTTAAAAGAGTAAAACAGAAAAAAATGTTTAAAATCAATCCATTTTTGGAATAGCAGTACGAAAACACGAATACAGAGATATACGAAACCTCGATTTTATCCAACTTTTATAGGTTTTATCAGCTGGAAATAAAACTCTCTCTTTCTCACAAACAAGTTACATCGCTCGCTGCCGAGACAGCAACAAATTGTAAAAATAGTTATTTTGAAATCTGTCGTCGCTCATCCTCGTGCCACGTTGGCAAGTTCACTTTTTTGGTGGTGTTGTAGTTACACAGGACCTGTGGCAGCTACTTTATTATCCCTTAGCCGCCTTTTATGAGACCCACGGGAAGAGATGGGTTAGTGCTATTCTAACGCCCGGCGACACCACGCGGCCATATAAAAAACCCTATAAATAAGGCCCAATAATTGTACCTAATAGCACAACCCTATAATTGTACGTGTTTAAAATTCGGTGTTACTTCCTTCAATCGTTCTACAAAACTAATAAAAAAATATTTTTATATACAAACTGCGGTATTGTAATTGTAATAATCTGATGGCGAAAGCAAAATAATTATGTCAAAACTAGCGGGTAGAATCTTATATAGGTGGCACTCGCCTTGTGCACGTGTACGGCACTAATCCTTATAATCCAGTATCTAGAAGCACCCAGACTGATACTTCTTGATACTCAGCAAGTATCCAAAGGAAGCGGCTTGCTGAACTGATGGACATGCTCCTTCTGGTCTTCTGTCATATACTACAACCTCCTTGCTCTATCAAATATAAAATGTGTACAAAACGTGAAAATCTAAAAAGCCCTGTCAAGTATCTTGCGGATTGCAAGAAAGATTTAGAAAGTTAAAAATTCTTATTGGACAACAAACAAACGTTACATCGTCTGAGATTACCCATTACTCGGTTTTTACAATATAAGTAGGTACATATTATTATCAGTGAAAACGTAAAAATATTAAAGTACAGTATCGGCCAATCGAGCGTTCGTACAAATACTAACTCAGCAGCTCATTCAATAAGCGGTTAGGTAGCGTCAACTGCAAATATAATGTTGTAGAACAAACCTACTCATTTAAATTAGTGCAACGGCAACGAGCAACAGTAATGACTCGTTTACGAATACAAAAAAGTTTGTTATCGAAAAATCGGTTGACCAATACTTTAGGTGGGTAATATGCCGCTTTACCTTCATACTGAAGATATAAACAACATAGAGTTTTTCACAATAATAACAGAGTTGAATAACATTCAATGACTCATATAATTCTCATACAGTAGGGATAGCAGATAACAAATTTTAAACTTGCAAAAACTCTTCGCACATGAATCGTATGTTCTTGTTTGAACACTCTGTATATTTAAAGTATATAGTTACAATTTTCAACCTATTATACACGGGCGTACGTGACGGTTATAATTTTTATAAATATTTAATAAGGAAACTATTTATACAACTATTATTGTGGTTAATATATTCATAACAATTGTGTAAAGATTCTCCATTTTGTTCTTAATAACAATTAATTAGTTCATTCATAATACTCGTAATTGACATTGAGGATATTGAACAGTGAATTAAATTTTCGTTGTTATTGTTTTGTCAGTACTTTATTAGACTACCTTGTGTTTCACCGTCACCGCAACCAGCGCTTTTTTTCTCCACTGTTGGACACGCACATTGTCACAGGGATGTATGGCCTTAAAATGACACGCTGGTCAAGCGGGTTGGCGAGTCCACGTTTTGAGAGGTGGTGTAGTTCTTTAGAACTTTTGGTAGCAGCTTTACTAACCCCTAGTCACCTTTTACGACACATACAGGAAGAGATGAGGTGGAGCAATTTTAAAGCCAACCGACACTACACGGCCAATATGTTTCACCTAACACTGCAACTATGTTTCAGTTGGAGAGTAAGAGGAAACCACCCGAGAAGTTAAACATAACTACCACACCACACTTTTTGGCACGAACTCGGGAACTGAAGTTGAGTTTTTGTTTGATTATTGTAAAACATCGTGAATTAGGCGTTTTGTGGTTTAATAGTGATAGTTTATTAAACTTCGAAGTCTTTTTCTTGCGCGGTGTTTGTGATAATCAAAACAAAGCATGGGATTGCGACTTTCGTGTGCCTCCAAGAGGTCCTCTTCTGTCCTCATAAAACCTACTGTCGCTTTACTGAGTGCCTTCTGACTTACTTAGACAGGACTTTACATTGACAGTATACGCTTTGGACTTTGAAATTGTTTATTATGTACTAATTGCGCCAATGCCATAAACGAAAAATAAAAAACTATCACAACGAAACATTGTGTTGTCTAGCTGTGTGGTTGTGAAGTTGGCAACATTAAATTGTGACTAGAAGAATGCACTCATTCAGTCTCAAATAGCAGAGCTATGATCTGATTTCAAATCCCACAATCTCTGGGTACACCCAGCTGGCCGAGTTACTCCTTCCTTCCTCTTTCCCATTTTCCTAAACATTTCCAAAATCCATTTCTAAATCTCCAAAGGAATGCATATGGAGGGGTGCCAACGTTTATCATTATGTACTGATGTATAGCGGATCTATCTTACCACCGTTTTCAATGTCACCTTCTTTCTATGTATAAAAAAAATTGGAAGTGTCATTGGGTACTACCTACCACCGAATACTACAAAAAACGACAAGTTTAAGGAAAGTTATTCTCTAAAGGACTAAAGTATCAGATTGCAGTCCGTCTAATATACAACTGTCTATTCGTATCTCAATTATTCAAATCACTGTTCTCAATAACTAAATTAGGTGTCATGCATCGTCAAATAGGTCGAGGCCGTCTCCATTACGCGACCTAGACACACCGCAACCACAATTCAAGTAGCTCGATTTAGAATCGCATACGCACACATGAAAGTATTCCCGGTATAAGTGCATACACTATTCGTAAAACTGACAGTCATTATTTCATGCAAAAAGTTTGAATTATAGCAAAGGAGGCAGACGGGCAAGCGGTCCACGTGATGGTAAGTATGCTGCTGAACTTGCAGAATCCTATTCACAGTTTTCTTGACATGACAGTTTCTTCACAGTCATGTATAACGGAAATACCTCTTAGAGTAGTTCGTTCCCAAAACTTACGGGTTCGCCGTATAAAGCTTTTTTTGAAACGCCTAGTACGCGACATATCCTTATCGAGGAGATGCGGATGCACTGTAGTGGGCGGACGAGCAAGCGGTCCCACGGGATGGTAAGTGTTACCGACGCCCATGGACACCTGCAACACCGGGGGGTATGTGGGCGCGCCGATAGGATGGGAGGTCCGGTTGTAGAAACCCGAGCTGGGAATTAAGTCGAACATTGCATCTGAAGCAGCCGAAGCTGCTGGACACCTGCCTCCTCGTGTACATTATCTTGTGTATGAGGGATGTATGACTTTGGCCACGCTGGCCAAGCGGGTCCACTCTTACAGAAGTGGTGTTCTTCGGGGCTTGTGGGGCGGCTTTATTATTCCTTAGTCGCTTTCACGACACCGACGCCACACCACACGCTACTAGGAATATTTAAAATAATCTAGTTTGATAGTGTGATATTTCACAAATTAACTTTTAAGATTATAATATTATTGATTTAGTGGTAGTGGTGGATATCACTCCTCTTTTATTAAGAGAGACTTGTCTACATCCTATTTCGCAACAGTGAAAGTTACGAATTGATTATTATTCTACACTATGCCATTCATTGTCCGTTTATCTACCGACAACTGCATAAAGCTAAAGTAGAGCTGACACACACCTAGATAGATCGGGACATGTCCCAGTTTATAAAATTTATCCCGTGGACTTAATCAGCAAATCAATTGACTCTCCAAGTTTACCTTAGTAAATATTTAAATTTCACTTAAAATGCCTACAAAAATGGTAAATGGTTACTTTAATGGTTTACTTTGTTGATAGAAACTATATACGAAGTTTCTTTGATGAATTGGTAACATACGTATATCAATCTTATAAAATTTCTGTATTATTTGTATAAGTAATTTTGTAATGTATGTTATACAAATGTATATTATAGGAATAATCGATTATTGTATATATCCCGAGAAGCGTAAAGATTCATCCTGAGTCCTAAGCCTGAATTTTGAATTTTGATAATAACGCATAACAGATAATTGAACTCAAAAGACTTGTTTAGTGAGGAATGTGGTGAAAATCGTGAGAAGTGTGTCGTCGTGGTAGTTGTAGCATCGTTGGGCGCGACATTTCCATTTGAAGGGCCGCTAACTGCACTCGTGTCGAAAGCAGCGTTTCTTTTGTTTAGCACACAGCTAAATGGCTAACGTCTTGCGACACTGTTGTGTACATTTGTACAGAAGCATCGGTGAAACTATGCTAATATTGATTCTAAACAAACACTCGGAAAAGCTGGAAAACTCTACAAACATGCCTAAGTACCTCCGCGATACGATTGAATTAAAGTGAAACGTATTGTAAAGAATTTACACGTATTGGACATTATTTTACGTTGTTAATCAGATTCCCCATTGAAAGAGCTGTCGTTTGTAATACAAACAAAATGAATTTCATGGTGCCACTGCATTCGCAGCCGTCGCATTAAGTGTGAATGCAATAAAAGCCATCTTGTAAGCACCTCGCCGAGCGGGAGGGTCGCCTGAACAAAGGGTAATACGTCTTGGAATTGACTTTTTCACAACAGGTGAGGTCGCACCTCTCCCAGACCGACCGCGTTCACTTTTCTTCACAACGATCGTAAATAAATCGCGAAGGCCGCAAGATGTTTTTATTTTGATGCCCACCTGATTTTTATGTTCGAATTTCAGTTTATTTTAAGTATTCTTTCAAAACTAAATATTTTAATGATGTGTGCAATCGTAAATCCCGCTTTATGTCGGTCGATTTTGCAAGCCGTCTTAATTTAGGTCATAGGTATGAAAATTACGTAACAGTACGAAATACAGACCGCTGGACCGTTGCCGTGAAGATATTACGTATACTTTCTGTTACTACAGAAATAAATTCATTCATTAATATATTATAGTACCCAAAACATCTAATAGAATTTCATTCACCTTGGCCCGCCGGATGGACATACATAAATAAAAATTCTGGTGACAGGAATGACATTTACGAGGGTCTGCTACATGTCTACAATACACAAAATGTCACGTCAATTTATGTCGAAGCTAATAAAAGTTTATAATTCAACGTTACCAATACCCAAAGTGTCGATATCAATTATCAGCATACATGTGTGTTGAAAATTAATTTATTGCCTTTAAATAGCCAATGTAACTTTTATTTCAAAGATAAAATAAGTTAGTCAATGAGACTCAGCCGAAAAAGTCTTTGCGTTGCAAAATGTCTTTGCGTAAAAATAAAATGAAGGATGAATTTAAAATTATCAAAACCACATTCTGTAATAGATTATAATTATAACTCAAAACACTCTTAGGTAATTACTTACTTATGACTATGATGTAGTTTACTTGTAACACTCTGATATCCTTCCTTGTGTTTGCTGTAAAATTTAAATAAACATCAAGTTCATTTTAAAACTGTGAGGTAAGTAGAGACTGAAAACATTCGCAACGAGACTCGATCGACAAAATATTTAGAGACCATTCGACAAAATAACCAAAACCAGAATTACTCCATATTTCTACTTGTATACAATCTGTGAGGTCATTTCTATTTCTGTACTCCATGGACCTTAAATGCCGCTGACATAAAAAGGAAAGACGCTTTTGGGATATGGTGTTGGAGGTGTATGCTCAGGATCTCCTTGATGAACCATCCATTTTAAAAGAATAATAAATAAGCAAAGACTCTCAGCTATATGTCTTTGTCGGATGCTTCAATGAGTACTTATTATGAGTATATGAGCCTCTTCGTGCTATGGCCATATAAATTTATGAATTTTCAAGAAGCTGCTGGTAACAGGCAAGTAGAAAGCAAACGACTGAGAGGGGACAGCCTTATGCGATGGACTAACCAATTAGCTAAATACCTTAAAATTCTGGTGAACAAGGCGCTCAATGATGCCAAAGACCACAACGCATGTCGTAAGACTATCTTTGACAAGTTTCGGCGATAGAATCACGTACGACAATATTGAGGAATTTACTTCAATATGAAGAATTTGAGAGATAGAGAGTGGATTGTCATGGTGTCAAATCTATTCATAGAATGTCGCAAAATGCTAACCTATGCACTGATGTGCTCAAACACCACGAAACGAAGGGTCACTTTATCACTTGTAATTCAATTTGTAACCGGGTGATAATTTGTCGATGTCTCTCGTTTGACACCCGCTTCTTGAGGCTCATTAACGACCACTACTGTACATATGTATATTGTTATGTTCTTAACAATACATTTCAATTTTCTACAATGGTTTGTATTTCGACGAACTGAAATTTCTATCTATTCAATGACACCTGTAGTACACAGCACCTTATTACAAAACGATTGAACTATGATCCTTCAGTCAGATTTACTGTGGTATTTCATACATAAAGTAATAAAGTAAAGTATTCATAAAGTAATTTCCATTTTCTGTGTTATCTATCTTTTATAATTTATTTTAATCGTATAAAATCAAAATGGAAACAGAGCAAGATAGGTTTAGAACGGGAGCATATAAAGCTAAAAGCAATAATACTTATATACCATAACAAACAACAATAAGTTGTTTACACTTTCAAACGACTTATCCATTCAATGTTCAATTAATAGCGTGAGTCAGCCTTGATGTGCAAAACAATTTTAAAAAGTATTAAGTATATCTTCAAACAGATCATAATCTAAATCGTCTGATTATAATAGAAATAACGAGAATTATCTAACTACTATTAAACAAAGTAATATTCGTGGATAAGGATCTTAGTAACCGAACATATCATAGGAATGTTAATATCAAACGTATATAGCGTAATCAAGTGCCGCCACACGTTCATATAATAACATCGGTGATAATAACCAGCCATTATTGGTACGACAGCCCGGCTGAGTTCGTTAAATGTTTGATTTATGACGAAGACAAACGACACGAGCCTCAAAGCTTTACGATTGCTCGGTAACGTAAAACAATAACTACTTGCTATTGCGGCCCTAAATGGTTAACTATAGGATATAATATGTACGTTTTTATAAATTATATTACTGATCTTATTTTATTTTGAAACAAACAGAAGATTATAGCGACAATTTGTCAAAAAATGCATTATAAATAAAAAAAAATACTTTTCTCTCATTACATATAACAACAGAATTGTACGAAAGAAAATAATTACAATTGATTACGTTTGTTTTGTGAGATTGATTTTTTAACGTTAATTCTATATCTAGAGGTAGGCCTTAGACACAAATTATACTGCATAATAAGTAGTTTAGCAGTTGTAATGCACATTCTTGAATTATCGAAATCTAAGCTGTTCTTCACATATCTTCATATATATTCACATATCTTCATATTCACATATCTGTTCTTCACTTTTGTAGAACCTTGGGCTCTCACCAAACCTACTATATTACTAAGTATTACAAAATCCGGCACATCTTGACGCATCACTTGTAAGGCTGTTTCTGTGAAACATTTTAACAACCTCATTCTTACAACAGACATTTATATTGGTATGATATAGAAAGATGGAAAGGGCAGATGTTCCTACAAATAAGACCAGAAGTCGTTTTATCAGCATGATTGATTGTACGTTCGCCCCAGAGATACACCTGCAATCTAAACGAATCATTCCCTCACACAATTATTGATGGTGGTCATGTGCCTGAGGCGATTAGGGACAGTTATTCAATTAAAGTATCAGTGAATTATGACTGGGTAACAAATAGCAACAAAAAGCAATATATTAAAGCTGTAACAATAACAAGTGAAGATGAACTGTAAAAACAAAAGAAACAATAAGTCGTTATAGGCGTTGTAAAGGCCGCAGAGGAAATCTGTAAAAAGCTTTCTCCTAATAAGTAAATCGACGCTTCACTCAGATTCTTTCCTTTGCGGAGTCGATAAGTAAATGGAAGTGATCACGTTAACAAGTTGGGAATTTCACAAGCGTTGGGAATTATTCGGGATGTTGAGGCGGAGTAAAATTCGATGTGCGTAATTAGACTTATTATCTTGACTGATATTGTATGTATAAAATAAGAATAAGGATAAGTTCTCCGCGAACATTGAGATAGGTAATGTTTGTAAATTGTAAAAGTGAAGCAAATGAAATAATTACGCTTATAATACGCCGCACGTTAACCGTCACGTTAATTAAAGTAGTAATAGTTTGTTTTCTTTTACAGATACTCGCCAAAATATTGAAGGAAAAGTATAAAGGTAAGATATATATTTTCTAATCATCGTTAAGTTACATTTATACATTCCATCGCATCTCCAAACGTGCCTCTCTGTTCAATCCAACAGTTAGTTGGTGGAGTTACAATTGAGTACAGTATTTTTTAATAAATATAGGTGGTACGTAAAATTATATTTCTAGTAGCAATCGAAATAGAATTTGATCTAATACTGCTGCTTATCAGTAAGAAAAAACTAATGGAATAAAGGCGACCCTACTTTAAAGGATTATAAAGAATTACTGATCGTCTCGCGTCGGTATCACGACAGACTTGAATAATGACCGCAGATGTAGAGTGCCTAATTTCAGCAGTTGCAACATCGGCACTATGTTATTAACTTTATAATTCTTAGCATTATACTCGCAGACACATCGATCAATATTGATAGGAGTCCGATAAATCAGCATCAGCGAACTGAACGAGTGGACAACCTCGATTACCGCCACACCGATGACTCAGCCGCCATTAATGCGATGATCTGCCTAAAGGCTTTACGCATAAATTTAATAATTGCACCGTAGACAATGCAGGAGCAAACAAGTGAGACCGGGACCCCATGAATAAAACATACGAAAAGCCAGATACCACCAACAGATAGGTACCGAGGCAGAATAGGACAACATTTTATTTTTCTTTAAACGTTCAGGGTGAGCCACTGTTCCCGTGCGCGCGCAGTCTTGACATGTTCGTAAATAAAAGTGTTCCCTTTGTTTATAGCCAGTATGATAATATTGTTAAGGTAACTTGCTTGTAAAAGTTCTGTCATTGGTTGTCATTCTTGAGTAATGTACGAGTAGGCGCCACGGATTATGAATTGTAAAGACTCAAGGCCTCAGGTAACGTTGTGTATAATTTCCATCGTTTCCTCAGCGTTTTAGATTTGCACATATAGTGTACTGGTACAATGTACATGTACTGTAATGTTAGAAAATCTCTACGAAATTCAACTATGAAGAAATAGTAGATGTCTCATTCGAAAAGAAATAAATTTTAATGAGATTATAAAAGTGAAGCAGTCGTGTATGTATCGTGTATGTCGTAGTAAATTTCACGAATACTGTGATAAAACTAAAAATAATGTACGTAATGAATCATGTCCCATTCAGTAGTCCAATTGGGTGACGTAGTTTTACTCTTATCGCACGGCGGCGTCGCAATTTGAAGGAAAAAATATTATAGATATATTACGCAATACCATGTAATACCTACATGTTTTGTGACGCGTGTACATACTAAAATGCAACAAAATTGTTTGACGGTGCTCTCATTTACAACATTTACTTTGTATTTAAGATCCGCTATAAAGTCTGTAGGTATCTGTAGCAAAATGCCCGAAACAAATTAATAATTAAAATGTGGTTAATTGAGGTCACAAACGAAACTAAAACAACTGAAAATGTAGAAAAATACAGATGAGTAATAAAAATAATAATTTCATTATTATAATTCCTGAATTTTAAGTAAGTTATCTTCTATTTTTATTAATTTATATTGAAAGTTAAACGTAATAAAATAAAAGCAGCTATAATTTTTGTCTCAGATTTTCCATAATAATGCGAACAATTCAGAACAAATTATTTTAAAATTAATATACTAATGTTTAATGTTCTATAAGAACATTAAATGAAATAAAGGTTTAAGATTACAAAAACGTAGGCTGACTTTATTTTTGTAAAAGTTAAAAATAATAAATAAAAATATGCCAGCTATCGGTTTAATATTCGTTTACCCCTAATATAAAATTTGCATGTTTAAGTCGATAGCTCGCGCAAGGGGGGGGGGGGTGTCATGGTAATACAGAGTCGGCACAAATTGAATTTCTACCTCACTTCACCGTTTAATACCCACTTATTATATATCCCGGCTTTGATGCTTCTTTCTATTTATTTCATAAACACAAATATCCTAAGGAAAAGGTACCCTTTCCACAAAAATGTCTTGTTTAAAAGTTATTTATTGTCGATTATTAGTAAATTACCAGCCACTCTCCACTACTAGATCTATCTATATTCAGTGAAATGAACATACATAGACTGATGGGTAAGCTGCTGATGGTAAGACTGATGGGTAACTTGTTGATTATTGTCAACAATTGTTTAACAATTTATTGATTGATTTATTAGTACAAATACGAAAACCATTTCTCCAAACAAATATAACTTATTCTTTTAATATAGGAAACGAACTATTCACCGACAAAACCCTCGCCGCAATACAAATATTGCGACGTAATAGTCAAACCTGTCATAAAGGCGCTCCATCGCGGGACAGTGTTGTTAAATTACTGCAATCGGGTCCGTCCTTCTATTTTATTTCTATTTTAAATAAATATACACACATATTTCCATATTATGTTGATATAGTTTCTATGCCCTATGCTTTACCATGTCATCGAGCGAGACACAACTACGATACGACAATTATTTTTTATTTTATTTGCATTTTATTATTTGCAAATTTTATTTGCAAATTTTCCTTAATTTAAATATTTAACTATCTGTAATTTATAAATAAAGTCGTTGACGGAAGTTGTTACAAGAAACATAAACATTAATCATAATTTTGTTTGTTATACGATAAAATCAACACGAATGTGTTGTATGATCTCATTCAAACGATACGTATAAAATGATACACACTTATTATGGTACACCGATAAGTACTTGTTTATCAGTAAATTGCAGTGGAGCTGCTAGCCGCGAAAGTTAACCTTGACTTTAGTGCACCGTGATATTAACGGTGTATCGGCGCGGGCGCAGGCTGCTTTCGCCTCAGATTACATACATACCTATATTATAATATATTCACCGGCCAGGATCGCAAACCGCAACCGTGAACATTATGATATCCATGACTCACAATAACTCATAAATATTTTTAGAACATTACTACATTACATTTTATAAGTATAATTATATTTTAATTAATAGTCACTAATTAACCTTTGATATTGTGTTTGAAGAGATACAGCGCAGATTAATAATAAAAAAGAATTAATAAAATTAAATCGTGAGTGCATGGAATGCACTTATATAGGAAACACTATAGAGATGTGACATTATCGAGCAGTGAAAGTCCACAAACTTCCGATAAGGCGATACATCGCGACACGTATCGATTACAGAAAGAGTATCAGCACAAATAAAAGTTTTTAACCAATTTAGGTGTCGGCATTGAGTTTCAGAATAATTACCAGGAAGATTTATTACGTGTAGCCAGTTCAAGATCTCGTCACATAAATCGATGTAATGGCCCAATCTGAGAATCGATACTGCGTTATCGATACCAAGGAACAGCTATCTGTGTACTTCGGCGGATAATAGTCGTGAAAGCTGGTAGACGTGACGTCCAGTAGGCTTGGAATGAATATAAGTATCTTTTGTGGGGAAATGAATGACAATGATTGATTTTGATCGATAGATAGCTCAGCAGAGTACGTCCTTTGCTGTGAGTACCAACCTATACCAAACAAAACAGTTAACTGTATATCCCGATGTTTTTGTGATCTACGTTTAATTTGATAGTATAGTTTGGTGTACGTGTACGAAAGTGTTTGTGCGCGTGGGCGGTCAAGTTCGTTGTGATCCGTTGTTGAGACCCTCGCGGGGTCACCGGTTCACTGACGCCTAGTAGAGAATAGAGAAGCCGCGCTGAGTCACTCACAAATAGATTGTTTGTGTATCAACAGGTTGTTTGCTCGCATTTCTAAGTAATTGGAAAATTAACCGCATGCGGTTATATTAGGTTAAATGCTTTGTTATATATAAATAAAGTGACTATTATATATAGTCATAATTTTATGAATCCAACCGCCTGCAGTCGCTGTCGTCGCTCTTTTTGTCTATTATTTATTGTAAATATTGCAAAATTATTAATAAGATATCCGAGTAACGACAACAACAAAAGTAAAAACATACCTTCTTATAGTGAAAAAGTTAATATTACAGTGTTCTAAGTAAGCATTTATAAGTAGACGTATAGTGTACCTGCAATGAATGCAAGTAACCAAGTGAATGCAATACATCCGTAAACATCGCTGGAAACCGTGGAGAGCGACCCACATCAAAACACTACGTGAGTTGGCCACAAACCAAAATACTCGTAATATTCCTCAGTACATAACTAAATACGTGCCAAGTAAATTTCCTTTTATTTTAAGATTTACCTACGTATTTACCGAATTAAAAATTCTAAACGACAAACCTTGGAGACTTGCAATAGTTCTGTACTTACGTACTTGAACTCCAAAACGGTAAACAAGCAATTATTTACGCAGCAATTACCAAGTTCTAAAATTCGTGTCTCCCGTGTGTATGTAATCTCCGAAAAGTACATTATTGCGTCACCAAAAAATCCAGATAAACAGTAGTATATTAGTATCAAGAGCGACGATTACACGGTGAATGTTTATTTTGCAAATAGCTCACGTTGGCGCCATCGGTTGATTTTTGTAGGGCTACCCAGTGAAACCTTGACATCGAGGCATCGATGACTTGACCAGGCATCGAGATTTAGGCCCAAATGTCTGATTTTTCGCGGACAGGACTTGGCCGGACTTTAGTCATCAGATTTTTATTTATTTTCCTAAAATCTACTCAGTTAATTTATATTTACTAAACTTTCAATAAAACCATTGCACAATATGTTAATTTAATAATGAAAAAATTTTAATAATGAAATTTTAAAAGCCAAGGATATGTATATTGTAATTTTTGCCAAAAATCTTAAAATTCCTTGAGATCCTAAATTCTGGTTGCCACATTCAAAAGTTTGGTTTGGATTGCTATCAGTGTTCATTAATGTTATTTCAGTATTGAATATGTAGTGAAGATGAGGACAGTTTAACAGCCATATTGTCAAGTTTATTCTCAAAGTTACACTTTTACGTGAATTTTTATAGCATTTCCTAGAAAATAAATAGCAACCCTACGCATTTCACACGCCGGCGGCACTCCGAGTGCTGCTCTTAATTAAACACTTTTGCCCCCCCCTAGTTCGTAGTTAGCTAAATTGCGCTTCTTCCAAAGTAAAACATTCAAAGCAGCCGTAAATATTTTTTTAAATGCATAAAAATAATATACTCGTACATATGCCCTTTCACGGTTGTTCTGATTACAAAGTTGTATAAATATTTATCCGAAAAGTGATTGAAGCTATACAGATTTCGAGGAATTAATTATATATAATTCTAACTGTAACTGCGAGGGCAAGAAATGAAGGAATCGGCATACTAAAATGCAATAAAAAATAAGTCTAAAATAAATACTAAAATCGGCATACTAAAAAAAAACATTTCAAAAAGACCACTTGTTTACGACTAAGTTTATTATTTTAATTTTAGTCTGTGATCTACACATTTGGCTGTTTATTTCTCCTTTCTAGGTAAAGAAATAAGTGCGTATTTAAATAGCTGTTGGTTTAAGTAATCATTTGAATAAAATTACAGCATAATTTACTAAAATTAAAAAGCCGTTTTAACTAAAAGATGCAGTTTAATAACGTCTTTTACACTGGAAAGACTCCGGACTGATTCTAAATTGCCGGCCGTCATAACCAAGTGTGGATACAGTAGGCCTTTGGAAAGATTAAAAGGCTATAACGGCGTAACGTATCAGCACCGATGTATTCCAAACACGCCTACACAGCAATTATTAGTCGCTTTAAAGTAAACAGCTCGTTTGTTTGTAGGGAAACAAGCTTTACACTACATTAGTCGACATATTTTCAATGTCAACATAGTTTTTAAACAGTTGTCGTAAGGTTAACTTATCATTCTCATTTTATTTTTTTATGATCGTTTATTAGAAAAAAAATGAAGATTTGTATATGCTAAAAGAGTTGACAGAGTTGTGGTGTCGGTAGAATTTAGAACAGGAGAACTTCCTGTGGGTGTCATAAAAGGATACTAAGAAATAACAAAGTAGCTACCACGAGCCCTGAAGAACTACACCACTTCTAAAAGAGTACTCGTCAAACCGTTTAAAACAGAAGGCCCATCTCCAGCAGTGGACGTAAATAGAGTTGGTTACGGTTCATATATTAGAAACGAAGACGGTACTGATACAGAACAAACTGAAACCCGAATTTCTTCAACAGCTTTTCGAGCACTTATTTCTACTCTGTCCACAATTGTCGCATAACTTTGATTAGTATCTCCTGTACTAGTCTTTTCTGAAATTAAATTGTAACGAAACCCGACCAAGATCCACGATCAAGCTCTCTCATTGTTGCAACGAATATTAAAGGTGAGAAAAACGAGATGACTCAGATTGTCGCCATCGGATAAAGGACTTTCATTTATTCGAGAGAGAAGTTGTTTGTCTAGTGATTCTGGTTCAGTGCTGCTTGTGTGGGCTGCATAGGTTTACGGCGAGCATATCTCGGGCTTGTAAATTGTGATTTGCCTGTCACCAATATTGTTGAATAATTGGTATCGAACTATACTCAGTATGATTACCATTACCATTATCAGTAAATTACCATACGTTACTATAAGAGATAATAATGTGGCTTTAAAAAAAACTATTTGAAATAACAGGCCTTTATTATTAATTAAATACCTACACCTTCTTTAGAGTTAATATTACAATATTTTCTTTATTAATTTTAAGACACACACATAGACACATTGAGAAATAAAGTAGTCTAATGTAATAATAGTGATTACAAGTGAGCCGTGAGCCGTGAGCCGTAACCTTATTTTGATTTATAATCTCTTATCATAAATCTTCACTCCCCTATTATATAAATTTCCGATATGGGCATCGATGTAACAAATAAAATTAGTTTCAAAGGTCTATTATAGTCTAAGGCTAATAAAAGTTACTATTATACTAAAGCTATTAAAATAAATACTCTTTGCCGTAAAGCATCCACAAATATTTCGTGTTCTTCGTTAACGCTGTATTCAACGTTTATTTACTTTTAAAGTCATCACTCAAGCCGTGAGATTTTAAGCCTAATTTATTGTCATTAACATTTCAACGGGATGCATTTTTGCATTTTATCATTCATCCTTCGTAAAAATAAATATAATCTTCCAAGTACCGCGCCGAACGTTCGCGGCGCGCTGTCAGCGCGCTCACTCGAAACAATCAACATTTTTTTTCTTTTACTCTGCATATTTTTATACCATAATTTACATACAAACCTCCCTTATATATCATTGTTACTTACTATATCATTTTTATATTTATAGGATTTCGAACTTTATATGGAGTACAGTAAACATCAAAATTAATTATATTCTTCTAAAATTACATCTAATCATCGATCATATCAGAACAGTTATTTCATTTTATCATTTTATTTATCTCATAATTGGTTGACATTATCGTGTTATTCAATATTCATTTATGACCGTAGGTATCCGACAAAATCACGTTTTAATCTTATTGAATAGAAGATAAGCTGTATACTTTTATTTATGGTTGTCATGTTTTATTAAAGCTGGTCGGTAGGAGAAAAAATTTAAATACTTGTATGGTATGAAGAAACTAAAAAAATCTTGCGAACATCCTACAAATTGTGGACTAATGAAAGGCTAGTTCAAGAAATCTGCAGGATGTTGTTTTAGCTTTTTATTGAGGGACAAGGAACTGTGAACTGCATCTGTGTTGTAAGTTTTTATGTTTTTTCGAATAGGCATATAAATTGCAGTACCTGTACAATTCATGAGGAGCGAACGATTCATTAATGTGATTAAATAAATGCAACACATCAAGAACATAATCTATATGCATAAAACCTGATATAGTTTTTCTTAGAGTTTATTTTTCACAGTGATAGAACTTCAGTAATATTGACTGTAAGAGAAATAGTATCTAATGCAATTAATTTTATCTGTGACTAGTTCACGAACAATTCTTTTTACTTTTTTCGAATAAGATCGTATATTATCATTTATCTCACAGTGTCTTATACTTCGTGATTTCACGCAGACAGACAACAAGAAAATTACAATTTTTACGCGACGTCTAGGCATGGCTTACACCAGACGTGGTCACGAATTGACTCGTGACTCAATTTGTGAGCTTCAGCTTACTAATTCTTTGAGCAATGTCGATTAGTTCATTGTCAAACTAATCGAACTCTATTCCGTAAAGAAACTTCGAGCATGGTTCTCTCCAGTACCCTGAGCGACTTTAAACTTATGGATCATGTGTTTCAGCGTTTCCAGATTTTATCTATCTACTCGTATACTAATTTAGTAAAGAGGTAAAATTGTGTGTTTGTTTGTGGGTATATTGGCAGTAATCTCTGGAACTACTGAACCGATTTCAAAAATTCTTTCACAAATAGGAAGCTACATTATCCGTGTCTAATATAGGCTATATTTTATTTTGAAATGTTGAAAAAAAAATTGAAAAAAAAAAAACTTATAAACTGAAGCGAAGCGAGGGCGGGTCGCTAGTCTTATAATAAAGTTACTAACAAACAAACTGAATTGTCCTTTTGTGATTAATATATACCTAGACAATATGTTTGATGGATAGGTAGAACTATAAATAATAGATTGATTGATATGTTTACCATTATAATTGAAGTGTCAAGAGTCAGCGGAGGACTTCCCGATGGATTTATGCCGCACGTCTGTTTTTCTGACAGCGGCGACGACAAAGATGGTTCGAGGCGCTGAATAGGTATCGATAATGAATGCGATTGATAGCTTGAGCTGCATTTGTGTTGCGTAACAATTGAAGAATATTCTAATCTCATGCACAGATGCGTGCACAAAGGTGAGAAATCATTTGCAACACCATTCAATCACAAAGGTTTTTGGCTCAACTGATGTTAATGATTTAGCACAGCCTATTGGCAACTCTGAACTACAAAACTTCATAGGGCTGTAAGTGTTCTGTTTCTATTTATTTGGTGTCCAAACAGAGCCATATATACATACCTCATCCTTTGTTTTCAATAATTATCTATCAGTTTGGTTATCTTCAAGCAATTCAACTAAGTAGATTCTATACGGTATTGTTATTGGTATTACAGTTTCAATTGACATTATAATTACTATATAGAAGGCCAGTCTAGTGACCGATGTGAGCTATTGGAGATAAATGTGCATGCAAACCGTCTGCCTTAGCAGATGCTTATCCACACACCTACAATTTCAAATAAATGTCCTCGTTTATGTCATGTGTGTTGCATATTTACGCTCATATTTATATTTTGAAGTGAGATCAGCGTTTGTAGCAAGAAGTTTGAACAAAAGATTCCCTCGCATTCAGAGCTGCTACTCAACTGAGTATTACAGCTTATCAGAGCATTCTCTGTATTATGATATGTAGAGTATTGTGCAATGTGATAAATGATACGTTATTCTAGCGGAAAATGATTATCAATCTATAAAATGAGTTCAAAGTGCATAAGAATTCATCTTCTACTATACTATATGTATGTGTGCAATTCACGTCGCGTGGTGTGCAAAGTGAAGGAAATGTAAAATAAATAATTAGGTACATATTTACAGGAAAATAACATAATTACTACAAATTCTAGTTACTCCAATAAATTGTTAAATTAGTTTTCCATATTTGGTTTAAATCATTCAACTTCATATACATTCAACAGTAATGTCGAAGGTCCTTAAAACTTACTTTAATACTCTATTTAACTTTGGCCAACCGCAATTCAGTTCGACGTAGAGTTAGTTGCCTTGACCGAAAACCACAGACAATATAACATTATGTATATTCGCATAGTTATATCTAGCTTATTTATTAGTTTAATAAAGAAGGGATAATAAATTCTTAGTCTAAAACCTCGTCTGTAACTACGCTCTTTTCTTATTATTTTCTTCTATATATTTGTGAGTTTAAACATACGATGTTATGGATCAAGGCTCGATAAACCATATGCACGGTCGGTTTTTTCGTGGTATTCTCGAAAAAGTCTTACGTAAGGAAACGTGACTGCTATCAGCATACAGTTATATACTTAGTCATCAGTCAATAGGGACGTGTTCCAATTATCTCGGACAAAGCAGCCGCTACGGTAACTATGGGATCAATAAGAATATTCACTTATGGTGACGCATTCGACTTTTTGTTGACGAAAATGCGGGCAAAAACGTTGCAGTATGTTTCAGCGTGACCTATGATATCATATGTTAATTTAAACGTTTAGTTAACTAGCCGCGTCTCTGATGAATATCTGTCATCAGAGTCACCGATGAATATCTGTCATTAACCGATGGTTGGAAGTCAGCCGGCGCACCCACCACCGCTCCACCACTGACTCAATAAACGTCAGCGAACATCAAAACACAATGTCAACATTCACCTCAGGTTTCTCGACGAACCCTAACAAATGAGGCATTGTTGCACCGCAGCCGCGATCATGGGAATGCACCCATAAAGTTGCGCATTGTGATTTTTATTCGCAAACGTACAATATTGGATTATTTTTCGTGTAATGGTAAGGGATACAAAAGGCGCGCGGGTCGCACAAAGAGGTACTCGATTGGATGTTGCGGTGGGGTGTAGTGCTCTCCTACGGCTTTGTTCACATTTTCAAGTGAGTTTTTTAGCATACATACTCTTACTCGTATTTCTTTATTTTTAACTAGTGAGAATATAAATTCATCAATCATTAAATTAAATTTATCTACTTATATAAACAAAACATACTTGGATAACTAGTGTCACTATAATTTTTTATATCATTTTTTTTACTGTTTTGATCATTTGTGTTTACAATAAAGATATAAATAAATAAATATTTATCAACTGACTTAAACATCATAGGAATTGATTGATTATCAAGATTCAATCTCATTGCTCGTTCTACATTACAAAGTTATAGTAAAACGAGCTTCTGCCCGCGGCTTCGCTAGCGTGGAATTCGATTATCACGGTAAATACCCTAAGTCGTTCCCTGGAAAATACCCTATGTCCGTCCCTGGATTTCGATCTATCTCCATACCAAATTTCATCAAAATCGGTTCAGTGGTTTAGCCGTGAAAAGGTAACAGATAGAGTCACTTTTTCGCATTTATAATATTAGTATAGATACAGGAAATACGGCTGGGATTTTATGTAACATGTTATTAAACACAATATTATTTATCGCAACGACTCTCTTTGAACTTGTAAAAGCCAAGGGGTAGTTATTTTTCATTATTGTAGAAAAACTACATTGATCTTTTGAGATTTCTGCGTTTTTTTACACATATATATGTATTAAATGGGTCTTAACGTGTAAGTATCCCGTAGTATTTTAACGTGTAGTAAGTTTATTTTACTTGACGTTTCGGCTGGGTTACGTGAACCATGGTCGCGAGCTGACTGAAGAGGCAAGTAGTCTTAAATATTGTAAGACGTATTTTGTGGCGCAACTTTTTGAACTATGAAGGCCAAATACGGACAGTTGAAAAAAACTGCTCACAGCTTTCGACGTGGACTACCCACCCAGCCAGTTCGTGACCATGGTTGGTGCAAACCAAACGCACTTGGTGAAAAGGTAAACGTACTTGTTAAGCGCCTTTTAATAGATTAATGTTAATCATATATTTGAATATCTAATAAAATGTAACAAATACTTTGTTTAAAGTAAAATATTATTATGTTTGTAAATTGTAGAGATACGACGCTCCACTCGTCTTAACCTGAACTTACTTACGCTTTGAGTTCTTAGTACCTACATTGTTAGGACGAGTACTCCTACGCTGTGCGCGCGTCAAGGAACTTATTGTTCTCTAACCACACTATTATCATTCTAAGTCGCTGAAACAATTTAATCCCATTTGTTTGTTCATTTTAACAACGTAATAGTGAACTTTCCAAATGCGGCCGTACACAAAGACGCGGGCCTTTTTTGGTTCAACAAGATTATCATAATAGAAAATGTTCGGATAATCTTGTATGTTTCGTATGTTATTGAACATGGATTGAACGTTGAGATACATAATTATCATAGTATGTATATTATACTAGATTTATGAGTACCTACCACTAACTAATATGATGCCGCATACTGGCACATCGTCACATTGAGGGTCACATCGTCACTTTTGATCTACCCCCATAAAACATACGTGGATATAACTTTCATTTTATGGATAATTAAGAATAATTTATCAGTTTCTTTTTCAATTTCCAAGTGAATATTTGGAGTCCAATTCCTTGAATAAGGACTCATTATGATCTCCCTTTTTATTAACTGTTGCGCGTCAGTGCCTCCTCAATTTCACCCAAGTAATTCATTTATTTACTACTTTTTAGAAGTATTTACCATTTACTACATTTTAGACTTTTTAAACCAATTTTAATAAAGGAAAATCTACTGGAATAAATTCTATTATGAATACCCACATAATAAATATCCGTCCCGTACTTCCCCAGACAGACAAAAGTTTTGATAAATATAAGAGCACATGAAAGAAAAAATAATTATTTATCTCGTATTTTTTTACTTGCTCATTTTAACAGTTACGTAAAGATAAGAAATTTGTTCACAGTGAAATGATATATCTATATGTGTTTTTACGCCATTAGAATCTACTCACATTTAATCTATTATATTCATTATTACTTAGTGTTAACTATTAATTATTACTATTAATGAACTCAATTGATTATATTCATATCTAATCTACTCATTAGAATCAACTCATGTAGATTCTAATGACTATTACTATTTTCTCGTTCAGCCACTATCGGCGAATGGAAGACTGTTTCTGATTAGTTCATAGTCTGGTGGGTCTTGGGAGAAGCCAGTATCCAACAGTGGAGAAACATAGCTGATGGTTTGTTTGTTGTGTATACATTCTACATGTTTGTCGGACAATGGACCAAAAACATTAAAAGTTACCCACTCTTTTATCTCACAATATTCGAGAATGTGTATCGAGTAACTGTCTCATAGTACAAAATGTCAACAAATAGGATGTAAAGAACAAATAGTGGATTAAGTTTTTTGTTTGCGCGCCAGCCCTCGCCGGTCCAACGTACAGGAGATACGTGAGATAATACCGGTAAATCGGATTAATGTCAACACTTACAAACGCCTTCCACCAGTCTCTTTTGTAAGTTTAAATTGACAGTTTTTTATTGCACATTGGGCGTTACTTTTTTACAAGTAATCTATGTCAGAACCGACATACGTACGTATTTATTATATTTGTAAACTTGGGTTAAAAACTAACAACATATTTTTTTTTGTCAACCTTTTTAACGACCCGTTGCAAGGCCTTCCTTACTGGGGGACCCGTGCCTAATCCTCCACGCGGGCCCAGTGCGGATAAGTGATACACATGCTAGTGATAATTTTTAATAATACTCAGTGGTAGGGGCCGAGGATTTAAACTTCGCGAGTTACGAATGAGACTCGAGAAGGCTATCACCGCTCTTGATGTAACGCTTTGTATTGTGACGAAAACTTTAAACATGTGAAACTACTATTTATCTAAATACCTCATTAATAAAATAGGCACATGTCTTTTTGTTTCATTTTCATAGACATAAATAAAAAATATTACTACTTAAAAAAATATGAAAGTAAACCGGGAAGTAAATTAGGTAAAATAATAAGCATCTATGGTAATAAATTGAAAATATTATTAAAAATATAAAATAAAGGTTGTTTACATAAAGTAGGTCAATTCAAGCACCCTCATGCGGCTACCCAGGAGTGGGATAACTTAATAAATTACTGTCGGTCTCGCTTCGACGTGCATACGATAAATTGATGAAGGTTTTCCTGACAAATACACCTATTAGGATACTTCTACCAACATCTCCTGTACATATTAAGCGTCTACCAATTAATCAAGTATAAGTATTTAGGTGTACGAAGGCACTATGGAACCATTTTAGGAACTATTTTGTTGCGATTTCCCCATTTCGTGAGGTAGGTATATTTTTGTTAAAATCAATTTATTAATTCTGTAAATATAGTATATTGAGACTTATATACAAACGGTACCCGCGACTTCGTGTGCGTAGACTTTAGAGGGTTGTGGTTAGCTTGATTCCCGTGGGAACAGTATAATATATCTGAATAAAGAGTTATATTTAAAGTACGGCATATAAGCTACAACTGTGTCAAGTTTTATTAAAATCCGTCCAGTGATTTTTGCGTAATGACAGACAGACAGATACACAAACAAAAAATCCAGCACACAAGTAACACAAGTAATTTATACTGCAACGACTTATATTAGATTCAAATAGGTAAGGATTCAAAATTAACGACATTCCTGTACAAAAGCGAACATAAATAATACTAATTATCAGCTAGTACAGATTATTATAAATTAATATTAATTAATTGTAATAATATTAATTAATTATATATAACAGCTAGACTATATAAAAATACTATTTTCATTTTACAATTGATGGACACCTAAACACGCTACAAAGACTTTTTGGCGGGAACTCGAGAAGTTTTTGTTTTTGATTATTGGAAAAATGTGTATTAGGCGTTTTGTGGTTTAATAGTGATAATTTATTAAACATCAAAATGTTTTTCGTGGGTGGTGTTTGTGATAATCAAATAAAAGCGTGGGTCTGCGTTTTTCGTGTGCTTCCAAGGAGTCCTCTTCAATAAACCTCCTATCACTTTATTGAGTGACTCCTAATTTACTGCGACGTGACTGGACATTGACAGGATACGTATTAGACTTTGAAATTGTTTATTGCGAAGAAAACTTGACACTGGCATAATGTACTAGTTGCACCATTGCCATGTATGAAGAAAAAAAACATTTACAAACGTTTTAAAATTTCATTGAGAAACAAATAAAGATATGCAAGGTATGCGCAAATATTAACTCTAGCGAACGTCCATCACCTTAGCACCAAACAAATGTTTGGGATTGCGCAAAACAAAAACACGGCGCGTTTTGTAACGTAATTAGAGGCGAAAATTATCAAATTAGGACCTTCAATTAGAATGATTAGAGCTTCAAACGGTCCGTTTATCATTCGCTTTTTATCTCCGAATACAATGATTACGGACTGTATTGCTTTTGAAATTCGAAACAGATTATTGCGACATCCATGTTATAAGAGTCATAACGAACTAACATACATACATCAATATTTTTAATATGTTTGTTTACGAATGGATTAGGCGGGCGATTTGGTGGCGCGACTTAACCGCAGTTTTGTAACTAAGTTTTTAATAATGTAACGGCTCTATAAGCTCTCCACATTTCATACCTTAACAACTTAATTGCTACATTGGATGGCGCTCCTGAATCGTCTTGGACTCGCCATTAGCCACTAAATTACGCGACGATACAATTCATGTATAAAGACGCATACATAGTACATAGATTAACTGTTACTGTGTGACCGTGGTGTATTTTCAGCTCAGTCACTCGCATTTGTCATAAATATTGTGCGGTTGCATTCAATATACTGAACCCATTAAATTTTCCAATTTCCGGGACAGATTCGTTCAGATCTAGGACATTCGTTCCCATATTCTAGAAACATAGGTTTATAATTATATTTTTATTTAAATATTATTATTTGTTTAATTTCTCGATAATCTTCGCTTCATTTTACTTATACGATAGGTCAAACTGAAAGTTCCTAGATGTACGATAGATATGTACGATAGAAAAAAACAAATTCTAATTTTGAAAATGGAACTCTGCTTATTAAATAAATTGTTAAAGCTGCATTACGGCCTTCCAAACAGCTGTTGGCACCAAACACCAAAAGGGTGCCTAAAGAATGCTTCACGCAACGGTTTCATCGCAAGAAAAAGTGTATCGATTGTGGCGAAGAATACTTCGAAAGCAATAAAACAACTTCCATCTTTATATCTGAATTTATTTTTGAGATTCCTAAAATCTCACCATCCTTATGCTATTAACGTAGGCTGTAAATAAGCAAGAGAAACTTCATATTCATTATATTGCGAATAATACGTTAATATCCCAGAGTATGAACTGACTTTCGTAAAGTACGTAGGTATATCAAAAAAACATATATATCATTCACATATACCAAACACAAATATGTACTCGTAACGTACCTACGTAATAAACGGCTGAGAAGAAGACTTTCCGTACTGTGTTCAGTATGATCAGTGCGCAGCTAAATCAGTCAGTGGTACATACATAACGACGGCGACTTAATTTTTAGTTAATTTTAATTTTCACATGTTAGTTAGTTTGTTTAGATCAAATCTTGCAAGACGATTTTAACCCATTAGCATTTATACTACTGCCTTAAAATTTCACATATGTGTATAAAGCCGGTGACCATACAATAATCCGATGATCTCGACCTGATGCTGTGGCCAGAAAGGGCTGCCACAGTGGAACTCCTCAACGGCTAACTTTAGACATGTCGTGTTTGGGCTCGTTTGGCTTGCAGTTTTACTGACAACACCTTAGTGACGTGACCTTAACCTGATGCTAAGGCTAGGAAGGCTAGCACACTGTGGAACTCCTCAACGTTGAACAGTAGAGACGTCATGTTAGGGCCCATTTTGATGGGTTGACATCGGTCTCAGTTCAACAACTCTCACCAGCTAGTAGTACCGTAAGCGTAATCAGCGATTTTAACTTCCACTGCTTGATATGGGCCACCCCATGCACATTGTCTTGCGCATGAGGGATGTATGCCCAAACAGGTTGGCGAGTCCACTCTTTTAGGTGTATGGTTTTTTGTAGCAGCTTTATTATCTAAAGCTGTCTATTTGTAGTGTCGGCCGGCTTTAACTGGTGATAATAGTAATTAATTATTAACATTTGATGGTTAATATTTTCAAAATATCACTTATTAATAGTATATTATTATTCTTTTACAGAGAAGTTGCACAAGAAATAGCATGCTAAGGTGGTGGGTGGCGCTGGCGCTAGTGGCGGCCAACTGGCTCACCGTCACAGCCTGCACGTGCCAACCGGAGCACCCGCAGTGGCACTTTTGTAACAGTGACTTTGGTAAGGTCCCTAATAATTTGTTGTATGTTAGATTTGGTGCCTCCTCGACTATAAATTACCAATGGAGTGAACTTAATTACAGCGAAAAGACTAGACATGGACCAGAGTACAAAAGCACCAATGCCGATATTGGTGCTTTTGTAACAGTAACTTTAATAAGTCTAATATATTAATCAATAATATTCTCATCTCAAAATTGTATACATATAGGTACTGTATTTAATGAGAGAGTGTAACGTGGTAGCTAACAATTTTCCCCGTTACAGACCATTTTTAAGAGATTTTGTTAAGGTCCAGTACTGGTAACACTGGTAACATTTTCTATGATGACGATGGTACGAGTATCCCTATAAATAGGGCTTTGCAATCAGATTTAAAAAAAAAACAATCTGCAAACGAGTCCGGGCAATAAAATTATTTTCTGTGTAATATTTTTAATTGACTGTATTTACTATTTGTTTGTATCAAATACATAAGTTAGTTTATTTCACGAACCATTAAAGACGCATGCATGTATTATACATTTATATATAAAGATATTTATATACTTATAGTATGCTATTTTATTTTTATTTGTATCTGATTATTGTAATTCTTTCCAGTGGTTGTCGGCAGAGTACAAAAAATGTTCAAAGGGACTGACTACAACTCATACAAAATAAAAATCAGGAACGTTTTTAAAGTAAGTGCCTACATAACAATCCTTTCGGTTTCCATTGAATATGTTTTACAGCAAATTTTACGATGTCATAAACAAACTGCAACGTTGTCGTTTTATCCCAGTTTTGTGCTTTAAATTTCAAGTGTGAAATACCTAATTATAATGAAAATGTAGGCTTTTTGTTTAAAATCTAGAATGATGCAGTAAACTCAACGAGATATAAGAGCGCTGCGTTTGTGTGTGTGTGCATACCGATAGTGTACAGTGCGAACCATTTCGACAATCGCATTGGACAATTAGGCACCCACTCACACAGATGCAACACATCTCGTTGAGTTCGGGAAATTGATTCCATTACTTCACATTTTTTTATATTGTGCTATTGTCTGTTGATCTGGGTTACAAATAGGAACTAAATATTTAAAAGTTAATTTCAAATACGATATTTAATTAAAAGTGACTAAGAGGATGGACCCTCTTTATGGCAGCAAACACGCCATTAATATGTAGTTTTAATGAGCTCCTTTATGATTTTCAGGGGAACCTGAAAGTTGTAAGGTCATAGATAGAATGACATATTTCATATGTAAACATTGCGTTACAGGCGTCACCAAAAGCGGTAGTGGCGTTGAAGTCGGGCCGAATATTAACCATCCCATTTGATTCCATGTGTGGAGTAACCTTACGCCCTCGAGAAACCTATGTTCTCACAGGTACGCTTTTACTTGTGCTTTTGTGATAGATCTTCAACTTTGAATTTTCTTTTTCGTACAATATTTACTAAATGTCTCCATAAATATCTTTTCAAAAAAATATCTGTATTGTAGAGTACACGCGGCAAAATAAATAAGTTTGCATGGAATAGATTTTATTCACATACCTACTAGACGCACAACCAACTGAGCTATTGAAGCTATGTCAGTGTCAGCCGTCAGTGAAATTTTTTTTATAGATTCATTCAGTGATCTATCTACGTGTGCGTGTTTTATTGTACGTAGCAAGCAAGGCCCGTTGCTAGCAAACTTATCTATTTTGCCGTGTGTTTCTACAGACCTTAGAAACACAAAATCTGGGGGCACCACGCAACCCTAGTGGGAATTAGTGGTTAACTTTTCGATAAAGTTAACCGAACAGTGTTAATTTCAATTCCGTACGTTGCAGGCAACATAATGCACCTCCAAGCTCACATAAGCTTGTGCGGGTACAACACCAAGTGGCGCGAGGTGACGCCACGCCAACGAAAAGGATTCAGACTACTCTACCAGCATGGCTGTAGATGTAAGGTACGTATCGAAAATAGCTCCCTTGTAGTGTACAGCCACAACTTTAATAACTAAAATAACGATGATTGAAGCTCAGAGAGAGAATTTTCGGGTACGAGAAAATAAAACCACAGGGAGCCCGTCGCGTGCAAAAAACTTCTCACTTTCGTCCATATCACCCAGGCCCAGCTAAAATTCAGTGTTGAGTACTTGCGTCTGCCATTAAGCATTATGCAGCGCTGATACCCTTTCGGCAAGGCACTCTCGGGATAACAGTTTCTAACATCTGTTCTAACATCAGTTTCTAACATCTAAACAGTTTCTATTTTTTCGTACTCTCTTTACTCCTACTTTCCTGTTTATGCAATGTTTGTTTTTAAAACAATATTTTACTATTTAATTAAATAAACAAGGAAATGCTTTATAACAACTCTTTGTTCTGAACGAGTGCACGCAACTATGCCACAAATACGGCGATATTTAGTCGCAATTTCGATCGCTAAGCAATTTAGTTAGGGTAGAGTTTATTTAATTACAACAATTTATATCACGCCGTGTAATGTCTCTCAGTAACTCTATCTCGTCAAGAAACCGTACCGATAAGTAAGATTTCCCTCAATAACAGGGCAGCGAACAAATTTGTAAGTTCAGTGAGGTTGTCGCAATACTAGACTAAGTATAATTAGGCTCCGCTGATCTCATCTTCAGTTGCAGAAACCACAAATTGTAAAGTTGGTCCTTACAAAGTTAGTACCGTTTAGCGGTGAACTTAGGCAGACGGATTGTTAGGCCTCACTTCCACTTGCGAGTAAACGTGTCTGAGATTTGATTGACAACTACGTATACGGTGTAGCGTAAAATAGTAAAAAGATTGACACATACCGAGTGCCATCAGACAATCCGTCTGTCAGGATTTCACGAGTGGGAATATGGCCGCCGCCGCCGTAAGGAAATACGAGTACATTGCTTTTTTAGACTTTATCCAAATATACGAAAGTAGTAGGTATTTTTTAAAGTTAACTTGGAATTAATAACCACATAGGTATACGCAATAGAAAAATACGTTTTTCCAAATAGAAAAACTATTTCTATATTCAAAATTATTCCTCTAATGGAGTTAATAACACCTAAGGTTCGTTGTATTAATTTGGACTGTTTATTAATTTAGTTAAATGCAATGGAATCAGCCCTTTCAGTATCCACTGCAGAACTTGGCTTCCTCATGCACATGGCGATGTGCATGAGGGTTGTATGGTCTTAAAACTATTTATTAACACATTTAATGGATTTTGTAGTCTGAGAAATAAAATAAAATAAACAAAACGCTACGCTGGCCAAGCGTGTTGGCGAGTCCACTCTTTCAGAGGTCGCCACCTCTAAAAGAGTGGACTCGCCAACTCGCTTGGCCGAGGTACTACGCCCGAGGAACTACGCCTAGTTCCTCGGGATTGGTGGTAGCCGCTTTGTCATCCCTTAGTCGCCACGACACGACACCCGCGGCAAGTGATGGGCTACCATAGCCGGTCTAAATGGTCAAATGAAACACCACTTGGTTAAATGAAGGAAGTTAAATTGTTTACGAAAAATCTTTTCGTAATTAATATTTTTTGTGCGTAAGAATAATAGCTTCTATTAAAAACCCAAAAGCAAGAGCTAGTCTAAAAAAGTAGATTTTACTATGAAATGTTTAGATAAAATTTATAGTTCTGGAAGCCTTATCGAACAAAGCATCGTTTTCATTGTTTTAATCGTATTGAACTGAACCGAGAGTGCCCATCTTAAAAAATGACCGACATTATCAAATCCAGTTTTATTACAATACATAAATATATACTGTGGATTTTTTTTAACTGTAACGAGCTTAAATTGGGCAAACTAAATTGGGTCGGTTACGTCGGTATATCCGCTAAGCGTATGGAGATTTACCGCCTGAACATGAGCGCTAAGCCACTAAACCTATTTAATCCATTTACTTCGATCCATTCGTATCCGAATATTCGGATAGAACTGGCAAACGCGTGCATAACGCTCAATACGCTCAACGACACTGCTTTTACGGATTATTAATTTCTAGTTCGAATCGATGGTTTAATAGTTTCAATTACAATGTTTAACGATGGTGCGTTGGTACTCTAATATAGAGCCAATTGTATTTGAGTACACACCCTATCGTACAAACTGTTTCATTGTGCGATGTATGTTTTACATTAAGTAGACGATCGAAATGGCTTTCTGAATTCAAAGTCGAAAGATTTCTGATGCAATAATTGGAAAAATATAAGTATTTCAAGAACACATTAATGTAGTCAAAGCCATTATATTTTATTCTTTCTCACTAGCTCACTAGGGTACCGATGCGTATCAATTGATCGCGAGGCTCGGTAGAGTGAAGTGATTACCTATTTATAGCTTACCGACCGCACAATGATTATAATGGAAATTGTCCCAATATGATTTGATAACGTACTGAATTTACCATATGGAACTTCTCATGCTCCTTATATTGTGCGTGAAAGATATATGGCGTTAAGGGTGTAGATTGTTGGCCTGAGATCTCGATTTCGAGCGACCGCAGCGCCAAAGTTTAATGTAACATCCGACGGGGCGGATGAATGACCTAGAGAGCGCGATTTTCAAAATGTTTTGCAACAAACGTTCCACGTTGAGAAATTGTTATTGAACTTGAATATTTACAGCATAACAATAACGTTGAATTTTTGGAAACTAGCTGTTGATTCTTTTTAATAGATTAATAAGAGTAGTTGAGACACAATTTTTATGTTTTTCTATCATTTGACATCTGACATTTTTGTATTCTACTTACCTAAAATTCCAACTATTTATTTATTTGTAATTTCACTACCAAAATTTATTCTAATTCGTAAAATATTCATTCAATAAAATAATTGCAAATTCAGTAGGAAGTGTGTTTATCTCTACGCAAGGAAATGTGCCTATTGCGTAAACTCAAATACTTACTTTTTGTTTACGATCACCTCGTCGATATCTAAAAAAAATCCTAGGGTTTTAAAAAAAATGTCAATAAATGAAACACAAGTATAAAAATGATTTATTTACTACACAATAACAAATATGAGTCGCCATTACTCGCTATCTCAAAAGCGTGCTAGGGTTGTACAAAAATTAGTAAATAATTCATTTATTTACTAATTTTAACAGAAGTTTGTAAATTATTAATATACTAATTAAAAGTATGTAATTAAACAATAACGAAATATGAGTTCAAAATTCTAATGGTTTTTCATTCGATTACGGATCAAGTTCTGATTTCTGCTAATTTGATGATAAAATCAATGGCTATCACAAAACCTATCAGAATGAAAACGTTACCAGCTGCCCGATTCACGTAAGTAATAAAAACCGTAGCGCAGTGACGTCACTTCGTTTTTTGCAAATTTAGCCCTTTTAACCGACTTAAAAAAAGGAGAATTCTCAATTCGCTGTATTTTTGAACCAATTTTTATGATTCTTTACACCAGGTAACTCAGAAATTGTATAGTAATTGAGCTATTGGAAGATTTATGACAATCCAAGACTAGATAAGTAAGTGCGTTTAAAACAGAAAACCAAAAGGCGATTTCTAAGTTCCTAAGTTAAAACGACTTTTGGACTGGCGTGTTTACGTGAATCGACTGGCTGGGTAGTTAAGTTACCTGTATCTTTCAAAATCATTAGGCGTTCTTCTCTTTCATAACACGTAAAGCTCTTTCTTTCCTCTCTTTCATAGCCTCTATGATACTGGGCGCGTCACGAATGGGCATGCTTCGTGACTGCCGAGGATCAACTAATTCTGGAAGTAGGCAATCGTAATAAAACCTAACTAATTTCATCTCCATTTTCTCCTCCCAAAATTTGTCGTCCTTTTCTATAATATAAACTTTCATAGGTACAGTAGCACCAAACCAGATGCCAAGCATGCAAACGTTTCTTTTAGTAATATGTACCTGTCCCTGAATTTGGAAATACCAGTTATGATTTTTATTTATGACATAACCCTTGGAAGCCTTGTCCTTAACCCAAAAGGTATGTTTGGCCATTGCTTCATCAAGAGTCATGCCAGCTAAAGAATGTGGGCACTTAATTTCAATTAAACCGTTTGCATAAATGCCATCTGGTGTAGTACCAAGAAATTCATATTGATCGTCGACGAACAAACCGCAACCTTGTATACTAATATTCTCTTGAATTTCTAACTGTTTAATTGCGGTTTCTTCGTTTTCGATACCGTACCGTACAGCAGGCAAACTGGAGATATTACTACCATAAACGATTTTACGAACAAGAACAGCACAACTTGTGCTCTCTCGTTTTTTACAAACTTCCCCGAACGATGATGAGGTTAGTAATTTTCTCCTTGTACTCATCCACTCAGAACTACTTCTTTGCAAATGGGTCGACCTTTCAAGCTCCTCTCTTTCAGCACAAGACAACTTTAAATCGGCTAAAAAAGATGACTTGGCTTTCTCATATAATTCTGGACTCAGATCAGGTTTTTCGCAGTTTGGTCCATAGTGAGCGTCTTTCGATACAGCGCTGTGGCTCTTTTTCAATCTTAATTTAGGTTTAGCAATTAAACGGATTCTACGATTACAATTTTCCACTTTCGCGATCAAAGGATTAGGACTAGATTTAAATATTACTTCATGAGTTTTACTATGAATCGATCCTGTATTAAAAGACACAACAGCAGCTGCGCATCGGCCCGCATAAGAACCACGGGAAGAATAATTTACACGCTTACCCCCTACTAATTTGGCAATCACTGCGTTAAAACTTTCAACTATATTACTTGTACAATTATGAATTAAACTTCTAGAATGATATGACAGTCTTTTACTTAAAATGTGTACCGCGTCCATTAATCCGCATCCAACAATTGCTGGAAGCAACCCAACAGGTTCTATTCGACGAGTATCAGGTCTACAGAAATACTCCTTGCAATATTGGTGATTACCAAATACGTGTTGTGGACCATTTAGGATATCTTCACTAAGATTTTTTATTTTTTCTTCGAGTGACTGATTTTGATCGCCCCAATATTTAATAGCGCATTTTACACCCGTTCTTAAACGCAAATACCTTTCTTTTAGGAATTTCCGCAATTCGCAAGGATACTTAGTGTCTTTCGACAGTTTCTCCAAGCTATTGCAGTAGTTTCGTAAAAGATGATTTTTGCATTCAATTTTCTCTACTGTTAAATTACCGTACGGTCGCGAATCTAATATTTTTTTATAAGTACTGGAATCGCCGTCTGCTACAAATTTATTATAAATTACACCGTGATCAACAATGGAACGTTTAAACCCCTCAACTATTATGGTCGATTCCATACCGGTAGATGATCCCGAATAATTCTTGAAACAACGGTGTTCCGAGGGCTGACTGTCGTTCTTTGCGGCTCGTGCACAAACTACGCAGTATTTATTTTTAACTCCAAAAAACAATACTTTATTAGTTTTAATGCCAATTATCGCAGCTGCGCCGGACAAGGCGGAAAAATTCTTACCATAAGATCTCTTGCTCCAACAACCGTCAACAGCAACAGATATTAATGGTGTACCATTTTTATCAACACTACCTATAGACACTGCGTACTCCGCTTCTTCCTTGACAGCTTCTGCCGTGGAATGTGCTGCTGTCTTTTCCCACCAATCGCAAACCGTATTATTAATTTCATTGTATAATGAAGGTGACATGATTGGTAGGGCTACTGCGGCAGTTAATGTTTTTAACTGATAGTAGCTCCCACCAGATGATATGATACCAGATACAATTTGATGATTCACTTCCATTCTATCTTCTTTCTTTTCAATCAAACACACAGTAAATTTCATACTACACATACTACATTTCATGATGAGTTTTGAGTCCAGACCAACTTTTACTTCACCTATTATACTGAGGTAACTTAACTTACAATCCATTAGACCGTGGTCCCCTATGGCCTGAAGAGCTTTAAAAAAAAAAGAAACGTCTACAACTCTACGCCCAACTTCCATTTCATCCACCTTTCCCTCTTGGTCGTTTTCAATAACTAGTTCCTGTAAAGAAAGATAATGGCTTGATTTTTTTTATAAAAAATAATTAAAAATTTAAAAAAATGCAAAAGAATTAATACAATATTAGGTTCCTGATGAATAGAAATTATAATTTCTTTACGCATTAGGTATTGTTTTTTTATGACGTCACCTATTTGAACGTAAATTTTCTTTTGAGAAAGTAATTGAGAAGTATTTCGGTACTAAGGTGTTTGTCTCTCGATGAAAATAATAAATATTGCAAGAAAAATCTATAGGTAGGTATTGAGATTTTGTCTTCGCCCATCACTAACTAAGTAGTTTGTTTATTTATGTAACAAGTCTACAAGAATTACGTATAACAACTTACCTCTATACAGCGCGTAGCATTGTTGCTCAGAGTCTCGGCCCCAAGGTTTTCTTTATTTTCAATACTGGAAATATTATTCATCAATATTATCCACTTTTTATTTATTTTGTACAACCCTAAGCCAGACGCTAGGCGCCTCGCGTCTGTTTGGCGGTATAGGTATGTCGACAAAGTTGCGCTGTCGCCTACCTACTTCCACAATTTGATATTTAGACAATACTAGCCGACCCGGCGAACTCCGTATCGCCTTTTTTTTTTTTAAAAATCCTATTATTTTGATATTACATACAGATACTTCAATTTTATTTATCAGTATAGATATAGATAATACAAACCAATATTTACATGTTATTGTAGGTATATGTCTGAATCGGGCGATCTAAATCATATGACATATTGTATTAGCTTTGTAATGTACCCTGTTCAAATGCGATAATAAATAAGTAGGGAGGAACTTACATTTTATTCCGAGATCTTTTGGCTTTCATATTTTTATAATGCGTACAAAACTTTCTTTTCCCTGGCATGCCACTCAAATTCAATCAGTCCTGCGAAAAAAATAGCCTATGTTACTCAGTGATAATGTAGCTTTCGAATGATAAAAGAATTATTAAAATCAGTCCAGTACTTTTTGAGTTTATTCGTTACATACAAAAATCCAAATCTTTCCTCTTTATAATACCTATTAGTGTAGATATTGTATTTTTTACGATTTATATCTAGTTCCATCATGGTTTTCTTTCAGACATTCATTATATCGATACTTTCTACTAACTGAAAATAAATTAATTATAAAAATGTTATACTTACAGTTTTTTACAAAAAACACAAATTCACAATACGTAATTCTGCTGTCTGCAGCCGACAAGCGTGGTGTCGCGTTCACTTACAGAAAGGAACTGCCGCTGCAGACCACCGAGATTGCACGAATGAAACGAACGTTTTATCCCATACATTTGTGTATGAAAAATTTACCTTAAAATATATCTAGATTTTAGGGCTTTAAAAGAGGAAGTCTTTGTTTGTAAAGGTATAAAAAGAAGTATACAGCTATACTTATTGGTTTCTTCAGTGTTCAAAAAGTGTTTCTTTTTATCAATTTGTGTTGATTTATGGGGTTAAATCTGAAAAATACGAAGTCATGTTTTTGCATTTTTACTCAATTTTGTGCGTTTGTTGACGTTTATTATATAACAACTATTAGGTTTAAGAGTTTAATATAAGCATGAACATACTTATTGGTCTTTGATTGTAATATATACAAATTATCATTGATATCAATCATATGTAAATAGGTTAAATATGAAAAATCTTAACACTCTTTTCGGTGATTTTCACGATCTACACCCTTAAAACGCCACGCTGACCAAGCGGGTTGGCAAGTCCACTCTTTCAAAGGTCGAAAAGTTCCTCGGGGTTTGTGGTACGAGTAGTTGCTTTATTAACCTTCAGTCGTCTTTTACGACACCCATGGAGGGAGATGCAGTAGCACTACTCCAAAGCTAGCCAACACCACATTGAATTACAGAAATTTGACTAAATTTAACTTAATCCAAACTTTAATATCAGTATTATTTTCTAAAATTAATCATATGTTTATAAGTTTTCCAACAATACCTATAGGTCATATTATTACTACAAGCCAGTGTTTCGATTATAAAATCGAATCTATCGATAGAATTTGTTATCTTAGAGTTTATAGCATTTAGATATGCACTTAACAGCGGTCTTGACAATAAAGGACAAAAGCGCCACGAAAGTTTTAGAATACATTATATAGCAACTACGATTTCGGTAGAATATGTCATGAAAATACATTCGGTTGGTAAAATAATGTTTATTACAATTTGCTGGAACTTGACTTAACTATCCAGGGTTAAAAATTTATGGACTGCGAGAGCTCTTAAGAATGCTGTTCTGAATACAGGTTCAGAGAATATTGTTAGTAACTTGGTGGGTAGGGACTCCAAATACCACATTAGTAACAAGCTAAATGCGTAATGTACAATATTGAAGGTACTACTCTGTTAAAGGAAAATAAAACAACGAGGATGGCAATATTTTTGTACATTTAACTTTTAATCCTTTTAAATTACTTACAATATAAGTTGTTAATCGTAGGAATTCCTTTTACATTTTAGAAGACAGTCTTATACTTAAGTATATTGGTTTATTGCGCTCGGTTTCACCTGGGACAAAATCAGAGCCAAAGCATTGAATTTGAAAAAAATATACGTACCTACATTTTTTTAAACAAAAGCAAAAAGTAAACGATATCATAATCGGATTAAGTTTTGTTAATCGTGATTAAGTAATACTCGTATTTTATAGAAAGAGACAAAAATATAATACCTTTTAATATTTAGTAATACAGTAATCCCCCCTATAACACGGTAGATTGGTTCCGCGTTATAGGAAAAAGTGTTGTAGGAGTATTCCCGTATAACGCGTTTTTACGACCCCGTATAACGCGTTACGTATAAATTATTCACATTTAACTTTTCTCGCTAAAGGGGGTTTAAATCGAATATTAAGAAAAAACTATATTATGAACGAAATATGTACGTTTTATTAAAATCAAACTAAACTAAGAACATTTTAAATAAAAAACTTATGCAATGAACTAAAAAAACAGTTAATTTCAAATAAATTAACAGTTTTATTACATTATGAACTGTACAAATCATTATAAATTTCACAGTAAAGAAATATAATGTGGGAAATCCCCGCGTTATATGGGGGAATGCCCGTGTTATACGGGGGATTGAAATCGCGTAATATGAAAATGCGTTATAAGAGTACCGTGTTATAGGGGGGATTACTGTATAATGCAAGTCAGATTTCCTGCTAAACACTATACGAGTAGAGACTAATTACTTGCTGTATACACAATCTTTTATTTACGTATTCTTTTCATTATAATTATAAAAATAAATGTCCTGACTTAATGACTCATCAACGCCGAGCTACAATCGTTAAAGCTAGAAACATGAAATTTCGACAGAATCTAGCTTTTTTATGACGTAAAAGCTACGAAGGGATTGTTCGAAATCCAACACCTAAAGGCGTGAAACGGGGTATTAAACTTTGAATGAAATTTTTCTTTGATGATCCTATAAACTTGAATCTTGGTATAACTTGAATCATTAAACATGTTTTTTACCGTATTTTCAAAAGTATGTCAAAACTTTAAAATACAGGATATCAAGTTGTATATGAAATCTCAATTAAACGCTATTAAAGTCATGCGTACGAAGCTGGAGGCAACAGTTAGCTCACTATAAATGTGAACCCCAGTTATGAACTAGGTGGTCTCTAGGTAGATGGTTGGCGGCATTTATTTATAATGTAAATAAGAGGGGAGTCGCGCTGTCTCGTGATCAATATTGAACCTGAACAGGGTTCACAGCGTCTCAATGTCGACGTGACATTCAAGTTGGTTGAAGTTCCAGCCTCGTTCAGTGAACACGAAGTGAAACATTGCCGAAATGTTTTACGATCAAATAAAAATGTAAAGAGGTCAAAATGAACATGAGATAGCGGGTTTCTTACAGCGAATTTTATTGATTATAGGTATATAAGTTAAGAGGTAATCTATCGGTATCACGAGTGATATATCAATCTAACAATAAACTCATAGGCATCGTATAAGTATAGAAAATTCGTATATTGTCCCCTTAGTGGCAAACTACATGATTTTCAGAAAACTTGATTTGAAACGTTGGCGATTAGGACAAGTACTTTTTGACGCTATCAATCAATTCGAATGGGAAATTTAATTAATTTTATATCGTGTTAAAATAGAATTGAGAAAACATGAGAATCAAGAAAAAATAAGGAAACAAATTTGAACATTATAATCAGTTTTTCTCTCGATATCTTTGAAACGGTCCAAACGGTACATCGTGGCAGAAAACAGATTTTACCATGACAAAGAGCTTAAAAAGCTAAATATTTTGATATATTGATAGAACTCATTCTTAGAAAAATTGTCGGACAATCGGTTTTATTCTGGTTCCCTTTTTTAAATTTATAAAGGACATAAATGTGTGTTATTAATGTTCAAGAAATAAATACTCCGTTACATATACTTAATGTATTTTACTACAAAGAAAATATGCTTACTACAACTATATAAATAACTTACGTTAAGTAAGTAAGTACAATTATATAAATAAGTACGGTCTTTGGTTCCAGTCACCCAACAAAATAGGAAAAAATACCATCTGTCACTGGCAACGATTCAGTAGGTACTACTAATCACAAAATTCGTCCTCTTTTTCACCTTTCTCCTACCAAGGTAATAGACAGAAATACGATCAAATGAAACCTATAAATATGTTATCGAATTCCAGGTGCGTATGACGAGCCGATCGAAATCGCCGAACACGTGTGTGACGGGGTACAACGAGTGCTACGAGCGACACGGTATTTGCTTACACGATAGAGAAGGGCGGTGCCGCTGGACAAGGTAAGAAGAAAATCTCAAATAATCCTCATGAAGATTTATCTATACATATATTAAACTCGTAACAGAGCCGTGTCTGTAGATGACATATTGTTGAAAAAAAAGCATGCAAATCGCAAAATGTAAACTTTAAACAACAATTTTTAGTCAGTCTGAACGAGCATCGCGCAAAAGCCACGGGATGAATTTTAATGAAACTTTGCATAGTTATAGCTTATGTATCGGATTAACATTTAGATTATTTTCATCAATCTATTAAAAAGTTCCCACCTGGATCATAACAAGACCACGGGAACGAAGTCGAGGGCACTCTTAGCTTGAGAGATAAAACTAGAAACCCCGTTAATTACGAAAGTTTTATCACCATTATTTACCCTAAATACACCTCTACTTCTCTAAAGTCACCTTATTTTACTTTCGTAGTCGTTAACGAGCGGACGAACCGCTTCTAATGTTTTTCGTCCCTAGCGAAATACTTAAACTCAATCTTTATAAGGTCATTTCCTTAAAGACCGAACTTGTACTTTTGCCGTTGAAAATCCAAATAATAACTTAGTTTAAAACTCAAAATTCTGAAACCAAATCTGTAACTGAAGAGTTCATTCTAAGAGTTCACCTACAAATATATTAGATACATACACGTATTTTGAACAATAAATGCGCTCCATAAAATAAAACTGCCTATTACGTTCCATTCACTGGAGAGTACTACGCAGTTGGAAGACAGGCTGTTCCAGATCTAGATTGTTTACTTCGAGAGCCAGTAAGATAAATCGATTTATGTCGCCCTTCGATGGAATATGTTACATAGTGAATGGCAACTTGAGTTTTTAAAGAATATATTTATTAATATACCAAGAACTAAGACATAAATTTAATATAAGAATACATGTCTTGACCGATGCTAGGTCTAAAACGAAGTGTCGAAAATCCGGGCTGCTGGCAGGAGCTGCGTCATTGCAAACAGTGCCGTTATTGTTCTAATTATCGAGAACTATGTTTATGCATAAATGTTAGGTTTATATAAACAAGCAAAGCACGTGGTGTGCTGAATTCTTTAACTATGTAATGTGTGAATGGAAAGCAATATATTTAATAAGTACATGATTAAACAAGAATTATTATTTACTAATGAATTTACTTATATCTAATAGGGATCAGAGGGCGATATGTAACATATAGGTACATATACAAAAAAAAATCCAGAGGAACGAGATTATTTTAGTTATTAAATAGAAGTCAAATCAATTTGTCAAATGTTCCATATGTAACTGTTAAAACCTGATGTTTAAACACTTTTTGAACAATAGATTTTATTTCAATTTCGAGGGGCAAATTTTAAGGTTTTTGTCTATTCGTTTCGGGGTCAGGGACATAAATTCTTGCTCTTTTCCTTTAGCTCTGACACTGTAGATATCCTAGAGTCATCGACTCGTATACGAATGGTTCAAATGCTATTAAAGATTTCATTAAAAGCCCAATATTTCAAACAAATGTTGGTGCAAAAGGGATACTCACCCATTTGTTTTAATTACAGAGATCGTTACAATAAATGAAAGTTTCATTTCACTTAGATTATTTTATGATTATAGTCTTTTTATGTAATAATCTTTAATCTTTAGTATAATGGGCTGCATAAACTCTTGTTTAATACTGTAAACCTTTTAGTTGTAAACCTAAACATATCCCTATATCCCTTTAAAGTAACATATCCCTTTAAAGTATTTAATGCAGTTTATCATTTACCAACAAATCGTTCACGTTATTATCATTCACTCATATCACCGATAATGGGGAACTTTACATCATTCACTATGAATGATTTTCATTACAGGGCCCCTGCTCTCACAAGATGCCTGCAGCCGCAACATTTCAACAGTACTATGACTTGATTCGAGCGACTTCGATATCTCCAACTATCATCGTGTATATCTCGACACGTCAGCAGAAAAATTTCGATAGAAAACTTAACATGATCGCACGCTTAATTCAGACATCTCACGTAGTCTTGTCATATCTTATTTATATTGTAATAAAAGTCATAAACTTTTGTATTAAGTGTCTGAGAGAGTTCGAACTAAGTAACAAGAGCAGAGTCCGTCACACATACATACAACACACAAATACACACAAAACACATACAAAGACACCTACAGAAAGTATTTGCAGCTATTACTAATAATAATAAACAACGTTCTTTGGACTCAGCTCTTATCGTAATTATAATACTTGACTTAAGTGCATTTTATTACGTATTACAAAAACTGTGTGTGGAAACGTGAATTTAACATAACAATAACAACAAAGATACATAAAAAGTACCTAATTAGAAAATAGGTTCTTAATGTCCACATTTTAGTCAACAGAGTACTTTGATTTCCAATGTAATGGACTTGTGTAAAATACCGTCGTAAAAGCTTTGTTCCATTTGATTATGAGATGGTGTTAATAAAAGCACGAAATGCGAATTTTGCTATTAAAATAACTATTGTTACTTTGTAATTTTTAATGGGACGCTTCTAAATTGTTGCCTTAGATGGGAGTAAGTTTTAATGTTATTTTTATATTATTTATTTTTTAAGTTAATCATTGTAAATTAACAAAACATAGTGATATTGTTACATTAGGATTAAAATAAAGAATTTTTTAAATGTATGTGTTTTCTATTTCAAATAACAATATTCTAAATAAATACTCTTAAGATTAAACTGCAGAGTAGTACAATATTCTAGCATAACTACCTAACAAAACACTTTTCACAAAAAATAAAACGATTTTTTCAAATTAAAAAAGAAGCCCTTAAAACTAATTAGCTTCACCCGAATAAAAAATGCGAATTTTCAAAGTTAAAATAGCTGTAATAAACACGAATGCAACAGAAATTGTTTCTTCATTCATTCACAGTTCTCTCTAAGCCAGGCTCCTAACCAGGATCGATAATGTTGGTCGATGTTTATAGCTACTTTTACGGCAAAAACAGTCGAGTGTTGGACGCGCATTAATTATTGCGGTACCGAAATCAAGAGCTTAGAGCAGCAATTCATTAAACCTAATAATACAGTCGAAATTATGAAGGTTTCAAAACATCACAACTAGCCTGGTTACTGGTGAACTGGTTAACTTATCAAAGACTCACCATATCGGAGTAGTTGTGGTAGTACGTTTGCTCGATGAGCGGGAAGTTTTCTCTGCCGAGACGCCGCTGCAACTGCAGTAGATGCCCGAACACCCACGGCCGATCCTGCAATACATTCATTCTTGGATATATAGGGTAAGAGAGAGAAGGTATAGTACCTTTATATTTTTTATTGATAGGAAGAACGCGGCAGACAAGCATACAGTCCACCTGACAGTAAGTGGATACAAACATTGGCCCATGGAAAAATGACAAACATTGGCACTCCCTCAGATTGCTCTACCTACCTTTGAAGTACTTTTTAATGAAACCAGAGTAGATTCCTTAAGTCGCGGCACGAATTTGTGAGTCGGGTCAACTAGAATAACTACCTCTAGTTTTTAGTAATTTATAATCGCTACCGAAGAGGTATCTATTGCAAATAATTATGCCTTAATTTATTATGAAATATACGATTTTTAAATGGGTTTATAATCAAATCAAAGATCTTTAATACTTAATACTTTTATACTTTAATCAAAGATCAATTATAATTAATTACCCTAATACTTTATTGTACACCTCAGAGAAAAGTACACCACAATACAAAATATGTGGTATCCTTTCTCCGTACTGCTAACAACGAGAGACACAGATGAAACATCTAACTTAACGCGGTTTACCACTTTTGACGAATTTTTACAATGGATTGTTGTGTTTTGGAACAGAATCGCGAGGAGTAAGAGCTTAGCGCCAACTTCGGGCACCCAACGACGGACAGTTTGCGTTATCTATCATTTTATGTCTGTGGTGTCAACTATCTTTATTGCTTAGCTCAAGTCAAGGACGTTTATCTCAGTCTAGAGTCTAGACCATTCTTTTCAACAGTTAATTTGCTCAATTGAACAACTTCAACACTAGTAGAATCAATCAGGACTGATGAGCGACCCTAGGATCTTGAAAACTCTAGTATCTTCAACTATGTCGCTGTGCAAAACGAATAGTTATAGCACAGATTATATAAACTTAAGAAATAGTAAAGTGTATAGGCAACGCTAGTAGTACCGACGCCAACTTACCTGGAAGTGGTAGATGGAGTTGAGGCTGTTGATGGCGGGTACGCCGCCGAACTTGAGGCCGAGCAACAGTGCACGGTAGTCTGCGCCTGCGTCACGTACGTTCTGTCGCACTACCACGAACTCCGGCCTAATACACAATGTCAATATGCCTCGTTAACAAATATTATGCTAGGCTTTTATCGATCGACATATGTGTCGATAACATCGAAAATATCAATGTTGTTTAATCACTGGTATCATTGTTTTTTTTTTTTCTATTTGACGATCGACATGAATATTAGGTTTAGCTATATAGGAGATTCTCGGTCCTAGAATTATAGACAAACAAAATAAATGAGTCCTGCCTGCGAGGGTGCGGGGGTGGACATACTTATTTATCTTGTTTCTCAATATTACAAATCTAGGATCGGATAAATAGACGTTCCTCGGTCTACATAAACGTTAGTTCAAACCACTCAATCAAATCTAAAACATAATTATAGATCGATTGAATGGATCGATTTTGACGATTCTTGCTATCGTCAAAATCGATCATTATGATCGATCGCCAATATTGAGAAACCTGATAATCACCTGAAATTTTTTATCAATAGAGGTTGACGTACGAGTACGTAGCTAAGTTTGTCATATAAATAGACAAAATATAACAAATCTGACCAAAATTCTAAAGTCTAAACTTACTATCGATCAATAAAATCGAGCGAAGCAAGCATCTCTACATGTTGACTTCTCATATTAAAGACATAGAAGATAGTGAAGAATTTTCTTAAGCTCTTTACCGTTGATCTTCAGGCTCTATATGGGTGTATCTGAACGTCCCAGGTTTTATTAAGACAAATATTGGAGGTAGGTACCTTGAATATTTATTCCTAGATAAAACCTAAGATCAACAATATTATCGTAAACACCTTTAGGTGTCTAGTTATTTTATCCTTGTATATTTATCTTCAGAAGAAGGTACAATCACAAATAACACCATAAACTTTTAAATACATACAAAAATGTTCTAAATGAATTAAGTTAATATGCATATTAAGCAGCGAGGATTGGACGACTGAAATAATTGTAAATCCCTGACTTTTCAGACGCATTACGATTATGTCCATCGCTATGCTATTAAGGTATTCTCAGTATCCGAGTAAGATAGTGAACGTCACTCAATTAATTATATATTAACTTACTTGAAACATCGGGTAACTTTGGTGCCACTACGGTACAACGCCATGGAAACGTTAGCTCCATCAGAGTTCGAAGTCACTGACAACTCCTGCATGAAACACATAGCAAACATTACCAAAACACGTTATTGCTATAAGGGTCTCGATCAATAGGCGAACTAAAAATCCAGTAATGCTTAGTTAGTATCTAGTGCTTGTGCTTGCTATGGAAAAGGTCCTTGGTTCGAATCCTGCTCAAATAACTTTTGTTTAAAGACAAAATGTTTGTTTGGAACTGGATAGTTTATGTGCGTACTGCGTCTCTGGATCGATGGCACAGACAATTCTTCCTCGGGCCGCTAGCTATCGCGTTATATATTATTAATTCACCGATTTAATTTTGAAACAGAATGAAGAGTTGTGGTAGCCTAGCTAGGGTATCTATTCTCGACTCTTATTCGCGAGGTAATGAGTTCAAATCCTCGGCTCGTACATACTCGTAGGTTCTATTTACATTCTATTACATCGTACATCTACTTAAATACGGTTTTAACTACGTTCTTTTTAAAATTATCATCACTAGCTCCGCGATGAAGCAAGACATCGTGAAGAAACCCACATGCTCGAGAACAGCCTGCGTGGTGGATTACGATCGATAACGTTCGATAACGGTTTGCTAGGAGACGTTATAGACTTATATCGTACTAGCGACCCGACCACGCTTCGCTTCAGCTTAAAAGTTTTGTTTTTTTTTCATTATTTTTTTAATATAATATAGCCCATATTAGACACGGATAATGTAGCTACCTATTTGTGAAAGAATTTTTGAAATCGGTTCAGTAGTTCCAGAGATTACCCCCAACATACCTACAAATACATAATTTTACCCCTTTATTATATTAGTATAGGTAATTAATTAATTGGCAAAGATAACCACGAAATGTCATTTCGACCTATGTCCACTTGCTCAAGTCTTGCAGTGAAACTTGCCAAAAGCCGAAATTGCAGTCAAAATTGACGATCCGCCAGCACCGGGCTGCGGTCTGTGGTTTTCTTGTTGCTCTGTTGTTAATATTTCCTGGAGGACGGCACCTACCGGGACTTAACTCGTATTCTCCAGTGAATTTAAAAGATTTTTTGTTACTTTACTTAGATACAGTGAATAGTGGTGACATTTAACATATTTTTTTTATAATTAAATAGATATACGAAGTTTCATAATATGAGGGCCACACTGAAAGTTTCCGGAAAGAATAAGAAAAAAATACAATGAACGGCCAAAAATCAATTTATTGTTTCTCAAAATATTCTCCGTGAGCGTCAATACACTTTATCATACGAATAAACCAATTTCCATAATATTTATTCCACTCCTCCGTGGTGACCTCGGAAACATGTTTTTCATACTCTTCGACAGCCTCTTCTGACGATGAAAATCGTTGACCACGTAATTGGTTCTTAATTTTTCGAAACAAGAAGAAGTCACAAGGTGCCAAGTCGGGACTGTATGGATCATGAGTTCTGCGTTTTTCGCCTTCAAAAAGTCGTTTGTCTGTTTGGCGGCATTTGGCGGCAAAAGAGCTGGCATTGTCGTGATGCAAGATCATACGGCGTTTACCGTTGTTTTTACGGAGTTCGCCAATAACTTCCGGCAAGCAAATGGTCGTGTACCAATCAGCATTCACGGTACGATAATTCCCTAAAGCAACAGTAGCCACGTGTCCAGTTTTTCTAAAAAAAAGCGATCATCTGCTTCGCGGCACTTTGCACACGGGCCACTTTGGTCCCCACGGCTCATCTTGAAAGACCCAAATGGTCGATAACTGCTTTGTTTCGGGGTCGTAGCTGTAAATACATGTTTCGTAACCTGTTACTATGTTTCACAACAAAGACGCCCTTTCCTTGAATCTGGTAAGCATGGCATCGCATCAAGTAACGCGTTCCGTTTTTTGAGACTCAGTCAAATTGTGTGGGATCCACCGCGAGCACAGCTTTCGCACAACCAAATGTTTGTATAAGATTGATTGTATCTGACTCATACGTATGCCTAAGTATGCCCGAATCTCATGGTAGGTCACATGCCTGTCTGTTTCAATCATATGGCGCACAGCATAGATGTTTTTGCTGTTGACAGCGGTGGACGGCCGACCTTCACGAAATTCGTCACTGAGATTGACACGACCGCGATTGAATTCTGCAATCCAGCTATAAATTGTCGCCTTGCTTGGTGCTTCATCGCCAAAAGCAGTTTGAAGCCGAGCGAGGCTCTGCTGAGCTGTCAAATTATACTTAAAATCATAGAAAATCGTACAGCGAAAATTTTCACGAGTTAAATCCATCGTAATGCAGACACGCAATTTTTAAAATGACGCCACAAGGATAAAACAAATGACTCTTAGATTAAACAAACTTTATTCTACAGCCAAAGAGTTCCATTTTCAAGTATTATAATTACTTTTTAAATATTGTTTATGTAAATGGCCAGCTCCGGAAATTTTCAGTGTGACCTGTGTAATTATATCATAATATGCGAGCATTTTTGTCGACAATTCGTCTTGTTGTATACAGTTACTGTATAGTCACGGCCAATAGATTGATGGTTTTCTTTTATATTCCAAAATATTGTCAAAATGCTTTCAAAATTCATGAACCGCCTGTTTTATGTAAAATTAGTGGGTTCATTGGCGTCATGCAGCTACAGAACTACAAGTAAATGTCTTACATTACTTTCGTGGGTAAGTAATGCTGATCACGAAAATGAATGCTTCGTACGATATTTATTATATTACTGCAAATGCTACAATACCAAAATACTATCCCTACTCAGCTATAAAAGCAATTGAAGAAGAAGCCACATTATATTTTCATACAAAATACGACCCCGCTGTATGTCATTTACATGAATTAATTTTCCGTGTTAGGGCAAGATTTCTTTACCACCCCGAGGAATTTTAAAAACCCAATGGGGAAGGTGTAAAGAACTTTTACGACCTCCGCTGACCGAATACTATAGGTATTAGTGTTAGTAATTAGGGAGGGCCGTGGTGTTTCTGGTGACAAATAATCTAGTTACATTTGTAACTATGTTGTAACTCTTCGTTAATGTGTTACTTATTTATAGTAAGTGTAACTTAGTTAATAAGTGTAAAGTGGTCCCTGTATTTGAAATGCTGGGGCCGGACCTGCATCTATCGTCACGAATATGGACGATAGATGCCGATGCGGTCACCTGTTTCTTGATATTCGCTACGCAAATGCGGGTTGCGTGGTAGTTATCGCACAAATGGCGGCTTTTTAACGCGCATCAAAGAGTTTTGCACGTTAAACTTCGTGTCGCTCACACCTGCATTGTTCATTTCGTTCAAAGTTTTCATTCATGCTAATCGCATTGAACTCGTACGTTAGTTCGGTTTCCATAATCAAAGGTGTTTGTGTTTTTGATTGAAAATTGAGTAACAGAATGGGTTTTCTCATGAGTTTCTACTGTGAAATTATACTTATAATTATTAATTAAAGTACATATATCTACAGTAACAAGCAGCTAAACACAATTCGTGTTAAAAATAGCTAAAAATGCGTATAATTTATCTAAATATGTGTAATAATCAAAACTGTATATTTTGATTTATCGCGCCTTTAGCGACGAATATTCATGTTTATAGCGAAATAACTGTAATGCGACTAACACACCACCGCACACACATCAAGTGCGAGGCTTAGATCCGACCTCAACAGAGAACTATCCGCGTTATATGCCAATATCTTTCAAGACTAATATGAAATTGAGAATCTAATAGACATGAGATCTCCTGTTCAGATAAAAGCAATAACTTTAGTAGGTCGGGCTTCAGCAAAAACTATCGGCGTTCTAGGCCGGTATCGTTCAAAGCTAATTTGAAAAAAGAATCTAGATGCTTATTCTGTTGAACAGAGAACAAGCAAAATAATGGATAAAAACGTTTTTAATATAGAGCGAGATTACACAGTATAAGAACTCCTACCAGTCCAACAAAAGGACTCGTAGGTCCCTAATTTCAGCTCCTTGGTACAGCTTGGTACTTTTTAATTCCCCATAATTTAAATTGTATGACACCTAGATTAATAGTATATGAGCACGTGAAGTTATCATTAAAACGAAATCAGTATGCAAATTTACATGGAGTTTAGGTCTTCGTGCGCGATTTTTTCTGATTCATTGTTTTACCACAGACTAACTAGTCAGAGTTATTAAGAGTTTGGTTTTACAAGATAAATACCGACCGTTAAAAAGGCAAATAATATACCCCGAAGTGAGCAAAATCTAATAACAAAAAAAAACTTAATCAAGACACATTCCTCTCACACGAGAGCTTTATAAAAGTTTCGTTTCTCTTTTAAAATTCAAAGATTCCAATTCGTTATTCATAACTGTATAACTTGACCTTTTATCGTTTATAACAAAGGGTCAGATGACCCACATACCACAGCCTCATCTGCGGCATGTCTTGCCTATTGATGAAAAAACATCAATACGTGGCTATGACCTAATTATTAGCGAACATTAGAAACACGAGCTATGTGAGCGTCACCATTTATTTAAACTAATCAGCATAATTGATGCAAACAATATGCACGCGCTACCTTCTTGCCCTAATGTGATTTGACTTAACTTTTTTACAACGAATGATCTTGAAAGTAGGTAAATAAAAGTAGATTAAGTATACAGCGTTGCTATAATACTCCTATGGGTTGCGGTACATAGCAGCTCATATATCAAAACATAAAAATGCAACATGCTCTTATGGCGTTGAATTGAACAATCTAGTCAGCCCCATTAAAAACATCTTATATAATTGCTAATTACTGACTCCTGCTACCGTCTTTATTGCTCTCTTTTCACGTGAATTAATTTTAGATATGTCGTGGAGCCTAAACTTGTTAATTTCTACGTTCAACCATTCTGTTAAGGATGGCTCTTGGGGTCGTTACTTATTCTTATTCTTTTCTCGCATTCTTTCACCATCTACAAGTTTCTTGAAATTGTCCGTTGGTGATCTGGCTATAAACGAAAATAGTAGTATTTTTTTAAGCAAATTCTCTGCTATCTCTGGTACAGATCAGTAAGGAGAAGAAAGAAAGAGAAAGAAGAAAGTGACAGTCTAATGGCTCATTTATACAAGGAGAGTTTCTCGAATGCGAGTTTCTGGAACAAAAGCTAGTATGAACAACTGTTATCATTATCTGATCACTATCATCCCTGTTATCATTATGTGAACAATTTTAGGCGAGAATTGTATGTAGTTTGGTCACACACGCCAACCGTCGAGAAATATATCGCAGAAAGATAGTGCAGAAATTTATTAAATCCCTAATAGTGGATTTGCTAAATCACGAATCATAGCATTACGAAAGTATTTATGTTATTTCCAGAAACCAATCAAAAGGAATAACCTATAAATTCTATGTAATGTTGAATCAAAAATGTATTCAGGATTTAGTTAAATTCCTAGAAATATGCCTCCGTCACGGTAGTGTAATTGACGATTTAGCAATATCAAACTTATTTAAATCTGATTTATTAGTCTGATCTTGAATATTTATATTTATCTTATATTTATCAATATATGATATTGATAAATGTTTATAAACAAGTGTTAAATATTGCCATAATAATGGTTGCTACCTTAAACTCAGCCTGTTCCACGCGTATGTCCCACTCGCCGGGCAATCGTCGGCCACGGAAGTATTTGGACCAGTCGGTGTTTTGGTCGTCAATCACCAGCAGCGTCACGCACCGGTCGCGGTTGTATCCTCGCCCCACTGAAGCCACTGACGTCACGCTCCCTAAATAAAGAATCATTCTTATTATCCATAGATGAGCAATGATAATGAGGTCATTGGTACTCAAGACAAGATTCTGATTTTGAGTCCCGAAATAAAATTTTCAATAAAGACCAACTAGGAATTATGGGTTAGCAAATGCTAAGCCAGGACCCGCTTGATGTCGGCCGGCTTTAGAATAGCATCACCCCATCTCTTCCCGTGGATGTCGTAAACAGCAGCCAAGGGATAACTATGCCGCTACCACAAGCCCTAGAATCCTCTAAAAGAGTGGACTCGCCAACCCGCTTGGCCAGCGTGTCGTTTCAAGGTCATACGTCCCCCATGTACAAAACAACGTGCATGAGGAGGCCCATGTCCAGCAGTGAGTGACAAAAGGACTGGTTACGGTTACGATAAGAGCTAACCCACTACTGGCCGCTCTCCTTTGGGTCTGCGTTTTTGGTGCGGGACAGTTTCCCTGCTCTCGTTATGTCACTGTATGGAAATCAGAAGAACGGGGAAGTACCTGATTCTAACACAGGGGTGTGTTAATCTGTTACAATAGCAAGAGAATAATAAACATCATCCGAATAAGGCCGTCCCATAAAAGCAGTATAAAATGATCTTGCTATAAAGAACATACATCAATTTATGAGCGATGAAAGGAAGGGATAAGATTGACACAAGCACAAAACGTGTCATTAAGCCGAAGTAATCTGTTAAAATTACTCCAAAGGGAAATAGTCATAACAAAAGGTTTAATATTCTACTAAATTCTTTTGCGAGGTGAACTTTACGAGCTCGTTTGAAACGTCGATAATTCCCGTGGGTAGTAAATGAGGGCTACCAGAAATTTTTATTGTACCATGGGGCGCTGCTGGAATATAAGGTATAAGAGGCAAAACACATGTCACGCAGTTTATAATATTTTTATAGCATTTGAGATTTTCACGATTAATGTTTTGGTGTTAAAAATTACCAAATGGATTTTTTTACCAATTTAGGGATTTTTTTTATTGCAGGTTCACGAAAACACATATTATTAAGCTCTCCGATCAACTCTATTCTGGTTGATTGATGATTAAATTATGGTGGTGTCGTTTTTACAAAAGTGTCAGAAAGTAGTAATAAATAGATTTGCTGTCTAATAGTATTAGTCCATAATTAAATTTAGGTTTTACCATAATTAGCATAAATACTCATAACAACTCCTATGTAAAACTTTTACCCGTTATTAGATCTGTGCTTTTACCGCATGGCTCAGAGTCTTCCTCTGGTGAATATTAAAATGAATCATTGCGTGGCATGTGTAACCTACATGCTATCCTTAAATATGCTATCCCAATGATATTCCATCATATTGATGTTACCCTACGGCCTACATGATATGCCGAGTGAGCCCGGCGTAGATTCAAACAGCGACATTCAAGGTAATTAGGAACAGTGATAATTGAGAACATGATGTTATAAGCAATTCATATCTCAGCCCCAGCAATCATGACTCATGAGTTTCCGAATATAATCCACTATACAGACCCAGTGCCGATTATATATAAATTAAAATGTTGCATTATCTCAGCAAAGAAACATTATGGTTTTATTGAAACATATTCTAATGTCTTCAAGATATTAAAAATATGTCACAAAGTCTGAAATCTATAAAACTAAAGCAGACATTAAAGTCTGTCCTTAATTACTTTTCTCAATTACCCTTAATTGTTTTGTACTCTTAGTCGGCACTTACCTAACAAGTTAGCACCCTGATCCCTAGCGGCGCCGGTGAGCGACTGAACGCGCTGCAGCAACGACTCGCGCGACTTGGCTGGCGAGGAGGGCGCCGACGTGCCTCGCGAGCCACCGCGTAGGTTCAGAGACAGTGCTTCTCCGCTAGTAGCCGCGCCGGTGGACGCCGACGACGGCGGACCTGAACCGCTGCCGATGCTACCACCGGTCGCTGCATCACATTAGATTTCATTGCAAGAGCAACATCACTAAGCCAGCATTTAAACATTACTCGCAAGGGGTTAGACACAGAAAGTGCACTTCGCATAACGTGCGCTTTTGGCAAAGTTCAAAGAACGAACGATATATAATGTGATATGCGTTAAAAATTAAATTAGAAAGTTTCTTAAAAACAAAATCTTTTATTTTTCTACCTATATTTTAAATAATTCAACAGCTAAATTTTCAACAGTTTCGAATATAAAATTCTGAATGCAAAGGACAATTACTTAATTAACACATCTTTTTGGATGAGTCCAGTACCTGCCTCTCTATCTCCTCAAGAAATGAAGTAAAAATTTAAACATCTCATTCTAGCAAGTTGTTTTAGAAATCCTACTATTTCAGTATTTATTTTTTACACAAAAGGTTGTCGAAATACATCAATCATTTTGGTAGTTTAATTAATAATAATACGTGTAATTTTATTACATCTACATACCTAAATATTTATAATTATTAGAATTCCCAAAATTTTTTTTTTCAGCCTTTCTTCTTTCTAGTGAATATTGCGCTGGACTCCACTATTCACGATTTTCACGAACAAAATATATTTTCTACTTCATAACTCTATAGGGTTTTCCGGTACAGAGATAACGAAAGACTTAAAATAACCAAGAGGATTACCGAAACCAAATCGGAAACCCGCGTCCCTTTCTGTTTCAAAGGGACTTTTACTTGAATCTCACCACTATCCGTAATATAAATGTACCTACTCGTATAACTATGCTGCAAATCTTACGCAATGAGTAAGTACTTAGACTCCGTACGATACAAAACCGGTAGAATTTATGTGATTGAATAATAAGAAATGTAATAATAATAAATAAAACTAAAAAAAAAGAAATCTATTAAGAACTTTCGACATATAAGAGAAACGACACTTATTTCCGTCTTAAACATTTTTAATAAATGGAATTTACTGTATCGTAGTAAAGTATAATTTAATTTCAGTATCAATCAGTATACCGTAGCCTATTAAATCCTTAAAATTTTAGGCATCAGACAATGAACACTTTTGTGAATAAATATGCAAACTTTTTCAAATTACTTTGAACGGTCGGAAGCTTTGTTGCTCCATCCCGGCGGAGAAAAATTAATTTGAACCGTTTCGTTGGAAAGTAATAAAATGTCGTTACTTTTATATTAATTTATTAATGACTTTAGGGCTGCCTTTCGTCTTTGTATTTAGGGTTGTATTGTGGTAATGCTTTTTTTATAGTATGTATGGCAGACAAGCGGTCGGGCCACATGATGGTAAGTGGTCACCACCGTCCATGAACACCTGCAACACCAGGGGGCTTGCAACATGTTTTCCACTGCTCTGTAAATGGAAAAACTAAAAAAATATGTAAACTATTGTAAATGTAACTCTTGTGTAAGTAAACGTGAACATTGTGATGTTATTACTTTGCCACCTTTTACTAAAACGATAAGTTAACTCTGCCACAAATAACCAAATCATTAAAAATTAATTAAAAATACACCAACACGTTTAAAATTAATATAAATACACAATTTACTGTGTGGTTTCAGCAGGCTATAGAATACGACCACCCATTTTCTTCCCGCGGGTGTTGTAAAAGGCAAGTAAGGGATAACAAAGTCGCTATAAAAGCCCCTAAGGAATTACATCACCTCTAAAAGAGTGGACCCGCTTGGCTGGCGTGGCGTTTTAAGGCCATACATCCCCCATGCACAAGACAATGTGCACGAGGAGAGCCATGTCCAACAGTGGATAATAAAAAGGTTCATCACGGTTACACAAAACAACATTCACATAAAATATCCCTTACCCTGTGAGGCTGGCCTTTGGTTCTGTGGTTTGGGCTGACTGGTGGTAGCCGGCTGGCCGGTGTAGGGGTCCACCTCGCCCTCATCACACTCGGACTGCAGGTCTCCCGAGCTGAATCTGCGCAACGCCTCCGCTGAGCTACTCGCCACGCACCACGCCACCAGGGGGACACAGGGGAAACCGACACATAGATGAAGCCTCACTCATCGCACCACACATACTAACGTAATGCTAATATTCCAGTGCGTTCAGTCACTTCCGTAAGCAACATCTAATAACGACATCGAGAGGATGAAGCCCCATGCATTAACGATGGAAAGTTGTTGTTTGTTGAATAAACAAATGACAACCCTTGTTGACGCGTGGACAAATAATTAAGATGAGTGGTGCTACACGGTATGTGAACAGTGAGGTGGGGCCAGGGTCGAAATAAAGCTAGGGTTGCCAGATTCAAGATTAATTCTTGTTGTTGTCTCACATTATGCGTTACATTACTGCAAACATATGAATACAGAATATAATTGAAGCAATGTTTTTCAAAGGGTCTTTTAAGAGTTTGACACATTTCGGTAAAAATTTCGGTTCATTTTCTGGTAAATATAGCAAAAGTGTAAATGTCTTATTTTAAGCCTAAGCTCCTTAATTATTGTTTTAATTAATTATCCTTTTATTTAAAAAGTAATTAGGGACATTTTAGTTGCAATCTTTGAGATCTCAGGATGTAAATCACGGGTCCAAATTCAAAACCTAGAACTATATCGGGCAACTGAAAAGCCCACTGACAACCCTAGATGACAGGGAATAGGGTAGAGTGAGGATTTAAGGGCGGAAGCAGCGCGGTGAAGCGGTTTGGCCATTTCAGTGTTTGAATTGAAATTGACGTTGAAATTAATACGCAAAATATACCTAATGCATAAAGTAATTAAAATTATCCAGTATAGTAATGTCTACATATATTTAAGGCATGGATGATGCAAAAATAAAGATTGAAATAATAAATATCTAAGTAAACCTGTGAATTTTTGACATCCAATCGGAAAAAATCTTTAAAGCATTTTATACTCATACCCTTTATATGTATTTAAGCATCATAGCATAAGCATTATACTTAAGCATAAGCATTATACCCATGTAAATCTTGTATTTATGGACACCATAACTCCCGTGGGAAAGTTGTTAGGTACACACACAACAAAGAATGTACCCGAAGAATTTTAATAGGAATGTACCCGGGAATAGTTCAGCTAATGTCTATATTAATGCCTTAAAACTCTTGATTACATAGATCGTTATAATATCTTATTGTAAAATTAAAATTTTCTATAACAGAACTTTTCTATAAACACCACAAGTTAGAGAAAATGATAGCAATTTAAAATAATTTTCGCTTCCTTGATGCCTAAAATAAAATCATTAAATGTACAGATAATGTAAAAAATAAAGAAGCTTCTGAAAGGTAAAACATGCATGTCTGTTACAATGGCTTCTATTCACTATTAGTCGAGCCAATGAGGTTTTTACTTCTTAATCCTCAAGATCAGATGCAATTTTGATGTTTTTTTTAATGTTCGTTAATATTTATTATTTGAAATCAGAAACATTGTCGTGGGGTAGAAAATATTTTGAACTCAATTTAATTTAGTGGTTTTCTGTGTTAAATCTGATTTGTGACGAGAAAATATTACTCGGGGGTTTTGAAGTCAAAATCCTCACTATTTAAAAAATATATGTATTACATTAGAATTTATTAAATTTTGAATTTATTAATAGAAATATTAATAAATAGAATCTTAGATTATGTAACACAATTACGTAAAAAGAGTTGTGTTAATTAAAAAAAATGTACCTTAAATATTAGGAGTAGTGAGTATTTTTTGTTCAAATAAAAAAGATTTAAATTTCTTTAAGCTTCATTGACTCGACTATATAAAATATAATATCCCGCACGTGTTTCGCAACTGAACAACATTTTGCAATAATACGGAAAATGTTCGTTCAATGAACGATTCGTGAACTATTTCGGATGAAATAGTTAAATTAACGATTAATTAACGAACGTTAATTAACTAACGTTAAATGAACGATTTCGGTTCGTTTCGTTATTTAACGAAAACGTTATTTAATTTATTAAACGTTATTTAATAAATGTGCCTCAAAATCCCTTTCAATGTCATCCAGAAATCCCTTAAATGTTGCGAAACATGTTCCGAAACATTCTTCTATCAATGTAGAACTAAATATACTTTAGATTTTATTTTTTAAAAAAGGCTTGTATTTAAACGAACATTAAAAAAATACTAAATGGGCAGCAAGACATGATCATTTTATATTCTAAACCAGGTCTTAACGCGTATAATAAAAGTATTTTTTTACCTTTTATTCCTACTCGACGTTTAGGCGCCGGTGCGGGTTACACCAGGCGTGATCACGAGTTGAGTTGAGTTTTGAACGCGAAAGTTTAAAAAGTCATGATCAACAAACCAACCTATTTTTGGATAACTGCAGGAAATAATTTTAAATTACTAAGAACTTTAAAGCCGCCATCGTCAACACCGATTTGTTGCTCATTCAGTATTTGTTGCTCATTCGGCATTTGTTGCTCATTCAGCATTTGTTGCTCATTCAGCATTTGTTGCTCATTCAGTTGCTCTTTAATTATTTATAATATAAAATTTTAAATAAGAAGTTCTAGCATGTTGTATCACTTTAGATTTACAATAATAAAAGAATCTTTTAATCCTCGATAGATTCAGAAAAACATGACTTTAACATTAAAGTGATACCTAGACATTTAAAACGAAAATCCAAACATTAAATTTTTAAACGTCTTACTTCCGTCGTGCAAAGAATTATTTTTATTAGCAACTAGGGGCCCATACAATATATATATTAATTTAGAATACATAAAATATAGTAAATTTAACTACTAATAGGGATTATTGTTGCTCGGTCTTGCTTCTCTAAAATTATATGTTTATAAAAATTGAGAAGCAGTAATCAGATAAAATATTGAACAACCGAACGTTCTCACCATTACAAACTATTTTTGCGTTCGTAAACGACTTATTGCGGTGATTTTAATTAAAATTTTATTTTTATTTTAATTTAAAGTTAATTTTCGTAGGTCCAACTGAATGAATAGGTTTGTTTTATATAACTATATTTGCTGTTGCAGCTACCTAACCGCTTATGGATAAGTTGATAATGTGTGAACGTTCGATAGGTCGTGACTTTACATACCTTCGTTTCAGGTAATTGACATTGGAGGTGAATGAGTTGCGGAAGCTTGAGAAAGACAGGGTTGCTGTGGTCGCGGCCTGTGGGCCACAGATCCCAGGACACCCCGACCGCTCTATTTTGACGCCCCTAACACCACAACCAAAAGAAAAATAATTGTATAAAGTAAATAATTATTAAAAGTAAATAATTATAAAAAGTAAATAATTATTAAAGTAAATAATTAGTAAAAGTAAATAATTATTAAAAGTAATAAGTAAAGTAAAAGGAGGGGGAGGGCGCACACGCTATACCCCTCTCACACAGAACACTGACGTAAAATGTACTGCATTTTCTTCATCCTATTCCCTCAATGTACGTGTACCTACGTGTTTCGGTATTGAGTGAGATATACCAGAGCCCATTCCCATCCCATCCTAATCCTATCTGTCCCCATTTTCCCAACCCTTTCTCCATATCCATTCCTAAATCTCCAAAGGTAGGCAGCGTGCCGTTTTCTATTCTGGACCAACTGGCCTGTATCGCGGATGCCCATGAATGGCAGTACCCACTTACCACCGGTGTGAAATGTCACCTCATCAGCCGCATCCTAACTAAAAAAATATTTTGAGAAAATTATGCAACTTTCTCAAAAATTTTAACGCTCATGGGTCGATATTTTTCAGTCAATTCCAAATAAAGTCAGCATAAGCTTTCTCATAATTAAAGAACTGTCAAATCGGTTCATTTTCAGAAGAAAACCTTCTGCAAAGAGATTTTAAACAACTAATTCCTTTTCCGTCCATGTTCTAAGAAAAACTTTTCTTCAAATAGCTTCACAATTTTCTCTACAACTACTTCCTTCTCTATATAACCCATTTTCCTTTAAGCAGTAATTGAAATGTAATTGGTTTTCATGCCAGAGTGCGGTCCGGACAACACGCGTTGTGCTCAGTACGGAGACTGTATAAACGATATTAGTGGTAATTCAATAGTTTCAATTTATGTCATGTTACACAGGGAGCCATGGTGCTATCATAGTAGCATAAATTAAGTGTGCAATTTATAATAAGTCATTCTAGAAGAAAGGAAAGTAGCGAATAGTTACAAGTCTCTAAAAGTTTTCATTTACTGCTTTGATGATTAGAAACACAAATCGTGACATTAATTTGAGCAAAGGGACCTTATTGTCGGTATGGTCTTATTGACATTGGTTAAGATTAACATTTCATTGCTTCAAAATTTTGTTTAAGTAGAAACATGCTCGAACATCTGATTTTTTAAGATAAAGCAAAAAAAAAATGTAATTGTTTAAGAGTCCACTTAAAATAGCATATATTATTTTATATATTCATTTTTATTTTCTTTATAGAAAGAAGGCGGCAGACGAGCATACAGTTCACCAGTAAGTGGATACTGTAGTCCGTGGACACCCGCGGTTTATGCCAACATCAGACAGGAATGACAAACGTTGTCACGCCCCAGAATGCGCTGCCTACCTTTGCTGATTAAGGAATGGATTGGGAGAAAGGGTTGGGAAAATGGAGAGGGATAAGATGGGAATGGGCACTGACATATCTCACTGGCTACGGAAATACGTACGTACATTTGGAGAAATAGGATAAAGTTGAAAATGTACTACATTTCAAGGTAGTCTTCTGTGAGAGAGGAGTGACGTGGCCAGTTGAGTGTGCCCAACGGCTGTAGGAATGTACCGTGCACTCCCTCCTGCAAAATATCGCAGGTATAGAATGTATTATTTTATTTTTTATGTTTATCTATGTATTTTATTTTAATAGGCGTATTTTTACTTATGAATCACGCCGGTTCTGTTCCGATCACAAATCTGCTGGAAGAGATCTCCACAGTTTTGTACATTGTTCTGTTTAATCATGTATAACTACATTATTTTGTGTATACAATAAAATATAAAATAAATAAATAAAATTTCAATATCTGAAAAACCTCCCTATTCAATTTACCCCTTTCAATATGGAGCGATCGTTTTAAATTCGAAATTGATTTGATTTACAACGTATGTAAATCAAATCGTTTAGACGTTTTGACTTCAAAATGCAAATCAGTTAATTAGAAAGGATATTTTAATAAAGAGAGACCACATTAAGTACATACATATTCCTATGAATTTAGCGGGAATATTTTCGATACATCGATGCACATAAAATGAAGTCTGTGGGGCAAATGTTAACTGTAATAATGATTTCTTTGAATGTAAAAAAGTTTTATCGAAGTATGTTAACAAAAACAAATTAATTTAGAAACCGTATAACTTACCTCAAGAAATCTGTTGGCAAGTGTTGCGAAGATCGAAAACCTTAACGTAATAAGTAGCGGGCGATGCGTACAGCTGATGAAGGGCGGGGTGGAACTGCCTGCTGGAGGAAATACTGAATTGATGTCATTCGCCAAAAAAATATGCTAATAAAGGAGTATTTGTTTGAAGGTATTAGCGTTATTAATAAAACAAATATTTTTCCAGAAGAAAATTCGAAAATCTTTTCAGATGGAGCGAACGTAAGTCTGATCGGATAAGTCTGACTAGTGGCGATTAATAACTAGAATATAACGGAACTTAATTATTAACGAATGCGGATTAATGAACAATACGCGGGATCCAATGACGGGCAGTTGTTTTGAAGCTTGATAAACGGTAGCAGGGGCATAAAGGTACCTATACAACAATTACATTGCACTACAGTGCACTTACAATACTAGCGAACGCCCGTAACTTCGACCACGCTAACGTAGGTTTAGCGTAGGTGGGTTAAATGGTAAGCTCATTGCTTATTGGCTTATATGAGAAGCACGCCCGTGGACATTGTCCTTGACAAAACAAATATAATTTTCTGATTCTCAGGTACACGCGTTTGTTGTAAGAGAGAGCTAGTAATAAGTGAGCAAAAATCCGTACTGAATCCGACCCCGGCTCATACTACTGAACCGGGGTCTTGAACTCGCGACTTTACGAATGTTAATCGTTAATACAAATTACTAGTCTATCACCGCTAGTACAAACTTGACTCGAATTCGAAACGTTTTGATAGTATATTTTTTACTGTTTTCGAGCGTATGAAAAAGGAAATTTTGTTTCCGGTTATCGGTTGTAAATTGTCAATGTATACCTAATGCCACCTGACATAAATTTGTGTTTTTCATAATTTTGTAAACCAATTATTTCATAATTATAAATATTTGCTCAACACACAATAATATTTGGGGTAGCACAGTCAGTGTACTAAGTTACTGGCCACATTGTTTCAATGTTTATAATATACAGGTTGAGTCTGAATCTTTCCTGAAATCATGAGCAAAATCAATTATTTCAGGTTTCGGGAAAGTTTCGGTAATTTAAGATTAATTACTATTTGTAGGTAAATCTATACTAATATAATAAAGAGGTAAAATTGTGTTTGTTTGTGGGTATGTTGGGGTTAATCTCTGGAACTACTGAACCGATTTCAAAAATTCTTTCACAAATAGGAAACTACATTATCCTAACATAAACTATATTTTATTTTGAAATTTTGAAAAAAATACTTATTGACCGAAGCGAAGCGAGGGCGGGTCGCTAGTAATATACAAAGATAACCGGAGAACACAATAGATAATACAACTAATACATTATTCATAGTTGTTGGAAGTCGTAGCAATAGGTAGGTACATATGCGTATTTGAGAATGAGTTTATTAGTTATTACTGTATAATAGATGGTTTGTCAAGTTTTCTATATACTTAATGAAGAAAGTGACAGCAGAGAATTTCCGCTCAACTACATTATTTATTTCTGTAAGAACATACTTATTTATTAAGTACTACTTGCAACTAAACAATTGTATCGTAACTGTTTATTTGATGTTGTCATTAATCGATAATTAAAATGTGCCATTAAACCTGTCAAATGTACATTACTATATAATACTATGTTATTGTGATGTTATTCGTGTTTAAATAGTGCAATCAACATGTTATAAATTTTATGAAGGCACTGCCCGCCTGCACAACGTATGTAGATATGTATTATAGCATTATTTGTTAACTTAGCTTTAAGTCTAGTTATCTTAGCTTTAAGTCTAGAGAACTTAGCTTTAAGTCTATACAATTTGGAAGTTCTATTAATAAAAATTCTTCAAACAAAGAAAAAATATGTATACACGTAAAATTTAAAATACATGTGAATCGAGAGAGAAACAAGATGATTTTTCAAAGAATAGATAAAGATTTGGAAGTCATCAAATAGTCAAAATCAGAAAATTGACATATTTTGGTCACGCCATGAGCAGTGATAGATATCATTTCTTGCAACTTATAATGCAGGGTAAGATTCACGGTCGTCGTAAACCTGGCAGACGGGCATCTTGGCTCAGAAAATTTAGGCGATGGTTCGGGATGAACACGAAGACTTTGTTCCTGGCAACAGTGAGGATAGCCATGCTGATTGCGAACAAATGGCACCAGAATAAGAAGAAAAGTAAACAAATAATCAATGTCACATAACACGTAGTAATACCAAAGTAATAAACAGAAGAGTCTTCTTCCACAATATAACAATCTTATTCCACCGTCTAATAAAAGTCAACACAAAATTAAGAAAAAGAAGCATTATCTGGTTTACCAAATTTTCACTTCTAGCTCCCCTATACTCTATATGAACACTCTCAAGAAAATTGATTTTATATACAAGCAACTATTCGCACTTCTTTATTACCATAGCAAATGTAAACATAAAATGGAAAACAAATAACGCGTGATATTGGTGTCCGCAGAAATACTATTTGAATAAAAGATTATTCAGATCATGTACAAAATTTCAACTTTGACTTTTTGGCGGAAACTCGAAAAGTAAATACGAGTTTTTGTATGATTATTATAAAAAAAATGTATATTTTTGCGCGTAGTGTTTGTGATAATCAAAGCATAGTACCTACTGTTTTTTTCATGTGCTTCCAAGGAGTCTGCTTCTGTCCTCAATAAACCTACTATCAGTTTATTGGACGAGCCCAACTTACTTCACACCTGACTGGACATTGACGGGATACGTTTTGACTTTGAAATTGCTAATTACGAAGAAAACTTGACCCTGACACAATGTGCTAATTGCGCTATTGCCACATAGAAAAGAAAAATTTTCAACTTTGATAGATTCCATTTGTATTCGCATTATGAATAATACACAGGACCTAGAACGTGTTTTAACATGTTAGATATACGGGGTATGTACCTAAAAGTAATAAATATTTCGGGTCGCTACAGTTGTGGTAATGAGTGTCAGTCCCTGACCCTTTTGTATATTTAAAGCTGCTACTTTGCCTGTCACTTAGTAAATTAATGCTGTACCTAAAATAGCAACGCCTGTAACGACCTTGTGAAAGGCAGAAGTTAAGTAAATTCTGATATAATACATTCCAAAGAAACAGGATTGAAGCTACTAAAGTTTGAGTCGTTTACAGATAGACATATGAGTATAAATAACTCTCGACATGGATAGAAATTACAATCCCATTAATCGAATGAGCTTTAGAAACTTATATCTAGGCTATAATTTGTTTAAGTTACGAAAAAGTGATGTCATCATTATCAGTCACGTGATTTCACTTACTGACCAATTACGAGAGAGAACGTTTCTCGATTGACCAATTAACGCTGTTTTATGCTACATTGGTAGACAGACGTCATTTTTTTCTTAATGCGAATAGAATAGAAACGTTTCATTGATAAATATGTATAGAAGAGTATTATATATGTATTATATATTGTAGGTTACATGTTGCATGTAGAATATGTGCCAACTCATATTAAGTCATCTTTATTATGTCCAAAGCAATATGAAAAAGTGCATAGAGTAAATTTTTAAACCGATTTTGGAAACAGTTAAAAGTAATTACAATCTAGATTTCAATTAATAACTTGTTACAAATCATACCAATCACATTGTATGCGCATAATGTAACATATGCGTAAAAATAACCAGTAACGGTAATATTATTACTAATAAGGAATCAGTAATTGAAAAAAAGCTTAATTTAACATCTGGTTAATTGAAAATGTTCACAAAATAACGGTAAAGAATAGCACCCTTGTCGTAAATGTTTCTACCCCTAATTTATTTATTCACTGCTGAGCGTTTGCGCTGGCTGCGTGCCAGCGGTTGTCGCGCGCCGTCGCCCGTTACGCAACCCCGGGGGCTGTGTCATTACCGGGCCATTGACTTCATTTTCTATTACTTTTCCTTAAATTATAAACAACAGTCGGAGTTTATAAATTTAGGCACAACTTGGACACACGAATTTCGAAGCACTTCACACTCGCAAAGCAGTGATTATGTAGCGAACTGTGTGAGTCAGCATAAGAACTAGATAGTGACTGAATAGTAGTCCTACAAGGTTAGCATAGTTGGATGGTTTTGTTCAAGAAAGAATACCAGCAAGACTTCCATTCAGCAATTAGTAAGGAGGAATAGTTAAATGAGCAGGAAAAATACTGTAGGTGGCAGCTTTCAAGGTGGCTCAGGCTTAGGCTCACCAGGTTCTCTGATGATAATAAAGATATACTCGTATAGGAGTCAACTTTGTTTTGACATTCTTAGTAAAGATATATAGGAGTCGACTTTATTTCGACATTCTTAGTAAAGATATAGGTATAGGAGTCGATTTTGTTTCGACATTCTTAGTAAAGATATATGGGAGATAAATGGACTATTTTTTAACATACTTATTGATTACGTTAACATGCTTATTTAATTATTTATTTCTGCTATTCAAAAATAATATGTTTTGCTGAGCATGATTTGCTGTCCATTTAGTATATTTTGACTGCTCGTTTAAATACAAGCCAATAGTAAACGTGAATAACAAACCAGGTCTACCAGAGCTACCAAGTCATCGGAAAAATCAGCGCTCCTGCAAATTTGGGGCCCTAAGCGATCACTAACTCCTTTCAAAAAACAACTGAACTCCTTCAAAAAATGAAATAAAACCGTTCATTAAAAATATAATATATATTTATAACTGATGTTTATAATATATATTGATACAGTTATGACGACAGCATACGGTATAAACAAAATAACATCAAATAATATTGATATATCATGTGTTTGATTTGTCAGATAGATAGCTTTGTTTGCCGAGTTGAAAGAAAAGTCAAAGCCCTCCCCGTGACCCTGAAGACGACATTTCTATACGATGAAAATATTCCTACCCCTAGTTACAAGCTCGTCGACAATAAAATACGTCTATAGTTAGAAAATATTGATGTAACAAAAAGGTCAACAGCCCTCGTTTGGTGTGTAAAAAATAATAATCCAGAAACCTTTGAAGGGGTTGCATTAGGAACGATAAATAAGGCACTTAGAGAACAAGACCAACGAAAGGCCCAACAGCAATGGAAGACTCAAAATAACTAAAAGCAAGCAAAAAGTTCTCCAAAGATATAAATACAGGCTGGACAAGAAAATTTTTATCCTATAACAAAAACAGCTACGGCAACTGACTGGAGTTATTCACGGGCCACTTCAGTACAAAAAGCTTCCTCTGCAGAATGAATTTAGCAAATGATAAGATCTGCAGAGCCAGAAACGATGAGGAAGAGTCTATGACGCAAGTTTTGTGCGAATGTGACCATCTGGTGAGATGCAGAATGAGTCCTCTAGGAAACCATCATAATCCGGAGCAGGAAGATTTTGGTCTTCTACAACTGCCGGATATTCTGAAGTATATCCAAGTATTCTGATATAATATTCGGGGAGCAAGAGTTGAAGATATAGTTAGGGAAACACAAAAGATTCCATTGGGTCGAAGTGATTGGGAATCCAAGTGGATGACCACCCCTGATAAAATAAGATGCTATGACACTCTCCCACATAAACTGCCTTAAGTACGATTTAATTTGATTGAGTTAAATTATTTAAATTGAATCTTACAAATGACACTCATAAATATTGACTTAGTTATTGATCATTCGTTCATTCCAATTTCAAACTGAGTATGTATATTTGTTACAGGTATAATATGTAAATCTACCAATAATATACAAATATTTCCCATTATAAATTATAAACATTATAATAACATTATAAACATTATAAAATTATGGAGGGTGAGAGTGCACGCTGCAATCCAACAGCCGCTGGGTGCACTCGACTGGCCTCGTTACCCCCCTCTCACAGAATACTACCTTGAAATGTACTGCATTTCCCACTTTATCATATTCCCCAATGTATGTACGTGTGTCGGTAGTGAGTGAGATATGCCAGAGCCCATTCCTATCCTATCCCTTCCCACGTCCCCAACCCTTTCTCTAAATCCATTCTTTCATCAACAAAGGTAGGCAGCAAATCTGGGGGCGTGCCAAAGTTTGTCATTTTGGACTAATGTTGGCATGTATCGCGGATGTATATGGGCTACAGTATCCACTTACCACCAGGTGGACTGTATGCTCGTTTGCCACCTTCTTTCTATAAAAAAAAAACTCCGAGATATTTTCATACAACATACTCTTAACTAGTTATTCATGCTATGTAATTATTAAATTGTTTAACTCTTTTTTTCTGTATTGCTTAGTTATGTAATTTCTATTTTTCAATTGGTATATGCATTTTATTACATACTAATCATCGATCGGTGATCATATTGTGGTTGATATGGATGATACTAATGTCAATTTCCGAGGAAATGACATTAGGACAAACCTAATTGGGTTTTTAATGTAATTTGTAACTGTAATATGAAATGTACTATTGTGTATACCAGGGGTGGCCAACAAGTCGATCGCGATCTACCGGTCGATCGCCAAAGACAGAGCGGTCGATCGCGAAAGGAAAATAAAATTTTTGACCGGTATCAAAATTTTCGTTTATATTGTCAATATTATCGAATTATACTCCTGATTTTGTTAATTTGACAGAAGAAGTGAAACACAAATGCACAACACAAACTTCTCATTATTTTTTGTTACCTATTGATATTAATTTTACCTATTCATAAATAATTTTAAAAACTATATCATTATTGTTTTCATCATGCCATTAAAGCACAATTAAGTCGATCGCTAGACGTCAGATTTTTTTAAAGTAGAACACTGTTCTAAACAAGTCGGCCACCCCTGGTGTATACTTTAAAAAATAAATAGATAATAAATTTTATTTGTACCCCTATAATGTTATGTTTAATTAATAATTCAAAACACTTTGAATGCTCTGGTCATTAAACATTACCAATTTTAAGGAAACATGGATAAAGTTTTGTTTTCAGCGGTACCCGTCCGAAGAGTTTAAGAACTAATTTTATAAAAGTATCGGAACGACGTTTAATGTCTTATCCATCATCAAATCTCTTTCTATCTTTTGTTATATTTTAAGTGTTGTTTTATTTTATTAATCAACATGGGGATTATGTACTGTGTACACGGTGTTGCCAATCCATCTTCAGTTGTCACTTGATGTTTTAGAACGTTTATAGTGTAGAGCTAAAATATATACTTATAGGGAATCAAGAATTTGTGCAACCAATGATAAGTGGTAATGATGTCTCACCGCATAACGTGAAGAAAACGACAGATTAGTTAAGGATAATCCAAAGAAAAAAAACAAAGTTCAAACTAAAGTAAAGTAGTTAAATACATTTCGAAAAAAATAACATTTAACTTTAATCCAAAAAGACACAATTCCACTTATATAGTACAGTTCTATGGGAAATGATTTATTACGTAAATTTAACACATTACGTACAAATTTACCCATGACGTAATAGTTGATAGATATACGTAGTACGTAGTATATATCATATACTATATCATATAATGTTGAGTATGAATTAAGTATCAAAACAATTTTTGATAATAATAAAGTACCACTGGATACCCTTTCACTAAACATTTGTGTCTAAAGTATGTGAGTTAAAATAAGTACAATAATATAAGTAATGTAAGTAAAAGTCCATCCAACGACGTGCTGTTCGAATTGTCGACGATCCCACTCTCACGGGCGGTTTAGAACCCCTCAGCGTTCGGAGCGAAGTTGCGCCTCTCTGTGTGTTCTACCGCCTGTACAATGGAGAATGCTCTGAAGAATTGTTCAATATAATTCCCACCTCGGGTATCTACAACAGCACCTCCCGTCACAGAAGTGCGGTCCATCCACATTTCCTCGATACGGAGGTGTTGCGTACTGTTCGGTTCAAAAATCATTTTATACCGCGAACCGGTAGACTGTGGTACGAATTGACTCAAAAGGTCTTTCCATTACGCTACGATATGGGGTTCTTCAAGAAAGCTATGAATAGGATTTTGCAAGGTGTGTTGCAGGTGTCCATGGGCGTCGGTAACACTTACCATCACGTCTATAAATGTAGCTTCAGAAAAAAGAATACGGAAGCTAGAAGCCGAAACCTGGACCTTTCGCTTGACTCCTACAATTTTAAATTGCTTGTTTTCACTATCTTTTTGTATCATTAAAAAAGCAAATGTAGACGTAGCCAAAAATCTGAAATGTTCAGAGTAGTCGCAAATCGTATCGTAAGCAAGGAATCCCGCCAAATACCTCCTGGCTGGCAGCCAAGTCTGTGACGTTTAGTAGGTTACGCAAGAATCGATGCCAGTCAAGTGGCGACCGGCAAAATATGGCAAGCACGTTAACAAACAACTTAACACGGTCAATATGGGTAATTTAATGCAATATTAGGGCATTAGTACAAGCTTGAATATTTAGATTAATGTGGTGTATACAGTGTACAGCTGGCAGTGTGATGTCGACTGCCTTTAGAATGGCACCGCTCCCATCTCTTTCCATGAACCACCATCCCGCTTGGCCAGCGTGACATTTTAAGGTCATACATTCCTCGTGCGTGCGTTCCAATGAGGAGGCCCATGTCCAGCAATGTGGACGACAAAAGGGCTGGTTACGACACAAAACGTAAATCAAAAGTGACCGTCGATTATTACATCCATCAATGATATTTGTAACAGTCGTCTATTGTAACAGGCTCGTGCCTTTAGTTAAAATAATCTAATCTCTACATTCCTAAATACAATAACAATATTTTTTTATTTATTACTGTAAAATGGGCGGTTGAACGTGACAGTTTTTCTACACCCATTCATTATGATCAGTTGATGACTAAACAGTAAAATAAAATGAATAAAACAGGAAAAAGTCAAGGAAAAAAAATCTCGGTTACTGGAGCATAGACCGGAAGCTCCCGGAAGTCAGTAAAGCCCATTTACATTATACGAGCTTCGAAGTCAAGAATCTTATATACGGTAACAGCTTAAGCATACAAGGACAATGTTGTATTAATTCACGTATATATTCAAATAAAACAGCTCAATGGGCGTGGAAGACCGCCCACACAGGTGAATAACGTTGAATTGAATGAGATGGTGGTAGCCGATCCGAGTCAAACTACCCAGGAATTAGCGGCATGGTTTAACGTTACCTTACCTACAATATTGACTCATTTGCATCAAATCAATAAGACAAAAAAATATGAAAAATGGGTGCCTCATGATTTGACTGATCTGCAGAAAGAAACGCGTGTTGAAACTTGCGTTGCCTTGTTGAATCGGTACAGAAATGAAGGAATATTGGATCGAATTGTGACATGTGACGAAAAGTGGATTCTTTACGATAACCGAAAGCGAAAAATGCAATGGCTGACCGCAGGTCAAACGCCGCAACAGTGCCCTAAGGCAAAGCTTACCAATAAAAAGGTAATGGTAACTGTTTGGTGGTCTATTCGTGGTGTTATTCACTATAGCTTTCTCAGGTCTGGTCAAGCAATAACAGCAGATGTTTACTGTGCCGAACTTCGAACAATGATGGCGAAACTAGCAGTGAAACAGCCCCGACTCGTGAATCGATCTTCACCATTATTGCTCCATGATAACGCAAGACCTCACACTGCACGAGAAACCGTTGTAACTCTACAGGAGCTGCAGTTAGAAACCATACGTCATCCTCCGTACTCGTCAGACCTTGCTCCAACGGACTACCATTTTCTACGTGGTAAAAAATTTTCTTCCCAAGAGGCAGTACAAAATGCTTTCACACAGTTTCTCGAATCTACATCCCCAGAGTTCTATCGCAAAGGCATACATGAACTTCCGATTAGATGGCAACAATGTATAGATAATGAGGGTAAATATTTTGATTAAATAAATATGTTACATTTTAGAAAAAAACGAGTTTTAATTTTTCAATACAAATGGGCAATTTCATACTTTAACCCCTAATATATAACCAATTAAACGGCACGCTGACCAAGCGGGTTGGCAAGTATACGAAATATAAATATGTACCTATATGATATAAAAATATTTAAATAATAACATACAAATACCTAAACACATAGCGCCTAAACTAATATAAATGTAACTAAAAGTTTAATCGAAGTTTTTCACCTAATAATAAATTCGTGAAAAATTTGAAACATTTCCCCGAAATCAGTGCAAAGTATTCCCACAAACACCAAACGTAAATAATAAAGCCGTAGGTAACACTTTTCGTGTTAGCTAAGCTGTGAATCATATTGCAGGGTGGCATGAATATCAGGGTTGCCACCTCAAATCCTGCATACTTTATATACTTGTACTGCAAAGTTTATAATCGCGGGGAATGGGAACAGGTATTAAAACAGCCGGGAAAAAGTGGGGAATAACATGAATACAATGTTAGAGAACGCTTTGTATGGGTCCTATTTCATTGTGTTTTCTATAATTCAATGAGATAAAAGCAGATACATTTCTGAAAAGGTAAATGGAATCTGTCTGTCAGTCTCTTGCAAATAAATAATAGAATATTTTACGAAACGGTTTTTACGGCTTTCCTAAACATTTTTGAACGATTTTTGTAGAAAACGAAAAGAATACGAAAGGAAATTGAGGTTAATTTAATAAAAATTTAGAAGATGTATCTAAGCATTACAATTCTTTACGTTATATTTATAAAAAAAATTATTTATCGAACTTAAGAACTTAAGTTAAGTAATAGGTTGTTTTTACAGTGTGGTAGGGGGGAGTGCATGCTGCATTCCCACAGCCGCTGGGCGCACTCGACTGAACAATTTACTCCTCTTTCACAGAAAATTACCTTGAAATGTACTGCATTTCCTACTTTATCGTATTTCCCCAATATACGTATGTGTTTCGGTAGTGAGTGAGATATGCCAGAGGCCATTCCCATCTCAACCTCTCCCTCCCTATTTTCTCAATCCATTCCTTAAACTGCAAAGCTAGGCAGCACATCCGTGGCAGTGGCAACGTTTGACATTCTGGCCTAATATTGGCATGTATCGCGGATTTCTATGGACGACAGTATCCACTTACCATCAGGTGGACAGTATGCGCGTCTGCCGCTATTAAAAATATTTTTCTATTAAAAAAAAACTTGAGTCTCTCTAGGAAGATTGATTTCTATGTGTGATGTTTTATGAGCTTTTATGAGTTATGTTTATGTTTTATTATATTTATGGGTTTTTATGAGCAAAGAATATCATAAGTAAGGTACAGATATTACTTTACTTATCATGAATGATAATGATTACTAAAAAAGTCGATCAAACTTGTACAACCAAATTGTTATTAAACAAGAAAAGTAAATGTTATAACCCTGAAGTAAGATTGCGGTGAAACTTAATGACAGCGTACGGAGCACTGATTGGAATCAACGCTAAATGACCCGGCTACGCGTGGACAGTAATTCAAAAACAATAAAAGGACCGCTAGTTCGGAATACCAGTTAATTGCTCACTAAATGCTAATGATCTCAGATAAAAATAATTCCAAACACAACCCATGGAAGTGTGAGGAGAAAGTAATTTACATAAGATGGATATCAACTGCCAAACAGACGAGGCTAAAATGAAAATAATCCAACACGTGCAACCCTATACAATATATACGTAGAGAAAATTAGTTATTACAAAACAAAATTCTTACGTCAAGCCTGGCAAAGTATGAATTAAGTGACCTTTTTAAGTGGCAGTACGCCATACGAGCTACCTGATATTAAGTGGTTCAGGATTGACGACTCATTCGCGTAATCTGAGAGAGCTGCGTGTCCTGCCGACCGTTGACATTAGTGACGACTTCAAGATAAAAATATTCCATACACGTGGAACTCAATGCGTACCAAGAGAAAATTAACAATATACTAAAAATTCCTCGCGCCGTTAAGTGGAATTATAACTCTTTTTTTCTTAAAAAGTTACAAAAAAGCAAGCGACCCACCCATTCGTGGCTTACCGACGTCTGTCTATATACTTGCGGCCTTTACATACAAGCAGTCCTAGAAGACCGTGTGGATTTACGGTAATAATTTAAAACTAAACTTATCCGAGCTTTTAATTATTAATATATTCGTTTCCATAACGAAAACCATTGCTACAATTACTTGATATGCTAACGTGTCCTTAGGATATGCTTATTGGGCACGAACCTCCCCTACTATAATTCTGTAGAGAGTTTCATGCGCGAGCCCAATGCGGATTAATGGATACACATGCTCCAAATATATTTTAATGTAATTTTATGTTTCTTCACGACTCGGCGTTTTCTTTCACCGCCGATCTCGTGTTAATATGTATGTAAACTGTAAACCTTAACCGGCCATTTTATCATCCACCGGACAAAGGCCTCATTGTTATGTCCATGAGGGATGTATGGACTCAATACGCCACGCTGGCGAAGGCCAAGTGTTCGAGAGTCCACTCCTTTAGAGGTGGTGTAATTCCTCAGGACTTGTGGTAGTGGCTTTGTTATCATTTAATCGCTTTTTACTACAGCCACGGTAAGGCGCTACTCTAATCTCTTGTATGTATTCAAATCATTCTATACACACATAGTTAGTTTGATGATATTTATGTACCAGTACAAGTTTTAAAATATCGTTAAGACTTAAAGATATATCGCAACGTCTTAAAAATCATGTAGTTATCTCAGAAATAAGAAAAAAATGATATCATATACAAGGTTCATAAAAATGTATAACACGAAAAAAGAGGATCCAACTTTGGTGCTTACTCGCCTTCCCTTCGACCTTTCGCCTTCAAATTACGTTACTGCAATATTTATTATATACAGAGTCATTATACCGTAACTTTTGTAATAACGAACATCTAGAACATCATTCATTTGATTATACGCACAATTAGCATTAATTACCAATTACGTAAGATTTAATTTTAATTTAGAAATGTATTTTCTGAATGACATTCTGATTTATACATATAATAAAACTGTACAACCAGCGCGTCTGGACATTAAATATATTTACCAAAAACTGATTCGGGGCGATGAAGGTAGAGTATCAGAATACAAAAAGACGATTTTGAAATTTTTTGTCTGTTTGTCTGTTCGAACACGCTAATCTCCAAAACTACTGAACAGATTGTCATGGGGTTTCCACAGATTAATTAAGTTTAGCTTAGCGCTTCCAATGGGCTTTGTTTCATCGAAATCGACTGACAGAAAGAAAAGATAACCTAATTTAGAGTTTAAAAATTAAAATTCCACGCGTACACAGCTAGTTTAAAATTTTCAGCCCTATAATTACCATTAACTTTCTAACTTCTTTCCTAAACAACTTCCTAGTTTCAGTGGTTTAGTCTCAACAATTATGTAAGAGAAAACGGACATACCGACACCGGACATACCGACACCGGAGTACTATTATAAGTTATAACTGTTCTGTTGTCGGTATGAAACATTAAAAATAGTATAAACCTTTTACTCGTATCATAAAAGTTATGGAGTGAGCTTGTTAGATGGCTTCTTCAGTAAAAATGCGTGAAGGGTAAATGTGTGTCAATTATCCGGTCTACGGGTCATTCCCCGCCCCACATACTAAAGTTAATCCCGTCCAAACCGCTTACAGTTTAATTCTGTCCATTTTCAGGTTCACGCACGTTCAAGGCTTGAATGAACTTCGTACGATAAATAATATACATTAACTATTAACCAATAGAAAACTGATTAGTTAATACATAGATTTAATGGCCGTAGAGTACTTACAAGTATCGAGATAATTCCGATCGGTTGATATCCGCTCACAGAGCACTGATGGCGTGATAACACGTGAACTGGGTAGCTAGGGGGGTGCCTCCTGAAACACTGAAGAGAAGCCGGCTGGACGGCGCACGCCGGCTTGCTATTGATTTTGGGCGGCAACATGCCTGCGATGGTAGCGGCACCTCTTCCTATCACGTAAATAGTTAACCTAGCTTCTAAAGGCAGATTGCTTAACGCCAGATGGCGCCAATCAGTATTTTACGATGTGCGTAAGAAATATTTGACTGCGTAATAGTATTTGTATTTTATCAATGAGCTAGAAACGAAGAGCTTGAATGAATGATAAATAAATTCACAGTTATTCTTACCGTAATATCAAAAGTATTTATTTACCCATAGTTAGCGATCAATGAACAATATTAGTACCTTCAATTTCAGACCCATTCTTTCTTCTTCAACGCTAAAGACATGATGAAATAGATGTAAGTAAATATAATAATTAAATGTAAATGACTAAGTATATAAAACTAGAAATGCATTCAAATACAATAATATCGAATTATTTATATTATTTTTAAAGAATAGTGATTCGAAAAATAAATTTAATAATTGACATTTAAAACAAGTACTGATAGCAACGCGTTGAAATCTACTATGCGGCACTCGGACTTCGTAGCGGTGTTCTACGAAGCAATAAATAAAGCCTGTAAAACGAATTGAAATTTTATCGCTCGAACTCTTCTTAATTCAATTCTCTTTTTATATGGGGCATAAACCTGTATAAAGCGAGGTGGACTAAAATAGTGTGAAAGAACATTATGCTCCCGCAGTAATAAAATGGTTAGAGTCGTTTATAGCCAACAGGTCGACGAAAAAACGTAAAAAGTGGTAGAAATATCTATCGGAAGGATCTGTTGGTTGGTAGTGTACCTGCAGCATGCACCAGTGTGCAGTGTGCTCACATATAGGTGAGCAAGTGGTGTGAGTGTGGGCGTATGTCGTAACGCCGGCCGCCGCCTGCTCGCCGACGCAACGTTGCGTAGCCGAGCCGTGTTCACATTGAAGTCAAAAAATTGAGTTGTGTTTATATTGTATTCACAAAGGATACGTCTTTTTTAACGGAAACTCATCATAATTTATACTAATATATAAAGAGTTAAATTATGTGTTTGTGGGTATGTTGGGGGTAATCTCTGGAACTACTGAACCGATTTCAAAAATTCTTTCACAAATAGGAAGATACATTATCCGTGTCTAATATAGGCTCTATTTTTTTTTGAAATTTTGAAAAAACATATTGAAAGAAAAATAACTTGTAAACCGAAGTAACCCAGTCGCTAGTAGTTAAATAAAACAGAGTGACGTTTACCGGTACACAGGGAATCCTAATGTGCGGGAAAAGAAATAGGAAGAGATGTTATAGACAATTTACAAAGCAAGATTTCAGTATTTATACATTGTGTATTACACGGTAATGGTAATTTGGAGATGTATCTAAAAAATATCTGGCTACTATGACAATTGAAACAGTCACAGAACAACAACGACGAGACAAATAAAACCAGTTTTAACACTGGGCAGTATATACGAACTGCTGTCGCTTCTATAACATTTTAACGATAAGTCGTTAACTAAAATCCGGCTCGAAGGACTGACTAAGAGACAATTTTTTATTCACTTCAGTTAAAAACTACTGATCAACTGATGTGGGGCCGCAGCTATATCAACTTGTAAGCAAAACAGTTCAACTTATTTGTTAAAGTACGTAACGAAACTATTGTCAGAACCACACTGTGGACACGTCCGCTCACAGAAAGTAAAGTTTGTTGTTCTCGCAACTCGGTCTGCGGCCGCAGCGCAGTGGCGTTCCGTCCCGCGCTCAATCCAGCCGCCATGCCGCGTTGACAACTGCGCGCGCAACAGCTGTCAAACTTACACCAAACTGTCGTGAATTAAACTCAGTGAGAAGTCTTGTGATACAATATGTGGTGGTTCAGTTACGTCGTCGGCTGCCTGCTGGCGGCCGCGCAAGGACAGGTAAATCTACCTTCAGCTGATGTAATGTCTTATTATTTATCAATGCTGTCTTTAACTATGAGTCATTCTATTCGGAACTTGTCTCGATAAATAAATACCTTATTTGGTCTACATTTTAAGTTACATTTATAGTTTATCTGTGGTTTAATTAAACGAAATGTTACGCTGCAAGTTACGTAGGCAGAACCTATAACAATTTTATAACAAAATATTATCATAATGTAGTCTGTATAATACTATTATCTAATAGATATCAGCCTTCAATACCTCTATTATTAGCAACGAAATATTATTACTGCTTGTGATAGAGACTTAAACGCTCTGGTTGAGTTCGTGCTCTACCCGCTAAACTAACGTTAAGCACTGTTTATTTCTTGTACGAGTAAGATGAATAAATCTATAATTTAAATTGGATAAGTACGTATAATTTATGCCGAATTTTATTTGCATATCATTGAACAGGGCCGTCTTTACCAGGGGGTGCAAGGGGTGCGGTGCACCCCGGGCGCTCACCTTTTAAAGGTAATGAAAAAATATAACGCTATAGTAAACAATTACACAATAGGATATTTGACTGTCATAGGATACACAATAGGATATTTGACTGTCATAGGATACACAATAGGATATTTGACTGTCATAGGATACACAATAGGATGTTTGACTGTCTTAGGATACACTCCCGCACCCCGGCGCAGAATAGACTTAAGACGGCCCTGTCATTGAATATCAAAACAGCAAAAGTGTTCTCTTGAACGACTGATTAAATCAGTCGGTAGTGTACCGTGCATAAGATCTCAGGTTCGATTCCCAGGCAGACAAGATCTGGGTAGTTTGTGTTCGTCATTGTACATCTCTGAAGCTGTGGATGTGTGGGTGACACAGGGAATTCCAGTGTGAATCGAGGAATCTATAGAAGTAACATATTTTGTGCAATGGAATATTAATATATCTTGTTAATATTTAATATTATTAACACTTATATGTTCACATATGAAATACAGTATTATCTATTTGATAAAAAACTACTGTAAGACAGTACTTTATAATCAAGTTTGTCTTATAAAGGTATATGACTTTCGATCAATTGAATTGTTCTCTTTTATAAATATGTATCAAAACTAATGAATTAAGACACCCTATTGGGCCAAGTCGTGCTTCACTAAGCAATGAAAAAACTGGGAGGGGGTGATAGCAGGCTGCAATTTCACAGCCGCTGGTCAGATTCAACTGACCATATTTAATCAACCCTACTGCCTTAAAATGTACTGCATTTCCCACTTTATTCTATTCCCCTATTGTATGCATGTACTTCGGTAGTGAGTGGATATGGTAGAGCCCATTCTATATCATCCTGTCCCTCCTCATTTTCCCAAGCCTTACTCTAAACCAATTCCTAAATCTCCAAAGGTAGGCACATCCGGGTGCTCACCAACGATTGTCATTTTGAACTGATGTTGACATGTACCGCGCATGTCGCAGGGCGACTGTGTCCACTTACCACCAAGTGGACTGTCTGCTCGGCTGCCATCTTCTTCCTATAAAAAAATCAAAAACCAAGATCATATAATTAAGTGCCAAGGTAAAGTTTAGGTACCTTTAGGTACCTTAAAACGATGTTAGCATACGTAGAAATTCCCAGTTTAATGCATCAGTGCATAATCATCCTTGTATACTGTTGCAAATGTTCACAAAACACGGTGGCCTCTAGCAATTCTCCGGGCATTTAAGTATAAACTAGGATAGATAGTTCAAATGCCATCAGCGACAGCATACCTGATAAATTTTCTTTAAAATAACTTGAATGGTTTTGATATGTAGTTACATTATCTGAAATTAACATTAGAGTGGGTAATAAATGTATGTGTGTGCGCGTAATCCAGATATAATACATCCAAGAACTAGTGTTACGAGTACAATGTGAAGTCGTTTGTTTAATCACATGCTGGTATTACAAGTGTTCCCACAAACCTGAAATGCGTAAACAGTATTAAGGTTTAACAGTATGTACTGTTAAGCCTTAATACTAATAATAATCTAATAATAAGATGTCTTTAAATACATTATTTTCATTCCTTTCAATATATTCGTTACCGCTCTCTCACAGAAGGTTACTGTGAACTGTACTGCATTTCCCACTTTATCCTATTACACGTACGTGTTTCGGTAGTTAGTGAGATATACCAGAGCCCAGTCCCAGCCCATCCTATTCTATCCCTCCGCATTTTCCGAAATTCATTCCAAAAATTTTCAAAGGTAGATAGAGAATGCCTCCGGAGGCGTGCCAATGTTTATCATTCTGCTCTGGTGTCGAAATGTATGGTCAATATCAATAGGTCACAGAATCTAGTTACTACCACGTGGACTGTATCCTCATCTGTCTCCTCCTTTCTATAAAGAAAACAACTGCAGACCAAGGATATATTCCATATAAAAATATCAAAAAGGATATATAAGGAAAATATCACTGTTGAATTGCTCTGAGGACTGTAAGCACCACTTACAATCAAATGACTGGTCCACTTACCTGCTTGACATCTATTTCACAGAAAATTATCAGATGCGTCATGCAGCTTCAAAAGACGCCAACAAAGGCAGGTTTCAAAGAGCACTTTGAAGCCGGATTGGCATTGGACACACACGGTGTTTATAAGAGAAATACTGTCATGATTATAAGAATAAGCCAAAGGCTGTCTTTCTATGGGACATCAGAGGCTGACACAAATTACATATATAGACTTGAAGAAACAACTCACTTGACGTTGGTACAGTTTGTACATGCATGAGCAGTTCATAACGTTTGCATTTGTAAAGTATAAAATACTGTGTTCTCTGTAGGCCGATATTGTCACATTAAATTTGTATCGGTTATTTGTTGATACTATGTATAGAACGTGTCTTATTCATTATGCAAATAAGTATGAAGAAGGTTGATCAGCTGCGCGGTTGTATAAACATACATACCTACACATATGAATGCTTGTATAAAAAAAAATACTACGAAATACTTCTGCCCTGCTGTTTTTTTATAACTTCCTTACAAGGTTTAAAAAGGCTTTTTAAATGTCAAAGCTGAAAATAGTCAAAAATTGCTCATGTTTCTTTCAATTGTAACTTTAATTAATCCATTTAGCAATAAACATAATTAGCCTTGTACAGTCAAGTAAACTTCATCAAGGCAAATCTGCTATTAAACACATTAGTATTTAAATGTACTCGTAGTTAATGCATTTAATGTATGGTTTCAACGCAGCAATTAACACAAGTATATACGAATATATTTGAAAATCCTGCCCTGAATACATGATAACTTATAAGGCTCGTTCGTTGAGAACGCCAATGCCAGCGGCGGCGGGCGCAAGGCTACAGGCGCCTACGCATCCCACACACGCCTTGTGCATAACTAAAATTTTATTTTTTACTTATTACACTTAACAAAGCAATATTTAAGGTCAATAAGTAAATAATTTTGTTTAAAATAGAGAAAAAGACAACAGCATTGAATTCATAGCAATTAAACAACTTTGAACGGTTTAAATCGCGTATATTTAACATTTCATTTTATTTTAACATTATAGCGTATCAAAGTTGTTTAATTGCTATGTATAGTAATCGCGAAAACCTAAGAAAATATTAGCATTGAATTCGTTAAGTGAGTTTGAGGAAAATGGGAATGTATTTATCAAATGGAAAAATGATAAAAATGTGAATATATAATAAATCAAAAACAAACTTGTTGACGAAACTTGTTGATAAAATATTCCTCAAATGAAATTATTTTTAGAGACAAGCTCTTGTCTGTTAATAAGAACCTACTATAGTACATAAATAGTGTATTTCAATTTAGTTACCTGTCACTTTTTTTATAGAATTAGGAGGCAGACGAGCATACATTCCACCTGATATGGTAAGTGGATACTGTTGTCCATAGACATCCGCGATAGATGCCAACATCAGTCCAGAATGACAAACGTTGGCACGCCCCCGGTTGCGCTGCCTACCTTTGCAGTTTAAGGAGTGAATTGGGAAAATGGGGGGGAGAGAATGGGAGGGGAATGGGCTCTGGCATATCTCACTCACTACCGAAACACGTACGTAGTACGTGCACGTACGTACGTACACGTATTTCAAGATAGTCTTCTATGAGAGAGGGGCAAGTCGAATGTGCCCAGCGGCTGTGGGAATTCAGCTTGCACTCTCCCCTACAATAAAAGAGTTCTTTATCAGCACATAATATAGGCGTTTCTACCTACCTATAATATATATAAGTAATGAGTATAACTAACATTGCCGGCAACTTCGTTCGAGTGAATTTTAGTAATTTCCTTTGGAACTGTATAATAAATAGATCTGGATAAAAAAGTACCTTAAATGTTAACCGGGCGAACGAGCTATAACCATGTCAAGTTTTATTAAAATCCATGTAGTAGTTTCTGCGTGACGCATATTCAGACAGATAAAACATTCAAAAATTGTTGTTTTGGATTCTATAACATTCGCACTTTTTATTGCAATCTCTTTTTCGAAATATATTTCATGTACAGACACGACTCTGTTACGATTTCATTATATATATAGATAAAATATGATCTACCTACGTAATGAAGTAAACATTATACAGCTAATTAAATTACATATAGATATTTTCATTCATTGAACAAATGGTGACTCAAAATGACATTGAATCATCCTGCACAGTACATAGCTAATGTATGAATCAGGTTAAAACTAAGCAAATCCTTCATAAATTCTTTGAAATTCGTAAGAGGCCAGTATACCTACAAACTTACTAATAACGTATACCAGTATAAATTTATTTCCTTACACACCTTACATATTATTGGAATAAACGTCTTTCCATACACGATCTTCCTCTCATTGCATCATGCCATTATTGGCAACTTTCTTCAAGTTGACCTCATGCAGACTTCGAGTAGATCGACTCGTCAGTCCACTTGACTCCACACTACGCATTACAGTACAATGATTTCCATACGAGAACTCGTCTATACCTTCAGTACTGAGATAGCATTTTTCAGTTTATCGCTTACTAATTGAACTATGTTGGTAACTTTCATTCTACATAATATGTCGAATCTTTTCATTTCGCATTTTATACAAGAAGGACAATTAGGACATACGAGTATAACATAATACGACATACGAGTTAGCAGACACTGCTAAGTGTCTGCTGGAAGTTTCACTGAGTGTTTTACACGTGTACATAGTACCATGTACAAAATCATGTTTATATCTATACATTATCATTAAATAGCCACTTTTTCAAGTTAATTTCCTTGAAGCCAGTGACCCAAACCGTATCATGGTCAAACGAATCTGTACAACTTATCTAATATCACGCCAACCTTTATAGAAAACATGACTCGACTCTTTATCATTGTCTCGACAAATTAGTTTCTTGACTTTGAGAAGCGAACATAAAAACTTACGTATCTACAAATAACGAAATGTAATCATTTAGTTTTTGCATACGTTATCTATCTGAGTTATAAGAATTCTTGTGTACCTCAGATGTGTTTTTAAATAGGTAGATATATTTTTTGCGTCGCGCGCGTCGTCATCAAATCAGGATATAGTGAATAATAAAGGACTTAAGAGTAAAACGAGTTCGAGTTCGCTATCTGAGGCTTCTTTCACGATCGGTACACGATCGTAAAATTCAATATTGACATAGTATGGTGTTGGATAACGTGGTCGGCATGACATCACGAGGTGACAACTGGAACGCGAATACCGCAACGTGCAACGCATAACTACGCAAACCTCAAGGCGAATACAGTTCTAACAAAATAAAACATTTGACGATTGTTAATATAGCTAACCACAAGTTATATCCATCAGGTATAGGTAACATAACATATCCTCCAATCCGCACTGGGTCCGCGCGATGGATTGTGACCCGAAACCCTTCGTGCTCGCCAGGAGAAGTGTATATCATGCAATAGAATGTTATTTTTTATAGAAAGAATGTGGCATCCGAGCAGTCTACCTGGTGAAAAATGGATACTGACGCTATGAACATCTGCGATACATGCGAACATCAGTCCACACTAACAAAACGTTGGCACGCCCCCGAATGCTGTACCTATATTTGGAGATTTAAAAAAAAAAATTTTGGAGAAAGGGTTGGGAAAATGGGGAGAGATAGGATAGGAATGGACCCGGGCATATCTTAGTCATTACCGAAATACGTACTGCGGGTACAAAAAAAACCTATCCAACATCTAGCAAATTTAGTTGTCTCAGATTTTTTTTTAAGAATTTCGAAATAAAGATATTTTTGAAGATGGCCATATGCAGCTGATATATGCAATTTCGAAAAAACTTGACACTGGCAGAATGTGTTAATTGCACCATTGCCATATATGAAGAAAATAAATTAACAATTTAATACGTTTTATATAAATTAATAGTTATACTAAACATATTAAAAAGAACAGTAATTTTAAACTTTTGACGTATCTTAAGAGTATATTTTTTGTTGTTTTATGCACACTATTTTTTCTTCGAACATTAAAGCAACACGAATATAGTGTTAATTTAACCAAAGACTTATCTTTGGCTAGGAACATCGTCTTTAGTTTACTTGACCGATATCCCATTGCACATACATTAAACTTACTTTAACTGCACGAAACTTTTTATTATGCTTAATTTAATGGGAATTCGTACATATTGCAAATTACAAAATAATCATTAAATATTAACACAAAGTGAAAGTAAAAAGTGTCACAAATTGTCACATAAGATTGCGAGTAATTTAATGTCATCAACTTATATGATAAAAGTAAGTATACAACAATGAAGTATCATTTGTCAAAATTACCAAAGACATTAAGTTCAGATGTATTCATCTAAGTAGTAACTAAGTAAACATACAGTTGATTGACACAGTATACTGACCATTTACTTTCTCGAGTGTCCTATTTATGTCAAAATAAAAATAAGCTATTGTTCATACAATCTATCTACCTATTTCATAATTATTATTCTTGTATTCGCATACATCTCCTCCCACCCAAAGGTTGCCTGGAAAAGGTTGCTTTAGCAATAAGACCTACCTTTTGGAGAATTATTTATTTAAACTTTTGTACTTGCCCGTATTCTCTACTGTGCAGTAAAGTGTATTTACTGACGAGTACAATAAAAATAAGTCTTTGTATGAAGTGCCCTCTCGTACTACTAACTGTAGTCCGTTCTAATCCAATTGGCCGTAAAGAAAACTAAATCAATGAAATCTCAACACATAGCGTTAAATCTAGAGCTTGCAATCTCAATAAATCAAATTATGATTAATATGTAAACAATTATCAACTCACTATTTAATTTAAGGCTGTATTAGTTACTTCGGGTCGCTATGTTTGGTTACAGACTGGATTGGAATGGAATATATATTCATTGTCATTTCTTGACTCGTGGGTCCAGAAACACACACAAACATGTACACATAACAGATCCATGACAAACACTTATTTTGAAACCAAAGTTTTACGACTGTCTAACTAGAACTTTTGTATAGCAAGCAAAGGCATTAAACAAAGAGATTGGGATAGATCGTCAACTATATTAGAATAATTCGACCAAAGTAGCTAAGTAGTTTTATCCACGCTGTAACCGCATGTAACCTTCAAGACAGTGGGCGAGGTCGCATCTTCCTCTCTTCATTGCCTGGTATATTATCCACAGTTACTTAAACGATTAGATTGTATAATTGTTAACTAAGCACCTATTTATCACGGCTGATACACGATTTTTTGTTTTTTGTCCCAAGAGTTTTTACAGGAGGAGAGTATCGATTACTATAATCTCTAATGCATCTATGTATGCGTTTATTTCTTTGTCCAATTCTACCTCACATACAGCCAAACAAATGTCACAAATAGGTATGTAGTATTTACTTTCAAATGTATTACTGGGATCTTTCTAATTTACTTTCTTTTAAATTTGAAAGACACAAAGTTATTTTAGGACGCGATTGTCGATTTATTAATCTACAGTTTTCATTTATCATTGTATCTAATTCTAATTCAAACACATGTGGACAAATGTCACAAGTGGGCAGTTTACATAGTGTTGTTTCTAACTTGCGTCCAATTTACACCTCGTCCAATAAGAAGTAGTAGATATTAAGCGATGATGGCCTAGGTTTTTTTTTAATAGGGTTGTAGGCGGACGAGCGAGCGGTCCCACGTGATTGTAATGTTACCGCCGCTCATTGACACCTGCAACACCAGGAGGACAAGGAAGATTAAACAGCTCTTGCTGTTTAATCTTCCTTATCCTTTCTATAATGTTAATTATAAAATTATAATGTTAATTTGAGTAATTTTCTGTGCAGTATTTGCACAGAAGATTACTTAAATTAACATTATAATTTTAACCTAATTGTGTTTTAAATCTAATCATGGGATCTCATAAATGTAGATATTGTTTATATTAATAAGTAGATCGAATTACTCGAAATAAGATCAAACTTGAGCATGTTTTCGAGCGATACATTCAGACAGTATTCGTCACGCATGCGCCGTGCACGCAACGCTCTGATTGCTGCTGCTGGGCCGAGATTGCGCCTTGATAGCGCGCGCGGAAGTAACGCGCTTTATACAACTGTTATAGCACCATCCTTTATATCTATCAAGTTTCGCAATTTTCTAATGCTCTAAGGAAATGCTTGTATGAATGATTATGATGATAGGGCACCAACGATTTATAAGAACAATAACGAATAACAACCCTCCACACTACATCTATTAATATTATAAAAGCAAAAGTTGTTTTAATTTTGAAACCTATCAACGCATCGCCATCAAGAGATACTTACGTTTAGTTCGCGGAAGGAATTAACATTTAATTTTAACCCTAAGATAGTTTTAACCCTAATTCCACATGGATGAACTCGCATCTAGTTACATTCTGAAGATTATGTCCTTTACAGGTTATTCTTATTATGTAAATTATGAAAATTATAACCACCTGTTCATGTTATTAAATCTATGAATAACAAACAAAGTCACAGCAGGTCTAGGTTATTTTGCCTGGAAATCTTTAGTTGAAAATTTTCTATTTGCATGCGTATTTCGAGGATATTAAATCACCTTAGACATATTTAACCAATCTACGGCGGAGCGGGATGCGAATTCGGTAGAACGTAACCTAACTGTACCTAAGCGAGATGAGGTCGTTTATAATTAGATACATATTCTCGTTATCCCACATTCTCCCTACACCTACGATAATGCTAACGCCATTTTGGACTTATGTTCCCATGTACGAGTAAGATTTCCCAGATATTCATGGGCGACAGCAATCACCATCAGGTACCACCTCAACATCAAGTAGGCTTTCTTCTCGTCTGCCGCCATTTTGTATAATAAGGAAGCCATTATAGTAATATGTATTGTAATACGAAAAATTACATTAATATTAATTTGTACTAGATAATATATTGGGTGAAACAGATATTTTCTCGAAAACTGATTTTTAAATTCACACAAAACTTTATGTAATTTTCATACAAAATCAATTGTTGTGCTTTGTATTAATCAAAACATATTTAGAATACGTTTAGCGGAAATTCAAAACATTATTTTTTTTTATAAAAAAAAGCGAAATGTTTCCTGTAAACTCTAGATAATCAACAAAATCAATAAATACTTTCAATCTTAAGAAATAGACATGTTGACTTCAAAACAAAACAAAACGTAAGCATGAGTGTGATGTTGTTCTACGAAACCTCGATACCACTATTGACCAGGAAACGTGACACCTACGTGTTAGAACGCCAGCAAAGTACAAGTAAACGTAGTTTATCTAGCGTGCCGATACCGTCCTCGCCATGTGGACACGTTTCGGCAATTACGTCATGCCATGTCCAAGTGTTTTCAACAACTATGTGATTTGCGACCGAATTTGTAACGTATTGTATTCGCTATCTTCAAATCGCGATAGGTGTGTCGAAAGCATTGGCAAATTCGTCACAGAAGTGTACCTTCAAACTTCAACACGTTATATTAGGCGACGGCAAATACATCCTCTCTTACGACATTTTACGATGAATTGAGTAGATATTGTACATTGTTGATATGCAATATGCCGGCTTCTTCGCGGCACACGGTAACGATATGAGAATGATTTGTCATTATCCACGGCAACCACCTCCCCGGTTATGCCGCCCGATTGACGCAATCATCATTGACCACTTCCTTCGGCAACTTGGAGCCTACTAACAATACATTAATATTTCCGTGGGAAGTCACAATTTTGTTTCAATATAACTACAAAAGGTGTTACTTATTTTTGGCCTTTGATTATACATAATCAAAGTATAATCAAAGGCTATAGCAAAAATTGCTTAATTTCAAAGTATTTAACTTGAGAGAATATAAAATATTCAACATTTGTGTTTACAATGTCTGCTGCCATTTTTTTTTTACTGAAAAAATAAATTTCGTCTTCCTTTAAGCAAGAAATTTCTTCTTTCTGTTTTCTGCTGCCATTTCTTTTTTTCTGACGACCTCCATCGGGACCTTAAAGTGGACCTCGTTGCCAACGTTATTAAAAAATACGCCGAAGCTCACGAACGAAGACTTCATCACCATGTAAACGTTGAGGCCATCCAGCTCCTCGATAATACGGATATAGTGAGAAGACTGAAAAGGACGAAACCTTTTGAGTTAGTGTAGTGTCAAAATTATGTAGGTTCTTAGTGAAATAAGTGCTCCTATATTTTAAAGATCACAAGAACAAAGTGACTTCCCCTTAATAGAGACAATAAGTAAAGTGTTATTGGACACGTTCTTAGTTTTACTCTACTTAGCAACTTAGGTCAAATTTAAATTACTCATTAGCCTTAGTATTATAGCTAGATTGTAATTTTAATGTAATACCTCCTTACTAGGTATATCATTGTTAAAAAAAAAAAAAAATCTTTTTTTTACAGAAAAAATAAATTTCGTCTTCCTTTAAGCAAGAAATTTCTTCTTTCTGTTTTCTTCTCTCTTAATTTTTTTCTTTGTCCTTTTAAATCCTTTTAAATGAATTTATTCTGTCAAAAATATACCAAAATATTCCTCAGTATAAACACAGTGGTAAAAACCGCAACAAAAAACATTACAATCAACTCACAGCGATAAAGACACCTTGTTATCCGACTACGGCAAAGCCAAAGGAATGGTTATAATGTTAGCAGTCTATGTTTATGTTCCTCTGTTCCCTCGTAGCTCCTAAACTAGCCATCACATTTTGACAAATGAGACAATTGGATTCGTCTTGATGTTCCGCCTAATATAGGTTATAAGACATCGCTTTGAAACGAATATGGCGGATATGAAATACGAAAATATACCCACGTAGCAAAAAAATACAGAAAAATGTATTAGTATGTATTAATTTAATTGTATTGTGCTTTGATGTGCACATACCAAGAATATATAATTTATATACATAAAAATGTGCCATTTCACCGTGAACGTTAAAAAATCTCGCGAAACGAAGGTAAAAAGTATTTCATAGTAGTAGACCCCAAAATGGTTAAAAAACTAAAACCCGCCTACGCAAAAGTTTTTAAACTTAATTGTTTTAGGTGCGATTCTAGAATTTATTTAAATTAATAGATTTGACAAAATCATTTGTTATAAGTTATAACCTAGACGTGTCCTATTCACTTGCAGAATTATGCAAATATACGTATGCTCCAATCACATCCTGTGATGTTGAAAGATCATTCAGCCAGTACAAAGCATTATTTCGTCCAAACAGAAAGAGTTTTAATTTTGAAAATTTAAAGAAACACGTGATTATATACTGCAATTCAAATAATGTTAATGAAACGGAAGCTGAGTAAAATTGTATAATACTTTTTGATTTTTCGCAATAAACAGTGTTTTTTTTGAAACTATTGTTATTTTTAACTACATATTTTTCCCATATTTTAGATTTTTCGGTCCATATTATATGTACATATTTTGTAATTTTTAATACATATTTATCCGAGCCCTAGTTATAACTAAACTAAAACCAATAACTAAAACATAACATAACATAACTAAAACCTTGTTTATATGAGAGAATCAATAGAACGATATATAGAATAATTGTGTTTAACCTGTAGGAAACAATTACATCATATGTTCCACAAGACCGACTGACATAATGTCGATACGTATGTACAAATTCGTTGGACGGAGCACGCCCACGGCGCGAGCGGTGTCTCCTCGAGAAATATTGGGGTCAATGGAACCGGTCGGCGCACTGGTTACATCAAAAGCGATACATATGGGAATTGAATTCATACTTACATAAGAATATTATTTATTAAAACCATTCTGAATAAACCGCAAGATACATCGACCTCAATGCCTATCGGTCAAAAATGATTCTCCATTCCCGCTTCATTGCACACCTGTTGTAAATAATGACATCCAGATTAGTTTAGATCTTTCTGTGCTTTTGTACACAATGTGACAAAAAATGTTTTTGTTCCTCTTCAACAGTAATCAACCATGAAAGTCTTGCATCGACTTTACAGCCCTTTCGGCTGTATCGTTTACTGCTCTAAGGGATGACACAGTATTTTTGGGTTCTAGAAACGAGGCGTTAGTCTCCCATAAATACCGGACATTCGTGAAGAAAACTGTCATCAATTCTGAGACCAGAGAACAAATATTTGCTCTTGACTGATATAAAATCATAGAGTTTCTCTCTGAAATAAAAAAGAATAGTTAGCGTGAAATTACATGAGATAGACAGAAAACTAAAGAAACTACACCATTTATCTGTCAAACTAACCGTACAATGAACCACGAATTTTTTCCCAGTAGTCGATATATTTTCTTTACTTAAATTTGCCACCATCTTTTTACTTTTGTTGCTGGTTCCACCTTATCGTCAAATAGTGACAGGATAGCTACAGTTAAATACCATAAATGTTGGCTAAATTTACGTAGAGCTAATTTCGAGATACTTTTGTCAACGTTTACGTAAGCCTTTAACTTCAGAAAGCGGAAATCTTGGTAAAGTGATTTTACTCCCAAATTGCATTGAAGCCATAGGATGTCACAATAAACAAACAGACGTCTAGCAGAGCTGCCTTGTCCTTACTGGTTATTTTGAACTGAGAATTTAGTAACGATATTTTCAGTGAATAGATCGCTCTCGCCATCCATAGAGCTTGGCACCTGGTGGCCTAATTTTAAATATTCGCTCTGTATCTCCATGTAAAAATATGACTGAGAGCTCTATCAACTCTCGATAGTCATCTCTATTTTTGACAATTCAGCGCGATAGAATTTACGTAGAGCTTCAATTTTGGAAGCGGATGTTTCCATGTTTTCCCTATAGCACTGTATCTTGTCGAAATCGATACTTTTCCAATTTCCTCTGAACTTTTTGACTGATTTTTACTTCAAATGCGCTTTTCAGCACCAGTTCGTAAACGTGATGGTTACAAGGAAAAATAAGCAATTTTCTGTCAAGTTTTTGCTCTAGGAGCACACGGGCACCATTGATACAGGTCGGTATTCGAATCCGTAGTATCACAACAAAGAATTTTCACTTTATCTTCGAGATTCCAATCTATGTATAATCGCATTCCAAACAGCCTGCGCCTGCTCTTTGCCGGTAAAATTATCCAATTTTGGCACAGCAATAAGTTGATCCTGATTTCCAAACGAACTGACTATAGGAAGACGTTCTTCTGTGGATTTTCGAGCATCCAGCGCAGACAACAATTTGCCATCCCAGTAAACAGTTACAACGTCTGGTGTCTCATTTTTGAAGTCAACATTTATGGCTTCCGGGCGTTCCTTTCGTTTTCCGTACGGATTTGTTCGATGGAAGACTTACTTATCGGAAATTCGTCCAAGTGCATCGATAGTAGCTTGAAGAATAAACAGAGTCACTCATACTCAACTGACACCTGTTTAATGCAGCTACAAATTTTGGAATAATTAAATATTTCTTTGTTACCATTACATCAGTCCCAGGTTGTGCACTCTCGCTGCCGATAGGTCTAAATGGCGGACAATGGGGGAGGCCTATGTCCAGCAGTGGACGTCCAAGGGCTGAAAAGAAGAAGAAGAAGAAGTGCACTCTCGATCATAGTTGGCAGATAATTTTGTGAATCCATATTTTCACCAGAACTGGAAGTTGGATCATTCTGTACAGGTTCATACGATGCCGAAGAAGTTGACGTGGAAAGATATTTCATTCGCCAGTTCTCTTCTTCAATAGACCTTAGTCGATTCTTCTTTGTCTTCTTTGTCAGCCAGTTTTTTATCTATTCCACCCAAGTTACCGGGTGGACCTGGCTCTCTATGGCACTACAAGAAGATCTTATTTTCCTTTATGTTTATTAATTGAAGTGCATCGTCGTGTGCATTATCAAACAAATTGTCCAAATTGATTATAAATTCTTGTTTACGCCGCTTGAATACGCCTTGTGTTTTCTTTGCATTTTTTGTAAGTGTCGCTAAACTTGATAAGTTCAAAATTTTTTTCACACAATTCGGTAACGATTTGATAGGTATTCGTGCCTTTTCTCAAAATTTGATTTACTTGTGATAAAAGACAAAATAAATAGGTGGGTATGCAGTAAAAAAAAAATTATGACACCCTAATCTAGATTATAGGTTCATTTGTAGTAAATATTTTATTCTACTCGCAGTAGCATACGCGCCGCGCCCAGTTACTACCACGTACTAAATAATGAGCGTTACTAACGTTTTAGATAAAACAACAAAACTTTACATGTTTGTAACTTTTTAATTTATTCCCTAAAACAATTTTAATTTTCGCTAGAATGGTATATACTTGCTATAGGATAATTGCTATAGTAATGCTATAGGACGAGACTTGGATTACTACACAAGTATTTATTGGGAATATATGTATTTATTCAATCACACTAAGATAGGTCTCGTCTAGTAGGGACTAGCGTAGGAACACTTTCCAGATTTGTGCGTGGGCAAAACCACGCTCTGCTACCAGATGTTTACGATGCGCACACTAGGCGCGCACCTGCCTCGCGTTACGCGAAAGCAGCCCGAGGAATGTGCACTCGGGCCCAAATGTAGTAAACTTACTCAATATATCTCCACCAAGATGGTGGGTAAGCACAATAAAGATATACAGGCCTCACTTACCCCGGGTGGTTTTGCCCACGCACAAATCTGGAAAGTGTTCCTACGCTAGTCCCTACTAGACGTGACCTATCTTAGTGTGATTGAATAAATACATATATTCCCAATAAATACTTGTGTAGTAATCCAAGTCTCGTCCTGTGGTGAGCCGGTGGCCGCTATCGTTCGGCAACTCACACACGGCAGCAAATCACCTCGAGATGTCACTTCCAATACAAGCACAATCACAGCAAATCCAACCAAAACACTCGCGTGGCACAAGGATATCGCGAACAAGACCTATTAATAGGCGCGAATATCAATAATCAACTGTCCGAGGCCGCGGTGTGAATTTATCTCAATTTAACTCTGCTCGCCGCCGAGCGCGTGTAACTACTCAATATCAAACCGCCTTCAATATGGCGGGGACAAAAAAATGTTGCTTCAAAATATTCAATGTATGCGGGTATGCAAAGACGCTCGCGCCAATTCAAAACATATATTTTATATTAGGTTCAAATTTATGTTAGTTTTAGTGTCTCAAGTTATGAAATACAGTGTTATGTTGTATTTTACTTCTCCTACGAGAAGTTACAATCATAAATGTTAAAGTAATATAAGAAGTTATGTGATCTTTCTCAGGGATATACAAACCGTAACTTAGAAATTTATGACATGTCTTAATAACTGTACGCGGCATAATATTCGTGACCTAGGATCCACATAGGATGGTCTGTGCATTATACGTATTATACCCTAAGGTAGCTGCGGTCACTTTGACTTTCACTGGCTCGGCCAACGCAGGCGCATAGCTCCTGTGTATCATTCCCTTGAACAACCCACATTATATGCTTGCAATAACGCATAAAACTTTGATTTTATTATAGGTAAGTAAATGAAATATTAACTTTGTTTTTGACTTACATACGAGATTTGCTGATATTTTAAACTAACTCCGACAAACCCCTTGTACATTTTCGTACAAGTATAATTTTGAGCTAATAATACGAGTAAAACCTTTCCGAGAAAATACCGTAAGTATACATGGTGAAAATAGCAATAAAATTGAACCAATAATTCTAAAAATTCCTCTATACAATAACAAATGTTACACGTTATAAATGTGGTACCTAACTAAGCACAACATGGCCTGGAATTCAAAAAAATATATGTGATTTGTGTAGGTAGGTATATATAGGGTGGGCCATTTAAAATTTGGAATTTAATTTGGCTGAAAAAAAAAAACTCATGGATATTTTTTCAAAAGTATGGCTTTTTTAGAAATAGTAATCATTGCCATTAAGCATGGAACACAACATCATTCAAATGACTTCCACAGCTGGCTTTACAGTACCCCATTCTATCAACCCAATTTTTCAGCACATTTTCGATTGTTTGGGCTTCTATCTCAGGAATGGCAGCTTCGATTTCATGTTTCAAGGCTTCAATAGTCTCTGGATGGTTAGCATAACATTTATCCTTAACGGCTCCCCACAGAAAATAGTCCAACGGAGTCAAATCACAGCTGCGAGGAGGCCAATTGACATCAGAATTTCGGCTGATTATGCGATTTTCGAAACAGTGCGCAAAAGATCGATTGTTGCGTTGGCTGTGTGGCAAGTAGCGCCGTCCTGTTGAAACCAAATGTGGCCCATGTCATCCTCTTCAATTTTTGGAAACAAAAATCGTTGAGTATGGCACGGTAACGCTCGCCATTGATCGTTACGGCATTTCCTTGCTCGTTTTCGAAGAAAAATGGCCCAATGATGCCACTGTACCAAACAGTCACTCGTTGTGGATGCATCGGCTTCTCTGTGATGACGCGTGGGTTTTCTGAGCCCCAAATTCGACAATTTTGCTTATTGAAATAGCCTCCGAGGTGGAAATGAGCTTCATCGGGAAAGATTATTTTCCGGTAAAAATGCTCATCTTCAACCAAGCGATCTTCAGCCCATTGAGCGAACCGATAACGCGTCGGATGATCATGAGGCTTCAGTTCCTGGACTAATTGAACTTTGTAGGCCTTCATGCCAAGGTCTTTATGCAAAATTCTCCTCAGTGAAGTGCGAGAAATGTTCAATTCCTGAGAACGATGACAAGTTGATGTTGATGGCTGTTCAAGCACACTCTGAGCAACAGCAGCAATGTTTTCGGCTGAGCGCGCTGGACGAGAACGTAAACGAGTTGTTTTGTCCAATAAGGATCCATGCTCACGAACTCGCTTCACAAATTGATCCACGAACTGCGTTGAAGGCACTCGATTTCTGCCAAATTTATAACATAAATTTCTTACAGTTTGGGTAGAAGACTCACTACTTTGAAAGTAAGTTTTTAATATTTCCCAATTTTCTTCAAGCGTAAAGCGACCCATTTCGTAAATGTCAAACATAAAACTAATTTTCTGTCACCTCATAAATGTCATCATACCTTTCAAACTCAAAATAAACGGTAGTTCAAATTCCAACTGATAGATGGCCCACCCTTTACAATTAAAAATCCAGAAATGTAAGTTGAAGAACTTTATTACGCCATACTCAATGGCCCACACTAAGATTCCCGGTGTCGTGGGTCCACAGACACATACAACGACGAACACAACACATGCAACACCCAGACCCTGTGATTGTGAATTTCATTTTGACTTATTACTTCATGCAAATGTTTACTCCATTTGTCCATTTGTAGAATTTAGCTCGTGGCCAAAATAATTTTATTTGCAATGTATTCTACTTTGCAAATAATATTCATAGGTAGTTATTAAAACACAGTTTGAGCAACTTAACTATGGCTATAATGTACGAAATTATGTTAACGGTAACAACTATAATGTATTGCAAATAATCCATGGCAAAGTAATTCTCGTTGTGCGCGAACGTCCAAGCCGAAATCCATCAAACGGTTCATTCAACATATGGCACTTTACGACGACGTTAAAAATTTCTCCAATGTATTTGTGAAACATACAAAGAAACGCTGAGCCATTCGTAACATTTCTAGCTTTCGTTAAGAATTGACAGTTATGTTCATATTCATTTCCAATTGCCAGTAAAAAATTTGAATGTATTGTATTCCCCGTTAGGTAAATTGCAGGGAAGGCACAAACGGCACCGTCGTAATTGCGCAAGCCTATGTTATGTCATTACATTACCAAGTTACCGCTAATACAATATTGAATGCTCAATTCCTTGAAACGAAGCGTATAATCAACTTCAATAGGATAATCACTCCATAAATATCATAATTACAAAGCCGCAGAGTTTATTTTACTCTATTAGAGAAAAATAAGGAATATAAGAAGTAATTACCAATTGGACAAGAGAGCGGTTGGCTACGCCGATTGCAAGGTGTAAGAAGTGGCCTTCGTGGTTTCTACTTGTCCATTGTCTAAACCTTAACAGGTTCTACGCCGATATTACATTTGAATATCAAGAGTAATATTACCGAGTTCGCTTTCGACGTGGCCTAAATTTGCTTATTATTAATCACTATGACAATCGACGTTATCTGTTCATATAATTTGACGCAATAAGTCTAGAGAAGAAAATATTTCGAAATTTTCAGATTTAAATCTTAATTTAAAGCCATGCAGATATCTATTTACTCGTGAGTTTTTATTTACTTCGGATCCGACATCGTTATTTATGTTGACGTGAGTCTGTAGGTAGAGGATGTAGTCTTAAGCGAGTAGGGTCGACAGAATCGGTCAGGGCATTTTTCTTTCCAGCCTCGATATATTTATGTAGAAGCCGGTGGTGAATTGACCCCGTATCGGCGGTCACTCGTCCGTTGACCTCACTCCCGAGACACCATCCTCACTGACAATAGCCGGCTTTGAGGCTGTCTTCTCTTTGCCGCACACCGCCTATTAGGAATTCAAAACTTTACAAAATATCTACCTAAAGTTTACCTTATTCGATTAGCGAACTTTGCTTAATTATGTGATCTGAGTCCGGTTTTGCAAATTTATCCGAACCGGCTCATTTGCGGTCCACAATAGGAATTTACAATTTATATTTTACAGGAACTGATGTTAATTTTAGGTGGGGCTTTGCAATAGTGTTTCCTACAAACAACAAGCACAGGCCGTAATTTAGGGCTGGTACTAAGATTCCGCTGTAGTGTAATAGCCCAGCTCAATTTGTACATTGTTACGTACAATTTGCATCTAGCAGATACATTCCACGAAATTGACGGAAATGTAATAAACGCGGGAATAACTTGTTATTTTTATTTTACAATCGAGCAACGCATCACGCATCTCTACGTGAGAGAATTTTCAAACATAACTAGACGTTCAGTTGCATTGTCCGCTCCCGCCATTAACTTACGTGTTGAATATCGTGAAGTACTTTACGACGTAAATATGTACGAGTACATTATTCCTGAACGTGATTTAGTCTTCTTTGTTGTCAACTTTATCCACGGTAGAGTTCGAAAAGAAACTGATCTCAAATATCTCATTTGTATGACAATAGAAAATAAAAATTCTTAGCCTAATTTCATGGTAATTCGTCATATACTTTGAGAATAATACTGGACAGACCGGCGGCGAACGCGCATTGTCAATAACTTTTTTGACCTTCAAAGCAAACTGCGTACAAGTTCCACTGCTTACATTAATTGTTTTGACTTTTTACTCATTAGCGGCGGAAAGGGGAATGCAAAAGAAGAGCGACGAAATATTATCTTGTTAAACTTGTTTATTGAGACTAGTGATGAGTCCATTGTTTACTTGTTCAAGTGATGTCCATAGAATAATTTTGAAACATAAAATATAGAGAAAAAGCAATCACCACTTGTACTGTAGACGTTCGTTAGGAAGAAAAAAAGCCTGTTACTCCGAACATTTATCTGAAGTACGGCAAAGGAACAAAGGACAGATCGTGAGATCCATAAACAAGGGCAATCATCCACTGAGGTGTAGTTAGAGGAAAGCCCAAGGGAACTCGGGACTCGGGACGTTTCTCCCACGATATCTCGCCAACCCATCTGTTGTAATCAGCGACGGTGCTTTAGACGTTTCTATGCCGCCATATAACATTTTATTGGAAAAGATAAAAGCATTATACAGTATATATTATCCAGTTGATATGGTTTTATTTTACGGTTTAAGTTAGAATAAACTGATATATAAATATCAATGCCAGTATAAAGATTTAGAAAATTAAAGATTTGTAGATACCGTGTAATTTAATACTGTGATGTGATACTGCAAACTCGAAGGTTAAACAATGAACCTAGGTTTTCACATCAATCTTCGATATGAAGCCTTTAAGAGAGCTGTGGAATTCAGCATTCTGGCATGGCATCCGCATCTCAATTGCATTGGTGTAACAGCTCTCCATAGGCATCGGTAATCCTTTTCAATTAGATGTGCCAATTGAATAAATCAATGGTTTAGTCGTCCAAGGGTGAGACCCTTGCTCATCCGCGCACTCAAAACAAATTGAATTCCTGTCAACTTTTGGTACTGACGGAGACAAAATTGTAATATTTATTTCAGCTAAGAATTTGAAACTTACTTAATTTCGAAATCGACTACGATTTGAAAACTGAAGTTTGTCGCTAATTTTGTAAACTCGCGTAAAAACCGCCGGTCATCTTCTAACTTTAATTTATAGCCCCAATGTAGATACAAAATGCAAATGCATCGCCGTCAAATCGACATTTGGTTTTGTGATGTGTTTATCCGAATACAAATCAAATATTAATATTAGAATTAGAATCTATACATACATATTTTATAATAAAATCGTAACTGAGACGTTATGATAATGAAATATTTTTGGAAAAAATCGATAGTGTATTTTAAGAACAATCCAGAGCCCAAAATAGCCATTTTTAGAATATTTGTCTATCTGTCTGAACTACGGGACGGATTTTAATTAAACTTGGCATATCTTTGCCTTGTGTGCCAGGTTAACGTTTAGGGTACTTTTTATACAGATTCTTTATAGAGTTCCAACGGGAATCACTCTAAAGTTGACGCGAACGAAGTCGGGGGCACCACTAGTTGGAAATAAAATAAAAAAGTGACAATAAACTTTGTCTACACAAAACCATCCGTTATTCGTTTATGTAGCTCCGTAAATCACTGGAAGTAATGTTAGGAAGCTATCTAGCTGGGTCGTGTAGATGGAATCGTGCCCGATCGTCGCCCTGAGGGCGCGACCCTCGCGGCCCTGCGTCGAAACGCTTGCCCACAATGTACTTCACTATTTCCTTCACTGGTAACTAATATTAGTACAGTTTGCCTGAAGCAATTTTCTACAACTTAACTCTTTCAAGGTAATGTGATGATATTTCTGCATATGTATCTATTTATAATAACCAAAGCTGCATAGCTAGATTGCATTTTATGCAGTTCACTTTGAACTGATTTGCTTAGAATTATTTATACATGGTCATTAAAATAAAGTAATGTAAAGTAGTCAAGAGGTTATTTTGGGCTATCGCCTAAAAAAACTACTTATTACAGAACGGATTATGGCTGATCTTACAGTGTTAGCAGTAACAATCTACACTTCTATGGATTTTCAGATCTAACATAATAAATCTTTGTCCTCAGAGCTTGCAACTGCAACCAGTTCATTATAAACTTGTACCATTACCGAAAGATGGTATCTACAATAGAATTCTGTTATCTCGGAACGATGACCAAGGCAGATTGGAGTTACATAGCGAACTGCTTCAAAGAATCGTGTAGTTTTTGAGATTCAACAGACATTGTAACGGTCTAAACTAAATTTTAGTTGAATTAACTGTTGATTGTTTTTGGACAGTACACGGTTCCAATATGGTATTGACATGCAAACTGGACAGTTCATCAGAAGCACGGAACTGGAGAGCTTGCAACGTAAGACGATACAATCCACAAAGAGTCACATCTAATTGGACAGCTGACACTGTTATCTCTATGCGGAAGACAGCAGTTTGAAACACAATACGACGTGATTTAGATAAAAGATTAGCGAAAATGTTGTCCTGGTGTCTCAATTACTATTAGTTATTAGTCCAATAACAATAGACTCTAAATATAAATATATACACCTATATATATTCTGTCAAACTCTAATATAAATTCGATGCGAACATGATGCTGAGCTCAGGCTGTAAGATAAGAAACAACTCTTATCTTTCAGCTCTTATCTCAACTCTTTCTATCCACCCATTACAAATACCTGACTGGATAAAAAGTAATAATTATTACTTTTTATAATAACAATTATTATTGTTATTATTATGTAGTTTAATACATTATTATAATGTAGTAAATATTATAATTATAATAAATGTTATATTGTATTATAATGGAGTACTGCGTATTTCTACATATAGCTGCAGAACGACACTGTTTCATGTGACAAGTTTTCCGTTTTCCCTTTCAACAAAGTCAATATCCTGTTTAAAATTACGTAACGTCTACTATTATGAAATAGTAGGTGAATTCAACAAATGCATGCAAAGTGCATTCTTCAAATTAACAATACGGGTACATGGTGCGATGTCCAAACATGGAAAGTCTGACTATCAGGAAGTCCTTATGCTATGACTTGTTCCTTACAGGCGTTGAATAATGACGACCAACCACGCACGAACAATTATAACAATCATAAAGACGTCTACAGTGGATAGTTTTATGCAATTGATACGTGAATGTCATTGTCGTGTTTAGTGAAAAATATGTTTTTATGCAATGGATATGATAATTTTCATACGTTAAACGACTGTTTTTAATTCCACATAGGTAGATCCTCCGCCAATAATAATAAGAATTCAGAGCTCGGCTTTAGCAGTACATTATATATGTCTTTATAGCATGCGTGAGGTCGTGAGTTTAAATCCTGGCGGTTCCTTTAAATTTTTTTCCATTTAAGTAGGGGGCAATTGTCACTGACTCGATGGTGAAGAAAACCAAAGCGAGAAAGTCGTATACTCAGGAATATATTTGAATCGATAGATACCAGGCCATAACGTCCCATTGCCCAGGCCTCACTTAGGTAGTCACTGAGGGATTTTGGGGGTTTTGAACTAAAACCCTCAAATATCTATACATACTCTATTAGAACAGTAGGACTTAAAGACTGCCTCGTGTGCAAATGTTTCCGAGTTTGATTATCAGTCCGACAAGCATTTGTTTAAAGACAAATGTTTTTGGGATCTAGATTGTGTTCATATAGGTCTGTAGGTGTAACACTCTTCTTTATTTGCAGAATACAGAGTCGACCGGCGAGTTCTCGCCGGTGGTGAGCGCGACATGCAAGACTGGCTTTATGTCGATAAGGATCAACTTCAATCAGCCCTTTAGTGGAGTCGCGCACGCCAGAGAGTACAGGTAATCTCAATAACAAATATCATATACTTAATTTAGTTATGTATTCATATTATGCAATTCTTTATAATATGAGACTCACGCCATTTACTTTTATTAGCCATCGATCTTCTCCTCGCCACCCAAAAGTTGCTGGAAAAAATCGCTTTAACGATTAGACCGCCTGTTCTACTTTTTGTTATTTACTTAATTTGTCATTTTGCTATATGTTTTACTCTATCATTTATCTACTTAACTACATTACAGTAACCAGACCTTTTAGCATCTATTTCTGGATATGGAGGCCCGTACACATTATGCATGAGGAATGTATGACCTTAAAACACAGCTCTAGCTGAGCGGGTTGATGAGTCCACTCTTTTAGAGGTGGTGTAATTCCTCGGGGCTTGTGGTAGCGACTCTGTGATTCCTTAGTCGCCTTTTACGGCACCCACGGGAAGAAATGTTGCTATTCTAAGTAGGACGATACCACACAGCCTACTAAATCATATATTCACTTAAAAAACTATTTCTCTTATAGAAATAAGGTGGCAAACGAGCATACAGTCCACCTGGTGGTAAGTGGATACCATGGACACCCGCGGTACATGCCACCTTTAATCCAGAACGACAAACTTTGGCACACCCCCGGATGGGCTGCCTACTTTTGTTGATATAAGAACGGACTTGGAGAAAGGGTTGGGGAAATGGGAAGGGAAGGGACCTAATGGACAGAAGAATCACATAAATAAATGTGTAATCACCTTACCTTGCTGACATTTTCAGGACACCGGCGTGCATGGCGCAAGGCAATGGCAGCGAGTCACTCAGCTTCGATATAAACCTCAAAGCGGTGCAAGGCTCACCCGACTACTGCGGTGTCTTTTGGAATAATGTGAGTTGAGAAGTTTGTAATTAAACGAGCAGCAAGAAATGCTAAATAAGCAGCAAATCTCATGTTTCTTTTGGCTTATTGGCGGGAACTCTAGAAGTGAAGTTGAGTTTTTGTTTGATTACCTATTGCAAAAAATGTGTATTAGGCGTTTTACGGTTTAATAGTGATAATTTATTAAACTTCAAAGGGTTTTTCGTGCGTGGTGTTTGTAATAATCAAATAAAAGCATAGGACTGCGTTTTTCGTGTGCTTCCAAGGAGTCCTCCTCAGTAAACCTACAATCGCTTTACTGAGCGACTCCTTACTAACTTTGACGGGACTGGACATTGGAAGAATACGTTTTAGACTTTGAAATTCTTTATTGCGACGTAAATTTGACACTGGCAGAATGTGCTAATTGTCATATATGAAGAAAACAAAACCCACCTTTAAATTTGCTGCCCAAATCGCAGAGTCAATAAAGAAAGTATACTTTAGTAAATAGATAGATATTCAACGTGTCACTGAAATAGTGCAAAGCCTGGAACACGTCAATTAACTTAAAATATATAAAACAGTTCTAGCGAAAAATTAAATTATTTAAGGGAATAAATTAAAAGTTACAAACACATAAAATTTTGTTGTTCTATCTAAAGCGTTCGTAGCATTCATTACTCAGTACAGGGTAATGACCGAGCGCCTAGGCTGGCACGGAGCGGTCTACACGCGTAGATTACAACTGCGTGTAGATAGATATACCTACTAGAAATGCGTCTTGGCTCTAAATCAAGTTAGTGATACTAGAATCGATTCTACGCTTGATACTGAACCTGTTTCCAGTTTTTGCGTTATTTCAGTGAGACATTGTATATTTTCGTTTCAGCGCACTGATGAACGCTCCCTCCCACTGGCGGTCCGCGTGCACCGTACGCTAGAGCTGGCCGACGACAAGTTTTACGTCATCACCTGCGGGAAGGCGGGCTTCAGAAACGCCAAGTAATAACACCATCTTTTTAACATGCTTCTGTTCTTTATATAGCAGTCTGCATTTTCCATTTTCGGGTCTAAGGTTTCTTCGGCCTTTCCATTTCGGTCTAAAAGCTCTAAAGGAAATGATGATTGTGAGAAAATGATAAGTCTTCTATTATAAGTTCATCAGCTTACTACTTAACTATTGGGGTCTGATGTTCTTCAACGGGTCGGATTATTCCAGTATCTTCTCACCCCCGTACAAGCGCATAAGTAATTGCCGCATCCCCAATACGTTAAGTGGGAGAACAATCATGTAACGACTCGTACCATGCAAAATAATACAGAGACTTTTTAAATTTTTTGTCTTTTCTTACAGGAACGAAACATCACTTGTATCACTACGAATGCTGAACGAAAAAGGGCGAAAGGTGATGAACACCGCCTTTGGTCTACCGTACACACTTCGGGCCGAAATGAATAAACCTGATGGTCAGTTTCTAACTTCGAGCAACACCTATACGAACGTAATGATTTTGCTCCCCTCAGTGTTGCAGATACAACGGCTGTGTCAGTACTTTAAAGACTGACTTGTTTCATTAAAATTGTCAGCGAAACAATTCTTGGACTTCTGATTTTTTTATAACAATTATTCACCAATTTTTATACTACAATTTATTTAATCCCACTTTCCTAAGAAATACTTTCCTATATCTAAGAAATAGTTGGTTTTATCTAGTGTTATTTTAAAGCTGATTGAAAAACGCCTGAAAAATTGGCATTTTTTTGATTCGACTTTAAAATTAATTTTATGAAAGGAAAAAGAATTGGCGCAAATACCTATAAACAGCTTATCGCTAACAAGCCGGCGTACAGCAGTCCAATGAGAAAAAGTTCGTTATATCTCGACCTATCTGTCCTATGTTGTGTTCTTACGTAAAATTTTTCTTCAAATACACATATAAATGGTATTTTTTTTTTAATTTTTACAGGAACGCAAGGAATCAAAATGAAGAACTGCTTCGCATTCAACATGCGCAACAATACCGTGGAATTATTGGATAGGAAAGGGTAAGTACGAGATTTATTAGAAAAGGTGTATAATGTTAATTAATTTTACTTAACTTTTACCAATATTACCCAGTCTAGAGAAAATCCTTTGTAGGTACTCTAAAAAAATACTTTTAGAAAAATCTCTTATGTTTTATGTATCCATCCGTTATGTACGTACCTATAATAGGTACTGGTGGATTACTTATAATAAAATATCTGGGATTTTTTTATGTACGAAGGCGGCAGACGAGCATACAGTCCACCTGGTGCGATACATGCCAACATTAGTCCGGAATGACAAACGTTGGCACGCCCCGCGCAGCCTACCTTTAGAGATATAGGAATGGATTTGAAGAAAGGGTTGAGAAAATGGGGAGGGATAGGATGGGAATGGGCTCTAGCACATCCCACTCACTACCGAAACACGTACGTACATTAAGGAAATAAGATAAAGTGGAAAATGCAGTACATTTCAAGGCAGTCTTCTGTGAGAGAGGGGTAACGTGACCAGTCGAACGCGCCCAACGTCTATTGGATTGCAGGGTGCACTCTCCCCCTCAAAAGTAAGTAAAAAGGGTCCAGACATCGACTTCGATGACCGTCATGCCACTTGATAGATTAAATAGTTTACCTATATGTTTTATTTGATTGTATTATAATGCGTCATGGGTGTACCATATAATGTTAATTTTTACTTTTGTTTTTCTGAATATACCACTTATTGATTTGCATTGGTTACGTGTGGTGTCTACTAGATGTCGCTGTAGTGAGTGAGTACTTACATAGTGCTATGGTGTGGTTTTCTGTATTTGTAAGTTTTGTCGTCTAATCCAAAATATTTTTTTTACTGTGTCAAAGACTCCTAATCGTTTCATTTACTGAATCTAGATCAGTACATCCGTGGATGTACCGTGGATATATCAGTACCATTCGGTTTTTCGTACCTACAACAAGTTTTGTGTGAAATATGAAAAATTTTCAAAGGTAATTAATTATCCCCTACGTAACTGCCAAATGGACTGTTTAAATCGAGCTTTATAGTTCGATCTTCTTGATTTTTCGATCCTATTGAACTCTGAAAGTTTTTTCTCTGAATAATCCTTATCGAAACTGTCATTTTCTTTAAATCATGTGGTTTCTAAATCTGCCCATTACTCCATTACCGCCTATCTGGACCCCTTTTGCTTGGACGTGCCAAATTATTCAACAAATATAAAAGTTACAAATATAAAATTATATTTTCAAATTATTCGTTTTAAAATTGCCTTACCTAATTGACACAGATTTTTCTGTATTAATGACTTTATTTATAATAGTTGTACTTCCATTTGCAGATGTCCGGTAAAACAACAGTCAGTAGCAGTAAAAACGGAAAACGGCGCGGCCGAGTTGGCGATAGCGTCCATGTTCCGCTTCCCCGACTCGTCGCAGGTCAACTTCCAGTGCGATATAGCCAAATGCAAAGGTATGCCTACATTTTATAAGTACACTGATATTGTAGGTTGAACTCTTAACACCGGAACCGTCATAACTTTTATCTATACATATGTTGGCACGCCCCGGATACACTGCCTTTGCAGAGTAAGGAATGGATTGGGAAAATGGTTAGGGATAGGATGGGATGGGAATGGGCTCTGGCATCTCACATTCACTACCGAAACACGTACCTACGTACATTGGGGAAATACGATAAAGTAGGAAATGCAGTACATTTCAAGGTAGTCTTTTGTGAGAGAGGGGTAACGTGGCCAGTCGAGTGCGCCCAGCAGCTGTGGGAATGCAGCGTGCGCTCTCCCCCAAAATTCAAAAACATGTAGTCAATTGTTAACTTTGCAGGCAGTTGCGCTGTACCGGACTGCACAACGGACAGCAGTGCGGACACAAGCGATGAAGAGGAGACAGTCACCGCCTCCACAGGAGTATACGTGTTCGACCCTAACGACAGTGCCGGTAAATAGCTACTGATTTTCATCCGCGTTGATTTATAGTTGTTTGGGAAAATAAAGTATTTAACTATACCTAGTTAAAGGCCTAGTAGTAACTAGGTATAGTAACTAGGTAAACTAGGTATAATATTTAACTATACCTAGTTACCTAGTTAAATACTATACCTAGTTATAGGTATAGTATTTAACTATACCTATAGCGCAGTACCCTGCGTGAGATTTTTTTATAGAAAGTAAGCGGCAGATGGTCATAGAGTCCACCCGGTGGTAAGTGGATACTGTCGCACATGAACACCCGCGGTACATGTAAACATAGGTACAGAATAGCAAACGTTGGCACGCTCCTTGTTACGCCGCCTATCTTTAGAGATTTAGAATGGATTAAGTACGGAAAATAATTTATATAATGCGAATTATACCAATTTTTATTAAAAAAAGTATATGTATATTTTTATTAGTTTGTTTTTCCCAATAATATAAAGCCAACCGTACGACAAATAATTATGTAAACAATTTAAAAATAATAATAAGTTTTATCATTATTACATTACATAATTCCATTGAACGACCGATTAGCTTAGTGGCATTCATTTGTTTAAAGTCAAATGTTTCTTCGGGTCTGGACGGTGTGTTCGTCTTTGTACATATCTCTGGGCTCATGACATAGAAATTCCTAGTGTGGGCCCATTGAGTGTGGCGTTATTTATTTAATATCATTACAAAACGGTGAGTAAATGAGTAAAGATAAAATGAAATTATAATTAATCTTTTACGTGTGTTTCATAGCTTATCTTCGATAACAAGAATAACTGTCTGAATCTGCTAAAAGAAATAAAATAAATAGCCATCAAACTAAAAGAAACAAAGAATTAAAAAAAAACATTTAATGGCATTCATATGTATAGGCAGCACGAAATTTGTAAAAAGAAAAATAGCTATTATTTTGTAGAAAGAGATTTTTAAAAATAACTAATTTAGTTTTCCATTGAAGAACTACGAGTACCTACCAACCGTCTTATAAATTGTACAATAAACAAATTTATTTAAAATACAAGTGTATAAAAGTGCAGAATCATGGAGCATCACAATTCCACAATACCAACCTAATACAGGAAAAAGTATGAATATTGATTTATTTAATAATATACCTGTTTCTTGTTTAAATTTTAGTTACAGGAGATTGCGCCGAGGGCGGAGTGCACCCTCCGTGGCTCCTTTATTTGGCTATCGCGCTCGGCGTCATGTTCTTAGTGATGCTGCTCATCAATTGCTTCCTTTGCACTGCCATGACTTGTTCCTGTGCTAGAACTGATGTAAGTTTTTTACGTAATACACTTAATGTTGTTAAGAAAGTTAAGTTAATGATGTAAATGATGAAAGTGATATGATGACTATTCAAATTAGTGTCAGCCGGGGTAATTTTAATCAGGGGTAAATGAGAACACGCTATAATTTGTCGTAAATTATATTCAAATTTGTAAAACATGTACCTACTCAGTTATCTCTGTTTCTATTTACCCTGACTGAGCCTATGTATAATAATTTCTTTGCATAAAATGTAAAAATAAAGTATGTATAAAGGAAGTAGGTAATGTCTTTTAAATAGACCATCGGACTGTTTGGCAGAAACTCAAGAAGTGTACTCGAGTTTTTGTTTAATTATTATAAAAAAAAATGAGTTTTGAGTGATAGTTTAATAAAATTCAAAGTGGTTTTATGCGTAATATTTGTGATAATAAAAAAAAACATAAGACTGCAATATGCATAAGAAGAGATGCGTTTACCATTGTTTTGACTTTAAAAATTGTTAATAGCGAAGAAAACTCGACACTGGCATAATGTGCTAATTGCGCCATTGCCATATAAGAAAAGAAAAAAAAATACACCAGCAGTCCTATACTCTTAACATAACCATCGACCTAAACAACTGGACATGCCCTAGCGGTGGAAAGTGTCCCTCCGAAAGAAAGAGATAGAATGAGTGTTTGGTCAATATCCATTTCTCTCAATATAGTGTCAATCGACTGCAACGAAAGAGATAGTAATAGCCAAAACCATACACTGTCTCTCACTATCGTCTAGCCAAAAACTTATTGCAACGATATTGTATATATATATATATATATATATATATATATATATATATATATATATATGTACGTCCATTTGTATATGTCGATGGTCATAACATAACGCTCTAAAACAAATATCAACAGATATAAAAACCTGTTATATGTGATTTGAACATTACGAAAATTAGGTATGATTAATCTTACCCCGGTCCCAGACATATGTACAGATATGTACAAACACGCACGTTGTTCTATGTATATAATGGAACGAAAACTGTTCCACAAATATTTGCACTACTCTTTGCAGAGTTTACAAATATTTCCGGAAACATTTGTACATATGTCTGGGACCGGCTTTATGGTATCGTATTGGTCGTCTTCTAGTAGATACATCATGAAGATGTGATGTGCTAATTCATTCTAGTTACTTCTGGTGGAAAATCAATCTAATTTAAACATTCATTAAATATACATAGAGGTTTATACTTGGAATCCACAATACTAACCTACTTTCCTGTTGCAGGTGATCGAGAAGGACCCGTCCGTGGTGGAGGATTACGACCCTTACCGCAGTTGGCATGGCAGCCAGTATGGCAGTCGGTATCCCTCATCCACCATACATTCTGCGAGGTACTTATACATTGTATATTCACTACTAAGATACTATGACTCTATGATATTTGCAGATACTTGAGCCTGCTTTGTATTGGGAATATTATAGTATAAACAGTTTCACGTACTATCTTTACGTAACCGGTCCATTTTCCCGTACCGGTACCCTCATGGGCCTACTTCATGCACAATGTCTTGTGAATTTATTTATTTTTAATATAACAAAATTATTTATTTAAGTTATTAGCATACAAAGAAAGGGAGGGGGAAAGTGCACGCTAAAATCTAACAGCCGTTGAGCGCGCTCGACTGGCCACGTTAACCCTCTCTCACAGAATCCTTTATCCTATTTCCCCAATGTACTTACGTGTTTCGGTAGTGAGTGAGATATTCCCATTCCCATCCTATTGCTCCTCATTTTCCCACGCTTTCTCCAAATCCATTCCCATATCTCCAAAGGTAGGCAGCGCATCCGGGGGCGTGCCAATGTTTGTTATTTTGGATTAATGTTGGCATGTACTGCGGATGTCCATGGGCTACAATATCCACTTACCATCAGAAGGACTGTCTGCCGCTCTTGTCCTTAAAAAAATCTCATCTTATCAATTGGAAATTGAGTCCAAAAACCTACATTCAACCGTCTACACAATTCTCTGAATTTAAATAATTAAAAAGATTATAGTATAAATAATAAAATAACTTAATAACAAGCTTAAGCTGTTTGCTTAAGCATTATTTAACTAAATAACATGCACATGTACATTGCCTTATAGACTTAAGCCTATAACGCTCAAAGATTTAAGACCCGCGACTTGAACTATAATGTTCAACTCTTAAAGGTACATAGGCGTTGATGCAGCGCTCGACCTTCAGCGCACATTTTCATAACACCAATCGAACCTAGAGCGTGTGGTGTCTTGTGGCTTTAGAAAAGCACCACCTCATCTTGTTCCGCGGGTGTCATAAAAGAAAACTAAGAGATAATAAAAGCCGTAACCAAAGCCTTGAGAAACTACACCACCTCTGAAAGAGTGTACTTGTTAGCCCACTTGGCGGGCGTAGCGTTTTAAGGTCTCACATTCCTCATGCACAAAACAGTGCAGTGGAAGGAAGGTAAAAGGGCTGGTGGACCGATGACAATAGTACCTACTTATTTATTTGCAGGTCCGTCTCTGACAACAGCGACCACTACGCGATAGTTCAATCGAGGCCGGGCAGTCGACACTCCGGCGCGCATAGGAATAGACATTAATAAAAGGTAAACAATAGAAAAATGTGGTATTTTCCATAACTAATATAGTTCTCTACAAATCTCCCACTAATCACGTGTTACTTGAAATAACGCAATAACTGGTTCTTACCAGTCTTTAAATTAGGTGATTTTTTCATGACTTGTTCTTCATCGCGCGTCGCTCGCGTCGCGCTTCGTTACTTTATTACCCCGTACTAAGTAATGAACTCTACGAACGTTTTATATAACACAAACAAAACGTTACGTGTTTGTAACTTTCACATTGTTGATGTATTCCGTAAAACAATTATTATATTTTGCGTTAGAACAGTTTTATATATTTTAAATTAGTTTAAAGCACGTAACGTTTTACAGCACGTTTAAATACGTTCATGTTGTATTTGATAACACTGGTCTAACATGCTATCAGATTCATTAGTTAGACGGTCCCTGTAGTGTAGGTGGACTATATTTAATTTTAAACAACAATTATGTCTTTTTTTTGTTTATGTTTTTATCTTTTGTTTGCAGGAAAATATAAAAATAATTTGAAAAGGATCAAGATAAGAAAAGAGGTTTGAAGAAAGCTCCGTAAATAGGGAATTAGATATTAAAGCGAGCCGTCTCTATTACGAGCAGGAAGTAACATTTGAATTGAACTAATTGTGTAATAATTATTGTAAGAAATAATAGAAACGACAAATTAAATGGTGCTTTTATGGTCTTATTTTACAATATTCATAGGTACGCGATAGGTGTGACCACCATAACTTCAAATAAAAATACCCCCCCCCCCCCCCCCCCCACCTCAGGAAAATATGAGAAATATAATAGGAAGACGAAAACTCTCCATCCATCTATTCCCCATTCATCCCCCTATCTCTTAAAGGACAGGATAGGGGGTGCATCCGGCGGCGTACCAACGATTGTTCTTGTTAGTTTTGCCTAATATTGGCATGTATCATAGACGACCACATCCACTTAGCACAAGGTGATCTGATCTGTCAACATGTCAGCCACTTTCTTATAATAGAAAGAAAACCTGTCGCGTATTTATTAAACGTTATCTACAAAGAGAACATCACATTAAATATCTTGTATGAATTTTACTTGTGCCATTATATTTCCAAGTACCTTGTCAACCTTATGTTGTTGTAGCTTTTAGATATTATATAGTCCACCTGAGGCATTGATAAAAGAACACAAGATTCACACTTCTCAACAAAAGTGTTTCCAGTCCATTTATTAAACATATACGGGTTCATTATATTTACTAACGTAGTACTATAACAATACAGTTCATTCTTAACTATCAATATTAAATGCGTCCGACAACCTTACAAGAGTCTGTGCAACGAAACTAGATAGATACCTATGAAAAGAGCAGCAAATCAATTTAAAAAATCATTGGGCTGTTCCCTTATTATAGTCAGGATAAAATGAACTTGATATTTCATAACTTATAAAACCATTATTTTTTTTATTTACATTCTCTTTATATTATGCGTAATCATTTTCAACGTGTATTACGTGATTTGTAAATTTACAACTCGACACAGTCAACAGATAGAAAAGAAACAACAATAAAATCAAAGTATCAAGAAGTTTTTTGGTAAATTATAAACATCAACTGACATCTGAAAAATATTGCTATGTAAAGAATTCTGATTATTGCCGTAGAAAGTGTCAACACTATTATTAGCGTACTGTGGTATTTGTTATTTTATCAATGACTCAAGGACAAAATGCAACGAATCCGTCCAAACAATACATAATAAAAAACTTATTTTGATTGACTTGAAACATTTTCTTATACTAAATAATTATTTACTGTAATGTAAAAAGGAATAAATCATTAAGAAATTTAATGAAACATTTATTTTATACCAATTTAATTATAATATGAATTAGTTTTAAAACAAAAACAAGTTTAGCTAGGCTCTAGTTACACCTAGATAGGAATAAATGAATTTATACCACATCATAACTGTGAATTCGTGTAAGTATTAAGACTAGTGTTAACGTCTAGCTTTCCTCGGGTAACAACTGTTAAAACCTAGTGTTTCAAATGGTCTTTAAATAAATTCTAACTACAAAAATAATAAAATATATTTTTTTTAATTTATTTTTGTGGTCAGAATATGTATTCGTAACAGGGTATTTGACTATTCCAGAAATTTATGTTTTATAACTTATTCAAGAGCTAGAGTAAAAATCAAACTTATATTAAAAATAATTTACCCAATTTGTTAGAAAATTCGCTCAAAATGTTATCTATCATTTTCTAATATATTTTAAATTTGGATTGACATCCTTAAATTAACTTTTTAATGGTCAAGTACCCTATGTGAATTGTAGTTATAATACATATTGCTATTATATTTTGGAACATTTTATTAAGAATAAACTGTGCTCAAATTTAAGTAAGTCTTCCTGCCTATTTAATAAGTTGTTAGAACAAGATATTAACGTTATACGTAGTGGCCTCACATACTAGCCTCAGAAAAAAATGTTTTTTTACAAATCGAAGAACCGCACGCAGTTCCTATCTATTCATTTTAATGATTGCACAGAATGATCCAGATTCAGTAACTAATTGATTGATTTGATTCAGAAGTGAATATATTTTTATATTGGATCATTTATATTTTATACAAGTTTTGCGTTTCACCCACATCGGTAAATGCACGTTTAACGCGTATATAATAAAGCTTTATATAGTGGATATAATATGAGCGGCAGATGTATCACAACATAATATGAAACGATTTGAAATCGTTCGTATGAAGATTTCGCTAGTTCTACTTTGACTGCAGCTTATCAATACATACATGGTAATTTTAGTACCGCAATTGCTCGAATTATTATTTGATTTGCAGTTTCGATGAACAAAATAATATTTCGCGGTACCTAGTAATAAAAGTATGAACTGCCAGTTTTAGGTTCTACTAGAATGAATGTTGAGTTGAAACGACTTAGCTTAATTTAGTCTATAAAGCTAGACTAAATATTATGAGCGTATTAAAACTAGGCGTAATGTCGGCGCATTTACGATAGGTTAAAAGGCTTACGATAGCTTGCGCGGATACGGGCATTTTCATCGTACGAGGTACGAGTTTTATATAGCCGCAAACGTATTGGCGTTGAAACCGCGTTTGTTTGTGTTGTGTTACATATTACAATAACAATTAATTGGTTGCATTTATTATGTTAGTTATTGTATATATAGCTGTTACCTGTGGCTTTGCCTACGTGGAATTAGGATTCACGAGTTTCACAACTATCCTAAAAGTTAATCCGCCCTGTGAAATGCACATATATCTTTAACAGCGATTATTTGATTTGTATCAAAGTTATTGGGTAATAAAACAGACTTCCGCATTTATAATACGTATTAATGTTATAATGAATACGCGCTGATCTAAACACGTCGACAATACGCCCGGTTGGAATGCATCTGTGCTCTCATAAGACCGGTTAATTAGATGATTCTCGGTATTAGAATTAAATTCCTGTATCCTATGTAGTCTGCATAAAGGTCAGTTTCGAACCACCCGATCCAAGGCATAGAACGGTATTAAAAGTCATTAATCCGGGTGTTAGTCGCGTGATGTGCGCAAAAACCCGATTGTGGATCTTCCCCTCTGGCCAGCGACTATAGTTTTAAGTTAAATATTTTTTTTTACAAAAAGTATGTATGAGAATAGCATTATAACTGCATTAATAAAAGATCTTAACACTGTCGCAGTAGTTTCTTTTCATAAATCGACTTTGATCACAAACATTGGGTTGTGATTGTGTGATTTGGCTGTAAGGAATTCAAATAAAAACATCAAGTGTGCACACGATCCATAGAATTTATTTGTGTTAGACACTTTTAAATTATTACATGTATTTATAGACCCGATGGAATAATTTACAATATCTACCTATACATATACATATTAAAATTTTCGTTTATAAAATTGGTTAGGCGTGGTACTTAATATTTTAAAGGTTTTTTTTTTATTGAAAACAACTGTTATTTTTTAGTCAAATATTGGTTTTATTTTTATCCAAGTATTGTCCATCTCTGTTTATAACCTTTTGTCATCTTTATAGGAACAAATTGATTCCGTGGTGTAAAAATTGATGATCTTTCTCGAAGCAATTCGTCGGTCCATTTTCAGACTTTTTCATAGAAATGAAAGTGCTGTGTTTTTGGGCTATGCGCTATTGACCGAAATAAATGACAGTGAGAAGGAGTAATGTCTGGTGAATACAGCGGGTGAGTTAGGACATCCCAGCCTGGCATTTACAATGTACCTTTACGCGATTTTGCAAAATGCGGCCGAGCGTCGTCGTGCAAGAAAATCACTTGGTCGTGTCTGTTGGCGTATTCAATTCGGGGAGTGTTTTTACTTCAATATTCGGTACAATGCAATTAATTCTTGTCCATAATGATCAGCTGTAATAAGTTTCACCGGGTTTTAGCTCGATGCCATAAAATATGCAGAATATTTTTTGCGCTATGAATGTTGCATTTTGGGGTCGATGTTGACGTGTGGTTCGCGTGGTTCACTAAAATATAAAATGGAGGTAGTGGTGCGCTTTATTTCTATACATTTTGGTAGGTTTAGCATTATAGAAATAGATCCATTTTTCATCGTCAGTCATGATTCGATGTGAAAATGACTGCACTTTTCTTTTGATTGAAGTACAAAAACAAAAATACCTACCGCAATATACGTTTCCCGCAAATGTTGCTTTGTTGGGACGTAATTAGACATTTTGGCGTAATTAGAAACCTATTTATTTTCGCTTCCGTTCAACGTGACTTATTGTATTTTGTATATTATAACAAGCACTTTAACATTTCACAGGTTATTGTCACAAAAATATGCCCAAGTATTAGTAACGCCAAATCTTTTAAAATTAAGTACCACGTGTTATATTTAAATATAGACAGTGAATTATACGAAATTGAAGACAAAGATATCCTACTATAATATATACTAAACATACTTTGATTTCTTTGATATAAGGCGGCAACCGATAACTTAAATTTATAAAAATACCTACATTTAGCCTACAACGCATAAATACATAATAAACGGATTTTTCACTATTCCCTTTGTAACAACGCTGTGTCGAAAAAAAAGTATTTAATTTTCCAACATAAATAATAGATTTAACTGAATTGATTAAAATTAATAATTAAACGTATTTAAAGTCATACGACATTGAACTCGATGAGATCTGCAGATTTAACGGTTATCTTAGCTGCCATACAAGAGAGCATGTCTATTGTAAAGGTAACATTTATAAACACTAAACACATGTTGATACATTTACATATACACATAGTTATAACTGTCTACACTACTGCTGATATTTTATACACACAGAAAGTGTAGTGCACGCATACGACACAAAATGAGAGCGTATTTATACGCCGCGACACAATATTGTCAAATTGTATAACAAACATTATTATTACCTCTTTAGTGGAATTTTATTTCTAGTTTACTCAATAGTTCAATCCAGAACCCTAAACATTTCTGTGCTAATAGAACACCCTGTATTGTTTTTTATCTTAACATATTAAGGGCCGGATAAATAAACATTTATGCGTTTTAAAATCAACCTGAGTAATCTTTATCTGCACCCTTGCAACTTGTGCAGAAACTATAGTTTTTAATAACTTAGACATAGAACCCGCTTCTATTTATCCGGACTTAATAAGTTTAATTTGGAAATAATAAATATTTAGTACAATGGTACCGAACCTTGCAGTTTATAAAAACGAGCTTTTTGCAACTTTATAACCCTTTGAAGGTGATAATTGCGCTTCTCTATGTAAAAATTGTCACATTTTTATGAGAGTTTTGTATTTTTTGTACATTTTACATGAAATATCGTGTCGCAATGCGTGAACACGCTCTAAAGACATTAAAGATTGGACTAGAAAATATTTGTAGTAATTGCAATGTAACAATATATATATGTAAAATTATATACGCTCTAAAACATCAAAATACCTAACAGATCTGTAAAATTACAAGATATAAAATTATATTGGGTGTTGCACAAAGTAATGATCTAAAGTAGCGATAACAGTGGAACCTATCTTTATGATCCTATATTTTTCTTAAGGCTTGTCCAAACAATGTTTATAACTATACTCTGTTCGCGTTAAGAATGCAGTGAATCTGATTATTTTACCTCGACTACTATCTGTTCGCGTTAAGACAGATAGTTTAATTATTTATCGTTTAATAAAACATATAAAAGGGAACCAAATGAACGGTAAATGAACATGCGTTCTTAACGCGAACAGATAGTAGTCGAGGTAAAATAATCAGATTCACTGCATTCTTAACGCGAACAGAGTATAAGCGTGTAAGTATGTTCGCTTTTCCGCAACAAGCGAATGATTCACAAATATGTTTGGTTTCGCTTTCTCAAATTTCATTGAAAAGTTTTAGCGAATATTTTTTATGTCAATTCCACTGCGAGTCCTGTTGCTCACTGATTACTGATTCCATTTAGCATTTTTATTACTAACGTAATAGTAATTGTTTTGCGATAAGATTAATAACAGTCACTTTCACAATATGATTGCCACTTTTAATGAAATAAAGATCATGGCATTAGTTTCAATTCAGATTCTATCTACATACATTTTTAGGCACATTCATTACAATTATAGCGTAACAAAGTCATCAATGTTCTTGAAAAATTAACTATTGTAAGAATGATCGAGGGCTAAAAACGCTATACAAATATGTTTTCTTTCTTAAAACAAGCAGGTTCCAAGTAAATATCATTCCCTATCGTCTAACTTAGCTCATATCTTTTGCAACACCGTTCTAAAGGAAACGTTTTTATGGCACTCAGATCTTATTTACCCGATTTAAAAATAGAAGATCATGTCTTTGAATGTGCTATCACACCGAAGTATATCCAAATCTATTAGAGAAAATGTTATTTAATTTTAAAATATAGATCATATTTATCTGTATCTTTCAATATGAACATTAAATGATTACAATTCGCACTACGTATACAAATTAATGACTGTCATTCATATGAATTGCTATAACTACGGTTGGCGTGACCTAGTCACCCATCGAAAATGTTGATAATGAACTGCAAAGGGGGTTTGTAATCATTCGAATGTTCTATTAATAAATTTCATAAAACATCTTAAACTTTAGCTACAAATAAATACCCATTTATAACTAACTTTATTAATACTCTTATATTTTCACTTAAAACAAACCCTCGATGTTGAAAAATATAAGAATAGTAATGTGCATTTATTTTTTATTCCAAAATAATTATTGATAATGTACCGAACCCGAGATATACAATGCGTCGTTCAAAAAGTCCGTATAAATTAGAGCTAAATCGCGTTGACCACTGTTCTTTTCGCTCATAAAATTCTATCATTTTTCCCGCTTCAATACTAAGGAGATGCGCTTCCAGCAAATAGACTCAGTTAACGCCGCTTTTACACTATCAAAGATCTTTGATTATACTTTATGTATATGCTTTTTTTAACATATACCAATTTAGTAGTTATTAACTAACGAGCGATACCATAGTATAGCACAACATACCATACTTACCATGGCATACCAGAAGCAGAATCCAGAAAAGTCGAATGAATACTATACCACAGGATAACATACGATACCATGCTATACGATCTAGCCATCACTTACAGCTTAGATAGAATAAGTTTTGTAACTGCCATGTACCATGCCATTGTAATGCCAGTATGCCATGTGAAATATTCTCAAAAACCTTTGAATAGCGGCTAAAACCGAACCCAGATATTGTTATTTTATAGTCGAAGTTGTAATAAGTGTATTTTTAATTTATCGAACACTTTTCTACACGAAGCAGTATATCCAGGATTTTTATATCAATGTACCAGAGATACAGAATACGAGAATCCAGAAACAGCGTCAATGAAGTAAAAAATTTGAAAGACACTCGATATTCAGCAACGATTCGAGTTAATTAAATGTTCCATGTGATACTAGAATTTAAACATTTTTGAAATAGGACAAGAATATTTATACGAGGCGTATTCGAAAAGTAAGGGCCGTTCGCTTATATTTCAAAATCGACAAGTCGTAACACGTTTAAACTTGTGCATATCTGTACGTGCACTACTCGTGCAGCTATTTCAGGTGTGGTTTTGATTCAGTAGTCATTTGCCTATCTGTGCGTACAGTAAACAATGTCCGCGATAATCGTTGCTCCCGCCAGCTGTGAAGTTCGCGCTGTAATAAGATTTTTGTGTGCAAAAAGATCTTCAGCTGCTGAAATTCATCGAGAGTTATGCCTAGTTTATGGACCTACTGTAATGAATGAAGGAAAGGTTAGACAATGGTGTCGTGATTTCAAAACTGGACGAACAAATGTTCATGACGAAGAGCGGAGTGGTAGGCCCAGTATGCAAACCGATGAAATTGTTTCTCTGGTGGACCAAAAACTGCGATCTGATCGTCGGTTGACGATTAGTGCCCTGGCTGATGAATTTCCTCATCTTGGACGCACTACTGTCTATACAATTGTCACGGAAAAACTTGGATACCACAAATTGTATGCAAGGATACCACGCCGTTGAAAACTGGTTCAACTCGCAGGCGGTGAGCTTCTATGCAGAGGGGTTAAGGAAGCTGGTGCAGCGGTACGAAAAATGCTTGGAAGTGAACGGCGATTATGTGGAAAAGTGAAGTAGATTTATAGTAAACTAGATGTGCTAATAAAACCTATTTCATATGATTATAATTTTTTTTATGACGAAACGGCCCTTACTTTTCGAATACGCCTCGTAATTATAACCATTCTTTGATTCTGGAGAAATTGCTATATAGAAATAAAACCGCCTAGTTGTATTCTCTTCATAAAACATTAGAATTTTATAGATCTGTGTGTCTTGTCTTAATGGGATGCCAGTTTATATTTAAATGATTAAGGCTTATTTTGACGCCCGTTTTAAATTTATATCTGTTCATTAGTGATGGGTAACTCCGGATTCAATGAATCAAATGAGCATAAACCGCAAGCGGAGCCGAAACCCCTAATTGTTCCACCGAATTGTTAAGTTACTCCGACTACGACGCCGTGTGATCGCGCATCAGCACTTGTCGTGGGCCCAAGCAAAAGCGAGATGCAACGATGGCATGACCTTTTTATTTTCTGCTTATGCAACGACCTTTATGCAAAGGGAATGAAACGCTCTCGGAAGGTGAATAAGTAGGTGAATTAAGAGAGTTAAGGAGTAACTAAGAGGAGTCGGATCCGCAAGCGGAGCAGGATTAAGTGAGCTGAAGCACACCGAGAAGTCGTGATTACCCACCACTACTCTTCATATGTTTTAATGGAAACCGTTATCTAAGAAACTATTGAGTGAAATACAGAAATTTATACAAAGAATATAATATTTTGTCGTGAACATCTCAACATGATTCGTTGCGGGATCGAGTGTACAACACTAGGGTTTTGCACTGGAGAGAATAAACGTGAAAACCGAAAAAAATCGGGTTTTCTCGGATTTGATATCGGCGTTAACATGTAGTGGTTTTGGTATATCCAAATATATATACACGTGTCACTGAAATATAGCAAAAAGAAATTGATTGTTCAGTATCGAGAATACAATCGATTCTACCAGATTTTACAGCAGGTTTTTCATAACTTATTATTCATTTCTAGTATATCTTTATTTCAGGCGCAGTTGCATGCTACGCTCGTGGCCCGCGCCGCGCCTGCACTGAATAATGAGTGCTACGAAAGTTTTAGATAGAACAACAAAACTTTACATGTTTGTAATTTTTAATCTATTCCCTAAAATAATTGTTCGGTTCGGTTATTGTTCGGTAAGGCGATTTTATATATTTTAAGTAAGATGACGTGTTTCAGATTTTGCATTATTTCAATAACACGACCATTTCTTGTTTTTATCCGATCGGTGCTTCTTTCTGTGATATAATTTCAGTTATATCCGGGGATTCACCGGTAAATCCAATATACGAAGAAATATATCAAATATCAAAATGGTCACCAGTGCTAAACCCTAGTCAGCCTTATTTTACAATACTTGTTTATTGCGCAGGCTTCTCGTGACGTTCTAGTAGAGTTTTGGTGACCTTCTCGTAGAGAGCACGCTTGTAGATACGGGGCTGGCCGTCTCGTAACCCGTGTGGGTATACACCAAAGGACATCTCATCGTCGAACCAGCTCGATGTAGGCTGGAATTTAGCAAGTTCAAATTTAACAGTAGTGATAAAAATATTTTTTTTTAGAAAGAAGGGGGTAGACGAGCGTTCTGACCACCGGGTGGTAAGTGGATACTGCCGCCCTGCGAGATCCGCGGTACATGCAGGCAGCGCATCCGGGGGGTGCCAACGTTGTTATTCTGGACTGATGTTGCCATGTATCGCGGATGCCCATGGGACACAGTATCCACTTACCACTTGGTGGACTCGTCTGCCTCCTTCATTCTATTAAAAAAAAAGGTATTATAATGGTGTAATAATATAATTTAAGCACATTTCTAAAGTTGTATGTTTGTGTTCTTATGTTTGTCATTGATCGATACTATATGTAGATTCATCTCTACATACATTTACAGTCATTTCGTGTCATCTTGTTACGTACCAGTATGTACAGTTAATTAAATTCTGCTCTAATAAAAGCTAGATTAATTCAGAAGGTGGACGCGCACCGAACTTCGTATCTCAATATGTTTAAAGTGTTTATGCCCACGGCTTCGCTCGCGTGGATTTAATTACGTTTAATTTTGATTCTATACAGAATTAGCCATCCTGTACTTTAGCCCTGTGACAAAATTTTGAAAATTGACGAAACACGTGTCTAATTATCTGTATTCTAAAAAAATATACCGGGTTTCAAGTTCATTGGACTATCAAATATTTTTTCCATACAAACTTTGATACTCTGTTTCATGCCTTTAGAAGTTGAATTTCAAGAATTCCTACTGTCAATTCAATAAGCTACTATCCAAATTTCATGTTTCTAGCTTCAGCGATTTCGGCTCGACGTTGTTGAATTAGTCAGATAGTCAGGACAATTCTCTTTATAATGCATCACCCGGTTTATATGCAGTCTACTCCTACGGCAGTCAGCAGAGAAGTAGGCAGCACGAGTATGTAGACCCTCACACTGACACTGCTCACTCACCGCCAGTAGATAAATACGTTCTATTGCGATGAATTGATATAATCCACCATCGCGTCTTGCAACAACGGCTTTTTTCTATTTTATCTCTTTTTAACCTGTCATGCAATAAACTTTTCCATTGTTTGTCTATTGTTTGCTGGGATGTATACATCCCTAACATCATTGTATAAACTCAAACGGTAGAGCGCTGACGTTGCAGCAATTTGTACGTCCTCCATTGCCGAAGATTGAAAATGGAGGAAGTCGTATATTCACTCGAAATATTTTTGGACGTAAAAAGGGCAATGTGAGGAGGAGCGGCAGTGGGTGCATGTAAACCGAGTATGTTTGACGCAAGTCCGCCCACTCGTTTCGTCCGATTTTATTGCACGTGGGTGTAAACAATACGCGTGGGCAGGCAGGCGTATCAGCATCGCTATCGTCTCGATAAGCGTTTATTGAATATTTATTTGATATCGAACGTGACATTTAATATGTTTAGATGTTAAGCATGATATGATATGATCTTCGTCATCTCGCCGTGGCAAGTTTTAATAGATCATTTCAATTAGAAACTAAATTTTATAATTCTCATAAATCTGATACATCTGATATCAAAGATGTACTTACTCATACAAATCTTTATCAATAAGCTGACAATTGTACTACCGGAAGCCTTTCCACGAGCACGTCGAGATAAGTCAATTGTGGAAAGAGTTTATAAATCGCGTTGTTCTGCGTGACATCACACGTTATCGATACTTCTCTGTACAAAAAACTGATCAAGCCACTATTTAGGTAGGTACTTATACACCGGCGACTTTACGTCAGGGGAAAACCAGATAATGGTTATACCAGATCAAATAATAACAGTTTTGAGACAATAAGGATAGATAAACAGCATCGTAGCGTCGCTGATCCGAATACTATATTCCTTATACCCAAACACCCAAACACCTGTCTAGGGGGCATATTATGAACTTTCAAAAACATTCACAAAACCTTGGCTAAGTACTACTCTTAACAGGATAGTATGGCATAAAAGGGAAGGTTTTCACCCCCAATGGGACACAACTAGGGTTTAGTAGGGGGAGGGTGCATGCTGGAATTCCACAGTCACTTAGCTTATCACTTAGGTAGTTAGTTGACACTTAGCAGGACGATCTGACATATAAAAGGCTTTTGCCTAACAGTGGAACACAATTCACCACCACCTTGTCATAAAGATAGTTTTGTGATAAACGTAATGATTGAATGAAGACAATAAAGTTAGTCTGACACCAACCGTCAATATCTGTTTCCTGCTGATCGCGCGTGAAATACTTATTTATGCCTTTCCACCGTCAAGCTTTTTTTGGCAAAAAGATATCATCGATTTTTTTTTATTAATTCATCCAATGATCTGAAATCCCACGTGAATTGATGATAAAACTTCCCGGCATTTATCTCCGATGACGAGAAGACAAATGCTTATCTTTCTTTCTCTTTCGCACATCTTCTCTTTTTATCTTTCGCCCGCGTTTATCTTTCTTGTTTAACTCGTACGCCTCATAAAATAAATACCTTTTCCCACTTCTCCCAGACCTTGCATAAGTTACGTTAACCAGGTCTTTTTCAAATTGAAACTGTTGCGGAGGGTTTAAAATTGACTGCATAATTTCACTCGCAATTCTGCACTTTTGTGTTAAGACTACTTATACTATTACGTCCGCATTAAATAGCACCATAAGATAAGCTAATGTTAAGCACTCCTTTTTTTAATGTTTATACTGCGCCATATTATAAGTATGGAAGGAAGCGCGCACAATGAAACAAACGGTTGGTATCAGACTCACTTTGTCTTCATCCAATCATTAATACTTTATCGGTGCGATCTACATACAGTCGATATTATTACTAACCTCAAGTCTAAAGTTGAGTATGCGCGCGGCGGTCTGTCCGGCCGGCACGGTGACCACGTGCGAGACGGGGAAGTAGCCGGGGTGGCTCGCCGTCACCTCGTAGTGGCCCGCCGTCAGCAGACGGTAGTAGTCGCCGTAACCGTCTACAAGTCAACGATATACCACGTTTGACACTAAACCCATAATATTGTTTCCTGTACGCTTTATTTTATTGTTAACCAATCCATCCATACAAATAACCATTGTAATAGAATTAATTTTCATTAATCTTCAAAAGTATGGTATCGTTTATTATAGCACCTGCAACATCAGACATGCAGAAAACCTAACGAAAAACCAATCTTGCTCAACAAAACGCTATCTATTTTTTAATAACTGAAGTAAATAATTTTAAATGATTCAAAACGTCACCATCAAATCGATGGAGTCCCATTTACAATTTCCTTATTTTCACGTGAGAACCTGAATGACAATGAGAACCTAAACCTTTAAATTCGCTACTATCGATTTGCTTTTTAATGCTCATTTAATTATTTCTCGTTCCTAATTGAGCATACCAGGTCGGTAGACCATTCACACACCGCCGATGTTGCGTATGTTAAAGATCAACAAAAAAAATTGAATTATTTAAATTCCATATCACGTAAACCTTCTCTCCCTAATCCTTAAAAATTAAAACAAGTCCTTAAACCTAGTCCTTAAAAACAAGCAAAACAAAACATGTTTCGATTGTACATGTTTCAACTCTGAATAGTTGTAGCAGTATTTCCCTTACCAAGTAACAAATAGCTTGATTAGTTAATACGTTGTGACAGACAGATGTTTGCACTTAGCTTCAAGGAAGTGCTTAGTTAATTTAATCACACTTCATCTATTGTTATGCATATGATGACTATTCTTGTTCTGTACACAGTAAAACATAATCCCGTAGGTGTCGCAAAAAGGAGACTAAAAAGATAACAAAGCCTCTACAAGCCCTAAAGAAGAGTGGACTCGCCAACCCGCTTGGCTAGCGTGTCGTTTTAAGCTCATGCGTCCCTTATGTACAAGACAATGTGCATGAGGTCCATGTCCAGAAGCGGACAAAGGGCTGGTTACGGGTAGTACAATTAATTATATTGATATAAATACTATTTTAGAGACAAAACTTCGTAAAGTGAAAATATATAACAATTGACCATACTATAAATCTTCCCACTGTTCCTTCTATACTATACTTCATTGGGAGAGCCCAAGGCTCGACATCACAAACGATATTTAGTCCTTCTCGTCCACGGCGAACTTTTTCAGGTAGCCTGTTTACCTGTTGGAGGACGTCAGTCACAACTCTTCCCATCTCTTCACTGCCAAATATCTCCCAAAGCCCGCAAAAATCTTCCCATTCAACCGGTAGTCTTTCTTCGAGTCAATGTGACTCACTTGGGCGGAGAGTGTTTGACGTTACGTTCCCATCAAGGTGGAACTTATTACCTACCTGTGTCAACGGTGTATTACATAATAAAACATATGTATTGGAAACAATCTGAGAACGCTGGAAAGGACAAACAAAGATTGATTATAACAATAACTTTACCTGTGGTAACATCATGTCGGATCGGCCGCGGCACGGGTCCAGTAATATTAACCACAGATATGACAGCGTTCTGTATGAACCCAGAGTCGTCGCTCACGATCCCCTTGATGCCCGTGTGTGCCTTCCACAAATAAGCTATCATCGCCTCACGATTTCTCTCCCATTCTTTCTCTAATTCGCTCTCCAAAGGGTACTTTTTACAGCCCAATTCGAGAGTGATTTCGAACGCGTTTGTCGCTAAATAGTTGAAGTCTTGCATACCTGGAAATAAATTTAATCTTTGTAGGTATTTGTTCCTCTGCACACTTCTACGCGAGAACAAATACCTACAACAACCCGAACTTTATTAAGATGACTTTCCAAAGTCGGCAACAAATAGATGTTTTAGATTCTTAGTATGATTTTAGGGCTTAGTTCAAGTCATGCTTTTAGAAATATTATGGTAGTCTGCGTGAAGTTTAGTTTCCAGACACTCGGGCTGAATCTGAGTAAAGAATCCGGCTAAAAAAAGATTCGGGCCCTTAGTAGTTCCAGTTACTTTTAGGAACCGAATGCAGGCTGCATAGAATTTATATGCAAATTGAGACTAAATATAAGTAAAAAAGACAATTAGGTAAGTGTGTACAATATCGTCACCCGACTGTTAACTGTCCCCGTCATTTTTTGCTATATAAATACTAGCGACCCGCCCTCGCTTCGCTTCGTTTTATAAGATTTTTTTTTTCAAAATTGTATTTTCAAAATTTCAAAATAGAATATTGCCTATATTAGACACGGATAATGTAGCCTTCTATTATGTTCCAGAGATTGAGTCAGATTGAGACAGTTGAGTCATTCAAAAATTATTAAAAGTTTACATACACACACACACACAGTCATATATTGATACTGTTTTATTTTGTTAGCTTGTAAACATGACGTATGGGACCTTAGGTTTTCGCGATTACTATACATAGCAATTAAACAACTTTGAACGGTTTAAATCGCGTATATTTGACATTATTTTTATCCCGACGTTTCGAACACTTTGCAGTGGACGTGGTCACGGGGTGACTGGAATTAAATTTTAAATTAACAATTAAACAACTTTGAACGGTTTAAATCGCGTATATTTGACATTATTTTTATCCCGACGTTTCGAACACTTTGCAGTGGACGTGGTCACGGGGTGACTGGAATTAAATTTTAAATTAACAATTAAACAACTTTGAACGGTTTAAATCGCGTATATTTGACATTATTTTTATCCCGACGTTTCGAACACTTTGCAGTGGACGTGGATAAAAATAATGTCAAATATACGCGATTTAAACCGTTCAAAGTTGTTTAATTGCTATGACGTATGGGAATTTTGGGTGCAATTTTCCAAAAATGTGGTTGTACTTTTTTAATATTTCTATATGAAGTACTCTATTAATTAAAACAACAATCATTACATTGTTGTAACAAACTTGGGTCAATTTTTTTTCTAATTTTATTTTTATGAACTTCATGCGTTGGTACAAACATTAATTGTGATTGAATTACAATTGACCGGATGATCTATTCACTTTGTTAGATTTTAATTCTGCACAGTTCTCCTTTGGGACTCGATAGATATCCTTAACAATAGGTACCACACATTAGCTTATATTAGACAATGGCTCTAAATAACAATGAGGCCGGGATATAATTTTAAGTAAAATAAGATACAAAGAAAGAAAATGCGTCTAGACGTGGATTTTTCGAGTGACGAGGAAATCCCCACGTCTAGTGACGTCAATAACTTTTCGTCAAAATCCGAGTGGGTACTTTACCCATTCGGAAAATTTCGAGTGGGTAGAGTTACCCACTATACCCACATTATCCGCCGGCCCTGTGCCTATTAGTATAGATTAGGTAGGTACTAACGTTAATATTTTCATGATGATGTTAACATTTCCACGATACTACAGACTTGAAACATCCGCGATGAAAAGTAATGCTATTATGTAACACAAGTGGATTCTCTTTCAATGGAGAATAAAGCCCTATTGTTAACTTCATTAAGCTGCCTCAGTCAGGTTTCAGTGTAGCGATAGTTTTATCGCTACACTGAAACCTGACTTTTAAGCTTATTATATTAAAGTAGGTTATCGCCTGTTGTCAAACGATCTGTTATGAAAAACCTGTGGCAAAAACAGTTGACAAACAATGAATGATAATAAAATTAGCAATTCTGAACGAGTTCATCTCATGGCTAACCGGATACTTGAAAATGTCAGTGGACAATGAGACATGCTCCATTATTAGTAACATCCTTGTCCATTGAATACTTTAAAAATAATAGTGATGTAGTTAGATTGTGCGATAAACTTGTTTACATTCTAAAAGGCTTTGAAGGTGGAACATTTTGCGTAAAAAATAGAATATCCTACGGTGTAATTTTTTGGTGCTAAAATGGAAATCGAAATTTAGTAATTACAATAATTATTATTTAAAAAGAATAGAAACTCTTATAAGTCCCAAGTACCTTAATTGTGAACAAATTATAAGCGACGAATAGGTATTACGAGTATTACATGATACGAATAATAATTTAATTAAGCAAGTCAGTCTTAAACCGTTTCAGACTATGAATAAAAGAAGTTGGATGGGGTGGTATGGAATAGAATAATGATACTTCGTATACCCAATTCTTCCATATCCGGATCCAGTATCCGATTACCATTGGACGGTCACAAATAATTGTTAACAAAAAGAAATCCTTATAAGCGCAGATCCATCGACTAACTTATCATATGACATCTTTAAATTTGTTGGGAACAACTTTTGGGAACTTTTTAGTATAGATTGTACAAGTAAAATATTAGTTATTGTTAGTATTTGTAATATACAACAAATATTAATGTAATTAATAATTATCCAACAAATAATACACATAATAATACAATAATAAACATAATAATACAATAATAAACATGATAATACAATAATAAACACGATAATACAATAATAAACATTAGTATTTGTTGTACGAGTATAATTGTTTTGTTCCAAAATAAATATTTTAATTAATAAAGTCAAGTCCTGTGAAGGGACGGAATATCAATTATGTACCTACATTCCCGGGAATTTTGAAGTCGAAATTTAATAGAAGTTTCCACATTCGGAAGAAAATTGGCTAAATACTTATTTTGGTATCGGAATCTTGAGATCCCAAGTAATTCGTCACTGATTTTTACAATGCCATAGAAACGTAACATTTTGATGTCTGTCCGCGCCTTTTATTAATTCTTTTTTGTTTTCAAAACAAAGAATTATCACTGCTGCCCCTGTATTTAAACAGGGAATATAACCAATGTTATTGAACAAAACAATTATTGTTATGAAAACTGCAGAGTGCACGTGTTGAACGCAATGTTTAATAATAAATAAATGATATATCTTGTTAAAGATGGCGACGGAATCTTTAGAGCTGTTGATGAAGTCACACAGCCAGTTTGAGAAGGCCATATCTGTTCAAAGAGTTCATAACCTATCTTAGCGCGTAGGTCAAGACCAGGCCTAAACAAACGGAATCAAACTTGAAACTGGTTTACAAAACATTCAACAGTCACTTACCACCACTGAAGACAGGAAATATCTAAAAATAACCTATACATAAAATAAAGTATTGTACATGCATCTCCTAATACATAATATATAAAATACATACCTCCCTTCAAACTATACCAAGCCGCGCCATTGGTGACCCCTCCTTGTCTGCCGAAGTTAAAAGTGGCGGAGTCTTCCGAGCTGGTGGTGTGGCAACCCTGGCGGTTCACGGAGGCCATGTCCGCGTGCGCTTGTGCGTACGTCATGGCCAACTCCCTGAATTAATTAGGATTATTGAATAATATGATCTATACTAATATATAAAGAGCTAAAATTGTGTGTTTGTGGGTACCTATGGTGGGGATAATCTCTGGAACTACTGAACCGATTTCAAAAATTCTTTCACAAATAGGAAGCTACATTATCCGTATCTAATATAGACTTTTTTTTTTAATTTTGAAAAAAAATCTGTTATAAACCGAAGCGAAGCGAGGGCGGGTCGCTAGTTAGTAATATTGTTAAAACGAATTGGGCGCTCGAGCGTTGGCGCACTATGTTAGTGCTATCCAACCTTAACCTTAATCGTTTTATACTCGAGCTTTTAATTCCAAGGGTTTAAGGTTTAATTTCAGAGTTTAAACATTAAAAATATAGACTATAATGATCACTAGCCTTTAACAGTAGTCTTAAAAGTTTACTAGCGCTCACTCAGAACGCGAGCGCTTATCGCTCGTTTTTACAACACTAGCAGCATCTTATCAGGGATTCCCAATCACTTTGACCCAAGCATTGGGATCTTTAACCTAACCTATCTTCTACTATTGGTCCCCAAAAATGATATCCGGCAATTATGGAAGCCTGTAAGTCTTCTGGCTCCTGTTTACTCACATAATGGGGTTATTATATAAGGAAGGAGCATGCGTGCAGAGATGTGCAATAAGAAATGAAACAGACATTTTAAAAATTGTAACTACAAACAGTACGTAAACTTTGTTAGATTAAAATAAATAACTTTACCGTAAATAACCGTTTTAAAATAACCATGGATAAGTGAAACGCGGATTCACTTATCCGTACGGTCTACTGCTTAGATAACTTTGCGGAGTTCACGACTTTAAAATTTCGACAAACTGCAGGGCGCATTTCTTAACGTATTGAAATAAAATCTAGCACAAAAATAGTTTGAATTTATATCTCAGCTAAGTTTGTAGATGAGTGAAATCAATTCAGTAATTACGATGGCGTAAACCAGGGGTTCCCCTAATCTTTTTTCAGTCGCAGACCCCTTTCCCAAAAACTAATAAAACCGTTGAAAAAAAGTGACATACAACTGTTTTTCAAGCCGGCACATGGTTTGCTACGTTCGATGAGACAATGCACAGACACGTTTATGCTACGTGTTATTTCATGCATTCTTACGTGTGACTCTTTTTGCGGTGTACCTACATACAGATAAAAAAATCTTTATCTTCTTAATTAAATACCTATTCGAATTATATATATTTTGAACTAAGAAACGAATACCTATTGTTAGCTGCCGTCGATCCCCAATTTTTTTTTATTGAAACTATAGAACCCTAGAAAGTCCAAATCGACTCCCGGAGGTCGATATCGACCAGTTTAGGAATGACTGGTAAACTTTTACACTTCTAAATAAAAAAAAATTGAACATGAAATTTCAAAATGGTATGTTCATTAGTACTCGTGAAGCTCTAGAACTTTTGTCTAAATCAGGAACTAAATCACTTTTGAAATTTTCTACTACAATTGTATGTGAAAAAAGTGTATATCTTGTTAATACAAAAGTTATTAGTTTCAAAACCTGAAATATTACCTAAAGGTATCATCGTCAGGACTGGCCGAGTACTCAGAAACGGGCGCTCCACTCCTGCTCTCATCGTAAGGATAGTTTGCCACCAGGTCACCTCCATGCATGGCTGCACTCAGCACAAAGGGTATGGACATGATCCAACGCATCACTGCGCGAGTTTCGGGCTCCAGCTTAAATATACATACAATGTTAAGGGCCTTTCTCAGCACCTCCTGATACTTTATCAGAAGGATTTTATTTATTTTTTACTCCTGATAAAATAACTGTTAACAATCTGATAGATAAATTATTTGCCAATTAAATCTAGCTAATACTGACTTTCTGATAAAGTATAACTTTATTTCAGGTATATCTCTAGTGTGCTAGTAAATGTTGATTCTTTTTGGGATGCTTTTATCCAACATACTTTAGTAAATAAATTAAATAAATAAATAGCCCTTAATAATAAATTAAATATTTTGATAAAATCCTTACAGGAGCAGCAAGTCTCGTGAGGTCCTTCAGCAGGTGATTGTTGTGACTGATCCCTTGCCGCTCAAACTCAAATGTAATAGCATCCAAATCAGGGAAGTTCCTGTTCAAGTCCACAGAGTGGTTATTGGTTCTGCCTAATAGGTAATCTTGTCCACCCTACAACAAACATAATATTGTATATATACTTTTTAATTTTGGTAAATACTTTAATGCTCGTATTTTAAATTTGTCCTTATGTATTGGGGTACCAATAGTGGTAACTAGTGTTTAATAATAATGGGGTCGCAGCTCTAAAACCATCAAAAAATTATTGCATATAAGTATCTAAAATTTTACTTTATTTATATATGTATACAAATCAATCTTAGACTCTGTAAAAGGTCTTAGGTTCAATTCACAGTCTAACAGTTATTTGTTTAAAGACCCATGTGTTAGTATCTCTGGACTCATGAGATAGTAAATCCTAGTGCAGGCCAATGAATGTAGCATTATTTATTTATTAATCTATGATACTAAGTAATTTCATGTTTCTACTCTATCCTGTCTATGGCTCTACAGCTTCGGGTGCTCCTTGACCTGGTTGAGCATCCCTTTATTTGGACCTGTTGGTTGCCTTCTCTTTCCAGTTGCCTATGGGTATCGCTTTCACTTTTTTCAAGTCTGATATTGATTCTAAAAGACTACATTGTTGAATACCACTTTCTTTATTCAGAAAATCTAGGAGCCATAATATCTATATTACAATTCAATAAAATATGACAATCCACTAGTGTTATTGATACTATTTATGTATGTATATTACTCACAGTGTCTGTAGCCAACTGCCAACCATCAGGGTTCATAGCGGGCAGTAAATGGATCCGCGTATTGTCTATAAGGGCTCTGATATGACGATCACGTTTCAGGTATTGTTCACACAAGTAATCAGCCAATCCCAGTAGTAATTCTCGACCAAGGACTTCATTTCCATGTACATTTCCAATATATTTCACCTCTGGCTTGTCTATAGAATTACTGTTATTTTAATGCAGATACATATTTATTTATTTATTTCAGGCAACTAAGGTCAATTCAATATATACCTTAATCTAGAATACATAATATAATAAACTTTAACATATTTCTTCTTTTTTTTATTATTGAGTTTTTATTCTTGTAACTAGTGGAGTAGTGTTTGTGGAAACACTACTCCTTCTGGTCAATTATTTTATTTTATATATGCCTTATAAGCTATATATGGAGTTGAGACATTTGGATTCTGAGACAGGTGTGATCTTTTGAAAACATGTTAAATAAAAATATATAAATTGCAATAACAAAATAGTGACAAAACTTACACGGCTGATGGAATCCAGGATTATCTGAAAATTCAATCACGTACAAGGGAACATTAAGAACAGAAGGCTCGGTCAAAGTGTACAGTCTAGTTATGTTAGGACATTTTTCTCGAACTTCTTCCAATACCAGCGGTAGTTCCTCATTGTTATGATGCTTCCACACAAATTCAGCTGACGCCGAAAAAACGAGCGCAAGATACAAAAAGGAAATCATGATTTTTATTTGAATATGACTTGAATGTTTCTTTTAATTACACATAATTTGTCACTAACACAGTTCAGTTACAAGAGCGAATAACATTCGTGCACAGTAGCCGGATGGTATCGATCGACTTTCCCGCGTCAGTCGTCACCCACACAAAGTAGAAATGCCAAATGTCAACTGACCGTAAGAACGGAGATGACGTCTCAGCCGTGCGTACGTGAAATAACCGCCGTTTTAGAACGAATATTCGTATAATTTTCAATAATCGCATTGGTGTTACCAAAAAAGAATGCAGATATATTGCGAATATATTCGCCACAAAACTTTCGATTAAAATACGTTTGATTAAATGAAGAATAAAGAAGATTAAATATAGAATTTGGTTTAATAATTATTGGGTTTGGTTTAAACAGAGTTCATAGTGATAAAGTATTGAAAAAATAAATATTTTGGAGGCGGTAAAGGATTCAGCTTCTAGCCTGCGATACGGTTCACCACGCGCGTTGGTCCCCTCCAGAAGGACTCATATCCGCAAAGTCATAATAAATAAGTGTAGCTATTCTAATTATTTTAAATTCACTTTTTACAAGTTAATTATTAATATTTAAACCCATCTCTAAGTTCTTAATATTTAGGTGTTCTTACAAATATCCCAATAAATTCTTACCAATTTAAAAAATATTTATAAATTTAGAATATGGCAACATATATATCAATTTTAGAAAGGGACACACTGGACAATTATTAATTACCTATGTAATACTACATTGTATAATTACATTATAGTTAATGACTAGCCGTCATAGTATTTAATACAAATATTATATGTGTTTTGTAGAGAAAGCAAACCTTTATTTAGTATTTTAGAATCTATGTTTTGGTGTTTGAGAGAATCATCGATAGGTGTCACTAGTCGTCATGGGCTTCCGTACAGTACGCATTCGTTGAAATCCTTGCGTTTCTTGTCCTGTCGCGGGCTAAACCGTCAAGCCTCGCCAGTGGAATATGGGAATTAGGGAACTTACTACGAGTATTTTATAGTTAGGTACCGAAAGTATTGCAATTGGACGATCGATTAGCCCAGTTGATAGCGCATCTGCATGCAAAGTAAAAAAAAGGTTGCGGGTTTAATTCCGCTCGGACATTCATAGTGTTTAGTACACGTTTGTCCGGGTCCGGGTGGTGTGTTGGTCTCAGATACTCTGAACCCACGACACGGGGAAACCTAGTGCGGATCATTGAGGGTGTTTATTGTTATTAAAACAACATATGCAAATTTACATTTTTATATATCACTAGTTGTGGCCCGCGACTTCATTCGAGTGGTCTTCAAGTACTAATTCAGAAACCTTCTCGGGCGTGCGCACAACAACTCATCAAAGTATCATCGCAATCGGATGAATGGTCTAAGAACGCATACGGGGCAAACAACATTTATATATATAGGTATATATATTCATTATATACACATATATTGAATATAATATAGAAACATTCATTTATATATATATATAGATTTATTATTTTTATTCACGGCTTCCATAGAGTGGATAGCACATAATATTTTCTTAGGTTTTCGCGATTACTATACATTGCAATTAAACAACTTTTAACGGTTTAAATCGCGTATATTTGACATGATTTATATCCCGACGTTTCGAACACTTTGCAGTGGACGTGGTCACGGGGTGACTAATTGATTTTATTTGTCACTTGAGTTATTAAGAAATTATTACTACCGTCTGAAATTTTTTGAACTACCGTCTGAAATTTTTTAATCATAACATTCCCTATGCACGCAGTATTCGCTCACGGTGTCCAGAGGTCTTGCAGTATGGCGTTGGCCTTGTGATTTAATTAATTTAATGACTGGATCCCAAGCTGGTGGTACTTGCCAACCATCTTCTCTATTGAAATTTGGGTGTTTCTTAATTTCAATAGCCTCGCGTAACATTCTTGGCATGTACCGGGTCTCTCTAGCGAGGATTTGTGGATTATCAAATCGAATGTAATGGTTGGGTTTGTCCAGAGCATGTTCACAAACTGCAGACTTGGTCGAGCGTCTGTTCTTCATGTCAGCTATGTGTTCTTTTATCCGGATACCGATGCTCCTCTTTGTTTGCCCAATGTATGATAACCCGCATTCACAATCAAGCTTGTAAACACCTGCATCTTGTAGGGGGATATTGCTCTTGACTTACTTAAGATATTGCCAATTTTGTCAGTGATGCCCTTGATGTATGGTAAGATGGCAGGTTGTCGCTCAACTGTAGGAGGCTTGGGGCGGCTTCTGTGACGCATTCGTGGGAGTTTGTGATTGTTGCTTCGCAGTACTTGTTTCACATGCAGAAGCTCTTCCTCGAGGTGGTCAGTGTCACAGATGCCGTGTGCTCTCTGTAACAAAGATTTGCCTACGGTAGTCAACTGACATGGATGGTGATGGGAGTTACCATTGAGATATTTATCTGTATGGGTGGGTTTCCTATACACAGTATGACCAAGAGAGTTGTCAGGATTTCTGATGACTGAAATGTCAAGGAAAGCCAAGGATTTATTGACCTCAGACTCCATAGTAAATTGGATTTTATCATGTAATGAGTTTAAATGATTTAGGAATGCAGAAACATTATTTTTGGGGAGGACGGCAAAAGTATCGTCTACGTACCGTTTGTAGATCTTCGGCATAGCCACAGCTCTGGTGAAAGCCTTCTCCTCGAAGTCTTCCATGAAAATATCGGCGACAACGGGGGAGACTGGAGAGCCCATTGCTACACCATCGATCTGTATGTAGAATTTATTATCCCAGAATAGGTAGCCAGATGTTAGGCAGTGTTCTAGTAGTTCTGCATATTCTATGGGTAGGTCGTGCTCAGTTAGTTTTCTCTTGACAATTTCAATGCAATCATGTACAGGTAAGCATGTAAATAATGATTGTACATTCCCCCCTCCCCCCTCCCCCCCCCCCCCCCCCCCCCCTACAAGATGCAGGTGTTTACAAGCTTGATTGTGAATGCGGGTTATCATACATTGGGCAAACAAAGAGGAGCATCGGTATCCGGATAAAAGAACACATAGCTGACATGAAGAACAGACGCTCGACCAAGTCTGCAGTTTGTGAACATGCTCTGGACAAACCCAACCATTACATTCGATTTGATAATCCACAAATCCTCGCTAGAGAGACCCGGTACATGCCAAGAATGTTACGCGAGGCTATTGAAATTAAGAAACACCCAAATTTCAATAGAGAAGATGGTTGGCAAGTACCACCAGCTTGGGATCCAGTCATTAAATTAATTAAATCACAAGGCCAACGCCATACTGCAAGACCTCTGGACACCGTGAGCGAATACTGCGTGCATAGGGAATGTTATGATTAAAAAATTTCAGACGGTAGTTCAAAAAATTTCAGACGGTAGTAATAATTTCTTAATAACTCAAGTGACAAATAAAATCAATTAGTCACCCCGTGACCACGTCCACTGCAAAGTGTTCGAAACGTCGGGATATAAATCATGTCAAATATACGCGATTTAAACCGTTAAAAGTTGTTTAATTGCAATGGATAGCACATATTCAACTCATGCAATAGTAGATAGATATAGATATAATATACCTAATGATCTAAAAATGATCCAGTAGGTATTGTTATCTTCCGTGTGGATAGGTAAAGTAACTAAAATAAGAGAAATAAGTACTAAAAGAAGGATTCAATTATTTATTAATTTTTGCTTACGCAATAATGTAATTTATATCCTTTTACCTTTACTTCTTTGATAAATCTTTTCTCCACAGAAAAGTACTATTGAAGCGGTTACGCCTATGGCATAAATGATGAAAATCCCCTGCAATGAGAAAAGACGTTTGAGAGGACTTCTTAAGAACACTCATACCATATTAGATCCATCCCTGCATAATAAGACTAAATAGTCATTGTTCTGACTGGCACCCTCAGTGGAATAAAAGGGTAAACTTTTCAGGAGAGCAACAAAAAACTGTAAAATGTTTACTAACTTTTTATTATTTTTCTTAAGAATTTTCCTAAACAGTGGTGATCAACCAATTAAAGACATCTTACATGAAGCCAAAATTTCATATTGTTGATTTACAAAATTTATGAATGATTAGATAGATTTTTTCGTTATTTATTCCAACCAATCGCTATTACCAATGTTATTGGGTCTTTCAAAAGGATCCCTTGATTTTAAAAAGCCTATTGAGACCATCTTTAAACTCAGGCCTAAGGGTGCGATGTATGACCTAATCTTTATCGTAATTGAAATAATATTTGATTTACCACAACATGTCGTAAACTCAGCGGCTCCGCATTGTCTACATCTCTCCTAGAACGCGATAGTTTCACTTCAAGCTGCACTTTGTAATTTAGATGTTTCAAAGCAACCTGCAATAAAACAATAGCCACAAACATATAAAATGTTTACACGCTCAAATTGTTTTATTGCTCAAATTTTTAATCTTTGGTCATCCTACTTACTACATAGGTAATGTGATACAAACTAGCAAGCATTTATACACAAAATTTCAGTACACAAAATTACACAAGTTTTTAGGGTGTCCAAATACCGAATTCTTGGGTATCGAAAAAATAAAGTATACCAAAAATGTTTAAACTTCAAATTACAAAACTCAAGAGAGTTAATTGAATAGTTACGAGTTGATTCCTTTTCGATTTCAGTTTTTTAGAACTTCTTTTCAATTAATTACTTTGTACGTAATTACGGTACCTAAATTGGAAGGGTTTTGAGAGAAAGATAAGCGGGTGGGTCCAGATCATCAGTCCAGGTACCTTAATACGTAAGTATTTTATCAACCTATCTCCATAAAATACGTACTTACCTAAAGTAAAAACAAAGAAATAAAGAAAGAGAAAAGGCAAAAGACAAAGTAAAAACTAAAAGAATAGGCAATAAATCGCATACCAAATTAATTATGTCGAAATAGAAATGGGGCTTCTCTTCTCAGATCAATTTACTGTTGAAATCATTGCAATTATTAATTATCTTACTCCACTCACAAGATCTCCTTAAGGTCCATTTTGGAAAATATAACTATCTATGGCAGTTTCAGATGATAATCTACAAAATAGATAACCTGAGTTTCCCAAGCCAGTATCAACCCACTTTCGTGCAGACGACCAACGAGTTTATTGAGTTTATCAGTGTAGGGCGAACTCTTCCTCAACATCACCACGCACTGCTCGTAATAGAAGTCCTCCAGCATTATTTCTAAATCCAGTACTGCCTCTTTAGTTATATACTCGCCAATCGCAAAGTTGCCTGTCAATAGATAGTCAAAATATGATGAAGTTGTACGGATGTCAATTTTTGCATATAAGTAATTCTACATAATAAAAATCAGCAGGGTTGGACTGGGCCGGAAGGGCCCGGGTGGCTCCGCCCGGGGCTCGAAACTGGATAATGGTAGATGGGATACTATCGGAAAATATCTATTTCATTTCTCTCTAATTGTATGAACGAACTATCTGATCTAGTTTACATTTAGGTTGCAAGAGCTGGGACCTAGCCTGCGCGGGCCTCCTATCCTACCTACCGCCTGGCTTGCGGCAGGCCCGTGGGGGACCCCGCGCAGGCTGGGGCCCGGCTGGCAAACGCCACCTCGACTATATGGCCAGTCCGACACTGAAAATCAGGATCGACACGAAAACGCGGGCGTCCGTTTGACACCGTTTATTGAACTAACTATTGTTGGTATTGGACTAACTAACTATTGGAACTAACTATTTCTCATTGTTTAGCAGCTATGGATGTAGAAATAAAATCTAAAAAATAAAAATATTTATTTTATCCAAAAAAATTACCTGCAGGTAACTTTTCGATACTAAACGCCATGCTCCTTGTAAAACTCTTTTCTTTTAGGACATCAGCTGTATAGATATGAAATTGACTTACTAATTGCTTCACAAGAGTCTGGAAAAGGTAAATATATAAGCGAGTGCTAAACCCTCTACATCTCATCATTATTATATCTAATTGGCGCACAGAAGTTCTTTCCCACCATTTCTCCTTTAGCCAAGGTTATATTTTTCGCATATTTTCTGCTCGCCTTGATCGTATAAGAAAAAGATCTGTTAGTCTTTTTTTTAAAGGGATGTAGGCGGAAGAGAGAAGCGGTCCCACGTGATGGTAATTGTTCCAAAATGGGTTCAATTTATACCACGTACCTATATTTATTTAAGTATGTAGTTCATTTTAGTATAGTCGCATTGTTTATGAGATAAGATTTTTAAAGTTTTAAATCACAATAATGGAGAAACTTTCTCTCTACGAACCTCTTTCGATAACGTCAAGGAAAATATCCATGCGTCATGCGTTGCTCCCCACTCCATTTGTCTATCCACGATGTCCTGGACAGTATCAATAGACTTTTCGTATTTTGGTACTGTGAAGGTCGATGCTAATCCACCAGCATAAGCATTGTCAAGGACTAACCCAGTCAATAGAAGCCAGCCAGTGACACTGCGTATACGCCATGTCAAGCCTGCATCATCCTGAGACTAAAAAAATGGAAACTTTTAAAATACCTAGTTCTTAAGTAATTCCCTCCTTCCTTTCATCTATCCTTAATTTTCAACCAACAACGCAGTACCGTAAATTTTCTCATCGTTTCTTCATTTTATCATTTTATATTCTAGGATAACTAATAACCTGATTATGACAAAAAAATATCCTGAGATCTGGATTTTTCCATAATGTGAATTATTGAAGAAGATTATCCCGATTAGATCCCTTAGTACTAGTACCACACCCTTACTTAACTCAGAATTTCAGGATGCGAGTATCATCGGCAGCAGTAATCCAGTTACTTACAGATAAACCTCGATGCTATCCATTGTATAACAAATAGACTATAGAATTGCAGTGCATAAAGTTCCAACTTCCATTTTACTGTTTATTTATCGTTTTTAAGTATCAGGCCGCTTTATTTACAGAAAATATGTGCACCTACTGAATTTCATATAGGAAACTTGTAGGTACATAAGAAAAATCGTGTTTACCTACCTGTGTGATCATCATTCCCAATGTAGATAAGAAGACGCCATCTGTCTTACATCCTTTTGCTATAATGAGAGCCATAGAAGCGTAGAGAAATGTGAAGAGCAATCCAAGCCACATGTACTCGCTAAATGGTAGCAATGGCAATTCCCAACTTGCTAACAACCTTGAGGAAACAAAAATATATAAATATATGATGGTTTTTTTCAGTTTGACTTTCGTTTCCGCAGACGGATTAGGTAAGTAGGTATTTTTTAAATAAATTGACTTTGTTGTACCATAAAATATTTAGTTATCGATTTGTGTTTATAAGTTTCGCATTTAGTAAACGTGTTAATTCGTCTCAGAATTAGGTAAGTATCTAACAACAAAAACAAAGAACAAAAGCAAATGTTCCTACAATAAAATTAAAAGTAGTTATTATAATAAAAGAGTAATGAAATGACTGTACTATTTATTTTATTGTTGTAGTAGGTACAAAAACCGAATCTTCGTTCTCAGTTGGGTAAAAAAACAGTAGTGGAATTTTAAAAATTAAGTAAGTAATTATACATAGGTATGTATATCATTTACCTTGCAGCAGGAGCAACGCAAGTTATAGCAGTTCTTACAATAGGGGCAGAAAAATCTAACTCTACCCACTCTTCATACCAAGAATACAAGGCGGCTGCAATACAAGACGATTAAAATGAAGGAGGAATTGTAGCAATCAAACGAATTTCTCAAATATATATTATTGCATTTACTTATTCCAATGTCTGCGCGATCTTCCAAAACATTCCCAATTACTCCGACACCAGTCATGTTGTCATATATTTCTCCCCACTGATGTTCGTCATCCCTTACCACCTTCACAGTGCAATTAATCAACCTGGGTTAAAGAGCAATTATATAGATTCTATACAAACTCATATTTCATAAGAATACCTACTAACTAAAGTTATTGTTACCTGCAAAACTCGTCAATGATTCGCACTTCTATGCCGTCCGCGCGGCGACCGTCGAGGGCTACAGCGGGGTCCAAATCTAACAAAACGTACGGTTTGTAGGTAAAGCAAGCAACGTTTACTGTTTTTCCATATAAATTGGACATGTCGTGAGGAAACAAATTAGTGTTTCTGTCGAACTTCCTTGTACAAGAATTCCATCGATCTAAATACATCGGCTCTTGAATCTCTGCCTCGAAGCCAGTAAATTTATGAGTAACGAAATCGTAATACTGACAATCTTGGATTGTTCTGTAAGGCAAAACCAACAGTACATTTGCTAAAAATGTAGTTTCCTTCATTTTCAATATATTCAAGAGGGAACTTGCCCCGTTATCCTCGGAAGGCAGAAAAATAAGTTTTCTGTTACTTCTCCTTATATTTCCCAAATGAATGACCTTATCAAATGCAACCATGAACTCATCAGATTTATTCATTTGCACTACATAATCGGAACAACCTTTTTCTGAAACATCCAATAACTGATTTATCAGATATTCTGTATCATTTGGGATAATGTATGTAAAACTGATAGGAATGTTGATATTTAAAGATGACTGCGAAACAAAAGTCAAACATCGAGAGTTAAACAGGTATTGCTGAAATAAGCTTTGGATCAATATTTCTACAGGAAGCAAAGTGGACTGTAGTGGTGTTAACATTGTCAAACAAGTTTTCAACTGCGATTCTTGATCTTGAATGAGCGAATAGCGTCTCTGTCCATGTCAACATATAATTAATGTCCATATTATTCCATCCACATTACAGGTCGTTAGGGTTCTGCATGATTTCCCATACGTATGTCAGTCTATAAAATGAAAGTATTTTTATTTAAAATCGTTGAAGGCTATAGCAGGGTCTAACAAGCTATTTTTACAGTTTACCCATATAAATTGTGGTATACAAATCGATGTCCCATTCGAACTTCTTCATACAAGAGTTCCGTCGATTTGAATACTTTTGATCTACTCTTGAATCTAAAAATAAAGAGGTGTATTAACTTATAGATTGTTAAAAATATCGTGAATGTGTATAACTGATCCATATTTAATGTGTGCATAACTACTTCTATATTTTTAAATTATTAAACAGTCGGTTATTAAACCGATGTTCTATTTTTCTTTTTTCTCATCTTTTTAACATCCCACTGAACTATTCTCGACTCTCATTCGTGAAGTCGTGAGTTCTCGATCCATTTTTTTTTAAATACAGTGTCACTAGCTCGTATATTCCAGAACTAAAAAAAACTCTGGAGCATATGCATCCACCGATCTAAGCCCTCATGGTGGATTATGGGCCGAAACCCCCCAGTGAATAATCTGTATTTTGCATTAATATTTATCTACTCGTACTTACCTATGACGCCAGTAGTGACTCGATAACCATATAAAGTCGGATTTTTTATTTGAGTCAGAGATATGACATGTAGAACTGTCAAAGTATATTTGTAACTGTAACTGTAAGATATATTCGTCAATACAGTAAGTAAATATTCATCAATAGACTAAGCTATATTCACCAGTGGAGAAACTCAGACTTAACTTACGGTACGTTGATAACTTGATACGGATCCACAATATGTTTAGCAAAATATGTATGTCGTTCATCTTTTCATAATTGTATGTTTCTAGTGATATTCATTTGAACAGCATATTACGTATTCTAAAAGGCATTTAATGAAATGATAGCTATTTACGACCATTGTTTACCGCTATGAAGTATTTCAAAGAAAATTTATGTTTGGTAATTGTAGTTGCTTATAGTGAACTAATATTTCATGATAAATGATTTATAATCATACCTGCACTTACCTATTGTCATTAGATGTTTAACACGGAACAAAAATGTAAGAATATGACTTTACTTTTTCGAATCCTATACAAGGTCTTTCCTTCATATCCGGGTACTCATTCTAGAAATGTAAACAGCATTCACACCCAAAGAGAAAAAAAATATCTAGGATTATTTGGCAAATTTGGCTATAATCCTGATACTTAACTGCTCTTCCAACGAACATACTACACAACAATTACCTAATTGAAAAAGGTGTCCCAACTAATTATTACTTATGTTATGAGTGTGACTGACCTGAAATCTAAGGTCAACAATTCTTGTCTTGCTGCGAAAGCGAACTGCTGGCTTAGCGAGATAAAATTCGTCCTTGCCTTGACATATTTCATTTAAAAAATAATGTTATAAAATTAAGTCTGAGGTGTTTTTACTGCTCATACGCACACCGTAGACGCCACTAAAGCTAATGGATATTTTGTTATTGTTACGCGACAAGACACACGCGGTTAGCGCCACTGCTTAATTGATTATAACTAAAACTAACAGGGTTTGATACTTAAATCCCCCCGAAATACGCTGCCCGGAAATTATTTGAATTGGATAGAATAGGATGTGATGGAAATGGACTTTGGCATATCTCACTCGCTACCGAAATACGTAGGTACCTACGTAAATTGGATGAAGTGGGAAATGCAATACATTTTACAGTAGTCTTCTTTCTATGAGAAACGGGTAACGTAGTCAGTTGAATGCGCCCAACAGCTGTTGGATTGCAGCGTGCACCCTCCCCCTTAGTTTGGAAAAAATCTATATCAACTTTTTAACACGTCCTACAAAGCACAGGCCCCTAGTAAATTACTTGGGGGTTTTTGCCGCAATTCTCCACGCATATTACGGCCCAAATCATGTCTGCTCGTCTGTCGCCGTCCTTTCATAAAAAAACCATGTAGTTGATTATGGCCCAAAACCATAGTGATTTACGAGAGGCCTATGCCTTGCAGAACGTGTTATAGGTTGAAACTAAAGTTATTCTATCAAGATTATTTCATCCTTTCATAACATTTTGGGTGTCGTGCGTGTGGTCGTCTCAGGCCGCGGCTTCCTTGGCGCATACCGGCCTAATAAACGAACGAACAAAAAATAAAATAAAAACGAACATCTAGTATCACACAGAATCTTAACAAGATGAAACTCGAGATCAAATTCGATTGGTAGGTACGTTTACCGCTAAGATACCTTATATTATTGGCATAGTTATTAGTCTTTCCAATAATATGAACTAATATATTAATAATATAAAGTTTATTATTTATTGTTCACATTTTGGCGAATAGACTTAATTAAGATACCAAAATTGCATCATGAGAGCTACATTAGTTGTAATGGACGACAGAAATAATTATTAAAGAGCGTAGAAAATTAACTAAAAAGGCCGTCTTGACCGCACTAATTCACAACTTCTATATTTTTAAAATTGTGACAGTTCCATGTGTTCCTTCATATGAGACTTTAAAATTTTTCAGATTTTATGAAGGATTTTCTTTCATCCTATAACTAGATGATAAATCATTTACAAATTAATTGATTTAATAGAGATACTGGACTTTTGAATTTATGATGCCCTATCATATAATTCGTCAATTACAAAATAATAAGATTGGAATATCGACCAATGACGTGACAGATCTTGCACGAAAACATCATAAACATATACATAGAACAACTAATACCCCCAAGATATTTTGTTCTATAGATAATAAATTTTATACCTACGTATATGTTTGCTTTCGTCAACTGTTACCGACCTCATTTTAATTATCTTTTTATATTTATTCTTCAAAAAGGTATCCTTTCAATGTAATGATGTTGTGATGCATGTCAAAATCCTTCACTAACGCCTTAAAAAGCCACATTATTATCCACTACAGCCAATACAGCCACTATGAGAGTCGCTTTCATAAAAATGCTGAAGAATTCAAAACAAAGAAAACCTATAAATAAACAAGCCCGTGAAATTATTTTTAATATAGGTACTTATATCTTTATTTTTTAACTGAACGAACAAAATTGAAAAATACGTCCGAGAAAAACTATTTTAACAAGATACAACAAAGAATTCTTGATGCAACTGGTCGTTCCCATAGGTAAGTGCTCATGACGACAGCTCGAATTCATCAGAAACTCAAAAAGAAGGTATGTAGATCGAAAATTAATCTTATTGAATTTTGACGATTTTGACTATTCTGTTGTAAGAAGAATGGTGCATAATGTTCATTTGAGGTTTAAGCAAGTACCGACACTCAAGTCTTTAAAACTGAAACTAATACAAGCCATTGATATCAAAGGATGCGACAGTACATTATGAAAACTTCTTGGCTAGTTAGATTTTAGATTCAATAAAACTAATGACAACAGGAAAGTTTTGATGGAGAAAGATGATGTAAGATTGAAACGGGTAAAATTCTTAGATTTTATTTATGAAAGATTTCGATCTGTAGGCAGAGAAATTGTATATATGAATTGAATTGTATGAAACTTATGTATGTATATACGTCACATATAACAGGTAAAGTTGGCCTGATTCTACAGGAAAAGGTATAAAACAAGCCATTTCTACGGGACAACGTTATTATGGTACAAGTAGGCAGTAAAAAAGGATTTATTTCCGTTATTAAAATACACTACGGATACAACAGGAGACTATAATAATGAGATAAACAGCTACAATTACGAAAAGGGCTATGTAATCATATGATTCCTAACTTACATAAAAATTCGGTATTGGTCGTTGATAATGCTGGATATTATAATAAATATGTGGATAAGCCTGCGAATTCAAATACATTGAAGCAAGATATGATAAACTGGTTGGTCAAACATGACATTAACGTCGATCCAACTTGGACAAAGCCACAAATTTATCACGTTATTCCTCGTCATAAGGAAAAAATTGTGGAATATTTTATTGACAAAATTCCAGCTGAATATGGACACACTGTATTGAGATTACCTACCGTCGTATCATCCGGATATCAATCCTATTAAAAACATATGGTCACAGCTTATGGTTATGTAGGGTTATTAGAACACAGGGTTATGTAGCTCAAAGAAATGTTGATATGAATATGACCACGCTAATAAAAAAATTGGAAAAAATTTATATGATTGGTCCAGATGAATGAAAAAAAGTTTCAGATCACGCAATCAAATGCGAAGACGTATATAGAAAATATGAACATGCCATGGATGATTTTATGGAGAGGATAATAATTAATATTTCTGAGAGTTCTGATGATTCTGAAAGTGATGATGAAGACTACTATTATTCTGATTATGACATATAAGATATTGAATACATACCACTAGAGGGTCAATCAAAATCTCCTAAGTGATCTGTAACGTTTGACTGATGATTGATATATAGGTGCTGTGATATAGGTGTTGATTTTTAAGATATAATGTGAATAAGGCTAATAAAAGCAATATAAAGTTAAATCTACATACATTACACAATATAGATACTTATTATAATTGATTATCTAGTATGCAAGATATATATATATAAATAGGACCTAAATTGAAAAAATGTAATAGGTACTATTATCTAGCAATATGGTGACTTGTTTAGTGAATATAAAATGTCATTAGCTCATTAGTTTTTTCTAAGGAAAATACAGCTCCATATATTTCTCTGCACTGACTCGTGACATATTCATAAAGTTTTGTATTTATCTCGTAATAAAGTATGCAATTAGAGATACGGTAATTCATAGGCGTGGATGACGCGTTCGGGTGTTTCCGGATTAGCCGATGGCCAATGTTATCATAATGGACTAATATTAGTAAACTAATATATTAGTACTAATATAGTACTAATATGTATATTAATATAATCTATTATGTCAAAAAAGACCGTCTTCTTTGAATATAGTTGAACGAATCGATAGATAAACTAAACATAAAAACCCTACTGAACCACCATAATGTTCAAACTAATACTGTATATTAATAATAATTCAAATTAATTATATCCAGTTCAATAACTCAATTTTTTTTTATTCAAAACAGGTTCCCTCACTTCGGAATTCGGGATCATCGGATGAGGGAACCGAAAATAGGTATAACGGATATAAGTAGTTTTCCTCGTTCCATTACATTATCCATTTTTTGGTATTATTACGTAGTACTGATATAATGTATTACTATTTATTAAGTATATAGTACCAATACCAAGGTGTTATGTGAAGGGTTATGTGATCCTTTGATCATCGAAGAGATGACAACATGTATAGATTAAGGATTTCACTAATAATATCTTTGAATGGCTACAAATTATCCGATCTATGCACATATGGCGGCAAATTTACCTCGTAAACTACGTATTGAATTATGGCTACCTATAAGCAGTCATTTCTAGTGGCAACTGATACCTATCTATCGATAAAGTTAATACAACTATGACAAATGTTTACAGAGTGCCGCTTGACTTATGGTTTTTAATTCATAGCAATCATCCCCATGCCCCGAAGATAATTAAAACTGTATTTCCTATCAACCAACATTTTACTTTAATGACCATATCGTGAGTTTAAACTAGATTTGTATTGTGGTACACTTAAGTCTCTTCAATTTTAAGCATCTCGCCAGTGTGCTTTTCGAAGGGAAATCCAATTACACTCTGTGCTAAAAATGAACTCTTAACAGAACTACATAAATGTCGTTTTCCTTGTTAAAAGTTATCCTAACAAATCCCTAAATTCGTGTTCATAATGTGCAGGTTGTGTAAACAGTAATACAATACGTAGCGGTGACAAGCGCCAGAGTGGTGTGGTGTAGGTAACGTGATACTTCTGTTTTTAAAGGACTGTTTTAAAATGGCTATCCTGTACCAAATTCTATTCCCCATTGGTATATAGGCTTGAGTAGTATTTTTATTTGCCGAAATCATCTATCGAATACTTGTCAAGGTCCAAAAACGATTTGTTACTAGATATTTGTACTATAAATAGCTATTTGTCCAATAATAACTCGCGGAAGTCCTTTCTGACCTGCGCGAGCTCCAAAAACCCCTGCTCATCCTACTAGTTGTCACTAGATCGTACACTAGACTGTACTATCTATGCATTTCATTGACATGAAGGAGAAATAAGTACCATATTAAGGCCTTACCTATGAAATCGCCGTTTGTTCATAGTGGTCACTTTGAACTTAGTTGGATTTCCAAATTCAAATTAAATTCAATTTAAAGTTATGGCATTCTTTTTCAGAATAAGTTATTCATTTGTTTTCCGTCACACGACTTTTTGTATACATATCGTTGTGTTTGCGACCATGGAAAGTTAAAAATTCGCGTCAGTTTCGAATACGAATTCCGTCGTGGCAGCAGCGCAACACAGACGGCACGTAATATCAACGATTGTGCACGGACTTTAAGGTCCAAATACCGCAAATAACCGCACGGTGCGTTTTTGGTTTGATCGGTTCCGTTCTGGAAATTTCTATCTCCAGAACAAGCCCCGTGGTTCCCGTGGAGGGCCGGAGACTAAAGTCAATAATGACGAATCGAAAGCAATAGTGGAAGCGGATTCATCTCAAACCACGTCAGAGTTAGCAGCAGCCTACGGCGTAAGTGACAATTCGATATTGATTAATTTGTGTCAAATCGGGAAGTGAAAGTGGGTACCGTATGAGCTTTATAAAAGTCAGCTGTAAACACGCGTAGAAGCTTGCCTTACTTTGCTGAACCGCCACGAAAATGACGAGATTCTGAATATTGTCAATTGTGATGAGAAGTGGATCCTGTATGGTAAGCTCAACTTAATGGTTGAACTCAGGAGACACAGCGAAACAATGTCCCTTACGTCTCCATGATAACGCTCGCCGACACACTGCACGACAAGCGTTCTCAAAGTTACAGGAGCTTTGACTGGAAACTCTCCGTCACCCACCATACTCACCGGACTTTGCCCATACTGTTTTCCATACTCATTGCCCATCCTCCATTTTTTTCGGAATTTGGGTAATTTTTTACGGGGAAAAAAAATCAACTCTGATGAGGCAGTGAAAAACACATTCAGAGAATTCATGGGTTCCCGTCCCCGGGAGTTCTGTAGCAGAGGCATCAATTAACTTCCATTAAAATGGCAAAAGAGTATTGATAATAATGGACAATACTTCGATTAATTAAATATTATTTTTCATACAAAAAAATATTTGAAGCTAATACTTTATTTTAAGAATTTTGTATTGCGATTACTTCCACTAAATGTCCAAAGGTAGGTAGCGCATCCAGGGGCGTGCCAACGTTTTTTTATTTTGAACTGATGTCGGCATGTACCGCGGATGTTCACGGGTGTCCACTTACCATCAGGTGGACTGTCAGCTCGTCAATATCAGGTGCCGCCTTCTTTCCATAAATACAAAATAATAATAAATCAAATAAAACTTAGTTGTTATTTGCGGAATCACCAGACTTCAATGAAAACCTGTTTTATTAAATTAAACAAATCTTTCTTATCCACCAACCACATGAACCTTTATTATAAAATTACTTACAAAATTAACACGTATATTCTAATTAAAAGCATCGAATTTTCACAACACTCACTGAATTCTTTGATAAATCGTATATAGTCGAGATAAAGAAATATTAAAGGAATCCATTATCAAATTCAAGGTGCCTAAAGCGAGCTTGAATTGAATACCTCGAGCTTGAAATTTTTCACTTTTGCAAAACTCCTATATTTATATAAATGTATCCTTTTATATGTTTACGATAGTTACTATAAAATTTAGATACTATGTTATTTGCATAACGCATAAAATTCCTTTGGAATTCAATATCAGACGAGATTTAAGATGTATAAGTTTTGTTTTCGTGTTTGAACATTGTGAATGTTATGTGAACGGATTTTTATTTCGGTTGTTATTTCAATTTCTATTTTGATGCTATTTCAACATATCAAATAAAAAATCTCAAAAATAACGTATAACATAACAAGGTCGTGCAATAACGATTCTTTAACTTTCAAAAGTATTGTTTTATCTAATAAACACACCCCGATTATAAAACCAAATTGTCTCTAGTCGCCCGATTGCAGGTCGACGAGACTAGCGACACCGTATGCCCGACGCCTGGAGCTTACAACTTTCATTATTATGAATTATTAACCATTATTAACCATAAATCATTATTAACCTATTAATTATCTTCAAGAATCTATTTCATCCATTTTAATAGGCTTATTACAATCATAGATTTTATAAGGAACCTCAGACAAATAAGATTTTCACGTTATTCGGATTTCCTTAGAAGTGCGTAGAAATTTGTTTTCCGGGTCGCAGTTTGGATTTATAGATTTATAGTATAGTTACCTACAGCGAATTTTTTTGGCATTTGAAGCATTTAAACATTTGTAAGTAGGTACTTTAGATAAGTTGTTTAAATGTTTATTGTGATATTGCAGTGCCCACTTTAGAATATTTTCAGCTAGTAATCTATAATTATTAAGTCATTTTGTTAATATTTTAATTGCTTTTTTGTGTCTCTTTTAAAGGCTAACTTTTTTATAACCTGGGTACCAGGTTATAAAAAAGTTAGCCTTTCTCTGCATGTTGATTGACATAAGGCTGTGGTGTGTGATACAATAACGTCTAATCGGGTGTTGTTCAGAGTGTGAAACAATGTATCACGTCACAATTGTAAGACTCGTTTATTACCTAGGTATGTAATGAAATCACTTGAGAAACCTCAATTAATAACTTAAAAAATATAATTTTTGACATTCTCTTGAAGGCATACGTAATAAGGTATCATTAATGGAGTTTGAGTGGAAATATCTAAGCTACGTTTACGAATTTGGGACTATCGTATCAGCCTTCAAAAATCAGTCCTTCTTTCTCAGTCTAGCACTAGAGATTTCGATAGCTTGAAGCCAGTGCTTGATTTCTTCAGGACATTCCGGCTTCCGGTCTGCGCCAGGAATGCCCTTGAATAGTGTGGCAACATCGACGTTGATGAGGTTCTGACGGGAGAGTACTATGGCTCGGACGAAGCCATCGCTCAGTGTTATGAATTTCTGCTCGATGAACAGCGTTTTGTCTTCCCAGTAGGATAGCTGTAAATTGAACAAACATACATTAATAAAAACAGTTACGAAATAATAATATTAGTTAAAAATAATGGCAAATTATACGATAATATAAAAGAAAATGAATTAATACGATAATATAATATAATAGAAAAAATTGGCCGAATGGTGCCGGCCGGCTTTAAAATAGTGTAGTGCCTGTCAAATGTCAGATGTCAAATGATATGAAAACTCTTAATAAGCTGCTTCAAGCCCCGAGGAACTACACTGCCTTTATAAGAGTAGATTCGCTAACCATGCAGCGTGGCGTTTTAAGGTCATTAAACAAATTTAATAATTTGTTTTTCTCTCAAAAAATTCCCTATATTAAAGGTGGGGCGAGCTGTCGCTTATCTATCGCAAGCTATCGAACTATTTCATTTCATTATTTCATTCATTATCAGTGCTATCCTAGTTTGTAACTTTTAAGCTCTGAAACTCAGTAATAATTTTTCAAGATGTTTTGATTTCGATTTCACAGATCGATTTCTAGTAAGTATCTTACTTATTTAATTACATAACGAATTAGGTAACTATCCTATTTCCCCGTACTTTCTCTGTCATGTAGAAACTTTTTATCTACGAGTAGTTATGATGACCTATATTAATAATGCCGTGCAAATGCTTAAAGCGCCATATTACCAAAATCGAGCTTTCTAGAAAAACGTACAAAACGTTTATCTACTTTCTTACTTTATTGTTTGTTACATATGGTATTTTTTGGATGGAATAAAGAATGCATGTACGTGTAAAGATGATAAATATAAAAATAATGAGAAATAATCTTTATTCAAAGATTAGGGCAAAAATTTTATAAAAAATATCTATTACTTCAATATTTATTTTTGGTGCAAACATGAAAATGCAGCATTTGCACACGTTATTGCAATCGATTGCACAATCTATTATATCATTTTACAGTTTACAACGCAGTACTTATGTGCTTTAAAGTTCTGCATTTTAGTCTGTTTTCTAGCGCTTTTCTAACAAAAACTATGAAATTAATTAGTGAGGATGCACTGAATTAGTTAAAAGGTTACTGAATTTTGGTTCTTTATCTAAAGGTAGAATTCATAGAAAAATGACCATTAAGGAGTTATTTTTGCATTAATTGCTTTAACCGCATTTTAATTGGTATTCCTCAGTATAAAAGCCTTAGTGAGCTTTTAATGCAATTATGATATTTAGTTTACGTAACTTATCGGAGAGTAAATCGAGTAAGTTACACCTGTAGCTTAAATCGGGCTAATCCCGGTTCAATTAACATCTAAAAAACGTCATAAGCCATACTGTGGTTTAACGTTTGCACAACATGGCTGATACCGCTATGAAATTCTATCGAAAGAGTTTCAAATATTTATAGATACATATACTAAAACCGTAATAGAGCCGTGTCTATTCTTGTAGTATATTTTGCGAAAAAAGAATAAATATAAAGTACGAATGATGTACAGCCGTATATATGTATAGCCGAAAACAACAATTTTCAGAATTTTTGTCTGTCTGACTGCACGCGCATCACGTAAAATCTGCGGGACGGATTTTAATGAAACTTGGTATCGTTATAGCTTATATATGGGGTTAACATTTAGGATACTTTTTATCCAGATCGATCATAGAATTCCCACGGGAATCACAAATATAAAACCATGTGACGTTGTTGTAATGTGATGTATGTCACATCACTACTTTTATACACTCTATGCTACTGTCTAGATTATCTATGATCTTATGTCATTCACATTGGAAGTACATAATAAAAATGTATTATTATAATGTTTCTTTTATTTAACTAAATTAGAGATACAACAGACGTGACCATTGGGCTACTGAAGTACTCACTTTTGTTTCAACTTTATAAGCGGAGAATATAGGGATGGTTTTTCTATAGCGTATGCTTGAAGCGCCCTGCAGCGCATGACCATCAACTGCCTTGATGTTGGCATAAATGCCGGTACGATCGTAGAAATGGAACCTCGCGAAGTCCAATTCACGAACGTACCGCGCGTTATTCATGTGTCGTAGGAATATGTCGACATCTTGGGTGGTGCAGAAACCTGTAACATTGATTTCATAGGGCTCTAAAATAATTAGGATTATATCTAACTTTTTATAGGTATATGAACTCGATGATAGTTCAATGAGAGTCACTAGAAGAATTTATCTACACTTCTGCACTGCACAAAAGTTGTTTAGGATTTACCCTTCGCGCGACTTTTAGCTTTAAGTTCTAGTACGTAACCACATGTACTTTATTCACTCACGTCATTAGTCGTTGTCGAAATTGTTGGATTTTATTACCAAAATTATACCCAGCCCCCCTACAAAAGTGTAGAAGTTTTTTTTATGGTAGAAAAAAACTTTCATTAACCACGTCATTTGCTTTTAACTAGATATTAGAGCGAAAGGTTAACTAAAGGTTTCTTGTTGTCAAGAACTAATTATTGAATCGATTTTGAAAATTCTTGAATGCTTCATTCTTACTCGTAATATTTCATTTTATTTCTTTTATATATTAATCAGTTTTAATTATTACTCTCCAATTTTAACTGGAATTTATGTTCAAAGAAGGATTATAGAAATCGCAGCGTAGGCGGCGCGGCGGGCTTCAATCGCAGCTAATAATAATAATTAACGTAAAATGAAAAAAACATAATAAGAATAACGTAATATATAATATTAGGCTTATTTTTACATGTTTTTAAAGAGGTAGTATTTCCGAAAATTACTCAGAAAGAACTACTCGTAAAGTAAATTACATTATCAGATCTTATATAAAATAAAATACACGACAAGGACAGATCTGAAACAACCTATAGTTCAAGTTTACTTTAATACCCACCAAGGATGGGTAATTCTTATCATTATACAGAAACTTGTTATACTTGAAAATCAAAGGTATAAGTAGTTCGGAACCAGAATCCAATTGTATGCAAAATATTTCTGTGACGTCTAATTTGACTAACAAAGGTAGCTAATTTATTCAATCACAATGTTTTTTTAGAAATACAGTTACTATTTAATTATTTTTATTACATAGTAGGTAATGATAATAATGATATGTTGATACTTAAATCAATGCTCAAAAACACTAGTGTTAATAAACGTAGCTAGCTTTAACGGGTTTAAATACGCTCCCAATTATCATCATCAAATTCTTCACCTCATTCTATATATACTCATATACAATGGGTATTTTCATGTTTAATTTTTGATACATATCTCGTATCATGTGTTTCGAGATTATATCTAGGTTCATCTTGAGTAGTGCATGATAATGAAAATAGGTAGGTACTAATTATGTTAGTTAATCAACGGAAGTCACTAAAACGGAGAATGTGTCTACGTTTCTGTATTAATATTATAAGTAAAGGATAAGGCGAAAGCTTATGATAAGTAATACCAGAATTTCTATATATAGGGTAAGGTTGCTTTAGTCGTACCACAGCCTAAGTCGTACTCCAATAATATCTGATCTCATGTTAATAATAAATGACATCTAATGGTGTAAATTTGAACTATTTAGTCGTGCGAGTAAACAACAACAAGTGGGCGGCCCGCCGGCTATCGTGGCAGAAAAAATATTAAAAAGTAAGTTTTGTTACTGTTTTCATTAAAATTTCTCGCTCATTTGTAAGCCATTCCAAAAAAGAATATGATGATACAGTAATTTTTTTGATTCATGTCTATTTTCGTAGTATTTTGCCATTCATTTAAGCATAATCAAACGGTAGAATATTTTTCGGTTATGTCAGTGATTTTGGTTTAAAACTTTGAAGGTCTCGCGGCTTAAATCGTACCTGCGGACAATTCGTTACTCGTACCGGTACGACTTAGGCATTGATGTAATATTTTTACTAATTCACAATTATTTTTTCAGCTGATCAATAGAAAATTATGACGAAAAGAATTTACAATACTTGGAAGCAAGAGGATATGGATGAAGCTTTACTGAAACATCGGAATGGTGAAATTGCATTTAATGAAGCATGTAGAAGATATAACATACCAAAGCCTACACTACGACGCCATTTGAAGGGTTTGAATAAAAGAACTAAATTTGGAAGACCGAATGATATGACAGCAGACATGGAAGATGAATTAGCACAGCATGTAATTAATTTAGAGTCTAGTTTCTTTGGATTAACTATTACTGATTTAAGGAACCTTGCTTACCAACTTGCTGAAAAATATCAATTACCTCATCGCTTCAACAAGGAAAAAAAAATAGCGGGCAAAAAATGGTTTTACAGGTTTATGAAAGACCATCCTACTTTGTCCTTGCGTGTTCCGGAGGCAACATCGATGGCAAGAAGTAGGGGTTTTAATAAAGAGCGTGTTTATAAGTTTTTTGATAAGTATGAAGAAATACTGGATAAACACAAGTTTACTGCCGAGCGAATATACAATATGGATGAAACTGCATTATCCACCGTCCACAAACCTTCCAAAGTCATTGCTCAAAAAGGCAAACACCAAGTGGGTGCAATCACAAGCGGAGAAAGGGGTCTAACTACGACAGGTATATGTGCGATGAATGCAGCAGGCGAATTCATTCCACCTATGTTGATATTTAAGCGCAGCAGAATGAATGACATATTAAAAAAAGGAGCTCCGCCAAACGCAGCATTTGGATGCTCGAAAAATGGATGGATAACATCGGAACTATTTGTCCAATGGCTAGAACATTTTATAAAATATACTAAATTAGAAAAAAGCAACCAAAAACAAATGTTACTTTTACTGGATGGTCATAGCACACATACCAAAAATTTAGAAGCTATTCAGCTGGCTCGTGATTACGGTATAATCATGTTATCATTTCCTGCTCACACAGCACATCGACTACAGCCATTAGACATATCATTCTTTAAATCACTAAAAAACAACTACAATGAAGCGGCATTTTCTTGGCTACGCTCAAATCCTGGCAGTGTTATAAAACAGGCTAACATTGCAGAACTTCTTGGTAATGCATACCCTAGATCGGTTCGTATGGACATATCACTAAATGGGTTTAGAGCAACAGGCTTATGGCCATGTGATAGAAATGTCATCAAAGAAGAGGATTTTGTAGCTTCTGTACATATTATTGAACAATCAGACCAAGAATCCGCTGATGCAACTGAAGCAACAGCGCGACCCAGAATTACATTGTCACCGGCCAGAGTTGCATTGCCACCCAGAGTCGTGACGCCACCAAAAATGGCAACGCCACCTAGGATTGCAACACCACTCAATGTCCCACCCGGACCTTCAACAATGTCTCAAGAATCTGCACCTGAACACAATATTGCAACAGTTGATGATATTAATAGTCAACAAATAAAGTCTTACTTGAACACTTTATCTCCTGTCCCTTGTATAACAACAGTTATCAAGAAAATGAAGAATGGGACTGAGGCAACAATAGAATTAACCTCAACTCCCTATAAACATGAAATAGAAGCCAAAGAAAAGGCAAATAAAAGGAAGAAACCTATACTGGACTTAAAACAAGTTAGAATACAAAAAGGGATGCAGAAAACTATAAAAAAAAGAAAGATAGTTAAAAAATGTAACAAAGATAAAAAACAAAAGACAAAGAAACTTGGTTATGCCAACTATGTAATGAAGATCGTGAAGAAAACATGATCCAGTGTATTAAATGTAAGGGTTGGGTACATGACCTATGTGCTGGCGTGGAAAGAAAGATAAACGAATATATTTGTGATATCTGTGTTCAAACCAATTGATTTTCTATATGGTATGCCAAATAATTATTTCTTAAGAATTTATATTTTGTTTCGTATGTAGGTACTATAATTTACAAATAATTTTAACTTTGAAGACTGTGATGATTCCTTAGAGAAGAAAAATGTGACTTGATCTCCTAAGAAAATATATGTTTGTAGTTTTTAATTGTTATTATGACTTCTTATGTTCTTCTATAAATTTATGATGTCGTCGCTAACGCCTTATTCTAAGTACGACTTAGGCTATAGGAGGTACGAATTAGGCAACCGGGTGCCTAAATCGTACCGAAGGTACTTTTTCGAAAGACGTTCAAATGACTATTATCATAAAAGATTTTTGTAGGTTTATGAAAGCGGGTTAATAGCTTAATAAATAAAGCTCCAGAGGACGCAACAAATTTTGTTTAATTTAAATTACCTTAAAAATTACAGTAATTTTCCCTTAGGGGGTACGACTTGAGCAACCTTACCCTATTTAGCGTTTTAAATAAATTTCACTTATCTATCTCTTTGTATTTTTAGTGGGAATGTATTTAAAAACTAAAACTAAACTGAATTCATACTTTAAGTACCTCTTGTTATTGCGTCTACATTAAAGGAATCTTTAAAATTCCTTTTGTGTAATAATAATGCGTTTGATTATTTTTTTATTCTTCTTTTTAAGGAACTTTTATACCTTGGCACATGTCAGTTCCATCGTACCCTAAACTTACATTCTACGACATTAATGTAGATACCAATATATCAGCCCTAGTGAGGGCTCACGAATCTGTACAAACTAAATACCGCTCGTGAATTAGGTTCTCCTAGTATCTTATGGAACATACATACAACATTCCTGTTCAGATCGAGAGCCCTCACTAAGGCCTCCCTTTCCTGTTGATTCGGGACACACAACACCAACAAATGTTGGACATATTCAAAAATTCCATAATACATTTGATATAAAATAATTTATTAAATAAGTAGGTACAAACAGTATGGACGCAAAAAGTGCATATTAAAATGCACATAACAATGAAGGAAACTTACCGTAAATAGTCGTCGTATCGTTGACTCCGCACTTTTTCTGAAAGAGCCTTCCTATTCCTATAGTAAACGCTATCCTCAGAAAATAGTTCACATCCCAAAAAATGTACAACAGACAGACAATCGTAGTTACTATACAGTACATTGTTTTCAATAAATGCCCCTATACCACAGCGAAATAGTAAAACGTGTGTATGTAATCGGCGTTTGATCGCGTACTAACTACTAACTTACTAACACGGACCACGGTTGTTGTGGTGTTGCTCGTATCTACCGGTATGTAGTGACGTAAAAACTTGTTCTGGCGTCAACGAACTATTAAGCGTTAAGTTAGTCGCAAAAGTACGTAATGAATATAAAGAAGCGATACCATTATAAAATAACGAGCAAAAGAGAAATTTAAAATGACATTAGTACCTAAATTAACTGCGTTAGACAAAATGACAAATTAATATATTATTTCAGTATTACTAATTACAATATGGAGCGTTAGTAATAGTATAATGATAATGTCATTTTAATAAATGATACAAGTTTGTGATTAATTTTAATTCAGACCATCTAAATTATCTTTCCAGTAGATATACAATAGCAGCCCAGATGTCAAAATACAAAAATGGTTAAAAAAATGTTATGATTTTATTATTATTACATTTTATTTAATATTACACTGGAAGTTGGAACTAAAATTATCACTGGCAACATATGATATTTACACGGAATTCACTACATTTTTGCTTAAACCTCTATAAAATTAATGGTTTGGCTGGATGCATTTCAAAGGATTATTTGATCTGGATTTTTTTGTGGAATAGGGTTTAATTACGAGTAAAAATTATAAAGTAATTTCTAACTAACGCAATTCTAACGCAGACGATCCACAGAGAGGATAGGTACTGTTAACACTGGGCCTAGGCTGCTATATACGGTATATCGCTGCCGAAGAGGGTCGTGAATATCGCCTAAATCAGAACGAACCACGACCACGACCACGCGAATATCATTACCGCAGGCGGCGGCGAATATCCCTTATCAAGGTATACATAATCAATGAATAAATTATATAATTAAATATAAGTTATATAAGTTATATTAAGAGAAACAAAAAAGAAACAAAAAACATGTTGCTCACAAAAGTAAAATCGAAATGAAAAAAAAAGATAAAGCAAAAGGAGCTGGCTGAGCCCGAACAGGTCTTAAACACGGCAAAAATCAGAGATCGATTCCGGTGCTCTGCATTAGGTCTTATACCAATAAACCTATTTATTGGGAAACTTTCTTGATCATGGATCAGTAACTTGTCGTTATTACATTATTATTGTCAGATATTTAATTAATTTATAGTTTAAAGTATAGGTATTTACTTTAAAAAACATCTGTATATATAAAGATGTATCGCTGATTTGTTGTGCAAGTAGGTGACAAACGCGAACCACCTAGCCTATTTAGTTAATGGTGCAAACGAACAAATTAATTTATAATAATTAGTAACGAAGTGGAAGAGAGTCGCGTCAGGCTTGTGTCGAAACCGAAGCCGCTTTAGATCAAGTCTCGAATTTGGGTTCTCTAAACTCAGTAGATTTCAACCCCAGTAAGACGCAAGTCTGTGCATTCACCGATAAAAAAGCCCCTTTTGTCGTAGCACTTCGCTTTCAGAGCATACCTCTTAAGATCTCGGAGAGTATCGGGATCCATGGTGTCGACATCTCCAGCAAAGTCGAATTTAGGGATCATCTGGAAAATAAAGCCAAAATGGCCTCCAAAAAGCTCGGTGTGCTGAAAAGAGCTAAGCGGTACCTCACCTCTGGGCAACTCCTAACGTTCTTCAAAGCTCAGGTTAGGCCCTATATGGAGTACTGCTCACATCTCTGGGCCGCTGCACCGAAATATCAATTGGACCCATTTGACTCTATCCAACGATGTGCTGTTCGAATTGTCGACGATCGCACTCTTACAATCCACATTTCCTCGTCTATCCACAAGTCTATCGACATTTCCTCGATACGGAGGTGTCGCGTACTGTTCGGTCCAAAAATCATTTTATACGGTGAACCCGTAGGCTGTGGGACGTACTGCCTCAAGAGATCTTTTCATTACGCTACGATATGGGCTTCTTCAAGAATGCTGTGAATGGGATTTTGCAAGGTCGGCGGCGCGCCCGTATACCCCCTGGTGTTGCAGGTGTCCATGGGCGGCGGTAACACTAACCATCACGTGGTACCGCTTGCTCGTCCGCCTACTTCCCTATAAAAAAAAAGGTACTGTGAAACTTGTGTCATTTGTGGTCAAGTTTTCTAAATAATTCAATGTTGTTTTTATGATAATGATAATAATTTTATGATAATAATGATACATTTATAAACATTTTTTTGTAAGTATATAATTAAGGTGCCAGACGAACAGACAATCCACCTGGTGATAAGTGGATAGGTACTGTCTCCCATCGACTTACGCAGTACATGCCAACATCAGTTCAGAATGACAAACGTCGCTACGCCCCCAGATGCCCGGTCTACGGCCTTTGGAAATTTAAGAAAGTATTTCGAAAAAGGTTTGGGAAAATAGGGAGAGATAGGATAGGATGGAATGGGAATGGGTATATCTGACTCACTACCGAAACACATACATACATTGCGGGAATAGGATAATTTGAGAAGTGCAGTACATTTTACTATAGTCTTCTGTGAAAGAGGGGTAATTTGGTCAGTCGAGTGCGCTAAAACTTTTGTCGCTTGTCGCCCATAACATATGGTTTTATATTGTAAATCGGGTTTGAACGCGTATAACAAAGGTATTTGTTTACCTTTTATTCCTACTCGACGTTTCGGCACGGGATACACCAGCCGTGGTCACGAGTCACGAGAATCAACTCATGACCACGGCTAGTGTAACCCATGCCGAAACGTCGAGTAGGAATAAAAGGTAAACAAATACTTTTATCATACTCGCTCCGACCCGATTTAGAATGTAAAATGTGTACAAAAAGCGAAGTTTAAAGTTATATAACGTACCATACGTAGGTACGTTTAAATAAAAATTGAAATCAGAGTTATTATTCTTTATTTTCTAATACTACTGTCTCTCAATTTTGTACTAGTTATCAGCATGCTTTTCCACCAGCACTGAAAGTAGTCGGGACATGCTGGTCGGACTGCCGCTCCTAGACCATTCAGAAGCTTGGACGTTGGTTCTTCGATATCACCCGTCGTGTGCTGACGGGATACTAAGAATACTCTGACTTTACTATCATGTAAAGTAACTACTTTGTGTTCGAGGAATAGCGATTGATCATCCCAGTATACCAACTGAAAAAGAGATAGGTAAGATAGAGAAAGAATTGTACTGAATAATACCAGTATACATTAGCGAATTCTCTACGTCTTATGAACAAAGATTTCAATTCATAAAAACTTTATTGAGCATTGACAGCTAATTGGTAACTACTCTCGATTCACATTAATTCACATTCATACTAATATTCGAATCCCTGAGTTTTTACTTAAGTAAGGACTTTTCAGTTGTCACTAGTTCGGTTATGAAGTAAAACATTGAGAAAAACCCCATGTGGTGGAGGTTTAATCAAATTTGGGGCATCCGTCAACCCGTACTGAGCCGCGTGGTGAAACCCCCAAATGATCAGACACAACGTTAAAGGCCGTTATCGTAATTATTTTATTACCTTTGTATTTATCTCGTAAGGAACAAACATGGGTATTGTTTCTATACCCAAAGTTAGACTACTGGCTTGTAAAAATCCCATATTAATTTGTCGAGTTCTTGTATATAGGCCAGTTCTATCATAATAGTGGTACCGTGCGAAATCGATATCCCGGAGCAGGCGAGCTAGTCTCATGCCTCTAAACAAGACATCGCAGTCTTGAAACGTGCAAATACCTGCGAAATATAATTTTATTTTAATTCATTTTATTGCCAGACAAAATTTCCGTCTATGTGTTAGTAACCATAAATCTTAATCTAGTTACCATAAATGGGGTACAAATTGAACTTAAAATTAAGGTACGACAATCCAACCCTGCATCCATGTTCCGGATACCGGTTAGCGTGCAGTCGTGTCCATCGGTGCAGGATCGAACTGTCCCTCCTGATTGCAATGGCGCTTAAAAAGCTAGTTAGATAATTTGAGCTCTTTTACCAATTCATCTCTTTTCCTTCGTCACGTAGTGTTCTCTCTCCTGTGTACTGTAAAATGCAACGTTTCTCTGTCGATTTGTACGTACAGCAACAGGTCCAACCTATTAGGTATACCTATAGGCACCCATCGGTACCTTATAAACAGTAATAATGACTATAGTGGAATAGTCTTGTGTACATCAGCGTGTTGCTGACTGTACGTTAATACGATACATAGGTAATAATTCCATGTAGATACTTAATGTGGTATAATATATTTGTACGAGTGAGCTCATGCATTATTTAGTTCAATAAAATCAGACAATCACGTCGTGCGTGTGTTTATTTGATAATGACATTTCTAACATAAACTTCTGTGTGGAATCATAACCAAACAGTGACTTGCACTGAGTTTCGATCCTTCGAGCCGAATTTTGATCCTTTGAGTGCGACGTGATGGTCTGCTTTAATTTCGCTACATAATGCATTTACAAGCTGAGTCGTACAATATGAGTTGATAATGGATAATTAATGTTTAATAATCTTCTTATTGGATAAGTAGAGTTCGCATGTCACCAATGCAGCTGAAAAACCGAGCGCTGCGTCTTTTATTGTAAGTAGCATATTTTATGCTGAGTTGAGGGCGTTTGAGAGTACCTATTAATTTCTAAGGTACCTATGTATACCTAGGTGTATTCAAGGCATTCATTCATTCAAGGCCGGAAGATCGTGTGCAGTGGTAAGCTTTGCGAGAGGCGTACTTCTAGCAATAGGGATCTTTATCCAGCAGTGATATATATCCAGCATAGGTTGATAGTATGGTAGACTTGTTATGTGTCTAAATATTCTTTAAAGTAGTCGTACAGTTTAGGTACCTTAAATAAATAAAAAAAATCTCATATCGATGGACAAAAGTAACTCCAAACTCACAACAAGAGAGATGTTATAATTTAACGTCAGTCAATCTGTCTGTCTAAAGCTTTAACGAACGAAAGGATTTTCATGTAATTTTTCATAAAAATCAGTGTATCGTAACCATAACCAACCCTTTTATTGTCCGCTGCTATACACAGGCCTCCTGGGACGTATGGCCTTAAAACACCACGCTGGTCAAGGGGGTCGGAGAGTCCTGCCTTTCAGAGGTAGTGTAATTCCTCAGCGGTTGTGGCAACTGTAATGTTACCGGTAAAACCAATTAAACACTATGTAGGTAGGACTCAATATTGCACTCACCATAAATTGTTGTAGTATCTCTGAGTGTATATTTTTGTTTACGCAATCTGGCACTAGCAAATGTGAAAAATGTTCGCAGGAAGTAATTAACGTCACACGTTACGTACAAAAACAAAATAAATATTACAAAGTACATGTTGCATTATTTGATATAAACATCACTGTTAAATATTAGACACTTTAAATAAAGACGGTTTTAGATACGGACTAACATGAGTGACACCACCCTTCAAAATCAGTAAAATAATAATGGAATTGCAATTTGATTGTGTGGAAATGCTATCGTTTGTTTCAATACGCAACGTTGACCTGCAAGGTTAATAAGAATAGCCTTAACATTAAATAATGAGTATTTTTTATGCCGATGTGCAAATAGGATATTACTTATACACAATTAGGTATCTTTTTTTGTAGTAAGGCAGAGCGGTGCGGTGTCGGCCAGCCTTTAGAATAACACCGTCCTGTCTCTTGCCGTGGTTGTCGAAAAGGCAACCAAGGGATAAATGGCTACCACAAGCCTTGAGGAACTACGCCACCTCTAAAATGTGGACTGGCCAATCCGGTTGGCCAGCGTAGCGTTTTAACGTCATACATCACAAGACAATGTGCATGAAGAGGCCCATATCCGGCAGTGTACGATAATAGAACTGATTTCGGTTTCACGGCAATGAAATGAATTAGAATTTAATACGTTGTGTACTTTTTTTTAACTTTTAACTTTTTTATTTTCGAGGCTTCAGTCGGTTTGTCCGACAATGCCAGCCTCATAGGAACGTTCACTAGATATAGTCCTGTCTTCTAGCAGTCGACCCTTAAAACAAATTTATATAGTTTCAGCTCTTCCTCAGTCAGCCCTTGACTACATTAACTTCCCCGATGCCATAAATGTTTTGCGACAAATACCTATCAAACATCCTTCAGTTGACGGACTCCGTTGTATTACAAAAGCTGCACAATGGAGATGTGATAAAATGTATTAAGGGGCATAAGACCAGACCTCAATTTAATAGCTACAACAAGAAAACCCCTGGTGTGTACTTTTTTGAAATGTACATAATATGTTAATTCTCCCTAGATTAATTTAGTCTTAAGTAGAATTATTTTTATATTGATCTGTTTATTTTATATTTAACTATTTCTTTCTGTCGCGTATTGGTCAAATGCTACATAAATAAATTGCAGTTAACTTATAAAAGTAATCTACATGATATGATAACAGTTAGAATACTCACTTGTACCTATCACTAAAACCCAAAATACCTACCTATATGAAACAGATATAAATAGTAAATCTGTTTCTATAAAGATAAATCATTGTGTATCTTTATCATTAGAAGGATGTCATCAGAATCTGTCTTTATTTGTAGTATTGTCACGGATTTGTTATTGTCAGTGATAATAGCTCCAGGCGCAGAGGGTGGGACGCTTTGTATACTTTACTGATTTATATTCAATCAATGAACATCCTTCAGGAATGTTCACTTTTCTTAATATATTTTACATACTTTATTTAAAGAGAACTAGAATATTGTCTACTTTTAGTATAAAAAAATCACATTTTCTGTAGATTTCCGAAGGTACCCCAACCGTAGGTAAATGTACGTATCTCAATTCAAACTGAACGAGAATAATCTTTATAGATTGTTATGGTATGTTTACTTTAAGAAATCAGGGATACAGATACATGTATCTAATAACAAATGTCATACAACATAAACATAATCTTTATTTTACTTTAGAATATTATAACCATCATACTTATTACTAAACAATGATTCTTTGGCATAAAATTATCACTTAGGTTGGTACATTAAGTATTAAAAATAGCTAGGTGTACCTAAAAGAAGTAAATAATATCTATTCTAACGACGGACACGAGATAATACATAGTTAAGTACCAATTACTAAGTTTTGACTAACCAGCTTTTAAAACACGATTTTATTAAAATGCACTAAAATGAAAAAAATAAACATAGAAGTGAAATTGTAGTGAGGGGGAGGGTGCACGCTGAAATCCAACAGCCGCTGAGCGCTCTCAACTGGACACGTTATCCCTCTCTCACAGAAGACTACCTTAAAATGTATTGCATTTCCCACTTTATCTTAGGTATTTTCCCAATGTATGTACGTGTTTCGGTAGTGAGCGAGATGTGCCACAGCCCATTCCCATCCTATACCTCCCCATTTTCCCATCGCTTTCTCTAAATCCATTCCTATGTCTCCAAAGGTAGGCAGCGCATCCGGGGGCGTGCCAACGTTTGTTATTTTGGACTAATGTTGTCATGTTTCGCGGATGTCTATGGGCGACAATATCTACTTACCATCAGGTGGACTGTATGCTCGTCTGCCGCCTTCGTCGATAAAAATAAAGAAAAATTCTAATTTTAAATAGCTTTTATATCACATGAAAACATTAACAATTAGATTTGTGTGATTTGTTTATTTAACCTACTTTGACTTCTATGTTTATTTTTTTCATTTTAGTGCATTTTAATAAAAGCTTAATTTTAAAAGTTTTATTTATTTATTTACCAATGCTAACGACGCCCATCTCGCCGAACCAAACGGTCAAACTCATGTCATTATCTTTTTGTCATCAAAATTGCGACCCTATCAAAACGAGCCCAAATACGATGTGTTCGCCGTTGAGGAGTTCCACAATGTGTAAAATTTCAAAGCAGTAGTATAAGTGGAAGTGGGTTAAGTTAAAATCGTGTTGCAAGATTTGACCTAAACAAACTAACAAACACACATGGTGAAGTTAAATTAAAGCTTGTAAAAACAAAAACAGTTTCAATTTTTACAACAATTTTAGTGACTGTATACGACTCTTTATCTATTACAATTTCCAAAACCGTAATAAGTAGGTAAATGGTTCACAAACACCTTTTATAAGTTGGTGACATTCAAGTGAAACAAATAGTTTTTCCTAAACTGTTATCTCTTTGGTTTAGTAATAATTACGTATCGTTGTTCTGTAAGTTCCTTTAGTTGATGAAGTTCAATTTGATGGTTCATGCTGTACTCTTAAAGAGTTCAAAGAAACAGAAGAACAGAAACAGTGTTTTTTGTTCTGGCAAACATGAATGTATCATATGACGATCGTATAAACTCGCAAGTAAAAGAGATAAAAATCTATTACATATTCAGCGATGGCTAATGCACTGTCGACAGTCTGGAGAGCACGGATTACAGGGCGTCGTCGGCGCGAGATGCCCGGGGAGCGAGGGATGCTGTAACGGCAGCAGTAGAGGCGCGGAGAGAGCGGGCAAAGCCGGTAGAGGCACCAGCCACTCTGATCCGCATACTCGACCCATAACTAAAGCAGGTAAAAACGGCGCACGAGGCCCAACAGGTCTGAAAGCAGACCATCTGGATTCCACCTCTTCAGAGCTGGATACAGACGCGTCGAAACTTGAGCTTGTACTAGCGCCCATGCTCGAAACGACTTTGTCACGCTGACCCTGTAAAAACAGACGTTTACAGGTTCTCAGATCGAAATTTTTTAAATGTGGAAAGAAGGCTGCAGACGAGCTGACAGCCTATCTGATGGCAAGTGGATACTGTCGTCCATGAACATCCGCGATACATGCCAACATCAGTCCAGACTGACAAACGTTGGCACACCCTCGCATGCCCTGCCTACCTTTGGAGGTTTAAAGGATTAGATTCGGAGGAAGGGTTGAGAAAATGGGGTGCGATAGGATAGGGAATGGGCTCTGGCTCATCTCACTCACTAGCGAAACACGTACTTACATTGGGGAAGTTGAATGAAGTGGAACATGTAGTGCATTTCAAGGTAATCTTCTTTGAGAGACGCAGCCAGTCAAGTGCACCCAGGGATTGTGGGATTCAGCGTGCACTCTCCGCCTCCAATCTACTTATTATCAATAAGAGGCATTCAAATCAATAGCCTGTAACGTCCCACTGCAGGCCACAACCTTCCCTTGCATTCATTCACAGGGGGGTTTTAACTTATACCTAATTAACCGCGAGGACCCGTCGGAACCATACGTGTGGCAAATATCATGTTTAATCTTTGCTAGAGATTTCTACAATCTATACATATTATATATGCTTCTACATATGTTACAGATTTCTTTTCCTTGGGCACGCGGGTTTCCTTCACCGTCAAACTAATTATGAAAAAATAAATCTGTAGTTAAATAGAAACTCAGTCGTACAGGCCAGGGTTAGAACCTATATCACATTACATGGTGTTGGATGAGCCTGATATACTAACATGGGTACTGTTAAAATGTTCGACAGCTCGCAGCAGGTCGTGGTTGCATCTTCTAAGCACGAGCTCGAGTACGGAGCGCTTTTTCCCGGGGAACAGCTTACTCAGCATTTCCAAGCCGGCTGTGCTTACGGTACCGTCACCCTCGTTTGTGTCTTCACCTGGAGCACTGTTTGGAAATTCAACGCTATGAATTTATTTCAAACCATCGTAAATACACCTTGTTTTTTCAAAAGAAGGTAAAAAACGAGCAGATAGTCCACTTGGTGGCACTGGCAAGTGGATACCAGAATGATAATCGCTGGCATGTGCGGGATGTGCCGACTATCATTAAAATTTTAGATGTGGAATTTAAATGGGGTTAGGAAGTTTAGAGAACAGGAAGTACCTATAACATGGCAAGTTTTCCTCATTACACTTCCCATTCCTCCTTGGATATGATGTGCAATATGAGTAGGTACGATCGTTATCTCAATCTTTTTTTGGACTGTCGTGTGAATCTAATTCTCATTGGTTTCAATCCTGAGGTGTAAGAGATAGTTTTAATGACAAAATGTGTATTGTATAATATGTGTTAAAGTAAAACGCACCGTAGTCTTGGGGAAACCGAAGAGTTGACACCGGAATCCGGTGAAGCACTGCAGCAGTCCGGGAGGGAGTCGCTCGTCTCGCTGTCGATGTGAATGGGCTACACAAATAAGACATTAACTTTATGATACACCCCTATTAATCCAAATACTGACTGGTAGAGAATGCCTTAAGACATTAAGTTGTTATATTGTTTAATATAATTCCCATCTCGGGTTTCTACAACCGCACCTCCCGTTACAGAAGTGCGGTCCATCCGCATTTCCTCGATACGGAGGTGTCGCGCACTGTTCGGTCCAAAAATTATTTTATACCGCGAATCCGTAGGCTGTAGAACGGACTGCCTCAAGAGGTCTTTACATTAAGTTACGATATGGGGTTCTTCAAGAGAGCTGTGAATAGGATTTTGCAAGATCGGCGGCGCGCCCGCATACCCCCTGGTGTTGCAGGTGTCCATGGGTGGCAGTAACACTTACCATCTCTCCATCGCTTGCTCGTCCGCCCACTAGACTATAAAAAAAAGTGGCATTAACAACGAAGGCATTTACTCTGTGCAATAAATTTTAAAATTTAAATAACTATAGGTACATATTAATTTTACTTTGCTATGTCCCATGTTTTTAATTTATTTTTAATCTCATTCTGATCATCATGAAGATTCTGATCGGCCAATAAGTCCAGTCAATAGAATTCCTTAGTGCTGAAAAAAAAATCCCTATTTCCTTTCCCGGTTGGTGAGGTTCTCAAGTTTCTTGGGTTTTAACTCTCTTAGATTTCTTATTATTATTGTTATTTGCCCTCTTTACTTACAGTCTGATCATCAGCAGCGGAGTCAGGTTCTGCCCCAGGACTCGGGCAAGGTCCGGTTACTCGCATACCATAGATACGACCCGGAGGCAGAGCTTGCAGGGACGTTCCAGTTTCGACGGACGCCAGGTGCAGAGCGATCTTGTCTTCGGCCGCTTGTTGTCTCTTCAGTGCTACCTTTTTGTATACAAATTATTAAGAACAGAATCCGACCCGGACGTGAGGAATTCTTTATGTAGAAAAGAAAATTTAATCATTTATTTGTTTTAGGAAATACATTTTGAAAGGACAATGGGCATTGCGGCCCATGAGCGGCCGTCAATGAAACTAGTGTCATTTGAAAGGGGAGATCTTTGACAACAAATATTGTTCAAGGAGTACTATGAAATACCGTTTGGGAAAAAAATATAGTTAAAATACTATTATTAAAATACTATTTTTTTTTTCATTATTATTTATGTATCCTAATATTCAATACTTTTTCTATTAGAGGTCTAAGAACCTTTGTTAAAATCGGTCTCGCCATGTTTCATGCGTCAACCAATCAGCGACGAGCGCCGCTCGCACTCGGCGACTCGGCGATTACCGTTATGCTCGAGCGCACAGCGCAGTCCATCGTTGACATTTGTTTCGTTGAGTACTGTGCGATTATTATTGTTTGACAATTTCTTTTGACTCTGGCTTGCATATCGGACTTGTTAATATCTATCTTGGTGACTTGTGCTCGTTTTTTTGGACTTTTTTTAAGCAGATTCCTATAACAATGGCAGATAATCGCCAAGTGTGTATTTTATGTAATCGATCCGTGATAAACAGAAGAAGATACGAAATAACCCGTGCTCGGTTTGAAGAACATCCCGCTGTAGGCCAATATATCTTTGAAGCTCTTACCTCTGAACATCAGGTAAGTACATCAAACGAAATCATTATTTCTTAGTTGTCACGTCAACAATATAGTACTGTTTAACTTGAGGTGGTCACAGTGTTTTAACTCTCGCGCATTGAGATTACATTTCGCTGTAAGTAGTAAGTAAACTGTTACCGACGCGGCGACGTTGTCGTTCCGTTTGATCCACGGGGCGAGAACGGGATAGAAGTATCGGTATTTACGTATGAGTAAGCGAGATAATTAATACTGCTTAGGCAATCGAGTAAAATATTTTTCTTTATATTTCGCTTTGTTTGAACAGCGTTCAATGAAAATAACTAAGCGTTTTAACTAATTGTAATACTCTCATTTTCAGATACAATACAGTCAGGAGTACATTTGTCGACCATGCTGGCAACGGGCAGAAAGAGCTGCGCAGCCAAGAGAAGACCGTCCACACGAATGTGTATTACATATTGAAGAATATTCAAGACTCCCTAATACAGCAACGCGTTGTATGTATGAAAACTGCAGACGAACGGATCTCCGAAGGATTCCGGATAACATTAAAGTGACATTCTTGATTCATTTTAATTTTTATATTCCAAATAGTGCAAGAGTTTGCGATCATCATTTGGTATCCAATGATTGGGATCAAATAATTGACAGCCCTAACTTGCTCCACGACTTCAATGCCACACATTTTGTGCATATCATGAGCCTCATGAAAATCGCGGTGCTTCGAGGATCTATACTAGATTTTGATAATATAGATGACATGGACCCAAATGAAGTATACATCCGATTAGGCGTTAGTCGAGACCAATTTATGAATATTTTGGAACAAACTCCTTCATTGTCGAACGTATCAACACGCCCGAAAACATCTTTGGCATGCTACTTAATGAAACTGCGAAGCGGTGAAGCAAATGAAAGGCTGGCGACGCTTTTTAATATGAGCCGTAGAACCCTAGAACGACATTTAACGTTCGCCAGAGACTCTCTTTTACTGGACTTCGTTCCCCGGCATCTTGGTTATGATCATCTCAATAGAATTGATGTAGCTAACCGAAACCTACAAGTTCCAAATGCAATTTTTGGAAATGCAAATGCCTTAAACAGAAAGGCAATTGTGATAGCAGACGCCACTTATATATATATATACAAAAGTCCGCAAACTATTTATTCCAAAAGCGATCATATAGTCTACACAAATACACGAATTTGTTGAAACCATTTTTAATAGTGTGCTGCGATGGCCACATTTTAGATGCCTTTGGGCCATATTCAGCCATAGAATCAGATGCACAAATAATGAAAAATATGATTGACGACGAAGGAAATACTTTCCATTGGTTTTTTGAACATGGAGATGTGTTCATCTTAGACCGTGGGTTTCGCGACGTAATCGACGACTTACATGCCTATGGTTATGAAGCTCACTTACCGAAAACAAAAAATCGAGACGAAGATCAATTGACGACAGAACAAGCGAATAAGTCTAGGTTAGTTACTATGTGCCGCTGGGTTGTTGAAGTTATAAATGGTTGGTTCAAATGCGATTTTAAACTATTCCGACAAGACTTTTTCAATCGTGCTTTGCCTCATATGATGACAGATTTTAGAATAGGTGCTGCATTATTGAATGCTTGCAGAGAACCATTGTCAGATAACGTTCACGCTGAAACATTTATAGAAGTTATAAACCAAAGAGTGAACCAACCAAATAACCTAGCAGAGTATGTCCTAGCCAACAACCTTAATCGTAGACGGGCTAGTTTCGATAGCATTACAGGAAACCAACCTAACATAAGTGATTTTCCTTTGCTGACTGAGGACGATTTAACCATTTTTGCACTTGGTACATACCAAGTGAAGCTAGCCCGCAGCTATTATGCGGAGCATGTGCGACAAGGTCTCTATAATATAGAAACGTATAGGGACCCCGATGTTACAGGCCTAGGCAGGTGCGGCATCACAGCAACAAATGTTTGGCTGCTAAGATGTCGAATACAATCTAGACATACTAGGTCAAAAATATATTATTCGTACATTATAGTAGATAGAGAGAAAAGCGGCAGAGAAGCCATAGAAAACTACTATTGCAGTTGTCTAAGCGGTAAGCGCACTCTTGGTTGCTGTGCCCACATTATGTGTGTAGTGTGGTATTTAGGGTGGGCGAGAAACCAAGAGGAAGATATCCGTTTACCAGCTCATTTTTTAAACGATATTATTGTAGACGACAATTGAATCCCATCATTTTCTTTTTTTAAAGGAATACTAGCATTATATACGAGCATTGTATATGTGTCTGTCAATAAATCGATGTATTTAATAACCAATTAACCTTTAGTTTTATTTAATCCATCATTATCTTATACTTAGACATGCATTACGTTTTATCATTTACGTACTTTCGGTTTAATTAATTCGATTTTTTTATATGATCAACGCTTTATAACTTTTTATCTAAACAAGTTGCCGAAATAATTTTTTGCAGTCTTAATATATACATAATTGTCCACTAAAAAATATATAGGACAGATGTGGCCGCCGATGGGACAAGCGCCATACATTTTTGCCCATTGTCCTTTAAGATACCTACAAGCAGTGGCGTACATCTTATAAGAGTGCCTACTACAAGCAGTCAATAAAAGCTTACTTATCTACGCTAATGTGGCCAAATACCGGGCAATACATGCCTCTGTCTACAAGGTGATAAATTTTCAAATAATATTTAGTAAAACTATTTCAGAAGGTAGGTACAACCTTTGGTTAACGTTCGAGGCCTTTAGTGTAGGTAAGTTTTTTCGTTGGCAAATTTTGGTACCGCGTTTGCGTCGTATTTTATACAAAACACATTAACGCTATACAAAAAACTGTACAAAAAACATTTAACGCTAATGCGATAATGAAGTAACACCCATAGAGGTCGATTGAAAAACTTAAAATCTTCTAACATCTTCAAGCTGGGAATAGACTACAAATATCTATAAAAAATACTAGTTTCCGCATCGTCCCTATAAACACAATTAATTCTCTTTCGCAGAAGCTGTAGAATGGTGAACGAAACTATTGGTAAGAATCATTAAGCTGATAACTTAATTTAGCGGAAAATCAATGACAAATAGTCAATGTTTGTGTTGCGGACGCCCTCGGGACCACCGCCGCTCGCCGGACCAGGCGCCGCGGGCCACCTCATTGGAAAAGTAAACACAAGGCCCGAACACAAATCAAATAACTACACCACTGGAATACTATATCAATTACTTAATTTCATCGCCTATTTATATGTATGTATTACATGTAGCGTAATGACGCTAGTCTTGGTTTTTAAATGTTTTTCCTCGAACTTCATCTAGTGAACTTTGTTCTGAATTATTTCAAGTCCAAATTAATTACGTAAACCGAAATCTTCTATTTTTGCCAGGACGGGTGATATAATATATTATTTGACTTTCACCACGCCATAAGCCTCATCTCTACAATATTAAATATATTGAATGTAAAGTCTGTCCTAATATCCGCTCTTTATTGTTCTTTTTATAAATTTATAATAAACTTATATACCAGTGAGGTCCAAAAATTTCTAGTCTGACATATTTCTAGATGTCTAAAAAATAAATTATACGTCATTGTAAATATCATTTATCCTGCTAATTCGTGTGTAATTTTTAAAGTTCAACCCTGGTTAGTTTTGATTCCTCGACTCTTAGAACAACAGGAAGTCGCAAAATGTTGAAACTGGAATATCGTTCCGTGATTAAGTTCCTTACAAAGGACAGTGTTAGCCCGACCGATATCAAACAAAGGTTAGATAATGTGTACGGGGATTCTTCTTCATCATTTTCCACCGTCAAATATTGGTGTAAGCAATTTCGTTTAGGACGAGAGTCCATCGACGACGAACCTCGCACCGGTCTACGCATTGAGGCACTCACTCCAAACAACATCAAATTAGTGGAAAAAGAAGTTCTGAGCGACCGACAGTTAAAGACAGAAATGAGCAGCAAGGACAAGGCTTTCAAAAATACAGTCTTCAAAAACTACTTAGGATTCTTCATGAACATCTTCATATTAAAAAAGTTAGTGCGAGGTGGTGCCAAAACTTGTTTCAGGTGTGCAGCGACTGAACGAGTAGCGTGCTCTGAGGAACTTTTGGAGACGTTTCAGAGAAACGGAAACGATTTTTTGGAGTCAATTGTTACTGGGGATGAAACTATAGTTCTTTATTATGATAACCTTTCCAATAGGGAGTTGATGGAGTAGCGTCGTTCTGGTAAAGCACCGTCTAGAAAGACAAAGGTGACTCAGTCCACCAAAAACATTATGGCTTCGATGTTCTGGGATTGTCAAGGAATATTGCTTATAGACATAAAAGAGTGCAAAACTGTGGTTAAGCTATTATGCTAACATTATAGAGCAATTACGAGAAGCAATGAAGCGGAAACCTCGTGAAAACTAAGCAAAGGTGCGGAAAGGTCCATAACAATGCATCCGTTCAGGCCGCCGCAGTTGCGAAATCTGTTGTTTGAAAGTGGGGCTTCACGGAAATTCGCCACCCACCTGATTTGGCTCCCAATGATTACGATTTTTTCTCAAAACTCAAGGCTGACTTAAGAGCTAGAAGATTTTCCACTGATGATGAAGTGACTGCTGTGGTTTTCGCCCATTTTGAAGACAAAACTTCTGACTATTTTTATACTAGGATAGAAATGCTAATTAAACGATCCGAAAATTGTGTTCAAATAGACGGACACTATATTGAAAAATAAAAATGATTTCATGAATTTGAGTGTCCTTTTTCTTTGTCAGGCCGGAAACTTTTGGACCTCCCCTCGTAAATACAAGAATAGAAAATTGAAAATGAAAGGAAAAATGGTTTCTCCTAAGTGGTACTTCTTGTAAAAAACTTCGGACCTTGACTTTTTATCGCCCCCAGTCGATTATCAGTAGATTCGGCAGACAAGTGGCGGGACATCGACGCGGATGCATTACCGTGTAAACCGATCGATGTTTCATCCGGCGTCTCTCGTAAACACGTGCCACTTGTTCAAATAAACTGAACGCTGCATTAGCTCTTCTCGATTTACACCGCATTAGAACACATTAACGCCTTTAATTCCATGTTATTTCTGAATTGGGTTAGATTTTAGAGATGCTGATGGTACAAGTTGAACTGCAGGCAGGTGTCGATACTTATACGAACGAATAGATCAGGTATTTTTATAAATTAATATTTTATTTTTAATGTAACTAAATGTTGTTTAACTAATGAATGTAAGATACAGCTAGTGATAATAATGGCAAGTATATACAGGGAAGTATATAAATTGTATATATAGGCAAGTATGTTACCATCTGCACTAGGAATACCCGTATGACAGATAGTAGATTTTATGAATAGGAACAGGAATTTTCTCGCTCTATCAAGTTATACTGACGACCGATTGGCCCAGTTGATAATGCCCGTACCCGGTGTGCAAAAGGTCCCGGATTCTATTCCCGGATTAATTTGTTTATAGACAAATTTTAAAGTTAGTTCTCTTCTGGGTAGTGTGTTCGTCTTGTACCTATGTATGTTGGTATTTATAATTAAAATCTTTAAGATTTTGCTTCATAATCATAAAAAGCCATGTCTGTAATCTGGTTTAATAATATTTTAAATACCTGAATAACCATGATTCTCTCCGGCTCTTTGATTCTCTTCTTCTCTCCTATCTACCTAATTTAGGACATTAACACCACCTAGGTATATTTAATTACAACTCTTCTGTTTCGATATCAACTTTAGACCACTGATTATTAAAATAAAAATTAACTTACCGATTTAAAATAACATTCATGCCTTTGAGGAAGGCACGCTTTTCTACCACTTCTTAATAAAGAGTAAAGACCATATCGGCGGAATTAGATTTTGTGGTCGCAATTCAGCACTTACACTCACCCGATTTACACTATGAGGTTAACTTAATCTAAATTTATAGGTATCTATGGAACTTAAAGCTGGCTGTCATTTCTTTAAATGTACCTGTCTAAAGTCGCACGACTGAGCGGACACCGCCATGTGAACACTTTCATGCGACTTGATACAACTCTTCTGGAACTTTTAATCGCGACAAGCGGCCACCGGGAGACACCGTGTTCCCGACATCTTATGATTGTTCAACCTTATGATTTTATCTTAATTTATATCCATACCTGTGCAGCCATGATCCTCTGCCGCTCCTTAATAAGACCGCATTTGGGACACTGGCAGTGTCGGTAGGCACAGGCCTTCTTATGTCCTCGTAGACTGGAGATGAGTCCGTGATTGCGACAACGTGCACATTTTGGCACTCGAGCACGACCACCATTCATCATAGTTATTTCTGCTTTTCAAAAGAAGATTTTGAATTTGTCAAAAATTTAAAAATACTTACAAACTATTTTTGATATTTTACTTTTAGATAGATACTACCTTTCACTTTTCAGGACAGAACGAATTTTGTTTACAAAATATGTTTGGGAAAAAGATGACAAAATGACAGTCCGTTTATCCACCGACTTCGGTGTCGTACTGATATTTGGGGCCGTGGCCCCATGTGACTAATCGGTAAAGTATATTAATATGTTCAGTGTGTGCAGCCACTAGATGTGTGTGATCTTTTAGTGTACCTACCTACTTTACTTAGGTGCCGTTGGACTGACGCTATCGAGAGTAAAGGTAAACTCTAGCTGTCAGTAGAAGGCAAAGGCTTTCGACCGGGTTTGGCACAAAGCACTACTTTCCAACTTATCGTCATTCGGGATACCCGAGGGGTTATGCGAATGGATTGTCAGCTTTCTGCTCCATCAAAGTCGTTGCCGACGGTAGCTGCTCCGATACCATGTCAGTTAATGCTGGTGTCCCGAAACGTTCTGTACTCTCTCCAACTCTGTTCCTTCTGCATATCAACGACCTGTTACAAGTCGGTATCATGCGTTGTTGTTATGCAGACAACAGCACCGGGGAAGCTTTGTACAAAGGCCGTGCAAATATCCCTTGGGCCGAGGACTCCTTAGACCGAGTCTCGAATTGGGCTAATGTTAATTTCGTCCAATTTAACCCCAGTAAGAAACAATTCACCGCTAAAAAAGCTCCATTTGTCATGGCACATTGATTTGAGAACATTCCTCTTAAGAATTCCGAGAGTTTTTGGATCCTTAGCGTCGATATTTCGAGCAAAGTCGAGTTTCGGAGCAACCTGGAGAGCAAGATAAAACTTGCCAGTAAGCAAGGCCAGTAAACTGAACAGGGCTAAGCAGTAGGTACTTCACTCCGGTGCAAACCTTGTCGCTTTATAAAGCTCACGTTAGACCCCACATGGAGTTCTGCTTACAACTCTGGGCCGGTGCACCGAAATACCAGCTGGACCATTTTGACTCCGTCCAACGATGTGCTGCCCGAATTGTCGACGATCCCACTTTCACAGGTGGTCTGGAAGCGTTCAGCATCCGAACAGACGTTACGTCTCTGTGGTTTTTTACCGCCTATATAATGGGGAATGTTCTGAAGAAATGTTAAATTTTATGCCAACGTCAGGTTTTTACCATCATACTGCTCGTCATCGTCGTGCGGTTCATTATCACGTAGCGACTCTACGTCAACATAGAGTCGCTGCGTACAGTGCGGTCAAAAAGACACTTTATACCGCGAACCCGAAAGCTGTGGAATGAACTGCCAGCTGAGGCTTTTCCATTACGCTACGATATGGGGCTCTTCAAGAGAGCTACGAACAGGATTCTGAAAGGTCGGCATCGCACCCGCAAGCCCCTGGCTTTGCAGGTGTCCATGGGCGGCGGTGACCATCATGTGGCCCGCCCGGCTCGTCTGCCATCTATTCTATAAATAATAATAATAATTAACACACAGTTAATGATAACATTAATAACACATAACATTTAATGATAACATTAATAATTGATAACATTTTGGCTACCTACATAAGTACCTAATTAATTATAATTAACTGTAGGTAGGTAGGTACATTTTGAATGAATAGTAAGTACCTATTTTGTAATTCAGAATAGATATTTAAATAATTAGGTAAAATTATACTTAGATATGTTATAAAAAGATAGAAATTGGAACTTACCCGTAAGAAATGATAGAACAATGCGAAGAAACAATTTCAACTTGCAACGCGATCCTGAAGCATTCACATTTCAAATGTGCACAACTCCACACTCTTTACTAGATATTTTAGTTAACTACCTACTGCAGAAAAACTTTAAAAATGTAAACTTTGCAAATGATATTGTTGCAAAGATAAATTAGCCGAAACAGTTCTGCCAAACCGCCCACACTACACTCCGCCTTGAAACTAATATCGAAGATCGCTGTAGTTCTAAAAAAATATAACCAGTAGGCGTAACAAGAATTTCTTTTATTCCAGACAACTACATACGATCATGAACTCAAACGTAAAGAAACAAACTTCATGTTTCGCTCCCTAAAAACGAACCGTTTCAACATCCCTGTATTCCCGATACGCCCCACTACGCAGATCGACCAATGAGAAGCCAGATCATTCGGGATTGGTTACAAGAACGGAAGCTGTGTTGCTCTCGACTGGTGTTTCATTTCAGAGTATACAAACAGTAGATATGTATTTTACGCTACTTGTACATTTATCTGGATGTTTACTTTGGAGTAATGGATAGAATATGAAGTTTCTTACATAGTAAGATACTATATTTTTTTATGAAACGACTAAGTGACATCAGTGACCAAAAATAAGTGGGTATACTAATTACATACCTACAATAATAGATACCTAATTGCAGCGAAAGGCGCCTGGATTTCCTGTACCTACCTACACTTTGTATTATTATGGGGCCAGATAGCCTTATTGCACACCCAAAGGTAATCGCTCATTTTAAAAACGAAGGCCTATTACCAGTGGCGTAACTATAGGGTGGCAGGGCTGGCAAAATACCACGGGCCCCCGACCCGACGGGGGCCCCCGGTCCGAGAGGCCGCGAGCTCAGAAGTAACCTAAGATTTTTAACAAAATTTAGTAAAAATTAAAAATAAAATTTCAGTGTTTTGCAACCTGCCACTTTGCAAAATTTAAATGATACTGAACTATTAAAAAAAGCTCTAGAATTTGTTGATCTTATAAAAGACATATCTGAATCATTTGCCAGGGAAATTCTCAGTTTTCGGTCCACCTTCAGAGACGAAATAGAAAAGTCTTCGTGTATTAGAGAATTTGCTGATTTATTAATATTGAAGAATCATTTTATGTCGTGCAGTTTTCCTGAAGTATGTACTGCATTAATGTTTTTTGTTACAATTCCTGTGACTACAGCTAGTGCTGAAAGATCATTTTTGAAACTAAAATTAATAAAAACCTATTTAAGAAACTCTATGGGACAAGACAAGCTACGTAACTTGGCTATTCTGTCTATTGAAAATTCTATGGCCCGATCTTTAAACTTTGATAATGTTATTGATATCTACTTTTGCGGAACAGAAAGCTCGGAGAAAAGAATTTTATTAATAAACTAGGTTTCGGCGGCGCCCCCCGGGCGCCGGCCTCCCCCTAATGAGGGGGACGCTCCGGGCTTCGCCCTGCGCGGAGCTCGGCCTGCGGCCTCGCTTAAATTACACACTGAGAGAGATCGCTGTAGTTGATGTTGTGCGGGATCTGCATAAGAATTCCAAATCCCTAACCAGCCTCCCCCGAACCCCCCGGATATCAATTTTCATCCGGATCGGACGAATTCGAGAAATGGCCGCCATCTTGGATTCGCGATCTTAAAAAAATTTTTACCTCAATAGAAAAAGATCGTCATGATAAACAATATTAGTTTGAGCACCGATCCGATATGTCTACCCGTTTCGGGGATGTCTTCCGAAGAATTTTGTGTGGCGGCCATCTTGGAAATAACCATAAATCCTTAATCAGGCTCCCCTGAACCCCCCAGATATCAATTTTCATCCAGATCGGACAACTTGAAATTTTGGTGGTGCGGTAGTCCGGTCGCTCCGGGCTTCGCCCTACGCGGATCTCGGCCTGCGGCCTCGTTAGACGCAGCTCGGCCTTCGGCCTCGCGTAAGTTACACAGAGTACGCGGCTGGTGGTGCGGTAGTCCGGTCGCTCCGAGCTTCGCTCTACGCGGATCTCGGCCTGCGGCCTCGTCAGACGCAGCTCGGCCTACGGCCTCGCGTAAGTTACACAGAGTACGCGGCTGGTGGTGCGGTAGTCCGGTCGCTCCGAGCTTCGCTCTACGCGGATCTCGGCCTCCGGCCTCGTTAGACGCAGCTCGGCCTACGGCCTCGCGTAAGTTACACATCGTGCGCGGCGGCTGGTGGTGCCGTAGTCCGGTCGCTCCGGGCTTCGCCCTACGCGGATCTCGGCCTGCGGCCTCGTCAGACGCAGCTCGGCCTTCGGCCTCGCGTAAGTTACACAGTGATCGAATTCGGACGCTCCGGGCTTCGCCCTACGCGGAGCTCGGCCTGCGGCCTCGCTGTATAGCCGCCATCTTCAAAAAGGGTTGAATATAAATAATAATTCCAAATCCTTAATCAGGATCCCCTAAACCCCCCAGATATCAATTTTTATCCGAATCTGATGAATTTGGAAAAATGCCGCCATCTTGGATTCGCCATCTTGAAAAAAGTTTTCCCCTCAGTAGAAAGAAATCGTCATGATAAACAATATTAGTTTGAGCACCAACCCGATATCTCTAACCGTTTCGGAGCCGTCGCTGAGAGAATGGCGTATGGCGGCCATCTTGGAAAATTTCGGCACCTACCCTAAATCCTCAAATTTCCTCCTCGATTTTCCACCTCGAAACACATTCGCTCAGAAATTTCTAAATTTCCCAAAGTTTTTTTTAAATTTCCGCCATTTTGTGTCCGCCATCTTGGATTTTTTTTTCCGCCTAATTTCCCCATAGACCAGAGTTTCCAACGAGGGGAAATTCCACCTCGCGTCCCTCGCCCGATTCGAGCTACCGCCTCGGAAATGCCCTCGGACCCCAAAATCGAAATTTCCACTTTGTATGGCAGCCATCTTGAAAAATGGCGGAATTAAAAAAATGTTCCAAAATCCCGAATCGGGGTCCCCTGAACTCCCCGGGTAAGAAATTTCATCCCGATCGGAGGAATTTTAAAAATGGCCGCCATCTTGGATTCGCCATCTTGGAAAAAAAAATTGGTCCAGTGGAAGGACATCGACTCGCCCCACCACATTAGTTCGAGCCCCGATCCGATATCTCCGACCGTTCGGGAGCGACGGTCGAAATAAATTTGTATGGCGGCCATCTTGAATCGGCCATTTTGAATTTTCATCGCGCTCTCGTCAAAGTGCCGGCGGTTCTCTATGACATTCGGTCGAGCACCATAGGGTTAGCTGTTACCGTTGAGGCAGGCCGTCGACCGTCGAGCTGAAGGTCCACCGGACGAGGACGGGCCCGCTCCCGGTGCAAGTCCCGGGCGAGCTCGGCCTGCGGCCTCGCCCGCGCCGCTCGGCCTCCGGCCTCGCGGGAGTTATGGGCGATCGAAATTTGAAATTTCAATTGACGGCCGCCATCTTGGAAACGGCGGGATCGAAAAACCGACCCGAAATTCTCAATCGGGGCCCCCGCGACCCCCCGGGTGCCGATTTCCACCCCCCTCGGACAAACTTGAAAATCGGCCGCCATCTTGAATCGGCCATTTTGAAAAAATTTTGCACTCACGAGAAGGCTCACCCCGGCCCGAATGACATTTGGTCGAGCACCCCCCACTTACCTCTTACCGTTTCCGAGCTACGAGCGATTTCATTTTGTATGGAGGCGACGCTGGACGTTCGAAATTCAAATTTTCGCGACGCGCTCTGGCATTTGCCTGCAGTTCTCTATGACATTTGGTCGAGCACCCCCCGCGTAGCTGTTACCGTTGGGTCTGGCCGTTGGAATTTTTCATCAGGTATGGTCAACTGGAAGAAGTCGGATTTTTCTGGTGCTCACCGACCCCGAGGGTTTACTTTCTAATTCAAAGTTTCTCACCCCGGTGGTGGGAACTGGGAGAACAATTATGTCAGTGAGTCAGTCAGTGAGTGAGTGGTAATTCAGCTTTATATAGTATAATAACTAGGTTTCGGCGGCGCCCCCTGGGCGCCGGCCTCCCCCTAATGGGGGGGACGCTCCGGGCTTCGCCCTGCGCGGAGCTCGGCCTGCGGCCTCGCTTAAGTTACACACTGAGAGAGATCGCTGTAGTTGATGTTGTGAGGGACCTGCATAAGAATTCCAAATCCCTAATCAGCCTCCCCCGAACCCCCCAGATATCAATTTTCATCCGGATCGGATGAATTCGAAAAATGGCCGCCATATTGGAATCGCCATCTTGAAAAAAAATTTTACCTCAATATAAAGACATCGTCATGATAAACAATATTAGTTTGAGCACCAATCCGATATGTCTACCCGTTTCGGAGATGTCTTCCGAAGAATTTTGTGTGGCGGCCATCTTTGGAAATAACCATAAATCCTTAATCAGGCTCCCCTGAACCCCCCAGATATCAATTTTCATCCAGATCGGACAAATTTTGTTGGTCCGGTCGCTCCGGGCTTCGCCCTACGCGGATCTCGGCCTGCGGCCTCGTTAGACGCAGCTCGGCCTTCGGCCTCGCGTAAGTTACACAGAGTACGCGGCTGGTGGTGCGGTAGTCCGGTCGCTCCGAGCTTCGCTCTACGCGGATCTCGGCCTGCGGCCTCGTCAGACGCAGCTCGGCCTACGGCCTCGCGTAAGTTACACAGAGTACGCGGCTGGTGGTGCGGTAGTCCGGTCGCTCCGAGCTTCGCTCTACGCGGATCTCGGCCTGCGGCCTCGTTAGACGCAGCTCGGCCTACGGCCTCGCGTAAGTTATACATCGTGCGCGGCGGCTGGTGGTGCCGTAGTCCGGTCGCTCCGGGCTTCGCCCTACGCGGATCTCGGCCTGCGGCCTCGTCAGACGCAGCTCGGCCTTCGGCCTCGCGTAAGTTACACAGTGATCGAATTCGGACGCTCCGGGCTTCGCCCTACGCGGAGCTCGGCCTGCGGCCTCGCTGTATAGCCGCCATCTTCAAAAAGGGTTGAATATAAATAATAATTCCAAATCCTTAGTCAGGATCCCCTGAACCCCCCAGATATCGATTTTTATCCGAATCGGATAAATTTGGAAAAATAGCCGCCATCTTGAAAAAAAATTTTCCCCTCAGTGGAATGAAATCGTCATGATAAACAATATTAGTTTGAGCACCAACCCGATATCTCTAACCGTTTCGGAGCCGTCGCTGAGAGAATTTCGTATGGCGGCCATCTTGGAAAATTTCGTCACCTACCCTAAATCCTCAAATTTCCTTCTCGATTTTCCACCTTGAAACACATTCGCTCAGAAATTTTTAAATTTCCCAAAGTTTTTTTTAAATTTCCGCCATTTCGTGTCCGCCATCTTGGATTTTTTTTTCCGCCTAATTTCCCCATAGACCAGAGTTTCCAACGAGGGGGAATTCCACCCCGCGCCCCTCGCCCAATTCGAGCCACCGCCTCGGAAATGCCCTCGGACCCCAAAATCGAAATTTCCACTTTGTATGGCAGCCATCTTGAAAAATGGCGGAATTAAAAAAATGTTCCAAAATCCCGAATCGGGGTCCCCTGAACTCCCCGGGTATTAAATTTCATCCCGATCGGAGGATTTTTAAAAATGGCCGCCATCTTGGATTCGCCATCTTGGAAAAAAAAATTCATCCAGTGGAAGGACATCGACTTGCCCCACCACATTAGTTCGAGCCCCGATCCGATATCTCCGACCGTTCGGGAGCGACGGTCGAAATAAATTTGTATGGCGGCCATCTTGAATCCGCCATTTTGAATTTTCATCGCGCTCTCGTCAAAGTGCCGGCGGTTCTCTATGACATTCGGTCGAGCACCACGTGACTACCTCTCACCGTTCAGGCAGGCCGTCGACCGTCGAGCTGAAGGTCCACCGGATGCGGACGGGCCCGCTCCCGGTGCAAGTGCCGGGCGAGCTCGGCCTGCGGCCTCGCCCGCGCCGCTCGGCCTCCGGCCTCGCGGGAGTTACGGCCGATCGAAATTTGAAATTTCAATTGATGGCCGCCATCTTGGAAACGGCGGGATCGAAAAACCGACCCGAAATTCTCAATCGGGGCCCCCGCGACCCCCCGGATACCGATTTCCACCCCCCTCGGACCAACTTGAAAATCGGCCGCCATCTTGAATCGGCCATTTTGAAAAAATTTTTTGTCCACGAGAAAGCTTACACCTTCCCGAATGACATTTGGTCGAGCACATCCCACTTACCTCTTACCGTTTCCGAGCTACCAGCGTTTTAATTTTGTATGGAGGCGACGCTCGACGTTCGAAATTCAAATTTTCGCGACGCCCGCTGGCGTCTGCCGGCAGTTCCCTATGACATTTGGTCGAGCACCCCCCGCACAGCTGTTACTGATTGGCTTGGCCGTTGCAATTTTTCATCAGGTATGGTCAACTCGAAGAAGTCGGATTTTTCTGGTGCTCACCGACCCCGAGGGTTTACTTTCTAATTCAAAGTTTCTCACTGTGATAGTGGCAACTGGGAGAACAATTATGTCAGTCAGTCAGTCAGTCAGTGAGTGGTAATCCAGCTTTATATAGTATAATAATAATAATAATAATAATAATAATAATAATAATAATAATAATAATAATAATAATAATAATAATAATAATACGGAACTAGGTTTCGGCGGCGCCCCCCGGGCGCCGGCCTCCCCCTAATGGGGGGGGACGCTCCGGGCTTCGCCCTGCGCGGAGCTCGGCCTTCGGCCTCGCGTAAATTACACACTGAGAGAGATCGCTGTAGTTGATGTTGTGAGGGACCTGCATAAGAATTCCAAATCCCTAACCAGCCTCCCCCGAACCCCCCAGATATCAATTTTTATCCGGATCGGATGAATTCGAAAAATGGCCGCCATCTTGGATTCGCCATCTTAAAAAAATTTTTACCTCAAAAGAAAAACATCGTCGTGATAAACAATATTAGTTTGAGCAGCGATCCGATATCTCTACCCGTTTCGGAGATGTCTTCCGAAGAATTTTGTGTGGCGGCCATCTTGGAAATAACCACAAATCCTTAATCAGGGTCCCCCGAACCCACCAGATATCAATTTTCATCCGGATCGGACAACTTGAAATTTTGGTGGTGCGGTAGTCCGGTCGCTCCGGGCTTCGCCCTACGCGGATCTCGGCCTGCGGCCTCGTTAGACGCAGCTCGGCCTTCGGCCTCGCGTAAGTTACACAGAGTACGCGGCTGGTGGTGCGGTAGTCCGGTCGCTCCGAGCTTCGCTCTACGCGGATCTCGGCCTGCGGCCTCGTCAGACGCAGCTCGGCCTACGGCCTCGCGTAAGTTACACAGAGTACGCGGCTGGTGGTGCGGTAGTCCGGTCGCTCCGAGCTTCGCTCTACGCGGATCTCGGCCTGCGGCCTCGTTAGACGCAGCTCGGCCTTCGGCCTCGCGTAAGTTACACGGTGATCAAATTCGGACGCTCCGGGCTTCGCCCTACGCGGAGCTCGGCCTGCGGCCTCGCTGTATAGCCGCCATCTTCAAAAATGGTTGAATATAAATAATAATTCCAAATCCTTAGTCAGGATCCCCTAAACCCCCCAGATATCGATTTTTATCCGAATCGGATGAATTTGGAAAAATAGCCGCCATCTTGGATTCGCCATCTTGAAAAAAAATTTTCCCCTCAGTGGAATGAAATCGTCATGATAAACGATATTAGTTTGAGCACCAACCCGATATCTCTAACCGTTTCGGAGCCGTCGCTGAGAGAATTTCGTATGGCGGCCATCTTGGAAAATTTCGGCACCTACCCTAAATCCTCAAATTTCCTCCTCGATTTTCCACCTCGAAACACATTCGCTCAGAAATTTCTAAATTTCCCAAAGTTTTTTTTTAAATTTCCGCCATTTTGTGTCCGCCATCTTGGATTTTTTTTTCCGCCTAATTTCCCCATAGACCAGAGTTTCCAACGAGGGGAAATTCCACCCCGCGTCCCTCGCCCGATTCGAGCTACCGCCTCGGAAATGCCCTCGGACCCCAAAATCGAAATTTCCACTTTGTATGGCAGCCATCTTGAAAAATGGCGGAATTAAAAAAATGTTCCAAAATCCCGAATCGGGGTCCCCTGAACTCCCCGGGTATGAAATTTCATCCCGATCGGAGGAATTTTAAAAATGGCCGCCATCTTGGATTCGCCATCTTGGAAAAAAAATTTCGTCCAGTGGAAGGACATCGACTCGCCCCACCACATTAGTTCGAGCCCCGATCCGATATCTCCGACCGTTCGGGAGCGACGGTCGAAATAAATTTGTATGGCGGCCATCTTGAATCCGCCATTTTGAATTTTCATCGCGCTCTCGCCAAAGTGCCGGCGGTTCTCTATGACATTCGGTCGAGCACCACGTGACTATCTCTCACCGTTCAGGCAGGCCGTCGACCGTCGAGCTGAAGGTCCACCGGACGAGGACGGGCCCGCTCCCGGTGCAAGTCCCGGGCGAGCTCGGCCTGCGGCCTCGCCCGCGCCGCTCGGCCTCCGGCCTCGCGGGAGTTACGGCCGATCGAAATTTGAAATTTCAATTGACGGCCGCCATCTTGGAAACGGCGGGATCGAAAAACCGACCCGAAATTCGCAATCAGGGCCCCCGCGACCCCCCGGGTGCCGATTTCCACCCCCCTCGGACCAACTTGAAAATCGGCCGCCATCTTGAATCGGCCATTTTGAAAAAATTTTTTGTCCACGAGAAGGCTCACCCCGGCCCGAATGACATTTGGTCGAGCACCCCCGACTTACCTCTTACCGTTTCCGAGCTACGAACTAAAACATTTTGTATGGAGGCGACGCTGGACGTTCGAAATTCAAATTTTCGCGACGCCCGCTGGCATCTGCCTGCAGTTCTCTATGACATTTGGTCGAGCACCCCCCGCGCAGGTGTTACCGTTTGTGCTGGCCGTTCAAATTTTTCATCAGGTATGGTCAACTCGAAGAAGTCGGATTTTTCTGGTGCTCACCGACCCCGAGGGTTTACTTTCTAATTCAAAGTTTCTCACTGTGATAGTGGCAACTGGGAGAACAATTATGTCAGTCAGTCAGTCAGTGAGTCAGTGGTAATCCAGCTTTATATAGTATAATAATAATAATAATAATAATAATAATAATAATAATAATAATAATAATAATAATAATAATAATAATAATAATACGGAACTAGGTTTCGGCGGCGCCCCCCGGGCGCCGGCCTCCCCCTAAAGGGGGGGGGGACGCTCCGGGCTTCGCCCTGCGCGGAGCTCGGCCTCCGGCCTCGCATAAATTACACACTGAGAGAGATCCAGATCGGACAACTTGAAACTTTGGTGGTGCAGTAGTCCGGTCGCTCCGGGCTTCGCCCTACGCGGATCTCGGCCTTCGGCCTCGTTAGACGCAGCTCGGCCTTCGGCCTCGCGTAAGTTACACAGAGTACGCGGATGGTGGTGCAGTAGTCCGGTCGCTCCGGGCTTCGCCCTACGCGGATCTCGGCCTGCGGCCTCGTTAGACGCAGCTCGGCCTACGGCCTCGCGTAAGTTACACATCGTGCGCGGCGGTTGGTGGTGCCGTAGTCCGGTCGCTCCGGGCTTCGCCCTACGCGGATCTCGGCCTGCGGCCTCGTTAGACGCAGCTCGGCCTTCGGCCTCGCGTAAGTTACACACCATGCGCGGCTGGTGGTGCCGTAGTCCGGACGCTCCGGGCTTCGCCCTACGCGGATCTCGGTCTTCGGCCTCGTTAGACGCAGCTCGGCCTTCGGCCTCGCGTAAGCTACACAGAGTACGCGGCTGGTGGTGCAGTAGTGCGGTCGCTCCGGGCTTCGCCCTACGCGGATCTCGGCCTGCGGCCTCGTTAGACGCAGCTCGGCCTACGGCCTCGCGTAAGTTACACATCGTGCGCGGCGGCTGGTGGTGCCGTAGTCCGGTCGCTCCGGGCTTCGCCCTACGCGGATTTCGGCCTGCGGCCTCGTTAGACGCAGCTCGGCCTTCAGCCTCGCGTAAGTTACACAGTGATCGAATTCACACGCTCCGGGCTTCGCCCTACGCGGAGCTCGGCCTACGGCCTCGCTGTATAGCCGCCATCTTCAAAAAGGGTTGAATATAAATAATAATTCCAAATCCTTAGTCAGGATCCCCTAAGCCCCCCAGATATCAATTTTTATCCGAATCGGATGAAGTTGGAAAAATGGCCGCCATCTTGGATTCGCCATCTTGAAAAAAAATTCCCCCTCAGTAGAAAGAAATCGTCATGATAAATGATATTAGTTTGAGCACCAATCCGATATCTCTAACCGTTTCGGAGCTGTCGCCCAAAGAATTTCGTATGGCGGCCATCTTGGAAAATATCGGCACCTACCCTAAATCCTCAATTTCTCTCGATTTTCCACCTCGAAACACATTCGCTCAGAAATTTTTAAATTTCCCATATTTTTTTTTAAATTTCTGCCATTTTGTGTCCGCCATCTTGGATTTTTTTTCCCGCCTAATTTCCCCATAGACCAGAGTTTCCAACGAGGAGGAATTCCACCCCGCGCCCCTTGCCCAATTCGAGCTACGGCCTCGGAAATGCCCTCGGACCCCAAAATCGAAATTTCCACTTTGTATGGCAGCCATCTTGAAAAATGGCGGAATTAAAAAAAAGTTTCAAAATCCTAAATCAGGGTCCCCTGAACTCCCCAGGTATTAAATTTCATCCCGATCGGAGGAATTTTAAAAATGGCCGCCATCTTGGATTCGCCATCTTGGAAAAAAAAAATCGTCCAGTGGAAGGACATCGACTTGCCCCACCACATTAGTTTGAACCCCGATCCGATATCTCCAACCGTTCGGGAGCGACGGTCAAAATAAATTTGTATGGCGGCCATCTTGAATCCGCCATTTTGAATTTTTATCGCGCTCTCGTCAGACTGCCTGCGGTTCTCTATGACATTCGGTCGAGCACCATGTGACTATCTCTCACCGTTCAGGCGGGCCGTCGACCGTCGAGCTGAAGGTCCACCGGATGAAGACGGGCCCGCTCCCGGTGCAAGTCCCGGGCGAGCTCGGCCTGCGGCCTCGCCCGCGCCGCTCGGCCTCCGGCCTCGCGGGAGTTACGGGCGATCGAAATTTGAAATTTCAATTGACGGCCGCCATCTTGGAAACGGCGGAATCGAAAAACCGACTCGAAATTCTCAATCAGGGCCCCCACGACCCCCCGGATGCCGATTTCCACCCTCCTCGGACAAACTTGAAAATCGGCCGCCATCTTGAATCGGCCATTTTGAAAAAATTTTTCATCCACGAGAAAGCTGACACCTTCCTGAATGACATTTGGTCGAGCACCCCCGACTTACCTCTTACCGTTTCCGAACTACGAGCGATTTCATTTTGTATGGAGACGACGCTGGACGTTCGAAATTCAAATTTTCGCGACGCCCGCTGGCATCTACCGGCAGTTCCCTATGACATTCGGTCGAGCACCCCCCGCGCATCTGTTACCGTTTGTGCTAGCCGTTGAAATTTTTCATCAGGTTTGGGCAACTCGAAGAAGTCGGATTTTTCTGGTGCTCACCGACCTCGAGGGTTTACTTTCTCATTCAAAGTTTCTCACCTGGATGGTGGGAACTGGGAGAACAATTATGTCAGTGAGTCAGTCAGTGAGTGGTAATCCAGCTTTATATATATACGGAATCCAGCTTTATATATATACGGAATACGGAATACGGAATACGGAATATCTTGTTAATATTAAATTGTTATTTCATTAAAATTCCGTATTAAAATTCCGTATTAAAATTCCGTATTAAAATTCCGTATTAAAATTCCGTATTAAAATTCCGTATTAAAATTCCGTATTAAAATTCCGTATTATTATTATTATTATTATTATTATTATTATTATTATTATTATACTATATAAAGCTGGATTACCACTCACTCACTGACTGACTCACTGACATAATTGATCTCCCAGTTGCCACTATCACAGTGAGAAACTTTGAATTAGAAAGTAAACCCTCGGGGTCGGTGAGCACCAGAAAAATCCGACTTCTTCGAGTTGACCATACCTGATGAAAAATTACAACGGCCAGCACGAACGGTAACACCTGCGCGGGGGGTGCTCGACCAAATGTCATAGAGAACTGCAGGCAGATGCCAGCGGGCGTCGCGAAAATTTGAATTTCGAACGTCGAGCGTCGCCTCCATACAAAATGAAATCGCTCGTATTTTTGAAACGGTAAGAGGTAAGTCGGGGGTGCTCGACCAAATGTCATTCGGGCCGGGGTGAGCCTTCTCGTGGACAAAAAAATTTTTCAAAATGGCCGATTCAAGATGGCGGCCGATTTTCAAGTTTGTCCGAGGGGGGTGGAAATCGGCACCCGGGGGGTCGTCGGGGCCCTGATTGAGAATTTCGGGTCGATTTTCCGATACCGCCGTTTCCAAGATGGCGGCCGTCAATTGAAATTTCAAATTTCGATCGCCCATAACTCCCGCGAGGCCGGAGGCCGAGCGGCGCGGGCGAGGCCGCAGGCCGAGCTCGCCCGGCACTTGCACCGGGAGCGGGCCCGTCCTCGTCCGGTGGACCTTCAGCTCGACGGTCGACGGCCTGCCTGAACGGTAACAGGCAACCCTATGGTGCTCGACCGAATGTCATAGAGAACCGCCAGCAGTTTGACGAGAGCGCGATGAAAATTCAAAATGGCGGATTCAAGATGGCCGCCTTACAAATTTATTTCGACCGTCGCTCCCGAACGGTCGGAGATATCGGATCGGGGCTCGAACTAATGTGGTGGGGCGAGTCGATGTCCTTCCACTGGACCAATTTTTTTTTCCAAGATGGCGAATCCAAGATGGCGGCCATTTTTAAAATTCCTCCGATCGGGATGAAATTTCATACCCGGGGAGTTCAGGGGACCCCGATTCGGGATTTTGGAACATTTTTTTAATTCCGCCATTTTTCAAGATGGCTGCCATACAAAGTGGAAATTTCGATTTTGGGGTCCGAGGGCATTTCCGAGGCGGTAGCTCGAATCGGGCGAGGGACGCGAGGTGGAATTTCCCCTCGTTGGAAACTCTGGTCTATGGGGAAATTAGGCGGAAAAAAAAATCCAAGATGGCGGACACCAAATGGCGGAAATTTAAAAAAAAACTTGGGAAATTTAGAAATTTCTGAGCGAATGTGTTTCGAGGTGGAAAATCGAGGAGGAAATTTGAGGATTTAGGGTAGGTGCCGAAATTTTCCAAGATGGCCGCCATACGAAATTCTCTCAGCGACGGCTCCGAAACGGTTAGAGATATCGGGTTGGTGCTCAAACTAATATTGTTTATCATGACGATTTCATTCCACTGAGGGGAAAATTTTTTTTCAAGATGGCGAATCCAAGATGGCGGCTATTTTTCCAAATTCATCCGATTCGGATAAAAATCGATATCTGGGGGGTTTAGGGGATCCTGACTAAGGATTTGGAATTATTATTTATATTCAACCCTTTTTGAAGATGGCGGCTATACAGCGAGGCCGCAGGCCGAGCTCCGCGTAGGGCGAAGCCCGGAGCGTCCGAATTCGATCACTGTGTAACTTACGCGAGGCCGAAGGCCGAGCTGCGTCTGACGAGGCCGCAGGCCGAGATCCGCGTAGGGCGAAGCCCGGAGCGACCGGACTACGGCACCACCAGCCGCCGCGCACGATGTGTAACTTACGCGAGGCCGTAGGCCGAGCTGCGTCTAACGAGGCCGCAGGCCGAGATCCGCGTAGAGCGAAGCTCGGAGCGACCGGACTACCGCACCACCAGCCGCGTACTCTGTGTAACTTACGCGAGGCCGTAGGCCGAGCTGCGTCTGACGAGGCCGCAGGCCGAGATCCGCGTAGAGCGAAGCTCGGAGCGACCGGACTACCGCACCACCAGCCGCGTACTCTGTGTAACTTACGCGAGGCCGTAGGCCGAGCTGCGTCTAACGAGGCCGCAGGCCGAGATCCGCGTAGGGCGAAGCCCGGAGCGACCGGACTACCGCACCACCAAAATTTCAAGTTGTCCGATCTGGATGAAAATTGATATCTGGGGGGTTCAGGGGAGCCTGATTAAGGATTTATGGTTATTTCCAAGATGGCCGCCACACAAAATTCTTCGGAAGACATCTCCGAAACGGGTAGACATATCGGATCGGTGCTCAAACTAATATTGTTTATCATGACGATCTTTTTCTATTGAGGTAAAAATTTTTTTAAGATGGCGAATCCAAGATGGCGGCCATTTTTCGAATTCGTCCGATCCGGATGAAAATTGATATCCGGGGGGTTCGGGGGAGGCTGGTTAGGGATTTGGAATTCTTATGCAGATCCCGCACAACATCAAATACAGCGATCTCTCTCAGTGTGTAATTTAAGCGAGGCCGCAGGCCGAGCTCCGCGCAGGGCGAAGCCCGGAGCGTCCCCCCCATTAGGGGGAGGCCGGCGCCCGGGGGGCGCCGCCGAAACCTAGTTATTATTATTCCGTATATATATAAAGCTCGATTATTATACTATATAAAGCTGAATTACCACTGACTCACTGACTGACTGACTGACATAATTGATCTCCCGGTTGCCACTATCACAGTGAGAAACTTTGAATGAGAAAGTAAACCCTCGGGGTCGGTGAGCACCAGAAAAATCCGACTTCTTCGAGTTGACCATACCTGATGAAAAATTTGAACGGCCAGCACAAACGGTAACACCTGCGCGGGGGGTGCTCGACCAAAAGTCATAGAGAACTGCAGGCAAATGCCAGCGGGCGTCGCGAAAATTTGAATTTCGAACGTCCAGCGTCGCCTCCATACAAAATGTTTTAGTTCGTAGCTCGGAAACGGTAAGAGGTAAGTCGGGGGTGCTCGACCAAATGTCATTCGGGCCGGGGTGAGCCTTCTCGTGGACAAAAAATTTTTTCAAAATGGCCGATTCAAGATGGCGGCCGATTTTCAAGTTGGTCCGAGGGGGGTGGAAATCGGCACCCGGGGGGTCGCGGGGGCCCCGATTGAGAATTTCGGGTCGGTTTCTCGATTCCGCCGTTTCCAAGATGGCGGCCGTCAATTGAAATTTCAAATTTCGATCGGCCGTAACTCCCGCGAGGCCGGAGGCCGAGCGGCGCGGGCGAGGCCGCAGGCCGAGCTCGCCCGGGACTTGCACCGGGAGCGGGCCCGTCCTCGTCCGGTGGACCTTCAGCTCGACGGTCGACGGCCTGCCTGAACGGTGAGAGATAGTCACGTGGTGCTCGACCGAATGTCATAGAGAACCGCCGGCACTTTGACGAGAGCGCGGTGAAAATTCAAAATGGCCGATTCAAGATGGCCGCCATACAAATTTATTTCGACCGGCGCTCCCGAACGGTCGGAGATATCGGATCGGGGCTCGAACTAATGTGGTGGGGCACGTCGATGTCCTTCCACTAGACCAATTTTTTTTTCCAAGATGGCGAATCCAAGATGGCGGCCATTTTTAAAATTCCTCCGATCGGGATGAAATTTCATACCCGGGGAGTTCAGGGGACCCCGATTCGGGATTTTGGAACATTTTTTTAATTCCGCCATTTTTCAAGATGGCTGCCATACAAAGTGGAAGTTTCGATTTTGGGGTCCGAGGGCATTTCCGAGGCGGTAGCTCGAATCGGGCGAGGGACGCGAGGTGGAATTTCCCCTCGTTGGAAACTCTGGTCTATGGGGAAATTAGGCGGAAAAAAAAATCCAAGATGGCGGACACCAAATGGCGGAATTATACTATATAAAGCTGAATTACCACTGACTCACTGACTGACTGACTGACATAATTGATCTCCCGGTTGCCACTATCACAGTGAGAAACTTTGAATGAGAAAGTAAACCCTCGGGGTCGGTGAGCACCAGAAAAATCCGACTTCTTCGAGTTGACCATACCTGATGAAAAATTTGAACGGCCAGCACAAACGGTAACACCTGCGCGGGGGGTGCTCGACCAAAAGTCATAGAGAACTGCAGGCAAATGCCAGCGGGCGTCGCGAAAATTTGAATTTCGAACGTCCAGCGTCGCCTCCATACAAAATGTTTTAGTTCGTAGCTCGGAAACGGTAAGAGGTAAGTCGGGGGTGCTCGACCAAATGTCATTCGGGCCGGGGTGAGCCTTCTCGTGGACAAAAAATTTTTTCAAAATGGCCGATTCAAGATGGCGGCCGATTTTCAAGTTGGTCCGAGGGGGGTGGAAATCGGCACCCGGGGGGTCGCGGGGGCCCCGATTGAGAATTTCGGGTCGGTTTCTCGATTCCGCCGTTTCCAAGATGGCGGCCGTCAATTGAAATTTCAAATTTCGATCGGCCGTAACTCCCGCGAGGCCGGAGGCCGAGCGGCGCGGGCGAGGCCGCAGGCCGAGCTCGCCCGGGACTTGCACCGGGAGCGGGCCCGTCCTCGTCCGGTGGACCTTCAGCTCGACGGTCGACGGCCTGCCTGAACGGTGAGAGATAGTCACGTGGTGCTCGACCGAATGTCATAGAGAACCGCCGGCACTTTGACGAGAGCGCGGTGAAAATTCAAAATGGCCGATTCAAGATGGCCGCCATACAAATTTATTTCGACCGGCGCTCCCGAACGGTCGGAGATATCGGATCGGGGCTCGAACTAATGTGGTGGGGCACGTCGATGTCCTTCCACTAGACCAATTTTTTTTTCCAAGATGGCGAATCCAAGATGGCGGCCATTTTTAAAATTCCTCCGATCGGGATGAAATTTCATACCCGGGGAGTTCAGGGGACCCCGATTCGGGATTTTGGAACATTTTTTTAATTCCGCCATTTTTCAAGATGGCTGCCATACAAAGTGGAAGTTTCGATTTTGGGGTCCGAGGGCATTTCCGAGGCGGTAGCTCGAATCGGGCGAGGGACGCGAGGTGGAATTTCCCCTCGTTGGAAACTCTGGTCTATGGGGAAATTAGGCGGAAAAAAAAATCCAAGATGGCGGACACCAAATGGCGGAAATTTAAAAAAAACCTTGGGAAATTTAGAAATTTCTGAGCGAATGTGTTTCGAGGTGGAAAATCGAGGAGGAAATTTGAGGATTTAGGGTAGGTGCCGAAATTTTCCAAGATGGCCGCCATACGAAATTCTCTCAGCGACGGCTCCGAAACGGTTAGAGATATCGGGTTGGTGCTCAAACTAATATTGTTTATCATGACGATTTCATTCCACTGAGGGGAAAATTTTTTTTCAAGATGGCGGCTATTTTTCCAAATTCATCCGATTCGGATAAAAATCGATATCTGGGGGGTTCAGGGGATCCTGACTAAGGATTTGGAATTATTATTTATTTTCCACCCTTTTTGAAGACGGCGGCTATACAGCGAGGCCGCAGGCCGAGCTCCGCGTAGGGCGAAGCCCGGAGCGTCCGAATTCGATCACTGTGTAACTTACGCGAGGCCGAAGGCCGAGCTGCGTCTGACGAGGCCGCAGGCCGAGATCCGCGTAGGGCGAAGCCCGGAGCGACCGGACTACGGCACCACCAGCCGCCGCGCACGATGTGTAACTTACGCGAGGCCGTAGGCCGAGCTGCGTCTAACGAGGCCGCAGGCCGAGATCCGCGTAGAGCGAAGCTCGGAGCGACCGGACTACCGCACCACCAGCCGCGTACTCTGTGTAACTTACGCGAGGCCGAAGGCCGAGCTGCGTCTAACGAGGCCGCAGGCCGAGATCCGCGTAGGGCGAAGCCCGGAGCGACCGGACTACGGCACCACCAGCCGCGCACCCTGTGTAACTTTCGCGAGGCCGAAGGCCGAGCTGCGTCTAACGAGGCCGCAGGCCGAGATCCGCGTAGGGCGAAGCCCGGAGCGACCGGACTACCGCACCACCAAAGTTTCAAGTTGTCCGATCTGGATGAAAATTGATATCTGGGGGGTTCAGGGGAGCCTGATTAAGGATTTATGGTTATTTCCAAGATGGCCGCCACACAAAATTCTTCGGAAGACATCTCCGAAACGGGTAGACATATCGGATCGGTGCTCAAACTAATATTGTTTATCATGACGATCTTTTTCTATTGAGGTAAAAATTTTTTTAAGATGGCGAATCCAAGATGGCGGCCTTTTTTCGAATTCGTCCGATCCGGATGAAAATTGATATCTGGGGGGTTCGGGGGAGGCTGGTTAGGGATTTGGTATTCTTATGCAGGTCCCTCACAACATCAACTACAGCGATCTCTCTCAGTGTGTAATTTAAGCGAGGCCGTAGGCCGAGCTCCGCGCAGGGCGAAGCCCGGAGCGTCCCCCCCCCATTAGGGGGAGGCCGGCGCCCGGGGGGCGCCGCCGAAACCTAGTTATACTATATAAAGCTGAATTACCACTCACTCACTGACTGACTCACTGACATAATTGTTCTCCCAGTTGCCACTATCACAGTGAGAAATTTTGAATGAGGAAGTACGCCGATGGGTCCTGTGACCTCGAGAAAAATCCGACTTCTTCGAGTTGACCATACCTGATGAAAAATTAGAACGGCCAGACCCAACGGTAACAGCTACGCGGGGGGTGCTCGACCGAATGTCATAGGGAACCGCCGGCAGACGCCAGCGGGCGTCGCGAAAATTTGAATTTCGAACGTCCAGCGTCGCCTCCATACAAAGTGAAATCGCTCGTATTTTTGAAACGGTAAGAGGTAAGTGGGATGTGCTCGACCAAATGTCATTCGGGAAGGTGTAAGCTTTCTCCTGGTCAAAAAATTTTTTCAAAATGGCCGATTCAAGATGGCGGCCGATTTTCAAGTTGGTCCCAGGGGGGTGGAAATCGGCACCCGGGGGGTCGCGGGGGCCCCGTTTGAGAATTTCGGGTCGGTTTTTCGATCCCGCCCTTTCCAAGATGGCGGCCGTCAATTGAAATTTCAAATTTCGATCGCCCGTAACTCCCGCGAGGCCGGAGGCCGAGCGGCGCGGGCGAGGCCGCAGGCCGAGCTCGCCCGGGACTTGCACCGGGAGCGGGCCCGTCCTCGTCCGGTGGACCTTCAGCTCGACGGTCGACGGCCCGCCTGAACGGTGAGAGATAGTCACGTGGTGCTCGACCGAATGTCATAGAGAACCGCCGGCACTTTGACGAGAGCGCGATGAAAATTCAAAATGGCGGATTCAAGATGGCCGCCATACAAATTTATTTCGACCGTCGCTCCCGAACGGTCGGAGATATCGGATCGGGGCTCGAACTAATGTGGTGGGGCGAGTCGATGTCCTTCCACTGGACCAATTTTTTTTTCCAAGATGGCGAATCCAAGATGGCGGCCATTTTTAAAATTCCTCCGATCGGGATGAAATTTCATACCCGGGGAGTTCAGGGGACCCCGATTCGGGATTTTGGAACATTTTTTTAATTCCGCCATTTTTCAAGATGGCTGCCATACAAAGTGGAAATTTCGATTTTGGGGTCCGAGGGCATTTCCGAGGCGGTAGCTCGGATTGGGCAAGGGACGCGGGGTGGAATTCTCCCTCGTTAGAAACTCTGGTCTATGGGGAAATTAAGCGGAAAAAAAAATCCAAGATGGCGGACACAAAATGGCGGAAATTTAAAAAAAACTTTGGGAAATTTAAAAATTTCTGAGCGAATGTGTTTCGAGGTGGAAAATCGAGGAGGAAATTTGAGGATTTAGGGTAGGTGCCAAAATTTTCCAAGATGGCCGCCATACGAAACTCTTTGGGCGACAGCTCCGAAACGGTTTGAGATATCGGATTGGTGCTCAAACTAATATCATTTATCATGACGATTTCTTTCTACTGAGGGGAAAACTTTTTTCAAGATGGCGAATCCAAGATGGCGGCATTTTTCCAAATTCATCAGATTCGGATAAAAATTGATATCTGGGGGGTTTAGGGGATCCTGATTAAGGATTTGGAATTATTATTTATATTCAACCCTTTTTGAAGATGGCGGCTATACAGCGAGGCCGCAGGCCGAGATCCGCGTAGGGCGAAGCCCGGAGCGACCGGACTACGGCACCACCAGCCGCCGCGCACGATGTGTAACTTACGCGAGGCCGTAGGCCGAGCTGCGTCTGACGAGGCCGCAGGCCGAGATCCGCGTAGAGCGAAGCTCGGAGCGACCGGACTACCGCACCACCAGCCGCGTACTCTGTGTAACTTACGCGAGGCCGAAGGCCGAGCTGCGTCTAACGAGGCCGCAGGCCGAGATCCGCGTAGGGCGAAGCCCGGAGCGACCGGACTACCGCACCACCAAAATTTCAAGTTGTCCGATCTGGATGAAAATTGATATCTGGGGGGTTCAGGGGAGCCTGATTAAGGATTTATGGTTATTTCCAAGATGGCCGCCACACAAAATTCTTCGGAAGACATCTCCGAAACGGGTAGACATATCGGATCGGTGCTCAAACTAATATTGTTTATCATGACGATGTCTTTATATTGAGGTAAAAATTTTTTTAAGATGGCGAATCCAAGATGGCGGCCATTTTTCGAATTCGTCCGATCCGGATGAAAATTGATATCCGGGGGGTTCGGGGGAGGCTGGTTAGGGATTTGGAATTCTTATGCAGATCCCGCACAACATCAACTACAGCGATCTCTCTCAGTGTGTAATTTAAGCGAGGCCGTAGGCCGAGCTCCGCGCAGGGCGAAGCCCGGAGCGTCCCCCCCCATTAGGGGGAGGCCGGCGCCCGGGGGGCGCCGCCGAAACCTAGTTATGTAATACAATTGCTTTTGAAAATAAAATTTATTAGATATTTAACTAAAATGCACACAATATTAGTAAATTAGTAATTTGGGGTAACTACTTAAGTGATTTATTAAAATTCAATTACAACGTGACGCTTTTTACTGGGAGGGCCCCATCCAATGAATTTGCCACGGGCCTCAGATGGTATAGTTACGCCACTGCCTATTATCTAAGTCGGCTAGTACCTACCTACCTACCTACATCTCAATTCTGTAGGGGGAGAGTGGCATGAAAGAGACAAGTTTTGAAAGAGCCACTATCATTTACGCGGTTGTTTTCGAACGAATGATGCACGAATTATAATTTTGAGATAGCAACACTGGCTATCTGTCACCCACAAACATTTGACAGTTCACCGAAAATAAACGTCGCCGTTGTAACGTATTGAAGATTTCGTCGTTATAAAGTAAGTTTTTGAGTTCATTTTATTTGTTTTCTGACGTCTACACGTACAAAATTAACAGCAATATGATTATACTATAATTTTATGGATATATTAGGCCTTCCAATAACATAAAAATTTTGCAGGCAAAGCTTTAATTTCGTTCTAATTTTCTAGGTTATGTTTCTTGGGAGAATATGTTTTGAAAGAGCTGGGCTACGGTGTAATGAAAAAGCCGGCTCTTTCAAGGCCAATATTATAAATATTATTATGATATTATAAATATTATTCTTTTATTTCAAGGCCTACATTTATTAATTATATGAATAATTAAATTATTTTATTTGGATATTTGATTAAAATAGACCATTTGTTTACTTTAGAAAACAATGGCATCTGAAACAGCGAAGCCAAAGAAGCGTAAAAGACCCACAGCATCCACAATAGAGGAAGCTGTTAGTGAAGTGATCGAGAAAGGGCAGTCTATAAATAAAGCTGCCCTTTTCTTTAATGTTTCAAGAGCTTACTTAGCTAAAATAGTCAAGAAGGTAAAATCTTCTGGCGAATCATCCTACAAACATAACCCTAATATAGGTAATAAGCGTATTTTTACTGTGGAACAAGAGGGTTTGCTAGCAGATTATTTGAAAACTGCATCTAAAATGTGCTATGGGCTTACAAGACAACAAACCAAAAAACTGGCATTTGATTATGCAGAAGTGAATTCTGTTTGTCCAAATAAATGGAAGGACGCTCAAAGTGCAAGCGATGATTGGTTGAAAGGATTTATGAGCCGACACAAAGAATTAGCAGTTAGAAAACCTGAAAGTACTTCACTTTCCAGAGCAACTAGTTTTAATAAAACGAACGTAAGCACATTTTTTGAAAAACTTACCGATGTTTACACAAGATATAATTTTCCGCCGCACATGATATTTAACGCAGATGAAACAGGCTGTAGCACTGTAACCAATCCTCCCAAAGTTATTGCTGAGAGAGGATCGAAACAAATCGGACAAGTGACATCAGGTGAACGAGGAACTTTGGTGACAACTTTGTTTTTCATTAATGCTACAGGTGGTTTTTTACCACCAATTTTTGTGTTCCCGCGAGTAAATTATAAAGACATCATGTTAGCCAATGGTCCACCAGGAGCTCTTGGGTTGGCAACTATTTCTAGATGGATGAATGAAGAATGTTTCATTAAAGCTCTGGAACATTTTGTAGTGCATGTGAAGCCCTCCAAAGAAAAACCGGCATTGATCATAATGGACAATCATAGTTCACATATTAACCTCAGAGTAGTTCAATATGCTAGAGAAAACTCTATTGTAATAATCACTTTTCCACCACACTGTAGCCATAAGCTACAGCCCCTTGATGTCACAGTATATGGCCCCTTCAAAAGCAGGTATAGAATTGCTATGAATGAGTGGATGGTGTCAAATCCCGGTAAAACAGTGACCATTTACCAAGTTGGACAGTATGTGAAAGATGCATATCTATCAACTTTCAGTCCTCACAATATTATACAAGGTTTTCTTAAAACGGGTATTTATCCCTTGAATTCGAACATATTTGGAGAAGAAGAGTTTCTATCATCATTTGTGACTGATAGATCTGATCCATCTGCTGAAGTCGATTCCGATAAGGAAAATGATAATAACAACGTGACTGAAATCGAAGGGAATTTGCCTCCTCCGCCTTCACCTGTTTGTACATCTTCACTACAAATTTCAAGGCAACAAACTGTATCACAAGATACTTTGAAACCTCCTCCATCTTCGTCTGCTTCGGCATCTATAGTTTCAGTTGCGACCACATCAGGGCAACTAGTTATATCACCGCAAATGATTAGACCATTTTCAAAGGCAGGTCCCAGAAAAAACACGGTTCGTAAGAATCGGAAAATGTCATCTGCCATTATAACGGATACTCCTGTGAAAAACAGGATAAAAGAAAAGGACGCAAATGCAAGTCAAAAGAGAAAGAATGTAAAGAAAATGACTACAAAAAAATCTATAAAAGCGCTTACTAAGAAATCTAAAACAAATAATGATACAGATTCAGATACATCAGATTCTGATGATAATATAGTATTGTTACAAGTAAAAAAGAAGGTCTCAATCAAGGATAAAAATAAAAGAGGAAGAGGACAGGATAATTGTGTAGTGTGCAATGAAAATTATAGTAACAGCAATCAACAGTGGTACCAGTGCAAAATTTGTTCCGGTTGGGCACATGAATCCTGTGGTGTAAAAGGGGGATTGCATTATTATTGCCAAAAATGTTTTTAAGTTGAATTATTTATTTTTGTTATTAATTTTGAATTCTTTATTTTTGTTTTTAAATAACTTTATATGTTCTATACCTAGTTAGTTTGCAATGATTGATCTCAAACGGATGATTAAGTGAGAATTTCTCAGATTTAAGTAAATACTTTATTCAGAGTTTGCGTTATATAAAACATTTTATATAATAATAAATATTTTCGATAATATCTTTGTTAATTTACAATTCAAGTCCTGTAATAATAACTTGGCTCTTTCAAAACTTTTGTTGGCTCTTTCAATGCCTATGTGTTATGAAAGAGCCGAGATCTCATTCTTTTTATAAATGGTTAGAAGTCTAAGAATATTGTTGCTTTTGGAAAATGTTTCATGGCATTATGTACATAAAGAAATAAACAATAACTTATGATATAAGTTTTATTGTTTATTTATTTCCTTTTGTATTATTTGCTCCATTTTTCAAAACTGGCTCTTTCATGCCACTCTTCCCCTACGCGGCGGACCTTGATCCGGGTTTGCTCGTAACCAGCGAGGAAGTGAGTGGTCGGAGATGAGCGAGGTAGTGACAGAATGGCAAAAGATGGGTGAATTAATTCAATGGAAAAAGAGCTTTTTCAGCTTTTCCCTGAGGTTTTCCGTACTTATACTTATACGTACGTCGCCGATTCTCATTGGACACGGCTGCTTCGGCAAGAGGCTTCATGATGTGAAGCTTAATAATAGTAGCATAATAATAAGTAGGTAGGTATTGTACACGTTCGTATTTTTACAGATACGTGGGATTTTTCTCTTACTTTGAAAAGTGGTTCGAGCGAATGAATTTTTAGCCGTAAGTTCATTGAGCGATTGGTCCAAATCGCAATTCGTCCAGACGCAGTATGTCTATACTTATTCGCAGTACCTACCAAAGTCAAACATGATAGTTTTTTTCCCGAAAAAGCGTTTTAAATTTAACGGCGAATATTTTTCAAAATATTAAATTGTATTAGTTTCATTATGTATGAGGAATCTTATTTAGGAGTTGAACAAAATTTCCTTCCTGCCCAACATATTTTAGTCTTACGACTTGGGTACATTTACGAAGTCATGAGTTCGCACCCCGAACCGAACCAATTATTTATTGCTAGCTCAACGGAGAAGGAAAACATAAAACTTTTTGTGCAAACATTATGTTCGCGCCAATAACATTGGTGCTTTTATTTTGTAGGATAATATTATATTTGATTACCCACATTTTCAAATAATCATTCCGCCGATCCCTTTTGTATCGCTGCACCTTTGCATACCAAATAGTCTACGGCTCGACCTCGTCGCTGCTGGGTCCGTTCCCACTCGAGAGGAAACCGCATGGTCGTGGGCTCTGTCCACGAATGTAATTCCGCTGATTGAAGTCTAGCGATCGACCCCTGCCGTAGGCGGTCGATAGTGAAACCCGCGTATTTGGGTGGTCTCCTGGACCCCAGAATTGGCACACGCTGTGTCCTTCCTATATCGTTAGTATAGCCGTTTAGTGCCGAAGGACGCTTAAACCAAGTGGAAAGTCAAGAAGCCGAGAAGAAGCGCTACCAGGCTGGGAATCACACAAGGAAACCGTAAGCTTGGTCGGAAGACAGCGATTCTCGGCATATACCTAAGGTCAGGCTCTCCATATTAGGTTATTTTATCAGAAAACCTATGGATCCGCACGAGGATTAGCGTACGGCTATATCGCATAGCTGTCGCGTTCTCACATTATTATTCTAAAACGTACAGAAAATAACAAAATCTTCTTTTAGACTGGCACATGTTATAGGTACGAGATTTTTTTTATCATTTGAGTGAACAAACATTGTATTATGTAAACTTATGTCTTACTAAACATTACCTACATACCATAGCATAAGCCAGTCTCTTCATTTGCTGGATATAAGCCTCTCCCAGAGACCGCCATCACACACGATTTTCTGCTTTGTGATCCAGACACCACCGGCGACTTTCTTCAATTCAAATTCCTTATTCAGTTGTTTTTTTTGGTGGGTACAGTCAGCAACAGGGCAACCGATACCCAAATGACTACTTGACTAGTCATCCAAGAGCTAGATGCTCTAGTCCAATTATATTCAAGGGCATAGGCACGTATAGGTAATATATAGATATATATACGTGTGTGAGATAGTACAAATTTTGAAAATAAAAATACAAATGTATATTTTATTCTTTATTTTCGTGATGCCTTAGTGAAAAGTGTCACAAGATCAATTAAAAATGTAATAATTGGAAACATTCAGGTGAAAACTATGCGTTATTTCTTTTTAAAAAATCATTCAATTGTATGTATGTATGAAGCAAAATTCTAATTTCGATTTAGGTAAGTACTTACAATCTACACTGCTATTGGTCAACAAACATTCGCAACCTCATAATAAATAACATTGTAACAAAACAATATTTTAATATTTACATCTAACACCAATCCGTACTGGGCGAGCGAGCGTGATAGTGACGCACTCGTCTCGTATGGCAACACCATACAGCAATGTTGGGAAACACCGCAACCAATTTTTATTGTTCGTTTATATTATTTTTTTATAACTTTAGTGCACAAAGAAACATTGTACAAAAAGCGGACTTAATGCCAAGTGGCATTCTCTAGCAGTCAACCTTTGGTTAAACAGAAATACGAACGTCGGTGTATCGTGCAATCATTATATACAATATAACTAGCGACCCGCCCTCGCTTCGCTTCGGTTTATGAGTTTTTTTCATATATAATATATGTCCATCTGGAATAATGTACCTTTCAAATGGTGAAAGATTTTTTCAAATAGGTGCAGTGGTTCCGGAAATTACCCTCCACATACACACAAACTCACATAATTCGCACTCTATCTTTATTATATTAGTATAGATATAGATTATATTATACATAAATGTGTTTATATGTATGAGAAGAGATAAACTCAAACACTACTGGAAAGAAATTGAAAATTTCTTAATTTTCATAAAGTTAATCTAATGCAGATAGACATAGGCTATGTTTGCAGCCGAACCTATTATGCCGCCTGAGTGAAATGAGCTTCGTTAAATGAGAAGGTTCCTTCATCCCATAAAACTTTCCAATCCTCCTTTAAGTAGCGTAGGGATAGGGGAGAGGCGTACAAAATGAAATAGGTGGGTAAAATGACATACTTGCTTTTTTCCAAAACCACAGACAAATTAGTTCTCATAATGACCCGTAGAGGGCCGTTTAGTAACATCTTATATCCTGTGGAGGCGCCAGTCGCGTTCGGTTGAGCATGTGAAGCGGACACGTGTTTGTGTGAATTTTGCATTTACGAGTTTTGTTTGGATGGATTTTGTTTCTTCGAAAAAGTTAGTATTGTCTTACATTTATTAGTTTTTAGTGGCTTAATTTTATTGTTTTATTTGTAAATAACTCCTATTATGTGTTGAAATCTCAAAATTCTTCGCGAAATTAAAGTTACTAATTTCTTATACTTAAGGTTATAAAGTGGACAAAATGGCATACCACTTGTTCGGGTAAAATAGCATAGTATGTCGTTTGACCCATCTTTTTTTTCTTCATTCAGATAATCGAAAATCATGCCTCGCAACTATTCTAGAAAAACAAACCGACAGGGTTGGGATAAATCCTCTATGGAAAAGGCAATTGACTCTGTGAAGAAAAATGAAATGGGTTGGCTTTTAGCTTCTAAGGTGTTTAGCGTACCACAATCAACTCTTAGAAGACATGCACTGCGCAGAAATAAAGTCTTAGCTCCAACTACAAAAGGTACCTACGAGTAGCTACCAAATCAGTTTTTTTAGCTTCCGCAGTTGGTTAACATGATAAGATTGAATTTAATTACTTACCTTATTCTTTTAGGTATGGGAAGGTACGGGACTGTGTTCACTCATGAGATGGAAAGAGAGCTGGTTGCACATATAAAGTTGCTGGAAACCAGATTGTTTGGTTTCACACGGAAGGAACAATGAAAAGAAAACCGCTGGTAAAGAGTGGCTGGCTGGATTTCGTCGAAGAAACCCAGACATATGTTTAAGGAAACCCGAAGCAACTTCAGCTGCGAGAGCCCAAGCCTTCAACAAGCCGCAAGTAGCCCTATTTTTCAACACTTACCAAGAAATTAGTCAGAGCAATAACATTTCTCCGCATAGACTCTATAACGTCGACGAATCAGCTTTATCGACTGTTCAAAGACCACAAAAGGTGTTTGCTACCACTGGACGTAAGCAGGTTGGGGCTTTAACTAGTGCTGAAAAGGGGTCTCATGTGACTGTTGTTTGCTGCATGAGTGCAAATGGTCATTTCATTCCACCGTGCCTAATTTTTCCTAGAAAAATAATGAAACAGGAGTTAATAGACCAAGCTCCAACCAGTAGTTTGGGAATTGCACAAGAATCAGGTTGGATGATCACAGCTGTATTTTATAAATGGTTGGTGCACTTTCAGACGCAAGTGAAAGCTAGCACTGAGGACAAAGTGCTTTTGATAGTTGATGGACATATCAGTCATAAAGTTATAGAAACTTTAACATTCGCAAATGAGAATGTAATCATTATGGTGTGCTTACCGCCTCACTGTACACACCGCATGCAACCCTTGGACGTATCTTTCTATGGTCCACTGAAGACCTATTTTAATCAAGAAGAGAGCACTTGGTTAAAGAGCCATCCAGGCCGAGTTGTCACTCACTTTCAAATAGGTTCCATTCTCAACAAAGCTTATGGTAAAGCAGCAACAGTCCAGACGGCAGTGAATGGGTTTCAAAAAACAGGTCTCTGGCCTGTCGATCCAAACATATTTCCCGATTATTTATTTGAGCCTGCGGAGACGACAAATATCCCCATGCAAAGCTCTCCGGTAGAGTCCGAAGAAGGCTTATCAACAGCAGAAAACCTATGTATTTCCTCAGCAGATCGACCTCAGGTTGAAGATGGCTCTACATCACTGATAGTTGCGAGTACATCAACCATAGTCAACCCACCTACTACCTCCACATCCACAGCCCAATCTATATACAAAGCTCCTGCAATACCTATGACAACTTCAGCATCTAGATTGATACTCCGAGATACAAATATCAATGTTCCAGTAAGCGTGTTATCTCCAGTGCCGGCAGGAATATATGCGACTGGGCAAGGCAAAAGAAAACCACGAAAAAAACCAACAGTATTGTTGTTAACTTCAACCCCAAACATGGAAGAAGCTAAAGCAAAATCTGCTCCTCCACCTGTCCCAAAGAAAAAAACGAGAAAGGCAACAAAAGCTTTGAATTTCAGTTCTGATAGTGAAAACGATTTCACATCGCAATTTGACACTGAAGATGGAGATGAAGATTGTCCTTGCATTTATTGCAACGACCTCTACTCAAGGTCTAAGCCGAAGGAGGTTTGGTTACAGTGCTTGATATGTAAAAGATGGGCTCATGCATCGTACGCAGATGTTCCGAAGAAGACGAAGTCTTTCACGTGTGAACTCTGCATATAATGAACGGATTTTCATTACAAATTTGGTATGCCATTTTGTACATACCACCTATGTCATTTTACCCGCCTAGGGCGGACAAAACGGTTTTTATTCAAGTTTTTTAGATATTATCAATAATTATATTATTATTGTTTTTAAATGATTGATCTCTTTATTCCGACTAAGTAATGAATCAAAGAATATAAAGATACATTAAGTGTTGAAAAGTATGAATAAATAAAGATTTTATGACTGATTTAATAACTAGTATGTCATTTTGTACGCCTCTCCCCTACCTGTGTATCTTTAACTCAAGGTCGTTTGCCATTGCAAAGTTTATAAGAAATATTTCTAACATTGCTGTGTAGCGTATCCATAACCTCTCACTCACCCTGAGCCAAGCTTCGAACATGAACCGAATGAGGCGCATCTGTCCACTATCCTACTTCTATAGGACCTAACGCAATTATATAGACTAATCACCCTCAAGTGTATACTTAACTTTAGGAATTCTAAAGACGTTACAGAGTGAAACGTTACTAGGATACTACTGGTATAGAAGGGAAAGGAAAACAAAATTGAGTTGCTGATTGAAGATAAAACGTTAAATTGAATAGGTATAAAATGATTAATATTAAGGTTAATCTTTTTGTTTTTAAATCGAAGTCGTCACAGACATTAACAATTTCTATGCATAGATGGTAAAGTTATCTAAATTATAGCATTCGCCTGCTAAGATGCAGTTCCTATTCTCTACTATAATATTATTGCCATCTAATGTTGGGCGCCATTTTGAAGAATATTAAAGAAGCGTAGAATAGTTTGATTGAGAAGATATTGGAAGATAAAAAAGTAGTTTGAAATAATAAGGCCTCAACGTGTGGCACTGTTTTACCTCCTAAATTGTGTTGTTACTTTGGCCACATATTTCAATTATTTTAAGCTCTATTTCTAAATTTGTATCAATTATACCACTTTATTTGGGTGCGATATTAGTGTTAATTTATCTAGTCATGTTTTTATAGTGATTTATAGTTTAAATTGGTGAAGACTTCTAAACACATCTGATAATGAACTAAGTACATGTTTAGGTTTGTAAAATATGTTCAACCCATTTTTATAGATATAATTAATTAATGTAAAACAAATCAAAACATTGGACAAACATTTGCCTAAATATAATTCAATATAAATATAACGTCTACTTGTTTGTCAAATCGTATTTATGTTCTCGTTAATCTTAAGATCTAATATGTCGATTTTGTTGCGGTTTTCACTGTTATGAGCCAGAAGGTAAAAGTTAAGAAGGTAAGATAGCCAGAACGAACAACGCGGTAATCTAGATAGATAGTATGATATAGTAGGGACGTACATATTACATCTAGATTACTTCATGAAATCATTCAGATATACATACGTACCTACTTAAATAAGTGAAACCGCAAACAAATAATGCTCGTAATAAATATTTAAGCAAATGTTTGTTCAAAAACCAAGTGTCTATCGCCATCTATAACATTCTAAGGGGATCCTAAACAGTATCACTTGATCAAAGTAAAATACCATTATAGAAACTTAGTAGTAACACGGCTTGCTTGTGTGCGTACCGCGGTTCGTGTACCTATGAAGTTAAAATTACCAAGAAACGGAGTAGTAACACGACTTGCTTGTGTGCATACCGCGGTTCGTGTACCTATGAAGTTAAAATTACCATTATAGAAACGGAGTAGCAACACGACTTGCTTGTGTGCATACCGCGGTTCGTGTACTACCTATGGAGTTAAAATTACCAAGAAACGGAGTAGTAACACGACTTGCTTGTGTGCATACCGCGGTTCGTGTACCTATGAAGTTAAAATTACCATTATAGAAACGGAATAGTAACACGACTTGCTTGTGTGCATACCGCGGTTTGTGTACCTATGGAGTTAAAATTACCATTATAGAAACGGAGTAGTAACACGACTTGCTTGTGTGCATACCGCGGTTCGTGTACCTATGAAGTTAAAATTAGCATTATAGAAACGGAGTAGTAACACGACTTGCTTGTGTGCATACCGCGGTTTGTGTACCTATGTAGTTAAAATTACCATTATAGAAATGGAGTAGTAACACGACTTTCTTGTGTGCATACCGCGGTTCGTGTACCTATGAAGTTAAAATTACCATTATAGAAACGGAGTAGTAACACGACTTGCTTATGTGTATACCGCCGCTCGTGTACCTATGAAGTTAAAATTACCATTATAGGTACGGAGTTAGATAATTTAATTTAATTTATCGATGTCTCAATTAAAGTCACAGGTTAGAGTAGAATAGAAGTGTGAAGACAGAAATCCTTAACAGACATCAAAAACAAAACTTGTGTAAATTTACATCAACCAACATCAAACAACTTTGGTCCAGCTATAACAATTCAGTGTTTAACAACATTTTTTCATATAATACCTACAATAAATTTTCAGAGTCTGCCAATAAGCAAATAATTAAACAGTGCAAATATACTATGTCGTTTAAATAAGCTATACGCTATTAAAATATTCTTGTAATGATGCTTAATTATGTGATATCTGAGTCTATAGTGCAGGTATATATATATACACGTAATATACAGGCTGTTGCATCTCATTAAACTTTCGATGGAATTCGAATAGTTTAATGACTGCTTGCATCAATCCAACCTCTGTAGTAACTCCTTTTTCGTATTATATTGTTTTGCTCTATATTTCCATATTTTAGCTTTATATTTTAGCCGTGGGTGTCGTAAAAGGCAACTAAGGGAAAACAAAGCCGCTACTACAAGCCTTGAAAAACTACACCACCTCTAAAAGAGTGGACTCGCCAACCCGCTTGATCAACGTGCAGTTTTAAGGCAATACTTACATCTCTCGTGGACAAGATAAGCTTTGTTGACAAAGCAGTGACCAATAAGAGGGAAACAGTGTGGGATAATTAGAACCGTATCCTTGATCTTTTACGATTAATACGATTGATATCATAGATATCTTTTTGTAAGAAACACCGCGTATCGTCATGGTAAGAGTAACCTAATGCGACAGCCTGTATAAGAGTATAGCCTCACAACGTACAATAAATACGATATAACTATAGGTACGCGTGAATAGCTCGTCGTGAGTGCGTGTGCGCGGGCACGACAACGAAACCTAGTGTTTCGTTAACTATCACAACCGAAACAAACTGTGTAATAACTTTATAAAAACGCATAAAGCGCATGTTTGACAAATGTAGAATTTACAGTATGGCGACAATGAATTTATATTTACAACGGAAGGGTCATATAAATATGTGTGCTATAAAAATTCGCAGCGATATGTGCGTAAATTATAAGTGATTCTACATGGACAGTGGTCATTGGTAGCGCAGAGCAAACTGTGTGCTCAGTACCCGCTCGTAGTACACTATACTATAAGGTGCCAAATCAAGGTCATCGAGTCTCGAACTCACACATCCATGGAAGTGTCGCTCATGTTGACTTTTCGAAGAGAATGCTCCATAATGGCGGTTTTATCGGAGTGTTTAAGGCGCATTTTGTATGGTTATGTAAAGATACCTCACAGTTTAATTTCCATTGTACTATATCCCTATACTCGACGATGACTCGACTAGATAAAACTTTATATGGACCATCTAATTGGATATGTTAGTGAATGATATTAAATAAAGTGCATTACAAACTAGCGACCGCTACTTTATAATTATAAGGTCTAAATTTAAATTCAAAATGTTTATCTTTATGAGAATAAATATTTAAGTAGTAAAAATATTTGGTTAAAATTGATAATGCCATCGTGAGATGTGCTAATCACTTAACTAAAGCTAAATAGTGAAACTATTTAGAGAAAATAGAATAGTGTTATTGTTACTAATGATTGCATCGTAAGCTCTCATCAAATTTACTACATTATTACATCTTTATTCACCGTACATACTTACTTATTATTTCATTTATAATGTGTAAAGAAAAAAATTGGTGTTACTAAGATAATCAACAGATCGAAACCCACTACATACTCATTCGATACACAGTGGACTGTGTTGAATTATGTGTGTAATAAGGTCTTACTTGCAAACACTTCTTATTGCTCAGAAATTGTTGTCAATCACTTTTAATTTAAATAATGTCGGGAGATGAAATCGAAACGGTACTGAAGATCTGGACAAGAAGAACAAGAAAAAAGAGTGAGTCTTCCAATGGAAGATCGGTCATCTGATGCTACTGAAATCACATATCAATCAAATCTACTAGAAGTTAGACGCACTGATTGTAGATGTAAAAATAATAAAAAATACAAATTAAAAATTAGGTTTAGTGAATGGATGAAGGGAATTCGTGTAATTTATTTCCCGTGTTCGTAGGTTATCACTACGAGCAAGAGCTAAATTATAATTTTTTGTGCAAATATTTTAGAGACTTATTTTAAATCGTGCGAGAATCACGGTCAATAGTTACGTAGTTCAATAGCTAGCAATGTTTATTTATTTATTTTATATTTTATGTACACACAAAAATAAATATTTATATACATGAGAAGTCTTCCAGTAGACCGCTGAAAGAGTGACTGTTTGTTTCATAATAATGTGTAACTTCATAATATCTGTGTTTACGTTGTAGTTTTTACACACGCTGTTTGACAGTAGAATGTACAGCATCTGATTGATATTGTCACCTACATTGTACTCACATTTTCGCTAATAAACTATTATCATTATTGACAGCGATTTTTGAGCAAAAGGATTATTACAAACAGTACAGCAGCAACCAGGAATACAAGACCTTGTACACATAGCGAAATCGCGAACATACCTAAATATTTATAACGAATCGTGATTCACATTCTATACTATTTCAGTACAAACTAGTAAGCCCATTTGTTCGCTCATGTATACAAGACTTAGAATAATAATATGTAGTGTATAAAAGCGAACTTATCAGTTAGTATACAAAAATCTCGTGTACATTATAGGCAGTATAATACAAGAAGAATACAAAACTAATAAGGAATGTCTCATTTATAAAATTAGTCAGGTACGTCAGGATTGTGAGTTATATAATTAAGTACAATGCGACTGAATTAAAAGATGTTAAAGTTATTTTCTGTTAAATTTGCATTGTGACTGCTACGATTTGGCACATTTATTATGTCCCACTATGACATTATCTACCTTCGTATTATTCACAGTAAATATTGTTATTATAAAGCAAAATATTTTCGTTCATTTGTAAACATAGTTTATACAAGAAGTGTTTTCTTTCGTTTTTCCTTTCTTAGCCCTTTTCTCCATCCCAATGTTATAATCATACAGTGTTATATTTATTATTTTTGTAGTTATAACACAATCGTTTATTTTTCCAGAATATTGCATTGCGCAAAATAAATGTAATTAATATTTTAGCTATTATTAGACACAGACAGCTCTCTCTCTCTCATCTTCCATTTTTCTCTGTTCAATGTAATGTTACTCTTATTCATGTATTAAGGTTTATCTACTAAATATATACAGTGCCTTGTTAAAACATTCACTGCAACATTTCTGTATGCATTTTAATTACAGATATGCCATCATTCTCGTACAAATAGACATGTAGGTATACAAATGAAAGATAATTTCAGAATTAAACACTTTACCTTTAGAGAAAACAGGAAGTATTGAAAGAAAGCAAATTATTAAAGGAATTCTTAAAACAGAAGAAAAGCTGAATATTTATCGATTATAATGACATTTAGGCCGGTATAAAGAGACATTTCTAAGAATGTTCGGTCTTAGGCGCCGCCTAGACGAGCGAGTCTCTCGCAACGATATCCACGCCCGAGCCATTCAATTCAATAGTAACTATACGAGGTATCGCCGAGCGGCCTACACGGGTGATAATTCCTCCGGTGAAGCACCTTAGACATTACAGAGTGGTTGGAAACTAACCACTATGCGGACTACATAAGGTCCTGTTAAGCATAATTTGGCGTAATTCATAGATCGAGAAACATCCATTTATTTGACTCATAGTTCTGCTACCGACTTCTCTGGGTGGAAAAAAAATACTTTCCTTATACTTTTTAAAGGATTCTAAACGCAAAGGGCTCTCTTATTTTCAATATTTCTGAAGTTTAATTCAAGACCTTTGTAAAATCAATGGGCAATCCTCGTATAAACAATACTTTGTACTGTTTGAAAATTAATTTCATTTTCATTCTTGTTATATTGTTTGAGAAAAGGCATGACGTCGGAGGTATGTTTAATGATGGAAAACACTTTAATTATAACCATATTTGCTGAATAGCCAATTAATTAAGCTTGACTATTCAAAATCTCTACAATCCACTTCAGAATGCTGATCACAATTGCTTTCATCAGATCAAATAAAACTTTTCTTGTATAATTGATGCTTCACAGTATGTCTACCAAGATCTCTCTACTCAGTATAAATAGCATCTACTTATTTGTGTCATCCACGTTAGTCTAATCTGGATCACGGTAAACTATTATAAGCTATCCAAAAACTTTAGAAAAACTAATGTATTTTTGTCATACTAAACACTGAACTATATGATTTATCCGCATACAAATGTTTAACAGTAAGTCGTAAAGACTCTTCGTTGTATTTTCACTCTAACGATTATATGGAATAATTCACATCTTTTTATGTCACCTCAGTCATTATCATGTAACTAGTGTAAATAACTTAACATATAGCAAAAAATTTTGTATGCTCAAGCTCCATCACAGTGGAAAGTAATATTATTAAAGGCATTATATTTACTATGTTTAAATGTGATTTATATGCTAAAACCGTGTATTACCCATCGGATATTTAGTATCAATGACTAGAATTAAAGTATATCATCGGTGGGTTGAACAAAATGCTTGGTTACCGTATTACATAACATGGCATTTTTCCCTGCCGCTGGGTGCTGATGCTTCACCGCCATCTTTGACCACTTTTTCCTTTTTCTTCTTTCCTTTCCCATCAACTTGAAGGGACACATTTCTGTTCTTTTCCATATTCAATAGCTCCTGAAATATGGGAAAGATTTCATTCATGGATATCATTTACCTTTTCAGTAATTTATAATATAAAACACAATGAATTGATGAATACTTGAATCCTAATATATAATAATTATTTAAAAAACAAAAACCCACCTGTGACCAACTCCTACATGAACACATATAATGAAGTAAACGAAAATTCAAAAAATAAGTATATAAGTACATAATTTACTGCATACACTAACTGGTTTGTGTTGTTTTTGTTTCCAGCTTTTTTTGTTGGAAAGAGTATTGTTTGCTGGGAGAATATTTTTGTTATTTTTGTCACAGTGTCATGGAAGTAATAACTGTGTGAAAGTATTTTTTAATACTCATATTCAGTATTTAATAATCTTCAGAATTTTTGTAGTTTATTTTTTATTTTTATAATATACATAGGCTTTTGCCCGCAATTCCGCTCAGGTGGTAACACTGATGTCTGGTATATTAAAAATATTTGGAAGAAATAACAAACAAAATCACATCTAAATCTGTCCAATGGAACCCAAGTTATAAGCTAACAGAGAGATATTGCATTTTATAAATATAGAGGGATTCTTTGAAACTGATACTTATGTATATAAATTAATTATAATAATTATGGTATAAAGGTGGAATGCAGTTACTAACCTGGAAAAGCTGTGTAACATTATGGTTTGTTTTGGCAGATGTTTCCATAAATGAGACTCCCCAAGCACTAGCCTGTGCTTGGCCCTCTGCTGCAGAAACTTCTCGTATCTCCGGAGTTTCATCACATTTGTTACTGGCCAACATAACAGGTATGTTTGGCAGTTCTGCACCTTTTATCTCTTTTATTGTCTGCCATATTGGTTTCAACTCCTCAAGGGACTGTCGACTGCTCACTGAATAAACCAATATGAATGCGTGACCCTGATAAAAAAGAATACCAATTAATCAGTCTGTAAATCCTACCGCGGGGCACGGGTCTCTGCTCCAAGTCACAAGGTTTTGAAAAATATTACATAAACTATAGAAAAAGGTTCTGATATTTGTTCAGAATGTTAGACAATGAAATAGTACAATAAAGATAATCTACTTAATCTACAGCCTAATATACTATTTTTTTCTCTCTATATACATATAATATCATGTTTGTCTGTTTGTTTGTAACAATCAAAGGAACCATCTATGCAAAATCCAAAACCCGCAGTGTCATTTCAACAAAATTCCCCTTCATCAAAGGTGCCATTTTTTCAAAGATAAATTAGGAATTGGAAAACAACTCAAATCTTTGAATCCAAATCCCAGGAGAAGATGGTCCAGGAGCTTTAGTATCAACTACTCCTGTGAGGATAAATTTATGAACAGAGCAGTTAAAAAGTATTCACTTTCGATATTGGCCTATGTTCCACTGTAGGTCACAAGCCTCCGCTAATAATCATGAGGCAGTTTCAGGACATTATCCACTAGGTGGGCCCAATGCAGATTGATGGATAATACTTACCTTGCTTATTGATAATCTCTGCATTGCGGGAAATTGATGGGATCCTGTTGTATCAGTTATCTGTAGAGTACATATTGTCTTGTTGCTGCTTATCACCTGTAACATACATTTAATCATTTCATTTCAAATAAACATCACATCTTATTGTTAGCTTTTAAAGACTTTCAGGCACATGAGAAACAAATGCTAAATTTTAAAATTGTCAATTCGCTAATTACACCTAATTGTAAATAAATACAATGTCTTATTTGTTTCATAGGATAATAAGCCCAAAAATGGAATTCATAAAAGGCTTGATATTCCATATTTATAATTGATCTGGATAAAAAGTACCCTAAATGTTAAGTGGGTACCTACATAAACCATAACTATACCAAGTTTCATTAAAATTTGTCTAGCGGTTTCTGCATGATGCAATCAGACAAACAGACAAAAATTCTAAAAAATGTTGTTATCAGCTCTGTATAGTATACATAGCAATATTTTTTTTCAATAAATATTTAATGTACAGACATGGGCTCTATTATGATTTTATTATATGTATAGATATATTATTTATGTAATATTTGTTGTAATTCTCTGAATATCAATCATGAATGGCTGATTCAACAATAAATCTGTCCTTGAAATAACTCACTAAAATGATACAAGGAAAGGTTTCATGGGAATTGTAAAGGGCACAGCATATACATTGGAATATTGTCATGTCATAGCCTTTGGCAAAACATCAATTGTTCCAAGGTTATGTGTGAGAAATAAGTACTTAATAATACAAACGTATACTTTTCAATATTTTTAAACCTTTAAGCAATCAAGGTCCTTTCAAATACATATGTTTAAATTTATAAATGACAACTGGTAAATTACAAATGACTTTTGTAGAAATTAAGTGATAAATCTATCTTTACGATTATTTTTATCAATATCATTAATTTGGTAAAATCCAAGAAGATAAAAATTGAAATGCTGTTTTTCCACTTTATATTTCCATTAAAACAGCTAAAATGTTCACACAATGAATAAGGTTACTGTCTAAAAAAAAAATTGTGTGATTAGTTGATTACATACACCAACACTAAGTAAAGCTATTTTTAGTATCCTCTTGCACTTATAATTTAATAATACTGTAATAACATTTTGATGTACCTACTTAACTTAATATATTAATGACTTAATGACTATTAATTATCATCTCTATTAACACATAATAAAATTAAATTCAAATTTATATATATTATTTAGCATACTTGTCTGTAGGTGTCTTCGATCGTCGGTATATAAGATTCTCTGAAAGTTCCTTTTACAAATCTTAGAACGAGAGAACTTTTCCCAACACCACCCGCACCAAAAACGACTACACGATAATCATTACTTTGTTCAGGCATAACTTATTCTTGTAAATAGCGTTTCTGTAAGCAACAAATCAATGCGGTGCAATTGAAACACTTGTTCTAAATGGGCCTGTTAGAGCATTTTTTTCAAAATAAACTGATTATATGGGCGCAATGGTTATTATTTATTGATCACGCAGCTAGAAAATCATCATTCTCTTCGAGAAAACACATTATTTCTTTATTTCTTGGTTTACAACGCCCAATAAGGTAAATGTCGAATGAATACGACTGCTGCGACAAAACAAATGTCACATACGTTCCGTTTCACGAATGTCAAATGTACTAATGTCATATACCTCCTCTACACTACTCGCGAAGTTGACCGAGGTTAGACGAATACGAGAGTGTGGAGAGGCACTTCGTCTTATAGGTCTACCGGAATCTCATGGTAAATGGGGAAATAAAAATTTGTTGTGTGCAATACTGGGGAAATTGGATTAAACGATCTTGATACTGTTTAATTTTTATTTATGTTTTTAGTATTAATGAACATGAAGTATATTAGATATGTGTATAAAGAATGTTGTTATATATCGGGTTCTTAACATAGGAAAATATGTCATGAAAAATAAATCAATCGTATATTACTTTATGTACTAATTTATTATATATTATTTAAATCATACTAATAACTTAACACCTCATTCAGAACTAGAAAACGATTCCAAGAACTCCACTTGCATTTCTTGTTCTTCATCAGATGATGAAGATAAAGAGGTATTTATTATAAATCGCTCTTCCAGCATTTCAATTATTCTATCTTGCTCGATGAAATCGTTTTCAATTTTCTTTACATGTTCACAACATTTTCGCCATTCCTCTGCACCAATTTGTGAGAAAGCTTCTTCTGTTAATAATTTAATGTCACTTGCAGGCCTATTTACATTTTTATCAGCAACTTTTTGCTTCATTATACCCCAAATCATTTCTATGGGATTCAATGTGCAATGATAAGGTGGGACATGATAAGGTGGATAAGGGTGCAATGATATTGGTGGCCTTAAAACTTCGTGACCGTGCGATTTGAATACTTCATCTATCTCATATAAGGGCGCAGACGTGTTTTGTTTCACTACTTCAAGTAGTTGACATTTACGTCAAAGATCATCATAATGTCCAACTTACCTTTTTATACTCGTCCAACTTTACCTCCGGTTGTTGTCGGTTTTTGCGCCCGAGTCAAAAGACGCGTGGTGCCGGCGCCGCAGGGCGAATGAGCTCCTCGCGAAGTTGAACGTGTGTGTAGTGTCGCACTTCGGTCAACTTTCCCGAGTACTTCGTCGAGGAACTTTGCGAGTAGTGTAGAGGAGGTAATACGAATTAATACAAAAAAGCCATATATAACGTAGTATGTTAATTAAAGACTCAATAAAATATCTTAAATATAAAAACAATATTAAAAATGTTTCTTTAACTTTGTGTTTTATCATGATATGTGTATATGTGTATGTCGATGATTATTGTATGTACATTCTCACTATGTAGATTGCGATGGTTATCAATATGAATATCATGTAGATATATCGCATAGATTTAATTATCTACCTATGATGTGGCGTATATTATACCTATTTATAAAATTATAATACTTTAATCATGTACTAGTTTGCAATATGAGTTACGTACGATTATATTATATAATCTGTGATATGGGGAAATTATTTGTCAGAATTTAGAACGGATCGGATCATAATAGATCTGTTTTACCGTTTCGTTTCACGCAGTCTTTAAAGACGTGTATCTTTTTGATTTAATAATGTATACATTTTTTACTTAATTTCACTTTATTATTTTCTTTTATTTCCATATCATACCACATATCAGTTGATTTTGTCCATTATTTACAAAATATATCAATTTTCTTACATCATTTTTTAATCTCGAAATGGAAAGAAGAGAAACCTAATTTTTTTAGAACATTACAAATGGCTTCCGTGTTCATCTTTCATCAGTTTCACCTATTTTAATTTATCGGCATGCTTTTTTAGTCGAGGTGTGCGTTGTATTTTTATTTCTAATCTTTATCTAACATTTATAAAATCAATAGATATTTGCTATCCAATTAGTAGAACTGTTTTATATTTATATGGCTAAATTTAACCTTTCCATGATAATTTTGAAACGTGCCGGCTATTGTACTCAAGTTTTTGTGTAAAATAATGTTTTCTTGTTGTTATTTTTGTTTCAATTCGGCCATAAGTACCGTTTCTTTATATTTCAGATTTTAATGAAACGTTTTTTTTATAAAAAAAAATACTGAATTTGTAATCGTAATACCGTGCACGTCAAATTATTTTTCTCTAATTTTTAGAATATCAATTTACCGAAACGAACGTGTTTGATCAAGTTATTTTGTATTTGCCATAAAAATGGGCATACAAGATCTACAAACATTTCTAGAAAATGAAGGAGTAGGCGTTGATTTATTTCGTATCGCTAGAACCCATCCTGGCGGCTTTCGGCTAGTGCTGGACGCAGAAGGTTGCTTAGATCGTCTCTATGGAGGATATTTCTCAGGTTTGTTTGATTTATACGTTATTGAGATTACCGACCTTATGCAGCTTAAATTTAGCAATTACTAAAATGGATGTATTTTGTATCCAGATTGGGCGTGTGGCGGACAATGGGCTCGTTGTATGCAGTTTTTGACAACCCTAGCACAGGCGCTTGCAGAACACCAAGTGGCACTGTGTGTTTGCTTCAATGGTTCCCACCCGACTCCACCTGCTTTCCCGCATCATTGGATCCAGACACAGGCCACATACAGGCAGAGAATTAACTCTGTAAGTTTTTCTTTTTTTATAGAAGTTTGCACACACCAGACAGATCACCTTGTTGTAAATGGATATTGTAGTCCATAAGTATGCACAATACATACCAACATCGGGACAAATATTGTCATGCTCCCGATTCAACATCTACCTTTGTGGACGTAGGTGTGAATTTGAAAAAGGATTGGGAAGGATGGTGAATAGGAAGTGTATTTTGATGATTTTTACTTGTGTAATTAAATTACACCCTTATTTCTTAAGATTTTAAATTTTTGTTATAGTTATTGAACTTAGTAATAGTTGTGTACATGGGTCACTCACAATTTATTACTTAATTTATATATATAGCCAATATTTCGGTCCAGTTACATGAATGTGAAGAGGCTGTGGTGGCGGGTGAAGGTGATGTTGCTATTAAAATACATATATATCTAACCTCTGTAGTATTTGTTTTTCCTACTGACACTAACAATATATCACTATACTAACAATATCACCACACATGTGCAAATTTGCTTGGCTCAGTGTGCAGTCTACTTAATCAGTCAGTCCCATGTACATGTTAAATTAAAACCTTCGTTGAAATGTCAGCTGATAGTCAGCTCATGACCATGATTGGTTGATGCAACAAATATACAATTAAGTCATGGCTTTGGTTGATGTTTTAAAAACGTTTTATACTGTGAACCAGTAGTTTGTGGAAAGAACTGCATTGCAAAATTTTCCCACATTGAAAGCTGTGAATAGGATCCTACAAGGTCGGCACATACCTGCATACCTCCTGGTGGGCTGCGGTGACCACTAACCATCTTATGGGCTGCTTCCCCATTTGCAGTAAAACTATGCCTTTTCCAGCAAATACAAATGTTTTATATCTATTAGGTAATTATAATAAAGTATTTATAATAGATGATAAACACGTAAGTTAATGAACTTTTTTATTGCATTCAACAGGTACTGCGTCACATTTCAGCAAAGGGCACTCCTCCACCCAAGGTGTGGTGGGTGCCGCCCATGGGTCTGCATTCATGTCTTAGGACTGCCCTCAGATATCTCAATATTCCCATTGTGAGTAAATCTACCTAATACACCACTGAAAAGAATGTGGTAATCTGAAATAAATCTAATCACACTTATTAAAATGTGCTTATAGCACATATTGTCTTTGGAAAGTTTGACTAAATTCATGAGAAATGACATAGCATTTAATATATTATGTGTTGTTATCTGAGCTTAAGAACCTTATTGATATTCTAATTGAAAATTTCCTTGCATATCTAACAAAAATTAAAATTTAAAAAATCACATAAGATTAATATTTAAATTAATTAAGTCTTTAAATATTTCAATTCCAATAATGCTTTAACATCTGATTTTTAAGATATGGCAAAGATAAATATGTATGCTGTTTCTTTAAGATTTTACTGTTCTCAACACTGGAACTGACAATAAGATTGCTTCTATATTTCCGAAATTACCAAATAGACAAAAAAGATTTGATAACGTGTCGGGTTCCTTAATGTAATACAATATTTACACACAAGCACTATTGATTACGTGGCACCACGATGGTATAACATAATTAACGAAAAATATAAGATAAACATTTAAAACAATCATAAAGAAATTACTATTATTAATTGGTTGCAAAAATATATTGAATGAACAGTAAATTGATGGTAGAAAGGTGGGTTAGGTTTAGGTTGACTTGGTGACATCGATTTGAGAAAATTATTTATTAAAGCATTCTTGATTTCTTGTATTCAATAGTATTTGTTGTACTTGTGATATCGAAAATTGTCAGTGCGACAAAAAAAAGTTGACAAAAGATAGGGCGCCACCGTCGTTTAGACGGCAACACGAATACGGCGTAGGTACTAACCAATTTTGATACTGATTAATGTTTATTTCAGTTCCACCTGTTTGTTTAGTTTTTAAGGGGGTAAACTTTACTTTCTTGCTATAATACAATGTGATTTGTTATACGAGTATATGTTTAGAAGATGCATAAAAATATATTAGAAGCATTTATTCTGATTTCTCTAAGTAATGTAGAAAATATATCAACTCGTCAATTTTTAACATACAAGGGTGTTAATGTAATAAAAGAAATAATTATAATGTTATTTAAAAATTAATCTGATTAATAGGTCAAAATCTAGATACTCTACACCAGAAATGGTTTCTTCATTTGACTTAGGTGCCTGTGAGGTACTTGGTTGTGCTGTTAAATTGGCTTCTTTGTCTTCAAATTCCGATTCAGACTTTTACTTATCATTGGAGCTGTCCTCACTAACAGGTATAAAGAACTCCTCAATATTATTATATAAAATTCTGCCACATTCATAATAATCTTGTTCAATTCTTTTTACGTGATTGCAACCCTACTTCCAGTCTATAGCGCTTATGCTTTTAAATGCCTTAATATGTCCAGAAAAACACTAGTTTTACGAAATAGTTTTATTGCGCTAGGTAGCAAAGTAATATCACATTTTTTTACAGCCACCTTACCTTAGTTTTATTTTTTTAATAAGACATATCAAACAAGTACCCACTTTTGTAATAATATATAATAACATACCTTCCCCACAAGTAGAAACCATACAACATTGTAAATATAAGCAAGTAACATTACAAAATAAGATATCAAAAATATAACTACCAGAGCCTTTTACCAAATTCTGCCTTTACCAAAAGCATACTGAGATAGTATTGATGAAAATTATTTTTAACTTAACTAACACAATTTGAATGATTAATTTAAATAATTGCTATCAGGTCTAGCATAAGGTAGTGTGAAGTCTAGATTGTTTTTATTACTTTTCCCACAGAAGATACAGATTCATTGTCATGACATGGTATGCCCAATATTTCCGCCAACTCTTCGGGACTCACAATCTGTACTAATTCTGTGTCCTCCTGACTTGTATCCACAATATCAGTTGCAACATCCAATTTAACAGCTTCATTTTCTGTGTTAAGCTATGTCACCTCGTTCTCCTCTTCTGTATTTGAGGATTGTGAAGTTGTCTTAACAAGTTGGTCAATATGTCTGTTCACGACTACACCATCTTGTGCTTTAACTCGGTAACTAGATGAACCCTGTTTATCAATTATTGTACCTCGTAACCAGCTTTGCCCTCTACCATAATTTCTAAACATTACTTGCTGGCTAATTTGTGTTTCCCTACGTTTCTTTTAAGTATTGTTGACAATTTGTTGTTCTATTTTCTTACGATGCGTATTATCCGGATGAATTACATTACATCTAACAGTGTACGCATCTGTACAGTTCGTACACTTCAAATTCGTAGTTCAGTTCAAGTTCAGCTGGACTCTAATTAGTTGATGTAACCCCAAACCCACAAATCCAGTAACATATTTGGAATTTTAACATGGCATGTCGTCCACCTTACGTAGCTTATCCTTAACGGTTTGTACCAGTCTCTCTGCTCATCCACTTGTGAGCGGATGGAATGCCGTTGTAGTTTTGTGTCGTATTTTATTTGATACTCGATTCAAATGATGTGTCATTGCCGGAAACCAATGTTTCACATAAACCATATAAAATTATCAAAAAAAGTTTGCTGTGCAAAGGCTCTGCAAAGTCGATGTGTATTCTTTACCAAGGCCTTGCTGGCATTATCTACTCGTGACTTGTTTTGGGAGGCATATGATTTTCTAAGCACAATCTTCTATATCATCATTTAAACGTGGCCAACAAATGTAACTTCTAGCGAGGGCTTTTGTCTGTACCATTCCACTATGCGTGTTGTGTAATACACGCAAAGTAGCTCCACGTAAGGACGCAGGGATAAGGTTATAGGTAATGTTTATAGAAGTCATAATGAACTAAAGTCACATCAAAAGTTAGCAATCGTTTTGCCATGTTAAAAGAATTCTGTACCCGTACCGTCCAAGTCCATCTATGTGATTGATCTATCAGATGATGAAGTGGTTCTAAGACCATGGAAAGACTAAGACTGTAAGACTTCTAAGCCTTATGGGGTATGAATCGCTCATAAAAATTGTATAAGCCAAAAAATGCTTGCAACTCTTAAACATTCTTGGGAGATGGAGTTTTCATTATAGCATCCACTTTACTGGGAGCGGGATGAATGCCCTAGAAGGGCATTCATCGTTTAAAAACGAAAATTCACGCGAATGGCGGGGACATTTTAAGCAGACAATCCACATTCAAATTTCTATTTTGCGGTCTTCGAAGACACATTCACATCGTATAACTATCCTTTTCTAATGTATAGTGCATTGGCATACCGTCGTCTCACCTACTTCGTATTTCCTGTCCGCCCGGAAGTCGGGCCCGGCTTTAAACGTCGCCGACTTAAAAAGTGGGTAGTTTTCGGAAATCTGCTCACCGGGTGGGAGGAAATGATTTCTGTCGCCCTTTAGGGGATGCCTGTGGATGAATTACGCTAAATGTCTCCGTGTCAGATTTAATGCCATGCATGTATTGAAAAAATAAACTATAACGAACCGAATTTTATGTAGGTACTACTTACAAGTATTTCTAGCTGACAGTTACACTATTAAATAAGAGTCTGACTTATTAGAATAGCTCCATCCGATCTCTTCCCGTGCGTGTCGATTAGGTGATAACAAGTCGTCTACCACAAGCCCTGAGGAACTACACCACCTCTAAAACAACTCGCTTGGTCAGCATGTCGCTTTTAGGTCCTATGTCCAAGAGTGGGCTGGTTACTGTAATTGGGATCGTGTTCTAAAATTTACATTAATATTCCTATTTTCCGAAAATGTGTAAACGTGCATTGTCTCGTGCGAAGTTGGGAAAAGCCATGTTTTATGACAACTTCTTGACGATGTCTAATTGGAAAATCTTATTTTAATCGTCAACAGAAGTAATATTTATAATTTGCAATTAGCCAAATTTACAAACCCAAACAATTTATTTGCAGAATATTGGTACAACAAGTTATAAAATGTTCATACAGTAATATGATCTGTCATATTCAGCCCCTTAGGGCATGCAAAAAAATAATTACAAGCTTGTATAATATTTATTTTCTACAATGAACAATTGTTAGAATGTTTCTCATTTAACATTTGTTTTTATTTGTAATCATGGTGGAAATGCAAAGATTATAAACGTTTCAGAATCAGTTTGCCCATGATTTACCCAAAGGGTGTTCAAAATTTTAGTCTTTACACTTTACATTGGTATCATATTTACCCTTACTTTACATTTTATGTCACCTCACAAAATTAATTATAAATGAATTATTTTTCTCTGTCTTTAAATTAATTATTACTTTGTGCAGATGGTGTCCTCTGATGACCACTGCCAGGAAGTGGTCGGGCTGTGTCGTGAAAAAAATTATGCTGGTATTGTAGGCTGCTCTGGGGAATACTTAGCTTTCCAGCCTCCAAGATACTTTAGCTCGTCACAACTGAAACTTACATACAGGGTAAGATAGTATTTTCTCTTAATTAAAATTGTTATAATCTGCCTGTAAAATATGTTGGTGTTACTTTATTATATAATTATATAAGCACAAGTTAGATGACTTCACAGAAGACTACCTTGAAATGTACTGCATTTCCTACTTTATCGTATTTGCCCAATGTATGTACGTGTTTTGGTAGTAAGTGAGATATGCCAGAGCCCATTCCCATCCCTCCTAATTTTCCCAATCAATTCCTTAATCTGCAAAGGTAGGCAGCGCATCCGGGGGCGTGCCAACGTTTGTCATTCTGGACTCATGTTGGCATGTATCACAGATGTCTGGACGACAGTATCCACGTACCATCAGGTGGACTGTATGCTCGTATGCCGCCCTTTTTCTATAAAAAAGGAATAAACTTTTATATCCAAGATGCAATATCCCATCTTATACAATCATATCCTATTTCATCCCGTGCTATCTCATCCTGTCTCATAAGAATCTAGAAGCTCCTTACTCCACTGAAACTGAAACGTGATTAGATAGGAAACTAACTATTTTATTTATTTGGCGGTTGCATAGAATCGCGTGATCAGACTGGAAAAATATTTTCATTTTGTAAAAACATCTGATCACGCGACGCGACGGGAAACTTACGCCGTGACCGGATTGAACAAGAAACTGAACGCACGATCAGACCGGAACAACCCAATAAAAGAGCATAAAATATATAACAATTACGTTGAGTAGCTTAACTATATATATATATAACGCACAGTAATTTATTTCAGTCATCTCTGGAAACCAAAGAATACATGGTGCACGAACTGCCTCGACTACTGGATGTGCCGCAGGAACGGCTTTGTCTAGTGGCAGCATTACTCGGGGGCACCATACTCTCAGAGCAGAGTCTCACCGACTTGTACAAAAGGCTGGGCATTGCGAAGAAAGTATGTAAACAGTTGAATATACTGCCCTTCTTAGAAAAAAAGTGCTTACCTGTTTATAACATTCGATACAATAGCAAACAAAATTGAAAAAAATTGCACTAAATTGAAAAAAATTGCACTAATTTAAAACAAGCTAAAATCTTGTAGTTTTGGGTAAAACAAAGAATAACCATTGGTTCATTCTCCATTTTTAATTTCGTAATGTTACTTATTAATGTTAAATGTTACTTATGCTTTCGTTAAAAAAATACTAATGCATTTTTTTAGGAGGACATTATGAATTTCACTAAATATCTAATGATGAAATTTTATAAAAAATATGATAATATATTTCAGCAACAACTACCTCCAGTAGTGTTCGCTAAAACTTGAGCCAATTCGTTCACGAACTACCTTCGGCGGACGTATACATGACTTGTGAAAAATATTTTGTGTATAAAAATAAAGTAAAACATTCAGCGACAACTACCCCCCCAAGAAGTGTTCGTTAAGGCTGTCTACCAGTTCCTTAGCGAACTACCCTCGGCAGACGTAATACATGACTTGTAAAAACATTTTTATCTGAAAAGAAAAATATATAAAATTTCAGCAGCAATTACCCTCAGACGTGTTCATTAAGATTGTCTACCAGTTCGTTCACAAACTACGAGGGGCGGCTGATAAGTACTACTCTACTTTGATTATTTATAATGTGAAAATGATACTGACCACTTTGGCATTTTATTATTTGTTTATTTTTTTTTCTAAAATAAATTCTAACAATTCATTTGTTTTTTGTGTTTGGCTTTGCATTGAGACTTTCTTTGTATTGAACATAGGAAAATTATTAAGATGGGCCAACTGAGCAGTTAATTAAATTCTTAACTATATGAGAGCTTGCAAAATGTTCCCCGTAGTGGACGACCCGTTTCGACAGTCACGGAAAAAACTGTGGGTAAATGCTGCAGTCCACACAGCTTTAACTGCAAGGTTTTAAATAAGAACTGCGTCACAGAAATCAATCATTCACCTTTTAATCCAGACTTGGCTTTCTGCAACTATTTTCTGATTAGAAAATTGAATAAAAAATTAAAGCAATGCAGATTTTCAACTGATGATGATATGAAGGCCACTGTGAATGATAATTTTCCCGAACAAACGAAAGAATATTTTTTAAATGATTTGACGTCACTTGTTGACATATGTAACAAGTGTGAATTAACAAACAAATTGACAAATGTAACACAGTCGTGTGGAACTATAATGAAAAATTAAAAAAAAATACTCATGCAGGTCTTTTCTTTCATGCTTAAGTAGATATCAGCCACTTATCGTAACTCCGACGGATGTGGACACAACTTGTATTTTTTTTTGTAATAATAAAACGTTTCAGCAGAAACTACCCCCAAACATGTTCACTGAGGCTGTCTGCTAGTTCGTTCGCAAACTACCTCCAGCCATCCGTCATCCATGTCCGGCCATGTCCGGTAGACACCGGATGGCCATCTACCATCCGGTAGACACGATTTGTAAAATGTTTATTTTTGTAAAAGTATAAAATTAAACATTTCAGCAGCAAGTAATGAGACTTGTTCGTTAAGGCTGCCTGCTAGTTCGTTGGCAAACTACCTCCGGTGGATGTGGTCACGTCTTGTATTTTTTTTTGTAATAATAATAAATAAATATTTCAGCAGCAAGTACCCCCAGACATGTTTGTTAAAGCTGTTTGCCAGTTCGTTCACGAACTACCCTCGGCGGATGTGGACACGGCTTGCGTGGAGATATTCGGCGATATGAACGATCTTCGTGCGGCCAAACTAAAGCAGGCAGTACAGTATTACCTTAACGGCACTAAGGATGGCTTCTTGAAGTATCGAACTGCTACCGGTGAGAAAATATGAGTAAAATTGCCTTTGAATCTAATTATATTAAGTAACGGTCTTAGATTGGCCCCCGTACGTACAGTCCCGACATCTACCCTATTGAAAATTTGTGGTACCATGTGAAGAAAATGGTGGCCACTAAACGTACCACTAACGTTCATCAACTTTATATGGCTTTTAAAGAAACATGGGAGCAAATTCCAATATCAACTTGCAACAAATTGATCTCTTCAATGCCAAAGCGATTTCGGGCTATTATTGCTGCTGAAGGACATGCGACAAAGTATTGATAACTTTACTATAATGTCTTTAAAATATGTCTATAATTAATTATACTAAACTTCATTTTAATATTTACGATATTTCTTTTTTCTTAGACTTTTAGATTTAATTTTAACATCTCACAATGCCTAAACGAATGATTTAAACAATGTTGCAAGTTCCTATTGTATTAAAGTAAAAAATAAATAATCAAAAATCTCAGTTAACTTAATATCTCCTGAGTATCTTTAATTATGTGACCACCACTGTATATAATTAGTAATTAAATGTTAATAAAAAGTACTATCATAAGTATAAGTTAAAATTGTTACTAACACTATAAATGATAGAATGATAATATAGACCTTGTAATCTGAAAAAATGAAAAATTATAAGAATAACTAAAAACAAGAGTCAAATACCGTATTATCTTTTAGGTCGTCGCCCGAAAAATAACAAAAGGAATAAAGGAGAACTGAGTCCCCAGTCGACTTCCGCCGACCTCGACACCTCGAAGCTTGCCACTGAGTCTTCTGAACACGAGGTTTGACCCCACACTCACACAACCATCGCTGCGATCATCCACGCCTTTTACATATACCATTGGCATACATTGGCAAATGAATTTTTCTCACAGTAACTCAAAATTTTCCTAAATTGAAAGTGCAGAGTGCTGTCCTTTTTTGATTTCATTTATCATTCTTCTTATTTCTTTCTTTATTTATTCATGTAAATTTATTAGGTACCTAATTCATTAGATATGCGAATTTCTAACATAGAAAACATATTTATAACTTTTATAGCTTTTTTCTTCATTATAATGAAAAGGAGTGACTGTTTATAACCGCCTTGCTTGTTTGTAACAATATGTTATGTCGTCGATATTAGCAACTACCCATCTAACTTATTTTTATTTTTTTTTAAATATCATTTTGAATTACTTGTTTAACTTTATTTTGATTAAGAAATTTTGGCATACCCTGTCAACGATTGACATCTAATATCGTCGCGGTTTTCCAGAACTCGTAAAGTCCAATAAGATGAATTCTACATAAAAATATGTAATTATACTTTTGTTATATGACTTCACACGAATTTACGCGAAATATATTTGGATTTCAATGCAAGATATTTAACTGATATGAATCTTTCTCGAACTCTGCAGGTAGTCTCCCACCCTCATGTTGGTGCGGTATTTCTAACACAGCCCAAAACAATTAAGATAAATTTTAAGGCCAACTGAATTAATTTTAATAACCTTTTTTTTTATAATCACTAGTATACACAGGATAGTTTATTATATGTTGTGTGCTGCTATTATTTGCCAAAGTTAGGTCCAAAAAAATTGGCGTATAACGAAAACGTTGTCCATTTCTTCATCTTGCAGAAAAGAAAATACTGTTCTCCTACTACTCAAGTAATTCGTTTTACAATTCGAAACAACATTTATTAATCATTTTTATGTTCACGTACAAACAAAACGAATTATTTTACAAATCTCAAACAAGTTATCTTGTTTTTGACAATGTCTGCAGACAACAATTTTATGGATGCGTTTATGGAGTTTGGTAATTGACTATTAATCAAATAGACGATTTTACTATGAGTGGATATTGATTGATCCATTAAAATAAAAATTTTTGTTTAATCTAATTCATTAAAAGTTTTAATATATTGGAGTGTAGGCTTTCGCGGCCGGTGTCCATATTAATTGAATCTTCCGGGCTACTTGGCCGAGATCTTCTGGAATCTCTTCTCTTTCTTCCAAACAACGCAACGAGCTGCGCTCGAGAAGCCGAAGAGATAACATCTCTCCGAAAGTGAACGCAGTCGCCACTGAAGATGTCAACCGCAGTTGTTGATGAAACGTTTGGAAGAAAGAGAAGAGATTCCAGAAGACCTCGGCCAAGTAGTCCGGAAGATTCAATTCATATATTAATTGGCCCATGTCCAGCAGTGGATACTGAAAGGGCTGATTGCGTTGCATTGCTAATTTATTCATTTATATTTATTCAATAAATATTTATAATTAAACTAATTTAAGAAATAATATTAAATATGACAGCTAATCTGTACAGATTAGTATTGTACAGCAACGAGCTCCATAAACGTTGGTACCCGTGGCACTAGCGTCTATACGATATTCATCGGCCTCATATTGGTGACGTACGCTTCTAGTATGATGTGCGTTTCGATTAAGGGTCCATAACTGGGAATCGATAAATGAATGATGTCAGGATTTAACAAAAGTTGAAAAAAATTGTAAAAACAATCCTAAAAATGTGTAAAAGGAGATTAAGGAAATTATAACGATTTGAAAGGTGGCCCTCAATCGCAATGAGGGGGGTTATCGAGATCCGAACAACCACGTTAAATGGAAGTCTAGAACCGGTACTGATTTTCAATACAAATTTGGTCGAAACTTTATACCTAAAGTTTTTGTTGCAAGTTGCAAGTTTGCAGCAAGTTTTTGAGCTTATGTTGAGGTCATTGTGAATAAAAGAAGCTACGTTGTAAAAACTATTATCCTTCATTAAATTTAGTAAAAGTTCTCTTAAAATTTGCAAAAAAAAAAACTTACGAAATCAACAGTTTTCAAGTAATAACCATAATAAGTTCAATTGTTAAATCGCTGGTTTCCAAAAAGTGTTCTAGAAACCGAAAAACCGAGCATTTCGAGGAAATTTTAAGTTAGGTAGAGGACCATTAAATATTTATTTTCCATACATCTATCACTTCGTAAGTTTCGCCTCGGAGTTGATCAGTCTGGACATTTCTCTTTATATTATAGATGTCAGTAAATGAACTTACTATAAATTAAACAGAAAATAATATTGTATTATAACTGTATTTAATTAATATTATATATTTATGATGCCGCCACCTGAATGTTTTGTATTTTAAACCAATTTTTTTCTAAAAAATTTGTTTCTGGTCATAAAACAATAATAGTTTATTTTTAACGTACAGTTTACCGTCACTCGGTTTTAAGATATGAACAAATAATCCTGTATTTATTTTATTTTTATTTATTTGAACACTAAGGCACTTGGTGTGGTTAAAACCCATTACAGCAAAAAGGCTTGGAAGATTACAAATTGGCAACAGCGAACGCGTCAATAAACGCTGACTTTAGTGTGGAGGAGCGGAGCGGGGATCTTATCCAGGCGATAGGGGCGATCTCACTTGAGGGCCACGTCGCTATAACCCAGGATAAGCCGATAGACAAACAGACAGCTAAAGACGCTCCAAAACAGGTGTGCAAGTGTCCTTTTCTTTCATTTAACTGTCATCTTGTCAAATATAGATACAGTACTAATAATCAAATAATGCCGCTCGGCTATTTCATATTTACACTTAAATTCATTGAGTTCTTTCACTGTCCTCTGTTTGTATGTAATTTATTAATTGATACTCCATATCTACTTATTTGTTCATTTTATCGTGTCACAGATTAAGTTTAATATTAAAACCCCAGTTCTAAAACTTATTGGTGAAACTTAGATATGGCTCACATATTCTATCTTACGCTTGTTATTGTTCATAATAAAGTTTTCCTCTTACAAATAAATATGTTTAATTAAAACAAAGTGACAGACGGTCAGTTTGTGTATGTATACATTAGTGAAACATTTAAGCAAACATGAAGATAGATGTGCTCTAAAACATTATATTATTTATGTATTAGGCTAGCAGCTCTCGCTTCAACTGTTCAGCTAGTCTTGAATAGTTTTGAAATATCTGGAAAAAATCCATCCAAAATGTTAATGTCCAAGTGTTTAAATCAAAAGTTGAACATATTGAAATAGATGTCACATTGCATCATCTCTTCAGAGTTACAATAAGTATATCCCACAGGCGCGTCCCAGCACAAGCAAGCCCCTCCTATCAAGTCCGGACGACAGCTGTCCTCCCGCACCAGCCGAGGTACTCCGTACATGCGCAGAGCGACACGCTCGAGGTCTCATGCATCCGCAAATGCTCTCCGTGCTCACACACCGACACATCACCCTGTCAGTACTCATGGAGGACGACAACCATCGAGAGATACCCTCCATACATCACTTCTATAGACCAATCCGGCAGAACGTCTACGCGATCCTTTACAACATGCACCATCATAGGTTTATGGCGCAGAAGGCTCGAGGTGAGTTTAGTGTTTAGTAAATATTTATTTATACAACTGTCCGCCCCCACCGGCCGAGCGGCTCTTTGTGCTCACGCCTCTATACATTACCCTGCTATTACTCATGGAAGACGACAATCATCGCGAGATACCATACATACATCTATAGACCGATAAGGCAGAACATTACGCGATCCTCTACAATATGTACAATATAATAAAACCACCTTTGTATGCTTCACGTTGTGTTTTCGACCTATGATATTAACCCTAACCAGCCCTTTTTTATCCACTGCTGGACATTGGCCTCCTCATGCATATTGTCTTGTCCATGAGGTATCTATGGCCTCAAAACGCCACGCTAGCCAAACAGATCGCCGAGGCCACTCTTTATGTAGGTGGTGTAGTTCCCAGACCTGTGGTAGTGGTTTTGTTATCCCTTATTCGCCTTTTTAGCGTGTCAGTGTTAACCACGAGAAGAGGTGGTCTTCAAGCTGGTTGACACCACACGGCTAACTGCGGCCTACACGGCGGACCTGGGGGTCTACTCTGATTTTAAACCGCCGAAGTTCCGAGCCCAACCGAAATTCGAAAGAACGATCTACTATAAACCCCACTCTGACTTTCCTTCAGTCGGTGCTCTGTACATCGCATATCTCCGAATATCTAAAAGTATTATCACAAATACCCTTATTATCACAAAATTGAAAATATAAAATTCATCATCCCAAAGTATCTCTTGTCAAAATCTATTTTTCGATCGTTGTCTCGTGCTATCAGAGTAGAGTTTGGACGCAAATGAACTTCGTTCGGGCCGACATATCGGTGTGAACAGTTTCATGAAATCGGACGACATATCGGCCGAAATTTCGTTGTTTGTGATTTCGGAGTAGATCCCCTGATATTTCTTTTTATTTTGTAGAGGAGGGCACTACCAGCACTTCAATCCCTGAGCGCGCTTGCACCGTACAGATTTCTGAGTGGATATACTCACGTGTGAACCCGGGCAAAAGCCCTGAAATGGTCCCCGGAGTGGTACTCGACTGGCCCGTGCCAACGGTGCAGAGACTCTGGTTCGGGTGAGCTTGTTATTTTATTACAATAACTTATACTGAAAATTGGGTCTTAAACACATTTGTTTGCATTTTAACTCTATTTCTTGGCATGGGTTACGAACTGACGAAAGAGACAAGTAGTTAACGACGTGAGCTGCTTGTTGTTTTATCATCCACCTGTATTTGGAGAAAGTTGTCGGAGTTCCAAAACATGCAATTTTCTTTGACAACCTAAATATGGTGCTTTTTTTTCTATCTTCATAACATAAAAAGAGAGACTCAGCATGATTTAGATTTAAATAATCATGTTATGCAATGTTTGGTCAATTTTAATTGTATGCATTTCAATAAATATGACATGTATTTGAATAAATTGACCTTATTGTCATTATGGATTTGTTAACTTTAGTTATGATTTTATAACTTAAAGTTTCGTTGTTTCAAGATTATGTTTAAATAACTTAATGTTGTGAAACAATCTCTAAGATCCGACTTTTATGATAAAGCAGTAAAGTCAATCTGAACTTCAGCTGAAAATCGGTTTCCGACATATCTGAACACCCTTTCAGTGCGGCGATACGCGGAATTATTATTTGAAATTTGTTCTGTTATTCTCTTTCCTTGTCCTTGTACTAGAGCAGACAATAAAGTATAAACGAGGTTGTGTTGTTTATAGAACGGCGCAGGACGACAAGTGTCGGCGCATGCGTGCGTTCCTGTCGTGCATGCGCTCGGACACGCCGCTCATGCTCAACACTTCATACGTGCCACAACACCTACTCATACTCGCCACCGTGCTCAGGTAACGTTTCATTTATTACTAGCAGTGCCAGCGACATTGTTCGCGTGAACTTGTGATTAAAAGTACCCTAAATGTAAACCCCGCACAGCTATAACTATGCTTACATTCATTAAAACTCGTCCAGTAGTTTTCGCGTGATGCGTGTTCAGAAAGACACAAAAGTTCCAGAAATTGTTGAGAATCATTGTTTTTTTTTTATTAAGAATAATTTATAAGAATATCAAAATGGGTCATTCCTTTTGCGCCACTTTGTAGTATCGACCTAGTATGAATCTACCTATATTCGGCAGATAAATAATTTGATTTGAAGTTATTAAAATTGTGGGAAACCGCGTGAAGCCCACTTCCACCGGGTGCACTGAAGACTTGTCTGAGGTCGCCGGTAGTGGCTGGACGAAAAGAACTGAAGACCGTGTGTGGCGGGCGGCTAAGAGGCCTTTAGATCCGGCAGGCTGTCTGTCTCTCCGTTGTTGGATATAAGCCTCTCCCAAGGCTCGCCACCACACACGATCCTAGGTTCTTCTCACCACAGGCGAATCTCTTTAAGTCGTCGTTCAACTTTACACAGCTACCAGTTATTGATAATAATAAGTTCGTCAATAATAATAATCATTTTCTCCTACTTGCTCGGAATTGGCTTCATTATTTAAAAAAAAAGGAATACGTCAATCGGCTCTTTTCTGTACGCACGCCAGCAATTTCCAACACGACAATAATAGAGATTGCTGGACAGTAGCGAGGTTATTTTTAGTGCACACTAACATAAATTAGGTTTTTTAGGTACACGATATTTATTATTATAAAGGCTGAATGTGCATTTCTTTTCAAAAATTTAAAAAAAGAACAAAGACCGCGCGCAGTCGAATTGGCGGGAATGAAAATCAGATACCTACTTTGTATTGTGGATGTTATGTTCTCATAAGTTTATCACAATTTTAAGTTGTCTAATAAACAATGAGTACCAGTTCGTTGGAAGGTGAATTAGATTTAACGCCACCAGACATAGCTAAAGAAGCAAAGATACTTCCTAAAAACCTGTTACCACCGAAATCGAGAGAAAAATATGAAAAGGCATATGAAGATTTCATCAAGTGGAAAACAAAAAAAGCGAATTCTTTCTCGGAAAACTTCTGTTTCTTGAATTAATTTGTTTATTGTTTCCTCGCAAATTAGAGAAAAATACTATACAAGTCTCGGCCGAAATAGCAATTAACGGCCTCGTTTATTTAAAAAGGACTCGGCTTCGCCTTGTCCTTTCAATATTACTCGGCCGTCAATTGCTTTATTTCGAGCCTGGACAGTAATGTACTATTATTTTCCAAGAACACAATGTCAAATCATGTCTAATGTATAAAGTGGTACAAAAACTATGTATAACTCTCGTTTTAGGTTTATAATGACATCTCAAGTCCAAATCCTGCGTCGTCACGAGCTGGATGCTCTCTTGGCGACGGCTTTCTCCAATGATCTGATGAACGCACTGCATTTACAAGAGATGGCCGTAAGTTCTCTTTATTACTATTGTCGACGACAACCTGCTTGGAATTTTACATTAATTTTATTTTTTAGCATTTTAGAATGGCTTTTGATTCTCCTATTTTTACCAAATATTCAGTTGTCCATTAAACTTCTGTATAGCAACTCGTGGCTTTTCTTGGTCTCGTTTCTATCGTCCCGTTGTCCACCTGCAACACCTACATTGAACACTCGAGTGTGACTTTAACAATGATATATTATTATAACTTTAACCGTATTTTTTCGTCAATTTCAATTACATATTAGGGGTTAAAGTATGAAATTGCCGATTTGTACTGAAAAATTTAAATACGTTTTTTTCTAAAATGTAACATTTATTTAATCAAAATATTTACCCTCATTATCTATACATTGTTGCCATCTAATCGGAAGTTCATTTATACCTTTGCGATAGAACTCTGGGGATGTAGATTCGACAAACTGTGTGAAAGCATTTTGTACTGCCTCTTGGGAAGAAAATTTTTTACCACGTAGAAAATTGTCCAAATCACGAAAAAAATGATAGTCCGTTGGAGCAAGGTCTGGCGAGTACGGAGGATGACGGATGGTTTCTAACTGCAGCTCCTGTAGAGTTACAACGGTTTCTCGTGCAGTGTGAGGTCTTGCGTTATCATGGAGCAATAATGGTGAAGATCGATTCACGAGTCGGGGCTGTTTCACTGCTAGTTTCGCCATCATTGTTCGAAGTTCGGCACAGTAAACATCCGCTGTTATTGCTGGACCAGACCTAAGAAAGCTATAGTGAATAACACCATGAATTGACCACCAAACAGTTACCATTACCTTTTTATTGGTAAGCTTTGCCTTAGGGCACTGTTGCGGCGTTTGACCTGGGGTCAGCCATTGCATTTTTCGCTTTCGGTTATCGTAAAGAATCCACTTTTCGTCACATGTCACAATTCGATCCAATATTCCTTCATTTCTGTACCGATTCAACAAGGCAACGCAAGTTTCAACACGCGTTTCTTTCTGCAGATCAGTCAAATCATGAGGCACCCATTTTTCATATTTTTTTATCTTATTGATTTGATGCAAATGAGTCAATATTGTAGGTAAGGTAACGTTAAACCATGCCGCTAATTCCTGGGTAGTTTGACTCGGATCGGCTTCCACCATCTCCTTCAATTCAGCGTTATTCACCTGTGTGGGCGGTCTTCCACGTGGTTCGTTCTTCAAGTCGAAGTTTCCATTACGAAAGCGTTTAAACCAAAAACGCACGGTTCGTTCATTAGCAGTCTCCTCTCCAAACGCAGCATTGATATTGCGAGCCGTTTCTGCCGCGTTAGTTCCGCGTCGGAACTCGTATTTTCGAAGTATCCATCTTTCCCGTCTAAGCTGAATAAAAAAAACAATTGAAAGTCGAAAATCGAATGTTGCACATTTTTTAAAACGAGTACCCATAGGTATCATGTGAAAAAAGTTTCACTCGAAAATCTCACACCATGAAGGTTTTATGTCAATTCAAAGTATCTATATATTACTATAAAACGGCAATTTCACACTTTAACCCCTATTATATTTAAATTCAATTACAATACGGAAGTTGAAAATGACATGTTTTATGGTATTGGATATATGGTATTAAACTATTGGAAATGAAATCAACCCCATTTTTACAAGAATTTTCCGTGATACACCTTGTAAATGTGTGCTACTCGCATGTGTATTCGGATTTTGCCAGTCAGAAGTATACCTTTTAATTGTACGCCAATAGATCACAAGCCGTTTATTTTTTGTATATATTACCCGCGAGGAGACGGGGAGGGGAACTCTCATGCCAGCCAGACGCGTCGAAACATGTTTACCAGTAGCTGGTGTGCCACACAGAACTTTACGAGCCTACATTTGTGGTCTTCAACTGGGACCCGCGAAACAATTCTTGTAACTGTCATGCTCGTTCCTACCATGTGTATCGAGTCGTCATCACTCGCTAGCTATTGGTATCCCAGATACTTCCGCCTGACATACTAGGCTATGTGACGACTCTCAACTACACATATCACTCGAGCAACTTTGCTCAGAATTAATAATAATCAATATCATTAATAATTAAATATTACAATATTTTCATTTGTTTATCTAATAAATTATTACTATTATTGAAAACAATGTAACCCCTTTGTGCGCAAGTGTACATGCTCAGACGGTTGACACCCATTCAAGGTCAAAGCCCAAGATGCTGCGCCGATAAGTTCGCTTCCCTGCGTGGACCATACGCACATGAAAAAATCAAACTGCTTGCGATCTACTGGCGTGCTATTAAAATACATGCTTCCGACTGCCAAAATCTGAATACACATGCCAGTAGCACGCATTTGCAAGATACTAATATGCTTCTGTGCAAGTAACACGTATGTGTATAGACCGTGATACACATGCCAGACCGAATTCCCTGGCATACTATTATCTATCAAGTGATGACGACTCAATATACATGCCAGTAAGAAGCACGACGGTTACTACAAACGTTTTGTGAGTGTGAGTTGAAAATTACAAAACGGAGTCTCGTGAGTTCGTAGTTTCCCTCCATGATTCCACGCGGGCTTGCGATCTATTGGCGTGCTAATAAAGCGCATGCTTTTGACTGGCAAAATCTAGACACAAATGCCCGTAACATGCACTTGCAAGTTACAGGTATGCTTGTATGCGTGTAACACGCATGTGTATCACGGCCCTAGGAATTTAGTAGCAAGAAATTCGCTAAAGGACAATACTCGAGTGCACTTAGTAGAGTGCATGTACGAGCACAACCACCTACTAAGCGTAACCCACCTTCTTGAGATGAAAGAACTATACAATACTACAAAAAGTGAAACCGCTTTAAAAATGTGTGTTATCCAGGTAAGCGGCATGTCATCCCGTGGCATCCAGCTAGCAGCCCTAGTAATGGCTGGCGCGGAGACCGCAAGCCTCGCCAACGACGCTTGCGGCGCGCCCGTACCTTGGCTCGTCGCCGCGCCCTGGCTCTACTTCGACGGGAAGCTGCTGCAGAGGAACCTGCACCGCGCCTCGCACTGCAAGCATCTCACGCAGCTATGTGACAACCACCTCGACACTGTTATCAAGGTCACTATACCATCCAGCTGGTAGCCCTTGTGATGGCTGGCGCGGAGGCCGCAACCCTCATCAACAGCTAATTTTATTATTTATTTCTATAATAATATTAATATTTTACAATTGGATAAACACATCACAAAACCGAATGTCGATTTGTCCGTGGTGTAGATAAAAATATTTAATTCTACGTTAATTTTGTGTAAATCTATACAATTTAAAAGGTAACTTTATTTACGATTCACTACATTACATCGTTTAAAATAACTATGGGTATGAAAATAACAACACAATAATTTTCATATCCATAAAATGGTGGGCGACGGGCCCACCGGGGAATTCAGGTTTGCATTAATTACCTGCCAGTAAGGGTTCTTAGTGATTTAGTAACAAGAAGTTTTATACATTGGTACATTGTTTAAAACAGTGTTAATACAAAATGCGCCTTATTTTATTACTGCACTATGCGGATCACTATGCAGTGGTCAGTAACACGCCCAGTCACGTGCTGTTCTCTAAGACGTGCCACCACGCGATCTACACAACCGATCGACAAAACCATAGAGAACGATTGAATAGCTGTACTATTATATCACAATATTAAAAAAAAATGACTCGTGTAAAAAAAAGGAGCTGGTCGCTCGGTCACGCCAGTTATGAAGTTGCGGCGGTTCGCGACTAATAGCTCAATAAGAGTTGTATGAGCTTGCTTGAATGTGTTTACCGCCTGTCGCGTAATCGTACAACCGTTGTCAACCGACTTAACAGCTGGTCGCGCGACCAGGCGACATCATGTGCACATCGCTTTATTATTATTACCTTATAATCTTTATCATATTATTATCGCAGGTGGAACGCATGCGCAAGGCCATCCTGGAAGGCCTAGAAGTGGAATTCGCCATGCCACCCCTCCCCCTCGTAGCCGGCGTGGTCGGGGGCTGGGCCCGGGGCCGGCCCACTCCCGGGCGGCCCGCTCGCCTCGAGATCGCTGGTGTGGTTGTGGGCCAGTGGGGGGGAGGTAGCTACCCAGGTACTCGTCCGCCCAGGTACCCGCAGGTAAGTGATGTATGTATGGTATAATATAGTTTTGTTGTTGTTTTTATATTGTGGAGAACAGAATGTAGGTAAAGTTATAGTTAGATGCAAGGATATTGAATTGTAAATGTATTGAATTGATGCCATTGAAAATAAATACAAATAAATACGATTATATTCAATTGTTTCAAGTCAATGTCATTAAAAATAAATATAAGTAAAATGAAAGAAATTGAATTATATATAAATTGACACCATTGAAAATGTATTTTCTTTCATAAATCGATTTATTAACAAAGTACTGAATGACTTTCAAACTGAAATTCCTAGTTGCCTAAAAGCTAGCGAGGAAAGGCATTATTAAAACCACATGAAATCCAATAAGCGTCGTTTAAAATCGCCTTATAGCTTCCAACTAAGCAGCTGTTTTTATTATCATTTTCCCTCTGTTTTGATCACGGGGCAAGGAACGCGCAAGAAATAATTTAAGTCGTGTTATTTCCCTCCCAATCACCGGTCCATCTTGAATACATTACATAGTGAACGGGAGGACGAGGGACCTCTGTGGTTGTTACTAGTTGGTGCGAACTCTCTAAAGTTGTCGAACTACTTTTTGACTGACTAAATGAAATGTTAAATACCAAAGTAGGGGTTAACGATTTGTAATGAAACGAGGAAAAACATTGAATAGTCAATCTCGCAAGCTTGTGTTAAAGATAGACTAAAAGCAAATTGCGAACCCCTCTGGCTCGGAAGATTCAAAATTGAAGATTTTGAACGTGATTTAAGAATTGATAATATTCTTCAAAATGAAATCATTATATCCGTGAGCGAAGACAGCAGCGACGATAGCAGTTCTAACGAATCTGACAATTCCACCGAGTAAATAATAATTTATGATATTATATATATAAACAAGTTTCATTATATTTTCTTAAATTACGCTTCATTTTGAGCTCATGTGACGTATGTAGAAGGTTTCTAATTCTGTGTATGCTCTAAAAACATTATTGGAGATTTCTTTTTATGAACACAAATCGATTTACTAATATATGTCTTAATTGATGATATTTAATTGATAATTACCATTTGACCAGAACCAGTTTGGCAACTGTCAAAGTGGCCTATTACAATTGTACTTTACCCCTACTTTATAGCTTTTTAGATAGCAATTATATGCTGTATGTAGCCCAATTTTGCTGCCGATTTAAAAAATATTATATTATACAAAAAATAAATTTTATAGGAGCACGTTTGAACGAAAAACCTTGATATATTATTATGTACCAGTGAATCGGATCTATTGTTATGATATAAGTTGTTCCAAGTGACGCACCCGTTTTTATTTATTTATTTACTCTTTATGCACTATATTGTACAGAGGCAGACTTAAGGGTGTAGATTGTTGGCCTGAGATCTCGATTTCGAGCGACCGCAGCGCCAAAGTTTAATGTAACATCCGACGGGGCGGATGAATGACCTAGAGAGCGCGATTTTCAAAATGTTTTGCAACAAACGTTCCACGTTGAGAAATTGTTATTGAACTTGAATATTTACAGCATAACAATAACGTTGAATTTTTGGAAACTAGCTGTTGATTCTTTTTAATAGATTAATAAGAGTAGTTGAGACACAATTTTTATGTTTTTCTATCATTTGACATCTGACATTTTTGTATTCTACTTACCTAAAATTCCAACTATTTATTTATTTGTAATTTCACTACCAAAATTTATTCTAATTCGTAAAATATTCATTCAATAAAATAATTGCAAATTCAGTAGGAAGTGTGTTTATCTCTACGCAAGGAAATGTGCCTATTGCGTAAACTCAAATACTTACTTTTTGTTTACGATCACCTCGTCGATATCTAAAAAAAATCCTAGGGTTTTAAAAAAAATGTCAATAAATGAAACACAAGTATAAAAATGATTTATTTACTACACAATAACAAATATGAGTCGCCATTACTCGCTATCTCAAAAGCGTGCTAGGGTTGTACAAAAATTAGTAAATAATTCATTTATTTACTAATTTTAACAGAAGTTTGTAAATTATTAATATACTAATTAAAAGTATGTAATTAAACAATAACGAAATATGAGTTCAAAATTCTAATGGTTTTTCATTCGATTACGGATCAAGTTCTGATTTCTGCTAATTTGATGATAAAATCAATGGCTATCACAAAACCTATCAGAATGAAAACGTTACCAGCTGCCCGATTCACGTAAGTAATAAAAACCGTAGCGCAGTGACGTCACTTCGTTTTTTGCAAATTTAGCCCTTTTAACCGACTTAAAAAAAGGAGAATTCTCAATTCGCTGTATTTTTGAACCAATTTTTATGATTCTTTACACCAGGTAACTCAGAAATTGTATAGTAATTGAGCTATTGGAAGATTTATGACAATCCAAGACTAGATAAGTAAGTGCGTTTAAAACAGAAAACCAAAAGGCGATTTCTAAGTTCCTAAGTTAAAACGACTTTTGGACTGGCGTGTTTACGTGAATCGACTGGCTGGGTAGTTAAGTTACCTGTATCTTTCAAAATCATTAGGCGTTCTTCTCTTTCATAACACGTAAAGCTCTTTCTTTCCTCTCTTTCATAGCCTCTATGATACTGGGCGCGTCACGAATGGGCATGCTTCGTGACTGCCGAGGATCAACTAATTCTGGAAGTAGGCAATCGTAATAAAACCTAACTAATTTCATCTCCATTTTCTCCTCCCAAAATTTGTCGTCCTTTTCTATAATATAAACTTTCATAGGTACAGTAGCACCAAACCAGATGCCAAGCATGCAAACGTTTCTTTTAGTAATATGTACCTGTCCCTGAATTTGGAAATACCAGTTATGATTTTTATTTATGACATAACCCTTGGAAGCCTTGTCCTTAACCCAAAAGGTATGTTTGGCCATTGCTTCATCAAGAGTCATGCCAGCTAAAGAATGTGGGCACTTAATTTCAATTAAACCGTTTGCATAAATGCCATCTGGTGTAGTACCAAGAAATTCATATTGATCGTCGACGAACAAACCGCAACCTTGTATACTAATATTCTCTTGAATTTCTAACTGTTTAATTGCGGTTTCTTCGTTTTCGATACCGTACCGTACAGCAGGCAAACTGGAGATATTACTACCATAAACGATTTTACGAACAAGAACAGCACAACTTGTGCTCTCTCGTTTTTTACAAACTTCCCCGAACGATGATGAGGTTAGTAATTTTCTCCTTGTACTCATCCACTCAGAACTACTTCTTTGCAAATGGGTCGACCTTTCAAGCTCCTCTCTTTCAGCACAAGACAACTTTAAATCGGCTAAAAAAGATGACTTGGCTTTCTCATATAATTCTGGACTCAGATCAGGTTTTTCGCAGTTTGGTCCATAGTGAGCGTCTTTCGATACAGCGCTGTGGCTCTTTTTCAATCTTAATTTAGGTTTAGCAATTAAACGGATTCTACGATTACAATTTTCCACTTTCGCGATCAAAGGATTAGGACTAGATTTAAATATTACTTCATGAGTTTTACTATGAATCGATCCTGTATTAAAAGACACAACAGCAGCTGCGCATCGGCCCGCATAAGAACCACGGGAAGAATAATTTACACGCTTACCCCCTACTAATTTGGCAATCACTGCGTTAAAACTTTCAACTATATTACTTGTACAATTATGAATTAAACTTCTAGAATGATATGACAGTCTTTTACTTAAAATGTGTACCGCGTCCATTAATCCGCATCCAACAATTGCTGGAAGCAACCCAACAGGTTCTATTCGACGAGTATCAGGTCTACAGAAATACTCCTTGCAATATTGGTGATTACCAAATACGTGTTGTGGACCATTTAGGATATCTTCACTAAGATTTTTTATTTTTTCTTCGAGTGACTGATTTTGACCGCCCCAATATTTAATAGCGCATTTTACACCCGTTCTTAAACGCAAATACCTTTCTTTTAGGAATTTCCGCAATTCGCAAGGATACTTAGTGTCTTTCGACAGTTTCTCCAAGCTATTGCAGTAGTTTCGTAAAAGATGATTTTTGCATTCAATTTTCTCTACTGTTAAATTACCGTACGGTCGCGAATCTAATATTTTTTTATAAGTACTGGAATCGCCGTCTGCTACAAATTTATTATAAATTACACCGTGATCAACAATGGAACGTTTAAACCCCTCAACTATTATGGTCGATTCCATACCGGTAGATGATCCCGAATAATTCTTGAAACAACGGTGTTCCGAGGGCTGACTGTCGTTCTTTGCGGCTCGTGCACAAACTACGCAGTATTTATTTTTAACTCCAAAAAACAATACTTTATTAGTTTTAATGCCAATTATCGCAGCTGCGCCGGACAAGGCGGAAAAATTCTTACCATAAGATCTCTTGCTCCAACAACCGTCAACAGCAACAGATATTAATGGTGTACCATTTTTATCAACACTACCTATAGACACTGCGTACTCCGCTTCTTCCTTGACAGCTTCTGCCATGGAATGTGCTGCTGTCTTTTCCCACCAATCGCAAACCGTATTATTAATTTCATTGTATAATGAAGGTGACATGATTGGTAGGGCTACTGCGGCAGTTAATGTTTTTAACTGATAGTAGCTCCCACCAGATGATATGATACCAGATACAATTTGATGATTCACTTCCATTCTATCTTCTTTCTTTTCAATCAAACACACAGTAAATTTCATACTACACATACTACATTTCATGATGAGTTTTGAGTCCAGACCAACTTTTACTTCACCTATTATACTGAGGTAACTTAACTTACAATCCATTGGACCGTGGTCCCCTATGGCCTGAAGAGCTTTAAAAAAAAAAGAAACGTCTACAACTCTACGCCCAACTTCCATTTCATCCACCTTTCCCTCTTGGTCGTTTTCAATAACTAGTTCCTGTAAAGAAAGATAATGGCTTGATTTTTTTTATAAAAAATAATTAAAAATTTAAAAAAATGCAAAAGAATTAATACAATATTAGGTTCCTGATGAATAGAAATTATAATTTCTTTACGCATTAGGTATTGTTTTTTTATGACGTCACCTATTTGAACGTAAATTTTCTTTTGAGAAAGTAATTGAGAAGTATTTCGGTACTAAGGTGTTTGTCTCTCGATGAAAATAATAAATATTGCAAGAAAAATCTATAGGTAGGTATTGAGATTTTGTCTTCGCCCATCACTAACTAAGTAGTTTGTTTATTTATGTAACAAGTCTACAAGAATTACGTATAACAACTTACCTCTATACAGCGCGTAGCATTGTTGCTCAGAGTCTCGGCCCCAAGGTTTTCTTTATTTTCAATACTGGAAATATTATTCATCAATATTATCCACTTTTTATTTATTTTGTACAACCCTAAGCCAGACGCTAGGCGCCTCGCGTCTGTTTGGCGGTATAGGTATGTCGACAAAGTTGCGCTGTCGCCTACCTACTTCCACAATTTGATATTTAGACAATACTAGCCGACCCGGCGAACTCCGTATCGCCTTTTTTTTTTTTTAAAATCCTATTATTTTGATATTACATACAGATACTTCAATTTTATTTATCAGTATAGATATAGATAATACAAACCAATATTTACATGTTATTGTAGGTATATGTCTGAATCGGGCGATCTAAATCATATGACATATTGTATTAGCTTTGTAATGTACCCTGTTCAAATGCGATAATAAATAAGTAGGGAGGAACTTACATTTTATTCCGAGATCTTTTGGCTTTCATATTTTTATAATGCGTACAAAACTTTCTTTTCCCTGGCATGCCACTCAAATTCAATCAGTCCTGCGAAAAAAATAGCCTATGTTACTCAGTGATAATGTAGCTTTCGAATGATAAAAGAATTATTAAAATCAGTCCAGTACTTTTTGAGTTTATTCGTTACATACAAAAATCCAAATCTTTCCTCTTTATAATACCTATTAGTGTAGATATTGTATTTTTTACGATTTATATCTAGTTCCATCATGGTTTTCTTTCAGACATTCATTATATCGATACTTTCTACTAACTGAAAATAAATTAATTATAAAAATGTTATACTTACAGTTTTTTACAAAAAACACAAATTCACAATACGTAATTCTGCTGTCTGCAGCCGACAAGCGTGGTGTCGCGTTCACTTACAGAAAGGAACTGCCGCTGCAGACCACCGAGATTGCACGAATGAAACGAACGTTTTATCCCATACATTTGTGTATGAAAAATTTACCTTAAAATATATCTAGATTTTAGGGCTTTAAAAGAGGAAGTCTTTGTTTGTAAAGGTATAAAAAGAAGTATACAGCTATACTTATTGGTTTCTTCAGTGTTCAAAAAGTGTTTCTTTTTATCAATTTGTGTTGATTTATGGGGTTAAATCTGAAAAATACGAAGTCATGTTTTTGCATTTTTACTCAATTTTGTGCGTTTGTTGACGTTTATTATATAACAACTATTAGGTTTAAGAGTTTAATATAAGCATGAACATACTTATTGGTCTTTGATTGTAATATATACAAATTATCATTGATATCAATCATATGTAAATAGGTTAAATATGAAAAATCGTAACACTCTTTTCGGTGATTTTCACGATCTACACCCTTAATGCCTTAAAGGCATTCTCTACCAGTCGATCGTTGGTTTAATGTGAAAAATTTAAGCGGGTGCAGAAGAACTCAAATAGTAAAGCTACGTTATTTTTATACGTATTCAAATAGTAAAGTCAATAATAATAATACGTTATTTTTATCTTGTATATTGTTCTTGATCTTACATATTGATAGTACTTTACGTCACAGATCTAAAAAAAAAATTAGCGAGTATATAACGTGTATTATAATAATTGTCTAATATGACGTGCAGGTCGGGTATGTGGGTTACACACCGCAGCCGCGCAATTCGTATAGCGGTCGCGGGTGGCGCGGAGGACGCGGTAGGGGTGCACCACGCGGCCGCGGCGGCCGGGGACATGGCCGCGGCCGCGGGCACGTCGAATCCGACGAGCCGGTCAGGACGGCCACGATCTCCGTCAACGGGTGAGTAAACATTGCAGAATTTTGATGGGGTACATAGGTTACACACAGTAGCCTCGTAACTCGTACAGCGGTCGTGGGTGGCGCGGACGACGCCGCGTGACCGCACCCCGTCAAGTCCGACGAGCTGGTCAGCACGGCCACGATCTCCGCCAACGGGTGAGTGAAAACTTGGTTTAGATGGGGTATGTAGGTTACACACCACAATCGCGCCATAACAATAAATAATAAGTCCATAGAAGGAAAACTCTCGCCCCACCTTGAATTATTATAATGTAATGTGCATGTTATAATGTTATGCAGTAATGTGCACCGTCTTAACCGGCTAGTCACCTCGGCCCCTCAAAGGCCCTGTTCACGGAAGTGTAGATAGTATTTTTTTAATACTTATTATTAAAAGTAGATTTTCATTGTTAATGTTTACGATTCAAGATTACAACTAAGTTTTAGATCTTCGAATGTTTTTTTTTATGTACGAAGGCGGCAGACGAGCATACAGTCCACCTGATGGTATGTGGATACTGTCACCCATAGACATCCGCGATACATGCCAACATTAGTCCAAAATGACAAACGTTGGCACGCCCCCGGATGCGCTGCCTACCTTTGCAAATATAGCAATGGATTTAGAGAAAGGGTTGGGGAAATGAGGAGGGATGGGATAGGAATGGGCTCCAGCACATCTCGCTCACTACCGAAACACGTACGTACATTGGGGAAATAAGATAAAGTGAGAAATGCAGTACATTTCAAGGTAGTCTTCTGTAAGAGAATGAATGACTGAATCTGTATGAAATCTTTCAAAAAGCCGATGCAAATAGTCCACCGAATAGTGTTATTTTTTATAATAAATGAAGTAGTAATCTTTTCCCGAATAAAACTCACATAAAAATGTGAAATTAAAATACAATTATCTAAAGAAGTTTTATCGGCATATCTCGAATTTTATCGGAGCAGTTCGATGGTGCCGTGTCACAATAACAAATTATGCGAAGTACATTGCTATAAAGATATGCCGAAATATTAAAGTATTAAAATTAAATTCATTAATTATTAATTATTAAAGTATTAAATTCTAATTATTCTAATTATTAAAGTATTAATTAATTATTAAAGTATTAAATTCTATTAAAAGTAATAGAATATCAAGTATCCTGATAGTTTGGAAGAAGTAATGTAAGTCATCTAATGTGATGACACCTTTTATATTGTATATTATATTTACGAATCCAGTCACCTTTGGAAAGATTATAATAGTACATTACTGTTCAGGCCCGAAATAAAGCAATTGACAGCCGAGAGTAACAGCCGAAACGAGGCCGTTAATTGCTATTTCGGCCGAGACTTGTATAGTATATTTCTCTAATTTGCGAGGAAACAATAAACAAATTAATTCAAGAAACAGAAGTTTTCCGAGAAAGAATTCGCTTTTTTTAAGTTTTCCACTTGAAATCTTCACATGCCTTTTCATATTTTTCTCTCGATTTCGGTGGTAACAGGTTTTCAGAAAGTATCTTTGCTTCTTCAGCTATGTCTGGTGGCGTTAAATCTAATTCACCTTTCAACGAACTGGTACTCATTGTTTATTAGACAACTTAAAATTGTGATAAACTTATGAGAACACAACATCCACAATACAGAGTAGGTATCTGATTTTCATTCCCGCCAATTCGACTGCGCGCGGTCTTTGTTCTTTTTTTAAACTTTTGAAAAGAAATGCACATTCGGCCTTTATAATAATAAACTAGGTTGGGGGGGACGCTCCGGGCTTCGCCCTGCGCGGAGCTCGGCCTTCGGCCTCGCGTAAATTACACACTGAGAGAGATCGCTGTAGTAGATGTTGTGCGGGTCCTGCGTGGCGGCCATCTTCAAAGATGGCGGAATCGAAATGAGAATTCCAAATCCCTAATCAGCCTCCCCTGAACCCCCAGATATCAATTTTCATCCGGATCGGATGAATTCGAAAAATGGCCGCCATCTTGACAAAAAAATTTACCTCAATATGAAGACATCGTCATGATGAACAATATTAGTTTGAGCACCAATCCGATATGTCTACCCGTTTCGGAAATGTCTTCCGAAGAATTTTGTGGGGCGGCCATCTTGGAAATAACCACAAATCCTTAATCAGGGTCCCCTGAACCCCCCAGATATCAATTTTCATCCGGATCGGATGAATTCGAAAAAACGCCGCCATCTTGGATTCGCCATCTTAAATAAAAATGATCTCAATATAAAGACATCGTCATGATAAACAATATTAGTTTGAGCACCAATCCGATATGTCTACCTGTTTCGGAGATGTCTTCCGAAGAATTTTGTGTGGCGGCCATCTTGGAAATAACCATAAATCCTTAATCAGGGTCCCCTGAACCCCCCAGATATCAATTTTCATCCAGATCGGACAACTTGAAACTTTGGTGGTGCCGTAGTCCGGTCGCTCCGGGCTTCGCCCTACGCGGATCTCGGCCTGTGGCCTCGTTAGACGCAGCTCGGCCTTCGGCCTCGCGTAAGTTACACAGAGTACGCGGCTGGTGGTGCAGTAGTCCGGTTGCTCCGGGCTTCGCCCTACGCGGATCTCGGCCTGCGGCCTCGTTAGACGCAGCTCGGCCTTCGGCCTCGCGTAAGTTACACAGAGTACGCGGCTGGTGGTGCAGTAGTCCGGTCGTTCCGGGCTTCGCCCTACGCGAATCCCGGCCTGCGGCCTCGTTACACGCAGCTCGGCCTTCGGCCTCGCGTAAGTTACACAGTGTTCGAATTCGGACGCTCCGGGCTTCGCCCTACGCGGAGCTCGGCCTACGGCCTCGCTGTATAGCCGCCATCTTCAAAAAGGGTTGAATATAAATAATAATTCCAAATCCTTAATCAGGATCCCCTGAACCCCCCAGATATCAATTTTTATCCGAATCGGATGAAGTTGGAAAAAGGCCGCCATCTTGGATTCGCCATTTTGAAAAAAAAATTCCCCTCAGTAGAAAGAAATCGTCATGATAAATGATATTAGTTTGAGCACCAATCCGATATCTCTAACCGTTTCGGAACTGTCGCCCAAAGAATTTCGTATGGCGGCCATCTTGGAAAATTTCGGCACCTACCCTAAATCCTCAATCGGAACCCTCCGGAAGCCAATTTCCTTCTCGATTTTCCACCTTGAAACACATTCACTCAGAAATTTTTAAATTTCCCAGTTTTTTTAAAATTTCCGCCATTTTGTGTCCGCCATCTTGGATTTTTTTTTTCCGCCTAATTTCCCCATAGACCAGAGTTTCTAACGAGGGGGAATTCCAACCCGCGCCCCTTGCCCGATTCGAGCTACCGCCTCGGAAATGCCCTCGGACCCCAAAATCGAAATTTCCACTTTGTATGGCAGCCATGTTGAAAAATGGCGGAATAAAAAAAATGTTTCTAAATCTCGAATCAGGGTCCCCTGAACCCCCCAGGTATTAATTTTCATCCCGATCGGAGGACCTTGAAAAATGGCCGCCATCTTGGATTCGCCATCTTGGAAAAAAAAATTGGTCCAGTGGAAGCACATCGACTTGCCCCACCACATTAGTTTGAGCCCCGACCCGATATCTCCAACCGTTCGGGAGAGACGGTCAAAACAAATTTGTATGGCGGCCATCTTGAATCCGCCATTTTGAATTTTCATCGCGCTCTCGTCAAAGTGCCTGCGGTTCTCTATGACATTCGGTCGAGCACCATGGGACTGTCTCTCACCGTTCAGGCAGGCCGTCGACCGTTGAGCTGAAGGTCCACCGGATGCCGACGGGCCTGCTCCCGGGCGAGCTCGGCCTGCGGCCTCGCGCGAGTTATGGCCGATCGAAATTTGAAAGTTCAATTGACGGCCGCCATCTTGAAAACGGCGGAATCGAGAAACCGACCCGAAATTCTCAATCAGGGCCCCCACGACCCCCCGGGTGCCGATTTCCACCCCCCTCGGACAAACTTGAAAATCGGCCGCCATCTTGAATCGGCCATTTTGAAAAAAAATTTGCAACCACGAAAAAGCTTACACCTTCCTGAATGACATTTGGTCGAGCACATCCCACTTACCTCTTACCGTTTCAAAAATACGAGCGATTTCATTTTGTATGGAGGCGACGCTGGATGTTCGAAATTCAAATATCGTGTACCTAAAAAACCTAATTTTTGTTAGTGTGCACTAAAAATAACTTCGCTACTGTCCAGCAATCTATTGTTGTCGTGTTGGAAATTGCTGGCGTGCGTACAGAAAAGAGCCGATTGACGTATTCCTTTTTTAAAATAATGAAGCCATTTCCGAGCAAGTAGGAGAAAAATTATATATTAATCTTCAGAATAAACTATAGTCACTTTCGCTGTCGGGAACATGAATTATAAAGCTATCACTAAATATGTCCAGTTTTTTTTCTTGTGTCAGAAATTCTTCTTCACATTTAATGGAGTGATTACAGACTTTCGTCCATTCTTCGGATTCCTGTCTATCATTTCTATTAAAAGCTTCTTCACAATGATTTTATTAATTTCTATGTTTTAAGAGGCAACATATGCATTTGCAGATGCTTAGAGGCATACATAGAGGCAGATGCTTTTGATCAGATTAAAATCCGAATGATACGGTGGCAAAGGAATTACGGTGTGTCCATATTCTTGAAAGACTTTATCAACATTAAATTCGGAACAGTTACCTTTGTGACGTTTTATTATATTATGTCATAAATTTCAGACTTTTTGGCATCTCTAGTAAAAGGAATACGATGCCTTTGTAGCCACGCCACCGCCGTTGTGGTATTAGAATTAGGTGGTTTCTGAACAAGTTTATTATGGTAAGGCGCGTTACCAATCACAAGGACACTATCTTGCGGTAAGTTAGGTATCAATTGTTTTCGTAACCACTTCTCATATTTCTCCGAATTCATCTCCTTGTGGTAATCACCCTCAGGGTCTGCCGATTGGTCTAATAAAAGAGCACCAGGTACAAAGCCCCTTTCGTTACCGGCGTGAACAATTATGAATCTTTGACCTTTGGAAATGGGTCATTTCAAACGTTTATTGGCTGAATCTGTCCAACTCTTTAGTATGTGTGCTGTGAATATACGACTCATCTGTATAAACAATGTTTTTACCAGCAGCTCTTAATGTCCTAATTTCTCTGAGGTATTTTATTCTTTTTAGCCGAATTTCATGTTTTTCCATCAATTTTTTTCTATTATTTTCTAAATCTGAACCCCATATCTCGAATGATATTTCGAAGAGTCGAGAAATCGATGTCATCTATTAACTTTTTGCGTAGTTCATAGTAGGGAGTTCTTTAAATCTCAAATGGAAATCATATATCATTCTCCGTATTACACTATAATCGAAATCATCCAGCTTCAAATGATATTTCTTGCTTAGTGTCCCTTGGGTTTTTGTTTTTGCCGGCTCGTCAATCCACTTTTTGTCTTTTCTTTTAAAATTCTCATTACACTTTTTCTTGAAATCCCCGTTGCTTCAACTACTCTTTTGTGTTTTATTTTCAGTTTATTTTAAATAAAGTTTAAATATTGGTTTTAGCCAATAATATTGTACATTCTTATTGTTATTTTACAATAAGTATTGTTATTCTTTTTATTTAGGATACAACAGAACATATTATCTTTATTGAGAAATAAAATAAAGTCGACTAAAACCGAGATATGCCGATGAGACTTCTTTAAATAATTGTAGTGTATATTGTGATACTTACATCCACGTTACCTATTTATCCATTTTGTTTAATTCCATTACTACTGCAATTCAACATTCAACTCGTTACCCCCTCTCACAGAAGACTACCTTGAAATGTACTGCATTTCCTACTTTACCCTATTCCCTAATGTGCGTACGTACGTGTTTCGTTAGCAAGTGAGATACGCCAGAGCCCATTCTGTACATCCGGGGGCGTGCCAATCTTTATCATTCTGGACTGAAGTTGGCATGTACCGCAAATGTCCATGAGCCGACAATATCCATTTACCACTAGGTGGACGGTATTCTCGTCTGCCGCCTTTTTCCTATATAAAAAAATATAGATTAGATTTAGTATACAAATTAGGTACTTATCTAATTTTGTGAAAGTGACAACGTTGACGCGGTCGTCGACAGGTGAGCGAGTGCGGGCCGATAGCGGTAGGCGGAGAGAAGTAGGTAGGCAATTGACACATGTCGGAGCCCTTACTAGGTAGTTTCCCCTATACTTTAGTTATTATTTATTCTTATGGCCCCGTCAACTCCGACGAGTCGGTGAGAACGGCCACTATGGGCATCAACGGGTGAGTAAACATTGGGGTTTTATTTCATTTTCGAGGAATACCTAATTTCCAAAATGGCTAGAGAGTCGCGAAATGCCCAATTCGCTACTAGCACAGAGACAAAAGCAGGTAGATGCTGCTCGACACTGAAGTCGTAATGTATCGTTTAGCCCCAGGAAGGGAAGTGTTGTATAAAAGTGGGACAGCATAAGAATTTGTAGTCAAAAAAGACCGCGTCGAAAAGACCGCACGCAAATACGTTTGCAAATACGCAATTGTTAGTTATCATTTATCAACCTATTACGAAATAAATTCAATGTTAAGTGAGTTCAGATATTTTTAATTTAAGCCTGTATAATATTATCATTAATCATTAACTATGACCAGAATAGACCACCCATGGGTCTCAATTGGATTGGATGGGTCTCAATGTAGTCTGTTTCTAGAATAAGATTTTTCAGAATAGGTTCAATAGCATAGTCCTTTATGCTTTTACTAACACATTTATTTTGAATAATTGTAGTCGGAATTATAAAACATAATATTATGAATAAACAATTGACATAATCCATTGTATTTGCTCAGTAAAACCGTTCGTCCGGAAGACATGCCGCAACCCGACGACGGGAGTCCGCGCGAGGACAACTACATCCTCGAGAACGAGCCTGAAGGTTTGTACTTTTACAATGATAACCAATCACATCCAAGTCCAAACATTAAAAAACTGATTGAAAGTTAAGAATGGGAAATAATTAAATGATCAGCAGAAACACTGAAAGTGGCAGCAAATTTAAAGGTGGGTTAGGTTAAGGTTCTCTGGTGACAATAAAGACAGGAGTCCCGTGGAGCGGGAACTCCCTGCCTCTGTGTTGACATTCTTAGTAATTAGAAATTGTTTATTTCAGTTACTCAAAAATAATTTGTTTGATCATGATTTGGTGCCCGTTTAAACACAAGCCGTTAAAATATTTACTTTAGGAATGTTTTATTTCCTTTTCACTATATTATACAGTATCGGCCAATCGAGCGTCCGATGGAACATATTATACGAATATAAAATATGGATTGTAAAAGAGTACATAATTTGTAAGTAATAAGATAAATAATATGTAAAAAAAGTGTATATGGTGGAGAGCAAATTATTAACATACATAACAAAAAAAAACACAAAACAACACTTATACATAATAAAAAACAAACACATAATTTATTTATTTTCGAATGGCTAAATTCCGCAAAAATACACAATCATTTGCAGCTCATTGTCAACTTATTCAATAAGCGATTAGGTAGCGCCAAGCGCAAATATAACGTTGTAGAACAAAACTATTCATTCAGAGCAACGAATATGAACTTTAAAATTACCGTAATAACTCGTTTACGAACGCAACTAATGTAATCGTGTGAACGCTCGATTGGCCAATACTTCCCTTTTTTAACTTTAACTTTGCAAAACGTTACGTAATATCTCATAAGAGATCAATTCAGTCTTTTAACGTCCCACTGCAGAACTCAAACCTCCCCTAGTAAATCATTATACGGGGTTTCAGGCCATAATCCACCCACACGTTCCATTTTTTTCAATCTGGAACATAGTTTCCCTTTCCGTCAAGTCAGTGATATATTTTTTAATGCGTGTCTAAGTTGGAACTCCGTCTGTACCACCGCACGGACCGAGGATTTGAACTCAGGAATAAGAGTATTATATAATACAGACACATCAGCGCAAGTTAGTAAGGTAGTAAGGTTTTGATGTCGGAAAATCTATATAAAATCGTAACAGAGCCGTGTCTGTACATTTTTTTTTTTGAAAAAGACTACAATATAAAATACGTGTAATACAGAGTCCATAACAACAATTTTGGATTTTTTGTTTCTGTCTGAACGCGAATCACACTTACTGGACGGATTTTAATGAAACAGTATAGTTATAACTTATGTACCGGGTTAACATTTAGATTACTTTTGATTATACAGTTCCCACGGGAATCATGTTCACGCGAACAGTCGCAGGCACCGCTAGTCTCTTAATATATTAATTAATTCCACTGTATATTAATTACAGGTACACAACCGCAAAAAATGAAAGTACCCAAAGGCGGGAAGAAGAACCTAGGTAAGGGCAAAAAGAAGGCCTCCAATCAAAAGGGCGAACTTTCCGCGGAGACCAACGGACCCCATGACAAGAATAAGGTGACCGCTGAATAAAACATTCCCAATAAATAACAAAACAACTTTACAGGCTACCGATAAGCTTTCCTCTGCACAGTTATTTCCGGCCACTATTATGCTGTCAAATTATTTTTTTAAACAAAAACTACATCTTTTTTACTTTTAGTATTTTTTTTTGTTTTGTAAAACAAGCGTTTACAGATATATAATATGCAAGTTTATTACAAAAAAAATAAAAAATGTTATGTCACTTGTGTATTTCTCGGAGGACATTTTATTAAAAAATCAAAATTATTAGTTATTACGTCGTTTGTGTACTTCTCGAGGAGCTTCCCCGAACTACGTGTTCGTGACGAAATTATTGTGGCTGTCACAAAAAAGGCCATGTAACTAAAAGTTGAAGGTTATTTTTTTTCAAATTAAAGGGGACTATTAGTGTAGACATATATGTGACATTCCTTTGCACTAATACAATTCACTGCGTTAAGTGACCAACCCATTGCATCGCACGGACTCGCTACGCATGCTAATTCCGTAACAGTAACCGAAACTATCGGATAATCGAAATAAAAAAAACATTGGAAACTGAAATAAAACGATTCGGATGTTATTACAATAATTTTATTAATTGCCATTAGGAGCGGAATTTAAACGGTTTTGGACAAGTTCTTGCTGCTTGCATTTGTATTGATAGACTTTTCGTTCGTTATTTATGAAAGTAAATTTGCAATTATTATTCCCTATTTGGATTTATTTTTCTTTCCTTTCAGTTAGTAATATATTTCTTAAAAAGTTCATTAATACCATATCCTTAACCAAAGTCATATCCGAAATAATTTCATATCCCCGTACCTGTAACAGAAACCGGTAAAAGAGTTTACAACATATCCGGATCCGAAATATTATATCCCTAACAACCTTAGTGCATATTCGCACGTTTTAGCCACATTTGACTTTGGAAGTCCTGTACAACTTACATGTGTTTTTCATAAATAATATTAATTATTGTAATGGCACTGGCACTATATTAGAGATTTCTTCTGATGATGTGTCCGAAAGATAAATAGAAGACATAATACACTCCGTACACTCGAGTCGGGCCCGCGCGTGTACGCATACTTTATATACGTATACGTTTTTAGCGTGTTCGAAGACTACACATACGAGTCGGGCCGCGTGTGTCAGTGACTTCATTAAACCACGTATCCATGTGAATGGCCCGCTGCGGATAATTTCTTGCACAATTTTGTACAAAGCGAAGCAAAAGTCATTAAAAATATCCCATGCAATTACCACTACCATAGTTAAATTTCTGTTCTTTTATTTCAATATTCTACTTAATAAACGGTGTAAAAATAAGAAGTAGTTAAAAGTATTAACTAAAGAAATTATGTTAATAAAAATCAATTTTATGACCAATGTATCGCAACGAAATTGCGTTATAGATATCGAATCGGCGTATCGTAAGTTGCAACTTTTCACCTACTGCGCCGGTGCATTGAGTTGATACTATAATAATAAAAAACATTTCTATTTTCAACTGAACCTGATATTTTATCATAATTTTAAACAGAATTATCTAAAAACTCAATCAGAGATGATTGTTAATTTATCTTTTTAGATTTTGACAGTGTAATACTGGCCTTAGTTACTTGCTTAATTAAAATTAAATCAAACCATACATTTTAGATTGCTGAGAAATCGGATAAGGAGCACGGTCAAGGTGATGCACCGGTTTCTAACTAAAATGTATTTCTAATTCTAACATAAGGTAACTTCATATTATTGATTTTTCACTCATATAGTTTACATCTTTAATTACTTTTGAAAATTCACAGTAAAATTTAGTCAAATCATCACATAACGTTATTTTGAGGAAAGCTTTCCATCTACCATATATTCTTACAGATAAACATTCGAGTCATCCGTAATAATCACAAATGATCATAATTTGTAATCATCAGTATTAACTGCACTATCATTCATCACCAGTGAAGTTACTGAAACATTCAGATTTTGGGAAACGAATAGTAACATTGTTTTAGCACGTACCTGTAATGTTGCATAATATTTAATACAAACAGTGGAACAAGTGAATCCGTAATGGACTCATTTAGTACAAGCAGTGGAATGAGTGAATCCGCAATGGATTCATTTAGTACAAGCAGTGGAATGAGTGAATCCGCAATGGATTCATTTAGTACAAGCAGTGGAACAAGTGAATCCGTAACGGATTCATTTGTTACATGCAAGGTGCTGTATCAAAGGTCATAATGTATACGTGCCTGATGATCGAAAAGACTTCCCAATCTTGAGACTGATTTTATAATGACGTTAATTGACACGAGGTTGATAATATTGTTAATGACAAGACGTATTGTCAGGGCATTTTTACCTCAATCCCTAATGAGACAAAAGGGCCTTTTGGATATTTTGTACTACTAAAGTAATAGACGGACTGTGATGTAGTATACCATGTCGGCTTTTCCATAATGGAGTTTTGATGTGCCCAAAAGAAAAGTATTCTATTTCATCGGGCTGTAACTATATTTCTTATAGTTTGTAAAATCTCCATAGCCCTCTTATTCGACAAGTGAGAATTAGAAAGTATAAAATTGAACATGTTGATTGTTAAAACATGTTTGATTAAAAAAGTGAGAGGACTTAGTGTATTGATATGTTTTGTTTCTAAGCATATAAGTACTGAGTCAGCATTATTTATTTACATATAGTATATTTACAATTTACCAAATTATTTTTATTTTTAAGCCTCGGTTTAGTCTATGGAACCCGGTTTTATATTACACCTAATATATCAAAATTGGGTTTTGGGCAAAAAGAGTCCTGTCTAAAAGCGTCTGTCTGACATGTATGAGCTTGTTAAATGTCAGTCCAATTTTTCAGTATCGTTCATGAGATCTGATTAGTCGATTGCATAGGCCAAACCGACATTTTCAGACTTGTTTTCGGTAATTCTTGATATCTTATTTAGGCGTTATTGATTGCGTGCGAGTGTTGTGTAAATTGCGGAGTCCATCCTATTGTTGTTGTATTCAATTGTTGTCTGAATTTCATGTTAAAATCAATTAATACCATGATGATAGGAGCAATAATAAAATTAGGTGTAGAAGTTGCATTTATTGAATGATGGTTGGTGCTTTGAAATCTGTGGGACTGCCTGAAACGAGTCTGAAACTTATAGATTTAAGTCTAACTATAGACACTTTAAATGAAACTGAAGGAACATTCGCATGTTGACATTTCCGCATCCTATAGGGTATTATTTCGATAATCTTAGATTAAATGTTAGGGAATCTTAGATTTGTTAGTGATATATTTATATGCATTTTTGGGAACTCAAAGTTGCGAATGTTCTTCACTTTATATGTATTTTTGTAAATTTGTTATATTGTTATACTTAAATTTAGCTGGAATTACTAACAAGAACGAATATTTGAGACAGTCTTGGTGTTGAGGGCGGGTGGTGGCGAATTGGCGCAATAGTCGCCGCTTACATTCCATTCCGATGACATCTACTATTGTATTGGCCAACCAAGCATTCTTGAGATTACAAACTTTTTTCGAGTCCGCTTAAAGCGACTTTACAGTTTAAAGTGGTTGCTCTAACTTATATTTGCGGTTGGCACAACTTAGCCACTTATTGAATATATCGATAATAAGCTGCAAACGTGTTTGTATTTATTGTATCGCCCGATTGGCCACTACTATAGAGCTATTGCACTGTTCCCGCCACCCGCGAATGGAACTAATGAAGACTTTACAATTTTTGGAATGCTTGTACCCTGGCCGGAATATACACAAAATATGTTGCTACAATAACATATGATTGATTTTAACAATGTGAACGTGATCAGAACTCGAGTAAACAACAAAGGAAGCGGCCACTGCGCTGCTTCATATAAATATATACATAATGCCAAACAAATAATGCATCTGACTTGGTAAAGGAACGAGCGCGCGGACAGTGGCTTGACCACACGTCCGCTAATAATAGTCGCTAGTCGCCGCGGCGACACACTTTATATAATAACGTTTAAACATTTATATATGCTTGCTTGCTTATTAATAAACACGATGTGTATGTAGCGTTTAGAATTTTAACTCCAATATAATATTTTGATTTGTTTAAGAATTATGTGTAACTACAGTAAAGGCATGCTAATAATGTGTAATAAATGTGGGAGATAACGTTTTCATTTATTATATGAGACAGTCTCTGAGGCACTATTAACACAAACTATTAATACACATTAAACGAGTATTATAATATAAAGCGTTTCCGCGTTCAATGTGCCGCTTTGTATTCGTGCCGTTTCAAACATATACTTTTTCACGTATTATAAAATGTAATATTAGTGGTGTTTCAAAGAAGGAAGTAGATTTTATTTTTTCTCTTTTAAATCCATTATTCACTATAGTTTTAGGTTATTCAACAATATACCTTTACTACATTTTCCGACTTGTTTGCTGACAATCGTCGTTTAAATATTGTCAAAATAAAATATTGTAATCAAAATATATTAGAATACCTGTCATGTAACACATTTTTTCGTAACTGAAGTAGCAAATGTGGAACTGTGGCTTTTTTGAAAACACTTATAACTTAAGTATGTTAACTGCAATGTGAAAATTTAAAATGGTTCATTACTGTTTAAGTTTATGGACACAAAAAAAATATTGGATGAATTTAAATTGTAAAGAGTTGTATTTGTCTTCAAATAAAAGGTTCCATCAAAATGCCATGTGTTTTATTTCATTCATTCAGATTTAACCTCGTGTGCACTTCGGTCACTGTAGTGCCTTCCATGTTCGCGATGTAGTTTATAACGACCTGAGTCGCGTCTTTGACGTCGTTGTACTGATGTAACAGTTGCACCCGGATAGGCTTGTTGGTTTTCTCCCTGAGCATTTTATCTATAGCTACTTCTGCTTCTAAAAGCTTATTGTATACATCTTGATTATTTTTTGACATCTGTAAAGAAAGGAAATGAGCTCGTCAGCTTCATTACTATTTGTAAATTCCGCGCTCCATCACCAACATATTGATCAAGTGAAAGGAATGATTTAACAATATTGATGCAGATGAAGATGCAGTGTCATTAAAAATCCGTTGAATGGGCACCATATCCAGGAGTCTGGCGTAATTTAATAAACCTTATTTTTGTAGTATTACGATCGAAAGTTTAATGTATATGGTATGCAAACTGATTGATGACACTAATTAATAGTACTGCAATCGGCCTCCAAAAAGCCGTCAATATACAACTAGATGACAATTTTTTCTGTGGAAATAATATTTTGCATCATAGATGAAAGTGTTCAGGTCTACAATGTCCAAAGTATTAAAATTGTGTCAAGAGGTCCAATGCTCCAAAATGACCAAAGTATGGAGACGGGCACAGTGTCGCAATGCCCAAAGTTACGATATGGCCAGAGTATCAAAAGGACTATAGAAAGTTTCAATAAGACTACGAACAAAATGACCAGCATACCGGTAAAATCCTCGTGTCCTCCCGTAATCATGATATATTTCAAGGTTTTGGTCATAGGCTTGTCAATAAAATTTTTGAAAATAAAAAAAAATGTTATTTAAAAAGTATATTTAATGAAAAAAAAAAAATTATCTATGGTGCAAAAGCTATCATTTCCACAAAAAAAAAGTTGCCACCTCGTCGTGGTCACCCACTCGTCTTTTCGCGGCTTTTTGAGGGCTGACTGCAGTACTATTATTAGATACTTTCATAATCCAATGTGCTTTTAAGAATATCTAACAGGCAATTCGTCTAGCGAAAATTCCCATAAAGATCATTTCACGAACTTTTCGAAAAATACATGTGTAATAATTGTAACAGCTGCATAAATTTAAAATTCCAATGATTTTGTTGAACTGAAAGCACGAATTTACAGTACCTAATCAAGAAAGTTACACCATCGGGTGCTAGCTTGAATGAACGCTAAAAATAGTTCATGTGTATTGAAAATCACATATTAGTAATTTGGATTTTTTTAAAAGGGCCCTAAAATTGTATTAGTGTGAATAACCAAAAATAGCACAAGTAAAGAGGAAAGTTAAGAAATCTATTAGATCATTATACCAGGACCAAATAGACTTTATTATATTTTATAAATTCTACAACTATTTGAATTCAGTTTCTGTTATATTATTCAGTAACATATGAATATTCATAACATAAGTAACATATTCAGTGTATACACAACATTATGAAAACTGAAAGTATCAAGACTGATTCATCAGAAATTCACTTGACAATAATTAAAAAATATTGCCATCGAAAATAAATCCGAATATCTTGTGATAAAGAATTGTGTGAATTTTGTGTCATTGACCAGGCATTAAAATAAATATAAATGAAACTACTGTAATTTTTAACTTATGGCAACTTTATTCAACATCGTCAATATAATCGTAAGCTGGTTCTCCAATACCCATGGCACAAGCTAACATGCTGTTTATGTGTCTACCTTCATCTGCTTTAAATACATATCCATTTGCCTTATCCACTAAATTCTTAACATTAATCAAGCTCTCTTCTTTAAACATATTCATAAGTTGAAATGTAACTAGACTGTAATCTTCAATTATTGATACAAGTGCACCATTTAGTTTATTATACTTTTTCGAAAAATTATCGGTATCCAAACAATCAAGTAAGTAATTTAAATCTAACACTTCCGTATAAAAATCTATACCAAATGGCAATTTGTCCATATGTTTTTTCAAAAGCTCTATTTTTGTCAATAAATTTATGTGAGGTAAACCTATATTCAACATTGCACTCAGTGAGAGCATCAAAGCTGCTATAAACTTGCCAGCATCTGAACAGTGGTGGGAATCAATCAAGTGGACTACACACAACTGCAGATTTGCGTCATTTGTCAATTTGTTAAAAATATTGCATAAACTGTTGTGATGACAATAGAGTTCCACCTGACCAGGAAGATCAAATATGAAATTTGTAGAATTGTCCCCCTTTATTTGATTCAATAGCCAGTCTATATTCTTTTCCAAATACTCTATACAATAAAGCAGTGCTCCATTTGGTCCAAGATTGTATGTATCCATGACTTCCTCCAAAACAATTAATTTTCTTATATCAATGTCTGGTTCATAAGACATCAGATCACATGCAGGGTCCAAATTAACCAGCACAATTGTTCTTCCTAATTTTTTCAAAAGTTTGGACATCTCACTGCAGTACGTTGTCTTTCCAGCACCAGGAGGCCCAAGAATCAGCTGACCATAATATTTATGTGCTGGCTTAAATCTTTTTATATTTACGACAGACATTTTAGTTTTCCTTCTTAAAGTCTAAAATTATATCTTTTACAGCTTTAACTGTCTCGATGTCGTAAGATTTGAGGTTTATGAAGATGCAGAGTGGTTTTGTTATATTGATCGCCTCAGCCAAATACCTCGCCGCTACTTGTTGTTCTTCTCCTGTGACACCAATAATAACTTTTGTTGTATAAATGTCATTTGTACCTAGAGGACTATGTACTTGATCCTTTTGCACCATTAACATGCTGCCAACTTTTTGATACTGTGACACCATGAGCAATATTTTATCTGTATATTCAACATAAACAATTTCAGTAGGCACCTCATCAATATCAGCAGCTATGGATTTGAACAATTGTTCTTTATTATCCTCAGTGGGGTGCTTTATGGTTAAATTTTTCATGATATCTAGAAGTTCCATCTTACTCAGATCTAAAAAGAATAAATTGTTTTTACTACTAATTAGTAGAAATTATAAACCTATTTATATTTTTTTTTAGATGGAACTAATAGGTGGACATGAAATTCAAATTAAGAACACTATCAAATTGTAACTCATAACCAGAAATGTCTGGGTGCTATGAAAAATGGACAACTCTTAGGTTATTTTTTATAGAAAAATGGCGGCAGACGAACATACAGTCCACCTGATGATAAGTGGATACTGTCGTCAATAGACATTCGCGATACATGCCAACATCAGTCCAGAATGACAAACGTTGGCACATCCCTGGATGCGCTGGCCACCTTTACAGATTAAGGAATGGATTGGGAGAAAGGGTTGGAAAAATTGGGAAGGGATAGAATGGGGATGGGAATGGGCTCTAGCATATCTCACTCACTACCGAAACACGTACGTACATTGCGGAAATACGATAAAGTAGGAAGTGTAGTACATTTTAAGGTAGTCTTCTTTGAGAGGGGTAACGTGTCCAGTCGAGTACGCCCAGCGGCTGTGGAAATGCAGCGTGCACTCTCGCCCTACAATACACACACTGTATTTTGCCTACCCTAGGCTAGTCACAGTACTCTACTCTCCACGACCTAAACATAGCTTGCATATAATATATACATAATAATATATATGTTACTGTAAATATCCAAAGTACTGTGAATGTTGACACCAGTGATAGCCAAGATAGAATCTATTTTGACTAAGGAGGTGGTGAGCTGAAACCTGTTGTGTGCTCATCAATTTAAGGCTCAATTCTAAAACACGTAATTATCACTCTGACAATCTAAATAATGCTGCATTGTGGTAAGAAAATAAAAAAGTATACATCATATAGCCCATAACCCAAACTCCGAGCTGAGCGACTTTGAACTTGTGAAGCAAGCCTACCGTCAGAGACCACGTTTCGGCATCATACATCATTACGGGCATGACCCACCTCCACCCATGGTCCTACCAACCTTTTGGTTATACGGACCAAATCGTCGGGAGGTACGCGCCGTTCGCCTGCTAGGACTATGTTGCGGCGCGTATCTGCTCTGCCTCCCTACAAGTATTCTCTTTTGCCTGTGTCCCATAAGCACTCTCCCCTTTCTGGGGCTGTTCTACTCCACTAGACGATGTACTTCAGTGCCGAACAGCTCTTTCGGGCTCCTTTTCCTGTGCCATCGGTGTGCGAACTCTCTGAGCCCGCGGAAGTTCGCTTCATCATTACGGGCAGTTCTAATTGATTGAAGACTTTCGTATTCAAGCATTGTGGTAGAGGCGACGAGAAGAGGTGGCGCATTTTCGCGAATGCTGCCCAGCCGAGCTAAATACGTCTATCGGTCTCTCGACTGAAGATAGACTTATCTAACTGGCTTTACTGTCCAAGATAGATATATTCGTCTCGAACTTCTAGTGACGCCCCCTCGATGCTGACTAGTGAAATTTCATGAAAATGACCTTTGTCTTGTTCAGGTTCATCCCGAAACCAACGCGTTGCGACGTCGTATTGAGGTCGCTGCATCGAACTCAATTCCTCCGGCGATTCTGCCATGATAACAATGTCGTTTACGAAACGAAAGTAAGAGATGTATTCGCCGTTAACACTAATGCCGCAATGTTTCCAGTCCAGCAGTTTAAACGCATCCTTCAGTGCGTTTGTAAAGTTTCGGAGATAATACCACCCCCTGTCTTACTCCCCGACGTAAATGTATTGCATTAGTCTGCTGGTCCTGGATTCTGACTGTCATTGTTGCGGCTTTATACAGGGTGTAAGGGACATACTATCGATAATTTTGTGAAAATCTTACAAATAATATCTATTATTAAATCACACGTACCCCTGATGTCGACAATGATGGGTTACCGATGATGTCATTTTAGAGTGCGCAATGCATTGTGAACGATGTGCAGACAACGCGGCTCCACTATCAACATAGGTAAGTACGTACAGGTACAGAATGGCACTCACTCACAAACACTCTGTCTTTCACATAATCCCAAAGAAAATAGTCCAACAGATACGTTGGTATGCACTGGTTATCACACGACTGTCTGCTGGATGGCGAGCAGTAGGAAAACGCTCCTGTATAGGCGGAGGGCTCGTTGTGCGTTCCCACGTGCTTCGCCACAACACATAATCATAATCACATTATCATATCTAAAAATTCACGAGCACTAAAATTTAATTCATTTCCACTACGAGACATTTTACACTCAATTTGACTACCTAATAATACTCGAGCACTCTTTTTTCTAGTAAACGTTTGAATTTACAACTGACAAACGAGAACTAAAAATTAAGAAATTGACTAAATTGCGCTCTAAGCGGCAAATATCAAAGGACTAAGAAATTGTCAAAAACTAGAAAATGTAGATGTGACATGTTAAAAAGTAATACAGACTAAATTCCACCAAATAAATATCGTTGGTGTTTTGCAATTAAATGTAGGTACGATTACAGTTTTTCCTGTAAGTAGAGTGAATAAAAATATTGCAAAAATACTTACTAAGGAAGATTTGAAAATAAAAAAGATATCATACTTTACTTGTAATTTGTAAACAATTTTTATTTAAAACGTTTGGTAGTATAATTATATTTTTTTTTGGAATGCGATGAATGTAAAGAAAATAACATTCCTATTATTTATTAATGAAAGTCTAATAAGTAACTTGTAGTATTCAACAGGTGCACATCTGTTTATTTAATTGATCTATGACACGTGCCGTAATACGTACCTACTGTTTTTTTTTTCTTTTAATTCGAATTGAGACTACATAAGTGATACCATGCTGTAATTAGTAATAAAATGCACAAAAAAAAATCGTGAAAATCATGCAAAAACCGACGAAAAATTCCAACGCCAGGGGACTCAGTATCATGTACTGAACTCCTGATTTTAATTTTCGATAGCATGTCACTAACCCTGTATAAGCATCTCAACACCTAATACATATATGCCAATGACTTGACATCGCTGCAAGGATTCCAGATCAGCCCAGGCTTCGGTTGAGTCAAAGGCTTTTTCGTAGTCCACAAGTGCCGATTATACTCATTAGTCTTCTGTATAATTTGTCGCAAGGTGTGCATGTGGTCTGCAGTACTGTAGCCTCTTCGAAACCCAGCCTGGTCCTGGCTGGAACTCATCTAACCGCCCGGATGAGACGGTTCGTAATAGATAACCCTCGAAAACAATTTATATCTGTGGCTTAGGAGTAAGATCGGCCCATAATTGTTCAGTAATGTCGTGTCTCCTTTTTTTATGTTTGGTTTGGGGATGCCTATGACGACGGCTTCTTTTCAAGCAGCTGGCAGCTTTTCAAGAGGTGATGTTTCATAACAGCATTGTAAATAGCCACAAGAAGCGCGATCAGGTTGATCTTTTAAACACCTTATTAGGAATTCCATTGATGCAAGGTGATTTTTCAATTTTAAGACTTTTGATATCCTGGATTTCGGTTACCATAACCGGTAAAAGTGGGTCTGAGTGGGGGATAGAGGCTTGACGCGCCACCTCTCCGTCCACCAAGTCAACGTGTAACGCGTCGACCGGCTGACGGCTAAGGGAGCATTGGGTTGTCGGCTTCTAGGCTGTCGGCCAGGCATTCGGCGTTCTCAACATCGTCAAATGCGGGAGGACCGTTTGGTCTAGTCAGTGGGGGCATGGAGGCAGTATTGTCCGTTTTCATATATCTCGCCAACCCAGTAGGCTGTGTGATGGCGAGATCTCTGACAGCAGGTCTTCCTAGCTGTTATTTCTGAATTCAGCGATGCGATTCTTTACGTCCCTGTAAAGGTCGCACCCTGCGCCTATTCTCTTCACAGGGGAAGGAGTCGTAACTAAGATTCTTAGCTTTTATCAACTCCCTTATGTCCTCAATCAACTCAAGGGTAATTAATGTCTCGTACGTCGGGTCGATGTGTAACAGCATGAGGGTAATAGGTTAGCGTCATTGCAGCTATAACGTCAAAGTCAAGTTCGTTAATGAATCTGTCAAGGCAGTTACTATTCTAGGTGAATGTGTGGCTATTAAAACTAGGATGTTTGGGAGTTGAAATCACCTGAGTTACCCAAATCGAGGAGTGACTTAGGTGAGCAGCATTACTACTGGTATGCCTATATTTAGTGTTACCTGGTGCTGTAAGTTTTGCCATATCTCTTCTCTTGAAAGACTTGAAACTTGTCTTGAAACTGTTTATCGTTGGTGATACAATGATTTCTTGTAGTAACTTATTCGATATATCTACAAATTTGTTACTGAGTATATCTTGGCCTGCTTTTGAATGGGCCAGTGTCTTATCTAAATTTAAATTATTGCAGTGTCTAAACTATTTGTTTGTGTTTAGTTTGAACATGTCAGATAAGTCTCGACAGTTGTATTTGTGTTAGGATTTTGTACGTCTCTATTAAGTCGCTTCGCACACGGCGTTGATGTAATTTTGCGAGATAGTATTGGTAATTATGGCATTGCCCTATGGATTCACGCTTGTGGGGGGTCTCGAAAGAGAGATTGGAGAGCCAGGAGATGGTGCGGGCGTTTAAAATATTCTTACCCTCAGCGGTGTCACGCCCCCTGTACAAGCGGTGAACTTCGAGCACAAGGAGGTTTTGAGATCTTCTCCGAGTTGGTATGGGAGGCAGCAGATGACAATGCGGAGGTGTTTCTCCTCCTCCGTTACGAACGTGTGGAAGGAGAGTTCCTCCTTATGGAGGAAGACCGTGAAAAAACTGTAGTCCTTGGCAGTGGGGACCTTAACTTTCATGGCTACACCTGTGTTAGTCGCACCCGTGAAGCTTATTTTTAGAGAATCTAGAGCAGCGCGGATTTTGCTCCAGCGGGCTTTGTCCTGAACAAAGAGGGCTGGCTCGGTTGGAAATTTGTATACAGCTTGGTGGACTTATGTGGTGGAGGACTTAGGTGGGACAGAAGAAGAAGGTGAGGACTTTATGGCCCTCTTTCTCTTGGTTATAACAGTGAAGCCATCGTCGGCGCTTTCTGACTCAGAGAAGAGTCGAGGAATTGGAGGAGGATTGGACTATGTTCAAGTCCTCGTAAGAGATTGCAATGGAGGATGTTTACTCCTGAGAGACTTGGACGGGGGATGCAAGGTGGGGGAATGTGAACCACTGGTTTTAGGGGATTAGAGGACATGGCCCTGCAGAGGGAGGAACCTTTGGATAGGGTCTTGAGATGCGACTCTAGCGGGTCGCTATTAAAAGAAGTTATATTTGGCTAGGATGGTTTTGGAAAAGGGTTTGGAACAGCTAGAGTGTCAAGTGTTTTTGATGTGTAAACCCTTCCTGCATACTGTAGATGATTCAAAGGGAAGTCCCCATAATATGTACACACTGCAACACTTTCTGACTTTCAGGTTATTCGCTAAGTGAAGATCTGTGATACTATTGGTAAAATCTGTAGATGCAGATGGCTCATGTTAAAAATCTGTTTAAATAACAAATCTGTATATCTGGCAACACTGCTGACTGGTAATAACTGGTAATAATGCCGTTGGGCGCACTCGACTGGCCATGTTACTCCTCTCACAGAAGACTCCCTTGAAATGTACTGCATTTTCTACTTTATCATTTTTTTTTTCAGAATGGGTAAATTCTTGTGGCCCTAATGGCCTTTCAAGAGTATAGTTTATAGTTCAAGAGTAGAGTATGTAGTTTAGGAAGAGCGCAGAAGACCCTCAGCCAGGATCAAAGAATGTGTGCCACAAGGAGGAGTCTAACGGTAAATACTCCAGTAGACTGGCAGAAGAAACGGACCTCGGCTTGGGGCATTGCTTTGGGAGGGTACCTTTTTGGGAGGCACATGGATCCTGGTAAAAGTGTTGACTGAAGGCCAGTGTGTGTCCACGGTGTAGCGAGGGTGAAGTGTTTGTCTCCGCCGGCGGGGACTGTGTATATGTGTAGTCTGTAAGTGTAGTGTAAGAACCACATTGATAGCAATAATTGGGTCGTCAGGGTTGTTTAAGACGTGTCGAGGACGACGACAGCATGAGGTTATAAGAGGTGAGGTGAGAGTGATTCCTATCGGGGACATAGGTTAAGCTGTCAACTAGGGGGTTGGGATGGTGAGGGACTCCATCATAGTAGAGTTGGGTGGAGTCTTTCACATGTTTGATGATGAAGGGAAGTTCCAAGACCTTATGGAGGTCAACACTACGAGAGTACCATGGAGCAGCCGCGGCCTTAGCATGAATCTATTTTGGAGGATTCACAGTATTTTAATGTTGGAGGGGCTGAATGTACAAAGACAACGCTGGTGAAGGTCATTATGGAACTTGCGGGAGATTTTGTAAAATGTCAGCTTATTAAGTGACATTTTACTTCTCGTTGAAGTAAGTAAAGCGCCTATGAAAGGGGTTGGCAGCTCCGGTTTCGAGTTGTGTTCAAAGAAGGTCAGCCGATGGTCTAGGGTGACTCCAAGATATTTAGTCTTCCTAGCCCAAGGGATAGTTTTACCAAAAAGTGATATCAGGAGTAGGCTACTTTATCATATTTCTCTGATGTATATACGTGTTTTGGTAACGAGTGAGATATGCCACAGCCCATTCCTCTACCTTTTCCCAACTCTTTCTCCCAATCCATTCTTTAATCTACACAGGTAGGCAGAGCATACGGGGGCATGCCAATGTTTGTCATTCTAGAGAGATGTTGGCATGTATCGCAGATGTCTATGGACGATAGTATCCACTTAGCATCAGGTGGACTGTATGCTAGTCTGCCGCTTTTTTTCTATAATAAAAAAATAGTGTCAATATTCAGTAATGGATACAAATACTCGTTAACTTCGCACATTGACCGTAACATACGCATTTATGCAGTGGCCGCATATTGAGAGGCTTTGTTGAGAACATTAGACAGGTATTTTTAATCATGAGTGAGTTTCCAAAAGGTGAACGCATTATTTACTCAAACATGATGTAAAGATCTACACTCATTGTCAGCTCGAATCTACACTCTTAGATACTAATTTCAAAAATCTACACTTACCTCTAGTAGTATAATTTTGTACAAGAATGAGGATATAATCCTTCAAAAAATTACAAGATTTATGCTATGTTTTGTAACTAATTTTAGAGGTACGCATCGGTAATAAATTAGAATTTGATGACTGCGAACTAAAAAGTGCTATAGTGTTATAAAATGACTCACTGTTTGACAGTTCAGAATATTGTTGTTGCGTTTTGCAAAAACACGTCGGTAAAAACTGAACAAATTGATGTTAAAAATTAATAGTCTTGATACTTACAAAAATCTTAAATTTGTGATCTGCACCACAGATCTAATATTTCTGCTATATCTACACTTATTTTCTCTTATTAATTTACTTATTTATTATACTACCGACCATTCTGCAATTTCCATGTTTTCACCTTAGCAGTCCCGTTCATAGACAATAATAGGTGGTTACCTATGAAATTATCGATTTTCCTACTGTCCACTTTGAGTTTCTATATCTTCTGTCCCTCTTAGAGGAACCTATAGCGTGTCTCTCTACGCCTCCAATGCGCAGTCACCGCCCTGCGAGTGGTTTGTGAGGTGGAGGATTGAGGTCAACCCGGAGAAAAGTCATCCATGTGCTTCCCTTTTCTCATGGGCGGCACTCGTAACCCTAGGCCTCGTCTTTCCCCACTCCCGATATCCCTTTTCAGTGAAAATATCCCTTGGGCCAGGAAGATCAAATATCTTGGAGTCACCCTAGCTAGATCATCGACTAACCTTTTGAGAACACATAAAAACTATTTTAAGTTGAGCCGCCTTTGTACTGGTCGTCCGTCTCAACCCTCTCTTAAGCGGGAGAAGTAAAATGTCACTTAGAAATAAGCTAACATTGTACAAAACTTCCCTACGTCCCATTATTACCTTCGCTAGCGTTGTCTTTGCATACGCAGCTTCGTCCAACATTAAAATACTCTAAACCAGGGGTGCTCAAACGGTCGATCGCGAGTGCTTTTTGAGTCGATCTAGAGAAAAAATATCCGATATAGAACTATTCACAGATTTTGTTTTAGTAGGTAGCTAATTAAAACAAAATGTAATGAATAAACAACTAAAATTTATTCGATCCACAATTAGGCCAGAATAACCCCTTCATCACTTTCTTTTATCGTAATAACCCCCTACTAGCGGCAAAAGGCGGCTTTACCAAATGAACTCGCGGTACTTGTCAAAGGGAAGCCGCGTTTTTGATTCCCGCCGATTTTTCTAGAAACTTCGGGCGGTGTGTTTGGCGGGAACATTCGAGACTTCGTTCGCGCCGATATAAATGTTGCGCCTGCAGGAATAGGAGTCACTCTGAGGTGTAATTTGAAGGTGATTCGTCGATACAAAGTTTATTAATAAATAGTACAAAATGAGTGCGGCGAAGAAAAGTAAAACATATCATTTTAATAACGATTGCTACGAAGAATTTTTCTTTTGTATGGTAAAGCATAAGTGCATTTGTCTCATTTGCCGTGCGTCACTTACAATACCTAAGCGTGCGTCAGTTACAATACATCACAATGCATTTAAACACCATTAACTTGGAGCTTCAAGGTAAATGAAAAACTATTATTGAGATGATTAGCGCAATAAACGCATTCAAAAGTAAATTGCAACTTATGATAGATCAACTGAAAAGATAGGATCTGAAACATTTTCCGTCTTTGAAAGCAAGGATTCCTCAATTGAATTATGGTATATATGAGGCAGAATTATCAAATATTTTGGGCCAATTCGAAATATGTTTTCATGATTTCAGTAAAATGACAAATATCGCATCATTTATGAGTTATCCTTTTTCGTGAAAAAACATTGAGGAATTAGCTACTGAAATAGCAAGTCAGTTTAACATGGACTCATGTTCTGTTGAAAATGAGTTAGTGCAGATTATATCAGATATACATCTCAAAGCCACAACATCTGATACAAAATTCTGGTGTTTTATATCTGAAGATAAATATCCGAATCTAAGGCAAATCGCCCTTCAGCTGACGGCAATGTTTGGGTCAATTTACTTGTGCGAGTCTGCATTTTCTAAAATGAAGATAATTAAATCCAAATATCGCAATCGACTAACTGACGAACATATGTCATCATGCTTGCGATTAGCACTCGGTAATTACGTACTATCATATGAAAAGTATGCTGATGACATGCAGTGCCACGCTTCATCATCCAAAGTCACTCTTTAGTTAAGTTTAGATATTAGAACTCGTTTGTTTTGTAAGAACCAATAAACTCGCAATTTTGAATAATTATGAGTTTTTTCATTGACATTTTAGAGCATACCTACACTTACCTTGACTAAAAAAATGCATATTGTGCGAAAAACTAATATCTATGCCACGATACACCCTACCTAGACAACAATCCTGCATCACACATACTTGCAGCCTCTCAGAGTCGATCGATCGTAGTCTAACTATATTGAGGTAGATCGCCAGCAGTTCAAGTTTGAGCACCTCTGCTCTCTAACCTATGTCCCCGATAGGAATGATCCTTTCCGTTGCCATCGTCGTCGTCGTCCTCGACACGTCTTACATGACTCCGACGACTGCTGCCAATGCGGTTCTAACACTACACTCACAGACTACACATACACCGTTCCCGCCGGCGGAGACGAAGACGTCACCCTCGCTACATCGTGAACACACAGTTGCCTTCAGCCAACACTTTTACAAGATGTCGGCACATGCCTGAGCGCTTCTCACCGACGCGCGATCCCACGATAAACTCCCAAAGCAACGCCCTAAGCCGCGGTCCGTTCCTTCCACAGGTCTACCGGTGGGGGAGCCCTTAAGATCGTTGCTGTACATATCCTTTGCTCCTGGCTGAGCGCTTTCTTCGCTAACCCTAAACTATATATCTCCGGTGACTCTCAAAAGGCCACAAGAATTTCGAAAATTCGAAAAAAAAATCTGTTTTTTATAGGGAAGTGGGCGGACGAGCAAGCGGTCCTACGTTATGGTAAGTGTTACCGCCGCCCATGGACACTTGTAACACCAGCGGGGCATGTAATCTAATTCTAATTCGAATTTCAAAATAAAACAAAATGCATCTAATAGCTACGATGTTCTTATTTCAAAATCAGTATTTCATTTGATTTTCTGTTCCTAAATTTTGTTCACGTCATTGTCTTGAAAATAAAATAGCTAAATTGAAAATTCGTGCTATTTTTGAGTATGATTTTCGTCGCCGCATCAACGCAAGTCAGACAGCCAGCTCACAATATCAACAGTGTCTAGGGGTCAAACACCACAAACGATCCCACCGTGCGTTGATCGTTTGAACGCTTCCATTCTGGAAATTTAGATCTTAAAGATGAGCTCCACGGACGACTTACGACCAAGGTTAATAACGATGAATTAAAGGCTGTAGAGAGAGCAGATCCATCTCAAAGTACAGCTGAGTTAGCAGCGGGGTTTGATGTTAGTGATAAGGCAATATTGGTTCATCTGCCTTAAATCTGACATCTGACCTACCGTATGAACTGAACGAATGTCAACGATAGGCCGCTGATAGGCGTCGAAGTGTGTACTGTGTTATTGAACCGTCACAAAAGCGAAAAAATTTTGAATCGCATCGTGACTTGTGATGAGAAATGGATCCTGTGCGATAACCGCAAAGGTTCGTATCAGAGGCTGAATCCAGAAGTTGCAACCCAACAATGTTCAAAACGCAAGATAACTAACAAACAGCTACTGATATCAGTTTGGTGGTCTGGTCAAACGATTGATGCAGATGTGTACTCTATAGAGTTACAGACGATGATGGAAAAGCTGGCAACAAAGCAACCAAGTTTGTTCAATCGTTCATCTTCACTTCTTCATAACAATGCCCGGCCCTCACATTTATCATACGACAGTTTTAAAACTTCAAGAGCTATACCTGGAGACTTTCCCTCACTCACCATACTCACCGGACTTGCTTCGACAGATTTTCATTTCTTTCGAAATTTGGTCAATTTTTTGCAACGAAAATAATTTTCTTCTGAAGTAGCTGTCAATAGTGCTTTTGAAGAATTCATTGATACCCGTCCACGATACTGCCCGTGAGGTGTAGTGTGTAGTTATTATGGGTCAATATTTTGATTAATATAATAAATATTTTTATAATAAAAAAAAGATTCAGTTTCTCATGCAAATCGGTCATTTCCTAAGTACCATAAGCAAATCATAGTCGATGAATCAACAATATTGTTAAAAAAACTTCGTGTCTATGTTTGGTTTCTACGTTGGCAACATATCTAGTTTTTTTTCTTTGCTTGTCAAATTGTGACAAGATGGTAGTGTATCTGCAATTTTTATAATTTTATCTTAAATAATCTATTTTTCTAACATGCATATTTATGGAATCATTTTGTAATTTAACATAGATTTGTGATATAAGTGGTACCAAAAGTGTATTTACAGAATTCATATCGGTTTGTGTTTATAACCTACAATGTTTATTTCAGACGAAAGGTACATCAAGCTTCGGCAAGCGCCGTAATAAGACACACACTCTGTGCAGACGCTGTGGCAGATCTTCTTACCACATCCAAAAGTCGAAATGTGCACAATGCGGATACCCAGCCGCTAAACTACGATCTTGTAAGTATTGTTTTCGACTAGGAAATTGAGGTTACCCTCGATCACTTTGTCCTTTACCGAATCTGTTTTCAAATAATAAAGAAAAAAATTGAGGTTATCCTCGGTCACCTTGTCCTTTACCGGATTTGTTTTCAAATAATAAAGAAAAAAATGCTATGTATTATATACCGTCGAGTCCCCTATCTTCGCCTGGATTTTGACAAAACCACCGACTTCACATCCAAACGGCATAAGAATACTAAATAATACAAATATAGAAATGAAACTACTTTGTATTTAGTTACGGAATCTTAAAACTAAATACTTAGCCTAGTGTAATTTAAATCTAAGATACTTGCCTAAATTTATACCGAAATCAATATAATAAATCAAGCAAACTCGGATGCTAATCTTAAGTACCTAGATTACAATTAATATCTATCTTAAATTAACTATTTTTATGACTGTTTTACACTGTTGTTAAATATGTACTAGTATTATAACAACGATGAGTTCCAGAGCATGGCTCTACTATCTATCATACAGGTATTCCTAGTGCAGATGTTAGCACTTGTCAACATTTATATACTTACATACTCATTATTATGTTATATACTTGCAATATTATCTTACATTAATTAGTTAAATAAGGACAAATGTAAACATTTGGCTATAGTAAAAAAAATATTATTATTAATGCTTGTACAGTAATACCCGCTTTATGCAGATTCTTTATATGTGATATTTTTAAAATTTCACTCTACACTGCCCCCATATGCAGCATCCAGTAGGAGAACTCGAGTCCCAGACAGGTGCTTGAGGATATGGCTGTAATGATGCATGGATCGGAACTGCAATTTCACAGTATTGCTTGCAGAATTTGAATATTCAGCAATAAAGATTTGATTGAGATGCAGGAAGGTCCCATCAACAATGAAGAATCAACAGGAAGCACTATCAAAGATTGATGCAGGATCGGACATGTTAGAAAACTTGAATAGTGATCTTGAGTGTATTTCATCTGTATGCCAATCAATTAAATAATTGCATGCTTTGAACTTATGCTAAATTCCACTGAAAAAACTTTCGATGCAATTTTTCCTATAGTGAATTCTTAATTATTATTATCATGTTAAACTCTGTATTGACCCCAATATATGCGAATCTCGCTTTACTCGATTTTTCTCTGCACCTATCCCTTCAGTAAAGCGGGCTATTACTGTACCTACAAACTACATACTTGCTCACTTATCCATCACACATAAGATGCACAAATGAGAGTTGAATATGTTTTCCGTCATTTTGAATACAATTTTTTTAATTGTGAAGTTTTTTAATGAGAGCACATACATTATATGTTTTAACAACTTATCTGTTACAATAACAAACATACCAGGTCAGCATTGTCTAACGTTGTTGCTAAAATATGTATAATAAAATCATGAAATAGCTATGCACATATGTGCACCATTTTGAATTGGACTTTCATAGGGGTTCCTACCTTTAGAACCCATATATAAAATGGTTTCTTATGGTGCTGGTTGTAAACACATTGATACATTGCCACCTTGGTTTTTTATAAAACTGCTAGCCATGTGCCCGATGAGATTTCTCATTGGCAACTTCTCAAGAACCATCTGACTTTACTCCCATACAAACTTTCATCTCTTATTTTACGCCCCTTAGGGGATGAATTTTCAAAAATTCTTTCTTAGTGCTCACCTACGTTATATAAGGAACTCCCGTGCATAATTTTATGTTTAGACTGTGCGTTGTCTGTCAGTGTTAGATTTTTATTAAGTAGATTGATAAAAAACCATTTCATGTTTTTATAATTAATAATTTTACGTTTTAATAACATACATATAATTTAACTACCTAATGTACGGTATATGGATATAATAAATTATTAAATAGGTGACAACAAAAATCATTTTCTAAAAAGGATCTTGGGTAGACGAAGTTAGGTACAGATAGGATGTTGTATCCATACATTCAGTCGGTTTTTTCTAGGGTTGACAATAATAACCAATTACGCACACAAAGAAGAATACTGTGTTTATGCTTTTATTAAGTACATTTATAGTCCAGATTTGTTTATTTTCTTTATTTAAAAAACTTTATTGCACTTAATCGTACAAAAGGCAAGATTATATAACATAAAATAATGTAAAATGTATTTTTTTTATAGAAAGAAGATTGTAAACGAGCATACAGTCCACCTGGTGGTAAGTGGATACTGTCGCCCATAGACATCTGCTATACATGCCAACATTAATCCAAAATGACAAACTTCGGCATGCCCCCAGATGCGCTGCCTACCTTTGTTGATGAAAGAATGGATTTGGAGAAAGGGTTGGGGACGTGGGAAGGGATAGGATGGGAATGCGCTCTGGCATATCTCACTCACTACCGAAACACGTACATACATTGGGGAAAATGATAAATTGGGAAATGTAGTACATTTCAAGGTAGTATTCTGTGAGAGAGGGGTAACGAGTGTGCGCCCAGCGGCTGTTGGATTGCAGCGTGCACTCCCCCCCTCCGATAATGTATTTATAAATGGTATTTTATAAAACGCATATATATAACCGGACATCAAATTTAATTGCCACCTTGTTATCAAATTCATTAGAATATGGGCTACCAATTCAAAGTAATGGAGTTCACACAGTTCAGTTTCTGCATTATTACTAAACAACTACTGAACAGATTTTGATTACACTTGTATGAATTCACTCTGACATCAACGTCATCGTCTTTCATCTGGGCTACCATTCCAGAACAATCGGTATACAAAAATACATACAATATGTACATAATTTTTTTAATTCAGTTTTTAATGAATTGTCAATAGATTTAATTATTTTAATAGGTTGTTACCATAATATACGATATTATTAACAGTCCTCTATTGCTAATCTACTTTATATTGTAGATGTCTATACCTTAAAGCGATTTATGGAAACATATTGCAAATTGAAAACCCACTGTTATCCCACATATTAAAAATGAGTGTTTCACTGAAAAGAGGATTTGTTAGAAGTTACATTTTACTAAAACGTTTGAGCTTCCCTGATGTTATAGCAAAATATAACTTTTCTCCCCAAGAGTTAAAAGTTTTTAACTATTTGTAAAAAATCTCACTGTACCTGCGGGAAAAAAACCCGTAATCGACCATGTGAAGTTGTAGGGGGAGAGTGCATGCTGCATTCCTACAGCCACTGGGCGCACTACTGGTCATGTTACCCCTCTCACAGTAGATTACCTTGAAATGTACTGCATTTCCTACTTTATCGTATTTCCGCAATGTACGTACGTGTTTCGGTAGTGAGTGAGATATGCCAGAGCCCATTCCTATCCCTCCCCATGTTCCCAATCCATTCCTTAATCTGCAAAGGTAGGCAGCGCATCCGGGGGCTTGCCAACATTTGTCATTCTGGACTGATGTTGGCATGTGTCGCGAATGTATGTACGACGACAGTATCCACTTAGCGCCAGGTGAACTGCATGCTCCTATGCCACCCTTTTTCTATAAAAATAGGCACGATTTATTTGCAAAAATGTTGCCACAGATGAACAATGTTTTTAAGGGTTCACTTGTCATTAAAAATATTAAATATGTAGTTACCAATCTAAAACATTAGGCGATGTTAGGTTTCAGAGGTGAAGTTATGGGTCTCGACGGTACTCCAATTACTGCATTTTTTATAAATTGAAAGATCTCAAATAATTACTATACCATATACACTATACTGTCTCTATTGGGTCTAAAGATGCGAAGATTAACATGCAAGTTCTCAGTAATAACATTTGTCTTTTAGGATGGAAGTCTAAGCCAATGTTTACTTGTAAATGTCATGTTCTTTGATAAAAAGTCACAAGGTGGTAAAAAGACCTTAAAAGGCCATACTGGCCATTGCAATTAAAACTCTTTGAAATATTGTTACAACATTTCACTATTTGTTTTAATTCTGACATAGCTTAATACCAGTAGTATCGAGGAATATGTATGGATGTTTAATGATTTTTTAAATTAAGGTATTAATTGATACCAAGTTATGATGATATTTCATTATTTCAAATTCAATTCATCTGGCCATTCAAACAGGTAACCTGCCAATAACTATTGGTACTGATCTTTATACAATGTTTTGCAATATATAGATATTAAATTTAAGACTATTCTGTATATAATCCGTAGTATAAATTTAGTATTTATGTATTATAATGTATAAATCGATTATATTTTTAATAAGTGAACTGTTAATTCTTGCGAGAAATAAATTATTAAGTTTATTCCAAAAGTCTCACACCCGATGTCAATACAAATTTCTACATTGATTGAGTAGATATTCAAATGGTTGAATATTCCCCTGTATTATGTAGATAAACTAATTGAAATAATATTAAGCTGTTTGTATAAATATTACATCTGTAGTGGGAATTTCATACATCTAAAAAATCGAGAACCATCTGAACCAATAACCAACTAATCCATTGCATAAAAAGAAATTTTAGAAATTTTTTGTATAACTTTTTTTCTAGAAAGAAGGTGGCAGACGTATACAGTCCACCTGGTGGTAAGTGGATACTTTGCCCGTAGACATCCGCGAAACATGCAACATCAGTACGGAATGACAAACTTTGGTAATACCCCCAGATGCACTGTTTACCTTTGGAGATTTAGGAATGGTGTTGCAGAGAGTTGGGAAAATGAGGTGGGATAGGACAGGATGAGATGGAAATGGGCTAGGATGGACATAGCTACCGAAACACATATATTGGGGGAATAGGATACAGCGGGAAATGCAGTACATTTTACGGTATGGCATCAAATCTTGCCATCCATTGATATTATTGTAGAACATTTAGATTCACTTCCTATGTCTTGTACTTGTATGACTTCACTTTTCAACTTATTTAAGTTGTATATTTTTACGGTTGAAGAATTGTAATATACACGCGATGAACTCATAGTATAAGGTACCGAATTAATAGATCTGTAGTATGATTAGATCTGCATTTGCTATATATTCTCCACATGTGTACATCTATACAGCTTTTCTAGTACAGCTTCATACAGTTTATTTAACCAGACATAGAGATATTAGTGTATTGATTCCTTCTTATATTCAAATAAGAACAATCTGAAATGCAAGAATTATTTCTGATATTCATATCAAAAATAGTTCTTGTCTATCAGTTGGATAAATTTTGTCAGCCAACCATACGTAACATAAGTGTTATCTTCTCATGAAAATGCAGAGGTGTACGTGCCTCGGAGAGCTGCTGCGTGGGCGCCACTAAACTATTTGTCATCAGATGTGCTTATTTCTGCTACCTATATTAAATTACATAAATTTATAATTATTGTTGCCTTGTTCCAGATCACTGGTCAGTAAAGGCGAAACGCAGGAAGACCACAGGCACCGGCCGCATGCGTCACCTTAAAATCGTCAGGAGGAGGTTCCGCAACGGATTCAAGGAGGGCAAGCCTACGCCCAAGAAAGCTGTAGCCTCCTCGTAGATTTACTGCTTAACAATTAATAAAAAAAAATAAAAATCAACTACATCTTTCATTATTTACCCTTTTTGTAATTATTTTGGGGAACATTATTTACATTAATTACACCAGAGCAGCATTTATCAAAGGTCGAGTAGATACCTATTGCAATAGACAAAATGAAGGTGTTTTGCTCTTGCTGTATATACCTGAACTGATAATATTTTGTGTTTACTCATTACAAATTACGTCAAAGTAGTCCTCAATTTACTCTGAGGTACTTTATTATATAATTGAGTTGGAGAAAAATTCAAATGCACACATGACTGTAACCATCTAAACCGTGAAAACCTTGACACAATGGTAAACTACCACCTATGTATCCTATGTACGTAGCATTTGTTAACCATTGGTATATCGTATTAGTCAATGTACTTAGTACGTGCTGAAACAACATTAGTTTACCCGCGAGAGGCTGTAGTGTGCAACGAGTTTGCCGCAATAGTGATGACGCGTCCGCCCGACCGTTTGTAGCGGCCCGGTATTCAGTCTCCGCCCGCACGCCGCGCCGATCTCTCGTTTCCACACTCCGTTACCTTCAAAAAACACGTAATCTTATCCAAGATAGCCATTTAGTGATAACTTATCGTGTTCTATGACGCGACGACATTTTAAAGTTCCAAGATAACACTGGTGATTGAAATTTTATTGTGCGCGGGTGAAGAATGTGCGCGTACCTACTGACGTTCTAGATACGGAAAAACTGACTTTACCGTTAGTGCTCGTCAGATGCGATGTCGCTGTTTAAGAAGAAAGCGCCAAAATACACGCCCCCTCCTGTACCACCGCCGCCGGTGCCTACGGAGGAGGTGCTTCAGCAGCAGAATGGTGTGGATAATAATAATGGCTCACAGAAATCCCAGCTTGTGTTCCACTGTCAGCAGGCGCACGGCAGCCCCCTAGGGCTCATCTCCGGTTTCTCCAATGTTAAGGAGCTCTACCAGAAAATAGCGGAATGCTACGATTTCCCTCCGGAGGATGTAAGTAATTTCAATTATTTTAATCACGTACCTATCTGAAACTTGTTTCTTCGGGATCTTCCAACTCGTGGGGTAAAACGTGGCACATTGCAATTATCTCAGTTGCCCACTTAATCATAAGTGGTCCTACTAGGGCTGCATAATATAGAATTACAATGTTTGCACGCCTACCCGCGTGAAGCGCAAAACTTAAAAACGGCTGAAGCGATTTCGATGAAATATTCACTAATATATAGGTGGAATAGGCCCCTTATCGGTGATGTAGGTACATGTTTTAAAATAAAAGACAGCGACAATATACATCCAGTATATCATATCAACCTCCCTTATCTCCATGCTAATTGCTAGGTGAAACAATAAGGTTTTTAGTGATGTGCAATGTGCTGTTTGATGTTACACTACGATATATTACTTGCCTATTTCATTTCTATCCTATTTGCAATAAACAGGTTCTATGTCTCATAGAAAAGTACTTAGGAATGCATTTTACGTATATGTACTTATATGATTTAACATCTGCTGATCTAGGTACTTAATGTTGCATTCTTGCATGTACATGCTGCATTCCCACAGCCGCTAGGCGCACTCGACTGGCCACGTTACCCTTCTCACACAGAATACTACCTTGAAATGTACTGCATTTTCTACTTTATCGTATTTCCCCAATCTACGTACATGTTTCGGTAGTGAGAGAGATATGCCAGAGCCCATTCCCATCCCATCCTATCCTTCCCATTTTCCCAATCCATTCCTTAATCTGCAAAGGTAGGCAGCGTATCTGGGGTCTTGCCAACGTTTGTCATTCTGGACTGATGTTGGCATGTATCGCGGATATCTATGGACGACAATATCCACTTACCATCAGGTGGACTGTATGCTCGTCTGCCGCCTTTTATCTATAAAAGAAATACTGTATATTCTGATACAAATACATGCATACAAGTTCATATTAATATTTGTTTAAGTAATATACGACAAAGCGTTTGTTGTAATTAATCACGTTTTTAATGTCACGGGGAATAAACCGATTTGCGTTACATACCTACCTACTCACCAACATTTGCTACACAACACAAATACACATTTTATAATACTGAGTAATAAATAATGCACTGACTAATCTATTTATTAGTCACCTCTACAGATGGACTGTTACCGTAATCAGCCTTTTTGTTTTCGTTCACTTTTGGACACATGCCTCCACATGCACACGGTCTTTATTTTATTTAAATTTTAGTGCACAAAGGAACATTGTACAAAAGGCGGACTTAGTGCCTAGTGGCATTCTCTGCCAGTCAACCTTTGCACAAAAATATGAAGGGCGGTGCACCGTGCAATCATTAAACATGACTACTATTGTAACAGTACATATAATACAATACACATAATACCTAGGTACACTAATACACACACACATATATATATACGTGTGGATATGTATTATATATACTCATATAAATACATACAACAATAAATTATCACTATACATTGAAAGGCCAGTGATAAGGGGAGGTTGTTACAGAGAAAGAAAAAAATTATCTAAGTAAGTATATTTATCAACTCTGTCGCATAGACAGATAATATCGCCGAAGCAACTTTTTAAATGAAAATTTAGAAGAGACTTTCCTAATGTTAGTGGGAAGAGTGTTCCAGAGTTTGATAGCCTGAGCTGCGAAAGAATTGGACATAAAGCCGGTGCGGCAAGACAGGACATGTGAGGGAAAATGGTCTTGTGTCTTGTGCTCGGCCAAGTGGGTTGGCGAGTCCACTCTTTTACGAGATAAAGTAGTTTGTCAGCGCTTGCGGTAGCGGCTTTGTTATCCTGCTGGTACCTACTATTATTGTAAAGCTGGCCGATATCACACTGCCTCTATAAATAAGTGGATGTACCGTATTATGCTCGGTACATGCCTGAAGATTGGCATAAAAATTATGCTAGATGTAAGTGATAGATATTGGTGAGTGAACGTCATTATCATAGATTTGAAAAGGCACCATATTGATGTTGATTAAAGACCCGAAAAGTTATGAGATCATTGTATTGTTAAGTATGTAATTGAGCGTGCACATAATATGTTGTCGATTATTCTAATCTAATATATATTCTTAAATCAAGGTGATAACCAAATACCTGTACATAAAATACAAATATCCACAGAGGCTCTTTGTAAAACGATACTAACATTATCATTATAATAACGTATTGTACTACATAAGTACATTACTCCGTATTCTTCTATCTTACGTCATGGTACGAGTATGATTCAATAAATCCATGATCTGTTTAAAGCATAGGTATTCATAATTGGAATTCTTTAATGTGCATTCCCAGCACATTCCTTCCTATACAGACCCGAACAACCCTTTGTCTTTAAACAAATTAATGTCCGACAGGGAATCGAACCCGGGACCTTTTGCACGGTGTACAGAGGCACTGACTATCAACTGAACTAATCAGTCGTCTATGCAGCAACTTGCTTTAATTCGTATCATACCATCAGCCTCTCCAAGTCTCCATTGGTGGATATACTCGTACACCTCTCCCTAAGGACCGCCACGCGCCACCACACAGTCTTTCAATGCGACAAAATTATTGAAGTGATTCGATTGTCACACTACGAATGTGTCTTACCATCATGTGGGCTTAGATGTTCAGCCTATTCCCTACCTTTGGAAGAAGAATTTCCTCCAAGTTCATACAGTGTTGCGATATCGCTACCTATTTTCGCTATCAATTTTCGTTCTCCGCCGAGACTTAATCTTTGGTGTTTAAACATTAATTATTCTTAACAAGCTCGCGAAAAGTAAACTGCGATAAGGTAAAATAAAATTTACCTACACTTTGTAATGATGCCTCACAAATACGATATAAATGAAGCAACATCTTTACAAAAAAATATATATACAATATTTGAGAATAAAGGATTCCAAAATCTCCAAATTTTGTTTCGAACAGTATGAAATGCCAATGCACCTGACAATGTGGACCTTTGATAGACGTATATGGGCGTTCTCCTTAAGCCGGAATAGGTCCAACAACTCGCTGCCAAAACTATCCTGCAATATCTGCAGGCCATAGGCATTGGCAGCGAACTATAAACGGTGTCAATCACAACAAATCAGCAATGGTCGCAGTGATACGATAGTGACTCGCAGAGCGCCTTTGCCCTTATCACAGATATATCTGTCCCAAGTCTAGAGATTGACTTGGGTAGTCTAGTCAACAGTCAGAACATCTTTGAAATTAACTTACCTACGCATATTAATTTTGAGGTTTCGTCACAATATTTCGTTTATTTTCAAGATTTTCAAGGACTTCCTAATGGAAACCTATCTCAATTTGTAACGTGCATGTTGGAATACCATCTCGTAAGATAGAACGATTTAATAGACAGTCTAAAAGAAATTTCACATTACATGTTACGGTTAATTAACATGTTAATTCACGTATTGACTGTGTGATAGGATTTTTAGCTATTTTCTGCTAATGACTGAATCGCGTTTACACTATGATGACGTCAATGGTTTTCACTGTTTCTCGCTAATACTGCCACAGCAATAACGGGTATTGACAAAATGTAGATAACAAAGTCTATGGTAAATTCAGTATTTTTTTTTATGTTAAGATATTTCTCATAAAATTTGGTAGCATGAACATTAATCAATCAATCATTATCCGCTTATAAAGTACTACAGGGCACAGATCATAGACAGGGCAGGGCATGTGCCTTGCCCTGTCTGTGTCCTACTGTAGTACTTTATACCCTGTCATGTGACAGGGTTTAAAGGTTTTAAAACGTCTTATAAAATTTGGCATCGTAGTAGCAACATCACTTTATATATAGGTAGGTACCTAATCTTACTGATTCTTCATTTACTTTATTAACTATTCTTTATACCCTCTACTCTAGATTACATCGAAGTTTTAATGTTGAACATTCCGTAGTTTTACCTGTCAGCCCTTTTGAAACATCCCGTGGGAATGAAAACCAAATTCTAAATACGTGCATATAAATATTATGTCGTCTTTGCCTATACTAAACTGCAATATGTAAAATTGACTACAAAACAAGTTAGGAGAGAAACTACGGTGAAACAACTTCGACTGCTATTTGTTGTACCTATACGCTCCTGCATACATGTATGTATATGTATGTGTCTGCGAGTCATTTATGATTGACGCGTGTGTTACCTACAGTAGGAATTGTACGCGGTAACTAAAAACTTATAGTTAACTTAGACAGCTGTTAATAATTAACTAATTAGTAGTTTAAATTGGTTTTGAAGAAAATGCCTGCTGCTACTCTACTCGTACCTACAACGCTAAACTTGGCCAAATAGTAGAGTTACCTCTGTTCACAGAAGACTGCTACGAAACGCAATAAGAGATAACAAAGTCCCTCTAGCACACTATATTCTCTCCTCAATCCATCTCATTGAGACGAATGAAAAATATAATAGAATATGTGGCAATCTCATCCCAATCTCCAAAGATAGGCAGCGAATTGGGCGTGTCAACATTTGTCATTATTAACTGTCATCACAGCATCCATTTACCAACAAGTGGACTGCCTGCTCATCTGCCATTATTTTTCTATATAAAATAGTAATTTAAAATATGCTCATACAAAGACCACTGGAGATTTCTGAGCAAAAAATTTTATGGAATTAATACCACTAGTGGGTATGGGTAGAGATATTTTACATTAATTAATTTCGAGTTTTAATTTGTATAAAGCGGGCATTACATTATCCAATTTGCAGAGCGCTAGGTGACCTAGCGTGCTAATTTTGTATTGTGTAAAGACAGTTAGTGATCCAACTGCCATGCTCGCTCATCTAGTGCACTAGCTAGCGCACTAATCTAGCGCTCTGCAAATTGGATAATGTAATGCCCGCTTTAGGCTGATATGCAAATCTCTACTACGATCAAGACTTCCATTTTCAACAACTTAAACAGAAAATGATGTAAATTACGGCATTTTTTTCACTAACAGCAGAAAGGGAAAGTATTTGCCTAATAAACATCATAATAATATCTAACCTGTCTATATAAAAGTAAAAGCCTATAAAAAAAACTATAATTTACCAATTGACCGTTTACTTTAGGTATACACGCGGCGCTCATAAAGACTCAGAAGAAGTTTACAACTCATAAAGCTATAAAACGATAATAAAATTTGATTACTATTTTCCTATTAAATGACCATTATCTACTGAGGTAATAGTCATTGTTTAACGTTACTTTGAACACTTGTCTCTTCGATATGTGACGTTATCTGAGCAAAGGGACTTTAATGTCGGACCTACGTACTTTGACTTTAGAGATCTAACTTAAGATTTTTGTTTAGACATCAGCATGTTTTATACAGCGTTTAAGAAGCAATAAAAATTATGTTAGTTTTTAATCACTAAAGATTTCATATCTGGGAAGGATTACATAATTTATGTCTGGGACTAAAGCGGTCAATAAGGTCCTTTAAATAACAGAATTCGTCATATATAACTGATGTTGAGAATGGACGATTCTTCTATTTGAATTATATAACGATATATCTATGAATAATTATTATAATACAGTTATGAATAGAACCTTAACGCCATTCATTGCTAAACTCACTGTTTACACAATATTGTCCATGTCGTTACACCAACTGCGGCCAATAGTGGTAACGTGTAATATGAAATTGCTATAATATAATATAATGTGCAAATGTAAATGGTTAATTTCTTTTATAATTATCTTAGGTAAATAAAACAAAATCGAGTATAATAACTTACGTTATAATAACCTACTTACATGCTTTATACAAATTCCTACGATTTGATACAGATTGGCCATCGGCTAATCTAGAAACACCCCAACGCGCCATCCACGTCTATGCAATAAAGTATCTCGTAATAAAGTATCTCGTAATAAAGTATGCAATTAGAGGTACGGTAATTTATCGACGTGAATAATTATCGATAATTTATCGACGGTAATTCAGGTGTTTCCGGATTAACCGACGGCCAATGTTTTCGAAATGTATCTGTACCCAATATATTGGAATCTGTTTTTAGGGTTCATTGTTGTTGGTATAACACTCATCATTTGATAATTTCTAATAATATTGTAAGTTCAATGGCACGGGGTCTGCTTGTTACACTGTATATTGTATGAAGGTGCCCCTCATAGCCAAGTGTAGATAAAGTTGTAGTTATAAATGTTCCCGCATGGATCACCCGCATTTTCTATTTCCGTTTATTTTAGTAAGTACGAATAGCTATTGACTTATCTAGTTGGCGATGTAATAATATTTATGTCCTGGGACCTATCACAGCGTTGCCTTGCAATGGGCTTCAGATTATAATTCACTACGCGAGCCCAATTAGGATTGGTGGATAATCCACAAACCTCATATTTTTTGAACCGTCGAACTAGTGGTAAATTAAAAAACCTGTAACCGAAAAATCTAAACCTACATTTATATTTCACTAGGTACACATACTTACAAACAGGTAACCACTACAGTAATCACACAAAGAAAATTTGACTTATTATATTGTATATACAAATTATAATAATAGGGGTTAAAGTATGAAATTGCCGTTTTATAGTAATAGATACTTTGAATTGACATAAAACCTTCATGGTGTGAGATTTGCAAGTGAAACTTTTTTCACATGATACCTATGAGGTTCTTGTTTTAAAAAATGTGCAACATTCGATTTTCGACTTTCAATTGTTTTTTTTATTCAGCTTAGACGGGAAAGATGGATACTTCGAAAATCCGAGTAATCTTTGAACACGAGTTCCGACGCGGAACTAACGCGGCAGAAACGGCTCGCAATATCAATGCTGCGTTTGGAGAGGAGACTGCTAATGAACGAACCGTGCGTTTTTGGTTTAAACGCTTTCGTAGGTAATGGAAACTTCGACTTGAAGAACGAACCACGTGGAAGACCGCCCACACAGGTGAATAACGCTGAATTGAAGGAGTTGGTGGAAGCCGACCCGAGTCATACTACCCAGGAATTAGCGGCATGGTTTAACGTTACCTTACCTACAAAATTGACTCATTTGCATCAAATCAATAAGATAAAAAAATATGAAAAATGGGTGCCTCATGATTTGACTGATCTGCAGAAAGAAACGCGTGTTGAAACTTGCGTTGCCTTGTTGAATCGGTACAGAAATGAAGGAATATTGGATCGAATTGTGACATGTGACGAAAAGTGGATTCTTTACGATAACCGAAAGCGAAAAATGCAATGGCTGACCCCAGGTCAACAATGCAACGCCGCAACAGTGCCCTAAGGCAAAGCTTACTAATAAAAAGGTAATGGTAACTGTTTGGTGGTCTATTCATGGTGTTATTCACTATAGCTTTCTCAGGTCTGGTCAAGCAATAACAGCAGATGTTTACTGTGCCTAGAAACTAGCAGTGAAACAGCCCCGACTCGTGAATCGATCTTCACCATTATTGCTCCATGATAATGCAAGACCTCACACTGCACGAGAAACCGTTGTAACTCTACAGGAGCTGCAGTTAGAAACCATCCGTCCGTACTCGCCAGACCTTGCTCCAACGGACTACCATTTTTTTCGTGATTTGGACAATTTTCTACGTGGTAAAAAATTTTCTTCCCAAGAGGCAGTACAAAATGCTTTCACACAGTTTGTCGAATCTACATGCCCAGAGTTCTATCGCAAAGGCATAAATGAACTTCCGATTAGATGGCAACAATGTATAGATAATGAGGGTAAATATTTTGATTAAATAAATGTTACATTTTAGAAAAAAACTAGTTTTAATTTTTTAGTACAAATCGGCAATTTCATACTTTAACCCCTAATATAACACAAGAAAGTTCCTCTATCTAATTAATAAAATAATCTAACATAAAACATGATAAGGACATATTGTATAGGTGACTAATTTATATCTTATCAAAGCCGACCAATAAAAATGCATTTTCTTGTTAATTTTGTATAAATAGATATTGTTTAATAGATGAATAATCTATTTTGTTACTTTATTATGATAAATAATTAAGTCATTTTATTTTCTTTTATGACAAGAAGGAGGCGGACGAGCATTATCGAGCATACACCTGTTAGTAAGTGGATACTGTCACCCGTGGACATTCGCGATAAGTGCCAACATTAGTCCACAATGACAAACAGTGGCGCTACCTACCTTTGTCGATATAGGAATGGCTTTGGAGAAAAGGTTGCGAAAATGGGGAGGGATGGGATGGGAATGGAACCTGGCATATCTTACTCATTTTTGATAGTAATGGGCATATTTAATTTTTGTAAATAAATAAATAAGTAATCGAAGCCAACATTTTTACTACACAGTATTATTAGGTATCTATTACCAGTAAAGATTAAGTCAGTACCTCTCTAAGAACTCGGCTAATATCAATATATGTATGTATCAATATTCTATGTTTTTAGAGGCAACATATCCCTTTAATTGGGCCCAGATATTTTCGATCGGATTAAAATCCGGATGATATGATGGCAAACGAATTGCGGTGTGTCCATATTCTTGAAGGACATTATTAACGCTAAATTCGGAACAGTTTCCTTTGTCACATTTTATGTCATAAAGTTCAGGCTTCTTGGCATCTGTAGTAAAAAGAATATCATGATGTACTTAGATGAGGAGTTTCGATTATTATTTTATTGAATGGGATGGGAAGGTCTTTGCCTGATTCTAACTCCAATTTAAAGCCTGACCAGAAAAATAAAAACTTGCTCTGGTGGCGCCATATTTACTTTTTTCATAACTAGTTAGTGTCAGTCACTTGTCAGTAAAAGATATTAGTTTTACGCATCATGGCGAGGTTTTTTGGAACGAAGTTCCTTTACGCGGCTTGCGGTAGGTGTGATTCAAGAAAAAATGTAACGTCACGTAAAAAATGTGCCCCCTCCATACGCCTTTCTCTTTCTCTCTGTGTGTGTGCGTGCAAGTATCGAGAGCGAGATTCAAGCAGAGTTTCAGAGATTCAACTAGTGCATTTGCATTGAAAATATGATACAGAATAAAAAAAAAATACATGAATACAGATTTTATTTCGAATTACATTCGGAGTTTAAAAAAGATGCGTGAGGATCTTCGTTTCTGACGGGGGTACCCTGACCACACATTTAATTATTTTCTTGGTCAGACAGGCTATCCTTTCGGAAAACACCGATACCCACAGATTGTGAAATGATACACAACACCGATACAGTGAAATGTATGCTTTTACCATATATTTCACGACATTCTTCTATGAGAGTGGGTACATAATCAGTTGTGGGGTGCAAAACATTTAAAATATAAAAAGAGCGTATCAGTTTTAACTTATAATATTAGTTTGCTTCTGTACCAGTCAAAAATAAAATAGACAGTTAAAATGTTAAATCATCACAAGTCAATAATAATTTTTGCGTCATATGGTTAAGAATTCGAACGTGTTTATTGTCCTAACTTAGAGGTGACCTTGACTACACGTAACTTTTTCGACAGCCTAAGGTCAAGGTAAACAAAATCTGACATTTACTTCTACTTAGGTATTGTTGAGGACACTTTTGTCTACTGCGATCTCTTCAACAGATCGAGGACAGTATTGTCCTACAACCTTATAGGTCGCCGGGGGATGTGGACTGTATATATAGGGATGTTGTACAATAATAACGCCTTATTTCCTTTTCTTCGATAATATCAGCAGAGCCGGGGGCAGGGGGCAGAGGTACTTGTTGTTCTACTACTTGTCCTAGTCACTTGGTTGACCGTTTGTAGTGTTCGGAGTGGTGCCGCTGATCGGAATGCCGGAAGCCAAAAATGGTTCGTCTTTTATTCCATTTTGGCTTCCCCTTCTACTTTTCTACATGTGTACCCCTCCCGCTACCCCGCGGAGGATCATTTATTCATACAAGACACTGTTATACATTTTTATACATTTACAAGATTCTTATTAGATAAAACTTAGATGTAAACTAACCTAAGGGGGATCTAATAAGATCATGACGCTATAACGTTCGGTTTCGAGTGGACGGGGTGCGCGGTTTGTGCGACATATTTACGTAACCCCGTCCCCCGCTTCAGGACTATAAATTTTATATTCGTCCGCCAGGTGGCGGAGCGCTCAGTTGTTTCCCGAACGCCATAGCGCCCACAACTTATCCCTAGCATGCCCTACTTACCCTATTCACCAATAATTATCCTAATAGGGTAATAAAAGACACACTAGGGATCATTTTAATATCAATTACACAATACATAGTTATAAAATGGACATTATACAAATAGTGTAAACCTAATGATATTAAGAGATATTCATACATTTTCATACATTTATAAGACACTAAAGAGAAACAACTATACAAGCGAAATTAATATCTATACACATATACAAGTACCCTAGCTTTTTACATTTTTATTCATTCCGTCGTTAACATACTCCCGCCGTCGCCGTCTCGCGACCTAACCGGTAGAACGACGATCTTCTTTGTGGGTCGCCGCAGAACGTGTCCGTTGCTCGTTTGTAGGTTGATGACGCGCACTTCGCCGTCTTGCCCGGGGTACGTAGCGATGACTCT